>OX596256.1:8076519-8733360 GCA_951394255.1 Polyploca ridens | reverse complement strand
CAGATAAAGACTTCGGAATTTTAGCTAATCAACGTTTGATAACTTTAACTAATATTATCTAACTTCTAACTAATATTTTGAGGAAAGATTTGATTGTTTGTTTGTTTGCATTGAATAGGCTCCGAATCTACTGAACCGATTTGAAAATTCTTTCACTGTTGGGAAGCTACACTATCCCCGGGTGACATAGGCTACTTTTTATCACGGGAACGCGGGTGAAACCGCGCGAGACAGCTAGTTATGAATAAGGGGCATAGAGTGTATACTTATCTTAAAACAAGCCTTTATTTTATTTATTTATTTATTTATTCATCTTCATAATGTACATAACAGTTTCTGGCCAAAGCGTATAGAATGATCAAAAATTTCTATGACTGCTCTAAATATCTCACGGCACTTCTGCGAATACCAACTTTATACCAAAGGATCTTGACCTTCTTGATCTTGATCAAAAGTGCTGCCAGGGATTTGATTTCAAATAGACGATTTATTTATTGAAGGGTTGTTTAGTTAAGGTAAATGAGCGGTACAGTAAAATAAGGTTAAGAACATCGAGTTATTATCTAACTTTGAGAATTTTACTAAATACTCAAAGATCTCTAATAACCATCGCAAGTTACGGACGGTAACTGCTTTCCACTGTACTTGCATTAAACGTGCTTTTTCTAGTTAACGTCAAAATGGTGGCATAAAAATATTATATGTTACTGTAAAAGCCCGATCACCTGTAGATCCTAAGTTTTACGAGTAGATCTGAGGATTTACCAACGTGAGCTGGTAAATGTGTAAATTTTCGGGGATTTACCTTTAGAGTTTGGTACGAGCTAGGTTTTACCAATGATACATAGTAAATGTTAGTGTTGGGAATAAAGCAATGTAAAAATCTCATAGGTGAAAACTTGTAAATGGTTATATTTAGTTCTATCGTTATGTATCATAAATTATTTAATATTTTTTTTATTTTATTTTATTTATTCAGATAGCAAACGGTCACTATTCAAATGAAATTAATACTAAAATACACAAAAAGACCTACAGTATCATAAATGAATACTTAATAAATACCATATATTAATGAGCTGGTGTACAATAGAAAAACTTACTATAAATATGTATTAACGAAAAAACAAAACTTATAAGTTGCATAATACTTTTGTTGCTTTGGCCTTAAATGAGCTGAGGTTTTCGTGGCACATGTCAATTTCGTCAAGTTTATTATTATATAGGTTAGGACTCCGAATAAAGAACCTGTATTTGGCGTAGTTAGTTCGGCTGAACTTTGTAAAGAAATGACACATTTATTCTCGTGAGGAGGGACGTGGAACTTTTAAAAATACCTTTGCTAAGAGATCAGGACAATTAATATGATTACCAATAATTTTTATAAGTAAAGTAGCATCCATAAGAGAGCGCCTGCACTCCAATGATGGGATTTTAAGGCGTTTACCTGTGGTTGGGTAGTCAATAAATTGATTTCCAGTTCTGTATTCAACAGCTTTTAAAAACTTATTTGATATGTAACCTTTGAATGCAACCGCCTGAGATCTTCTCTCTATGTATGATTCAATCCACCGGAGGAGGTCGCCGTGTATACCGATTCTGTACAGTTTTCCCCATACCCCCACATAAATAGCTGTTAGCTTTCCGAAAATAAATAAATAAATAAAATGATTAAAAAATCAGTTATTATTATACATAGTATTATAATTCAAGTTTTTTTTTCATACTAAAGTGGCAATCAAGCATACGGCCCGCCTGGTAGTAAGCGGTTCCAGTAGCCTATGGATGCTTACAACACCAGGTGTATACGCGCGTTGCCGACCCTGCAGAAATCTCTTCACACCCTTTTGAAGAACCCCATGCTGTACTTCATTGGGAAAACCACGGCGAGCTCATTCCACAGTCTGAACGTCCGCTGAAGGAAGCTCCTTTGAGCCCGCACAGTACGAAACAATTCTGGATTCAATGTGTGAGGATGTACTCCCCGTCGATGGCGAGAGTTGCGATGGTGGAAGGTAGCCGTGGGCATCAGCTTAAACAATTCTACAGAACACTGTCCGTTGAACAAGCGGTAGAACACACATAAGGAGGCAGTCTCTCCTCAGACTGAGTGGCTCTAAACCGCTTGTGAACTCGGGATCGTCTACAATTCTGATGGCACGTCGTTGAACCGAGTCTAAAGGATTAAGCTGGTATCCAGGTGCCCCCGCCTTAGATGACAGCAGTACTCCATATGAGGTCGGACTTGCGACTTGTAAAGTTGCAGCCTCTGTTGAGCGAGCTTTTTGGATGCCAGCTTAACCTTGTCTTCTAAGTGACTTCGGAATAAAACGGCTCTAGAAATGTCGACGCTAAGGATCCTGATGCTTTTACTGATGTTCAGGGACGTGTACTGGAATTGTAGAGCCACAGCAAATGGGATTTTCTTAGCGGTGAACGTGCAGGCTTGAGTCTGTAGTGGGGTTGAAATAGACTATGTTTAGTCTGCCCCATCCGAGACACTAGTTAGTGTACCTACTCTCGATTTTAGAGGCAAGCCGTTCGCGGCTTTTCTCCACCTCAGAATGAGGGATATCAAGTTATCTGTATCTTAAAATATTTGTAAAATACTTTTTGAAAAGTAAAACACAGTATCTTCTCGCCTCGTGGTCTAGCTCTTTTCATTGGCTGGATGAATTTTAAAACCAGTTTCCATTCACGTACCCAGCATTTTCTGTATGGCTTGATTAGTAAGCTGATATGGAATAAACATTCAATTACTTTGTTTTTCGAACATCATCGAATGTATGTTTGGCACTCGAAAAGTGATGCTTTGCGTCCACCTCTTCGCGTAAATTTCGCTACCGCGCACCACAGGGTTGACAATGCGCGAGTGATATCCCGGTTGTTGCAAGCGTCTATACGCTACGATAAAACCCGTTTTCAACATTTACCATGTTTCTGAGGTAAAACCTAAGTTTACTGAGTAAGTGCTAGTACAGGTCCGAAATTATCGATGATCACAAAACAGTTCGGACTACTCCCACTAAAACTTGGTAAATGTTTGGTTTTACAGGTAAATCACACAAATACGCATACATGGAAATTCCTATTTACAAGCTTTTATTTGATACCTATACTGTTATAATAATGTTAAAGACATTTTATTACCACACTCTTTTCTATTCGTAGATGCCATATTAAAATAATATACTGTGTTATTCTCACAGGTAAGACGATATAATTATACCATGAATTATACCATGGGTAAGACAATTCTAACGACACCTCTTATGTTTATAGCAAGCCGTTTGCATGTCAAAGCAATAGACATACATACATACACTCGAAAAACATTACCCTCCTTCCGGGTCAGTCGCGTAATAAACAAATTTCCTCTCCCAAGGCACAAATAACAATGAAAGGAATAAAATAGGCCTGGTGAGAGCCGGTTGTTTACTTATCATATGCGTAAACTTAAGTTAGCTCTTAGAATAAAGCTTAAAGCTATCAATTTTACGTGTTTGAGCGTAAACTGAAAAGCACTATACATTATCCGAAAAATCCGAATTACCCGGATAATAATGTTGCCCAAATCCGGATATTAAAATCGGCGGATATCCGGATTGCAACCCCTACTCGTAGCAAGCAAAGTCGTGTCGTCAGCAAAATTCGCGTCTGTAACCTCCGCCCTTTGTGTCAAGTCAGATGTGTACAAAACAGGTGCGAGGACAGAGCCTTGTGATACTCCTGCAAAGATTTCTTGAAATCCTGACATGCAGTTTCTTTAACCTGGAATATTCTATTAGTTACCTATATACGATTTAAGAAGTCAACACGGATGTGGTAATAAGATTTTTGTTTTAAAAGAGGAACTAACAACGCCATTTTGAAATATATCGCCATTGGTCAAAGAGAATATAAACATTCATTGGTTGTTTGTTCCACCAAATGCGATAACAGCGACTCTCTCACCGGGGCAGATAAGTTTGCGGGACTATAGCACAGATTAAAGACCAACGATATTGTATACTACGTACCTAACTGGATAGTTAACTCGACTTTTAATGTACAAAGGATTTTGTACCTTATTACTAGGAAATATATTTTTTTAATTAAATTTAGGTATAAGTTTTAGGCGCTGATCCCACAGAAAAGAGTTCCGAGTTCCGCGTTCCGAGTTCTGCATTCCGCGTTGACTGTAAGCTATGTGGGACCTTTGAAAGTAAAAAAAGTGTATGATGATCACAATCAGTAGCGAATATTGCAGAACTCTAGATTGCTTGCTGTGTGCACGGAAGTCAACACGGAATGCAGAATTCGGAACTCTGAACTCTAGAACTCTCTCTGTGGGATCGGCGCCATATACTTTTGTACTAGGCTGGTAGCCCATTGCAAACAAAACTACCAACAAGTACAGACTGAGTAAAACTTATTGACGGCCGATATTAGGCGCGGAACGCTGCGCAGTAGCGAAAACGAAGATATGCGGTATTGGTCGCCAGCTTTCTGTTCAGCAGATGTATAAGAGCCGTTGTCGATGGTAGCTGTTCCGATAGCATGGACATTAATGCCGGCGTCCCGCAAGGCTCTGTGCTGTCCCCAACACTGTTCCTTTTGCACATCAATGACATGCTGTCTATTGACGGCATTCATTGCTATGCGTTCCGAGGTGGAGGAAAGCCGCGAACGGCTGATGTCTGAAATCGATAGTACACTAACTTGTGTGTGATTTTTGAATGTCGATCTACGGATTTTTAAAAATCTGTCAGTCAACTGTGATGTCAAATGGACTTTTTGGCGGGAACTTGCAGAGTGACGTTGTGTTTTCATTTTAAATTTCTTAAATTCGTGTATTTTGGGTTTTATTGCATATTATCGGTGGTATTTTATCCAATAAAGATCATTCATGTGCACCAGTGAAGTGAAATGAAATGAATTATGTGTATCGTGTCTTTTTAAGTTGTCTCAAAGAGTCCGTGAAAGCTTTAGTACAATGACCACCATTGTACTAAAATGAAAATGATATTATATAAAATTACACGTATGAAATGGCTGTATGGTTGAAAATAACCCTTGCCTATCTTTTTATGGATGAATAAACTACGGGTACATTCCGAAATGGATTATATCGATCACAGCGATTACAGCAATAATTTGCGTACCGAATTAGATATCACGCTTGTGACAGCTGAGAACTATCAACAATTCGGAACGCCCGTTATCGCGCTCACAGTATTCAAAACAGAACATTTGAGAATTTAATTAAAATCTGAATAATCAATGCGCTAGGACACCTTATATCTTTTATAAGTTGACTCGCAAAAAGGAATATCTGCTTTTTTTATTATTTGTCTCTCATAAAATCATAAAAAGTATCTTTGCCAAATAGAAAACCAAGAATCTTATTAGATTTTTGCCGTCACTTTTGACAGCGCTCACGGTGATATCAGTTTAGGGCATGGTCGGTGCGAGACGTCGTTAACTGTCATTATTCAATTCGGTACGGGTTTAAGCACGCTCAAATCGATTACAGCGATTACAGCGGTAATTCGGAATGAAGCCTACTACTACTAAAATTAAAAAAAAAAATGTCAATTTGACAATTTAATTTTCTCCACAGATGAAGCTCTTTTTCTAGATTTGTGTAAATTCTGGCTAATACTACCACAACAAAGTCCACAAATGTAAATAAATTATACCTGTATCGGTAAAAAGACTTTGTAATTTAGCACTGACGAGCAGTAGCAGCATAACTCGAGCTCTGAGGTTACCTAACCTATAATTTTCCAATCATGTCTTCAACACCTACGGTTATCAAATATATTGGCAGAACAACTGATTTCCGAGGAAAAACATTATGGGAAATCGTTGGGAGCTTAAAAAACTTTGGGGTTGGAAGAATCATTGTTAGATCAGTCTTCGAGCGGTACCCAGAACCCAGTTTTATGAAAATAGTTAAGGTGGAGACTAGTCCTGATGAGGTGAGCACCGCAATATCTCTTTTTCTATTTTCAGAATTCCGTCTTTAAAATAATGGCACACGGTACCCGTGCCCATAAAGCCGATATGGTTGCTTATACTACAAATGTTCATTTTTTTATTTTAGGTAGATAGTAAGAACTATCTTAGACATTCTAAATTAAAATGTTAATCAGACACCAATCAGTTTTTAATTTTAACCATTATCCTATCTAATATTATGAATGCGAAAGTGAGTTTGTTTGTTTGTTACGCCTTCACACCTCAACTACTCAATGGATTATCATGAAATTTTGCATGCAGATAGCCTATGGTATGGAAAAGGACATAGGGCTATCTGCATGCCAAATTTCATGATTCAAACAAAACAAACAAACTCATTTTCACATTTATAATATTAGGTTGATAACAGAAAAATTATTTTTGTTACTGGCTTTTTTTCACACCAATGGGGCCCAAATTCCTTCCTAGTCCCGGCCATGACTTAAGACGACCCTGAGTGCCACATGTAGCACATGGTAGCTATTTACCATCAGGTGAACACTGGTTTGTCAGTTTGGCAGTTATAAATAAATAAATAATAAATATCCTGGGACATTCCTCACACACGGTCATCTGATCCCAAACTAAGCAGAGCTTGTACTATGGAAACCAGATAACTGATATAATTACATATACTACTTTTTGTGTGTAAATACATACTTAATATACATAATTACACCCAGACTCAGAACATCAGACATTTTCATGCACACAAATGCATGTCCTGTGTGGGAATCGAACCCACGACCTGCGGTGCGTAAGGTGAACCTTAACCAACTGCGCCAACTGGCCCATCTCAGTTCATCGTCGCCCTCGTCAGTTATCATTAACAGAAGTATTATTTGATTTTGGTGACTTGGACCTTGGGATTTGATATTAATTTCATCTTGAAACCTCATCCTGTTCTAGAGAAAAAAGGTAACGATAGACAGAAATGTGGCAGGTCAACAGAGGGATACTTCCTATAAGGGTTCCATGTTTTTCTTTCAAAGTAAAAAAAAAAAACAAAACGCTGTGCGACAGACAGACAAGAAGACACCCTCATGTCATAACTGCCATCATGGCTTATCAAGAGGAATGGGAGACATAATCATTTAAAAATAGATACATCTGTAGGCATAATCATTAAATAGAGTTAATATTACTGTTCCAGGAAAGGCGTAGAGTACGTGTTTGGGTTGAGAAAACATTTAGGGGACGTAAGCTCCCAAAACTAACAGAGATATATCGGACCTCCTATAAACCAGACTATAGACTTATACCAAAAAATGAAGAGGCCAAGCTGTTGGCTTCTATTGACCACGAGCACAACTTCCAAGATGTAATACTGCCTAACAGCATGGAAATGCCTCCATTGATGAAGAAATTCATTGTCAAAGATCATGAGAAAAAAGGATTAGAGGTAATGTTACTCAGAAAAGTATTAAAAATGCTAGTAAAGTATCTTCTTGCAAACAAACATAAAGTTGGAGATGAGGACAAGTGTTAGTATGCGTAATATTCTTTATCATTTGATGAAAAAATTCTATTATTGATAGATATATTTATTGTCTTCAGTTTGTAGTCAAAGAGAATATAAACAACTATTCTTATGAAAGAGGGAAATGTAAGACAAATGTTTTTATTTTGTATGGAGCAAGCAACTGGTGATGTTAGGATACCTACCACCGACCTAGGGCATACCCAGTATTGCGTACCTGGATTTTGTATGCTTAGGTACTGTATTGGATAAAAGATATGTCAGAGTACTTTACAATACAATATTTCACCATTTAATTTGTAAGATGAGCGCATTATGTTCTTGTTTCTGGTGAATTTTATGTGCTTGCATTTCAATGTCCTTAAATATAATGAAATGCAAGCACATAAAATTCACCAGAAACAAGAACATAATGCGCTCATCTTACAAATTAAATGGTGAAATACTAGAAGAAGTAGAAAGCGTTCCTGATTTAGGCGTCCAGTTTGATAAAAAACTTAATTTTGTTCAGCACATCGATACCATTGTACTAAAGTCATCAAAGATGCTTGGTTTCGTTCTGAGAGAATGTAAACATTTTAAAAAACCTATTACTAAGAAAATTATGTATAACTCATTGGTAAGAAGTCATCTGGAGTATTGCAGTGTGGTCTGGTCTCC
The DNA here is from genome assembly GCA_951394255.1 of Polyploca ridens. Taxonomy (NCBI): domain Eukaryota; kingdom Metazoa; phylum Arthropoda; class Insecta; order Lepidoptera; family Drepanidae; genus Polyploca; species Polyploca ridens. Next base: position 8,725,217 of record OX596256.1, on the reverse strand, counting down.
TGGGTATAATGTCCACATTGCGCGTATTGAAAGGTTACAAAAAAGGTTTCTATGGCATTTGACCTACAGTTGCAATATGGGTAGAAAGCTTATAACATACCAAGAGAGACTTAAACACTTTAAAATAACATCGTTGGAAAAGCGCAGAGAAATGTTGGATTTGGTCTTCTTGAAAAAACTCATAACTGGCTCAATGAATTGTCCTGATTTGCTTGGCAAAGTAGCTTTTCTCGTACCACGGAACCTGCCGAGATCTTCTAACAAAAAGCTTTTCTGTCTCCCAAAGTGCTATACGAATTTGAGGCAGCACTGTTCGCTGAGTAGAATGTATGCACTGTCACCAGTGATTAACATATTAGTTTAGTTTAGATATATACCATAAGTACCAAATGTTTTCTTTATGTTTTTTTTTTTTTAATTCTTTTCTATTTGTATGCTTTAGTTTTAATTATATCATCCAGCGCATCCACTAGTGCATGCTGTGCTCATCTATAAGTAATGTGACACTTAGATTTAGTTTTGAATTGTTGTTTTGTTGTTATGTATTAGTGTACTCATTGTTGAAGAGCCAAATAAAATAAATAAATAAATAAATAATGCATAAAATAATACACATACATATATTTTCCTTCACCAAAAGCTCAAGCTCTTTTGATTCCATGACAGATGCCATGGTATTCGACGTCTTTATCACTGTACTATAGTTTATAACCAATAATATTATACACGTGAAAATTTGTGTCGATTTCTGTTAGAAAGAAAGAACCTGCCTGTAAAATAATGCTATGGTATTGTGTTATTTCAGCAAATGAAGGAGTTCACCGTCCCAATTAGTTACAACCATAGCCCCAATCGAGTGCAGAGGATTGCAAGTGATGGTGAAAAACCAACAGTAAAGTTTACAATGGACCTTGGGAAACCAATCAGCCCATCACTGTACGAGGGAGTTCAGCTTAGTTAAAAAGTTAATTTAAATAATAGTACATGTAGGAAAATAGTTTAATTAAAAGATTTCATATTGGTAAATATATTCCTTTTATTTTGAGGTTTGAATGAGTCTTACAATTTCATCCGCTTTACAGACCATATCAAAAGGAAGAAATACCTATAAGCACAAAGAGATACCCTAAATGCAATAGTCAATATAATGACTGATATGTTTTAACCAATTAAGTTCTTGGGACATTGGCTGTGGATGCAAACTTTTTGGCTAAAAATGGGTTCATCTCCATATCAGGGATGGTGCGTTCTAATTTCAATTTCTGAAAAATATAAACATATGTGCCTTAAAACAACTATTATACTTGATAACATTCAAAAACAAATACAAGTAGCGTGAAAATTGAGAAATGTGAATTGCTATCTTTATTTTGGCACAGAATAAAGTTCCTACAAGTACAGAAGGCGCACTGCTTTGATGTCGACGCAAGCTGCCTTTTTATTAGCCTAAGCAATTTCCCCTCGAAATTAATAGTATGAAAAACATTAATTATGATTTATTTAGGAATCTATTAGGTGTTAGGCCGTTAGTGTTTTTGATTGTTTGGTGAAAATTGGCATCTATTGATAGAAATGAAAATCATATCAAAGATTCATAAATTACCCTCCAGAATTCACGCATCTCTTGCACGTCGTCCTCTCTTTGTACGAAGTATTGGCGTACAGTTTTCTGTATTAAAGTTGCTGCAAAATCTTCTGGCCATAACCAAGATTTTGGATAATATGGTCGAGGACTGAAACATGTAATTCAGAAGTACCTATACAACTATAAATTAAACACAAATATGGCTTGATTATGTAGTATTTATAAAGGCAGAATATATAAAAATAAGTATCTCCTATACTGCTGGGCAAAAAACGCTGCGACGCGGCTGTAACATATATGCACGCTTTATGTACGTGCCTACCTCTGACTTTTTAAACTGCAATAACCGCGTTTATTACCATTATGTTTTTTTCTTTTATTATAACTTGCATATACTATCTATTTGAAGAAGGCACATGCAGCTGAGATGGGCGTGACAAGAATGGATAAAGAATGAGTACGTTTGAAAGTAGCGCCAGTGACTGAAAATTTGAGAGGAAACCGTTTATCGTGGTATGGATGGGCATGTTATGAGGAGGAATGAAAGTTACAAATAAATAATTATGAATATGAATGTGGATGGATATACGGGAAAAGGAAGATTGAAAAAGAGATGGGTGGATTGTGTGAAAGATGATATGGGTAAGAAGGGAGTGAATGCTAGTATGACGGATAAAAGAGTAGAATGGTGGAAGCGGACATATTGCGTCGACCCTTAGTGATCGGAAATTGGGCAGGTAGATGATGACTTGTATAATGTGGGAAATGTTGGATCGAAAGTGAAGGTAGAATCTCGGGAGCAGAGAATTATGTGCTTCTCGAGAAGTTACAATAATAGAAAATAACCATACATTGCGATTATCGAAACATGCGAGAAAAAAAATTGCGATAGTGACTAATTGGCATAATACGTACTGTTCCTCTAGGTATTGCCGAACCCAGGGCATGTTAAACAAGTGCAGGTTTCTCTCCCGACGAAATGGATAGCGAGGATTATTATTCCACAACACCTTAAATGATTTCTTTAATTAGTAGGTACATACCTAATTTAGGGAAGTAGTACTTAATTAAAAACATAAGTATTTATAACGTAGGAGTAACGATGTAATTATTTTTTGAATCTACTCGGAAGATAGAGATAGGCCAGAAATAATAAAATAAAAACACCGTGTATTCCGACATTGAGCTTTTATTACTACGTATAGAGAAGACGCCACACATCACAACCATGTTCCGTTCAAGTGAGGCCATGCGGCCACACTTGTAGAACGATGAACGAAACGCGTAAGCGCCGTGAAAATCACGGTGATTGCGACAAAAATACCCCTAAAAGCGTTCTGATAGCGCTACGTGGATACTACTGTCTGATTAGACGACTAATTATTGTTACAGCGCTAAAGACAACTTTAAATGGGACGTAACTATACGTAGTAATCATAGCTCAATGTATTCCGAACCGGTGGTAGATTGAACTGTATTCTGTGCTGTAACGTTCATAAGTGCCTTATCAGGGCCTAGACCGAATATATGACATTTTGATTTTGAAAACCTATGGATCTGACTTTGCTCTCGCTTCCAACCATTTATTTACGTTTCAAAATAAGTATGAAGATTGCCGAGCCGAAAAAATTTAATTGTATTGTAGTAAAGGGCTGTAAAGTACAGTAATCAGTCAGATTACAAGATGAATTACAGTAAGTAGAAGGTAATTAATTTATTCTTTCAGTGGACACCTATTTTTAACTCTGTTTTATTTTCATTTTTTTTTTATAACTAAGGCAAACAAGCATACGGCCGCCTGATGGTAAGCAGTTACCGTAGCCAATGGACGCTTGCAACACCAGGGGTATCACTCGCGCGTTGCCGATCCTAAAACGTTATAATTTTATCTATTTTACACTCACAAAGTTAGTGAATGTAGCTAAGTCTCGTTACGTTCCGAACACTTTCTTTGGTTAGCGGAGTTTGCTAGCTGGTTGATTAATATTAGATGGTTTAGTTATTTTTCTGTAGGTAGTTGGTAGATAGGTACCTGGACAATGTGATCGATACCATTGAAGAAACACTTCTGTCTGATCAGAGCATCCCATAGTTTAGCTTTATTTAAAGTTTCTTCCAATGCAGGTATCAGTTGCATAAACACTTCGTTTTTAATGAAATCACATTCAGTATCTGGAAACAGCAGGACTCAAAGTAGTCAATGTAAGTACAACAATGTAACGTAAGGCTTATTAATTTCACAGATGTAGACAGAGTTTACATGTCTCGAAATAGTACGTGAAAATTACATAGAGGCTCGTTAAGACTCCCATGTAGAAATATTGATCGAACATTAATGCTTAATACTCCATAGAGTTTTCCTCAGGTAGGAATGCTGATGAGAAAAAGTGTTTTGTTCATTGCCAAGCCAGTGCTGAATTCGTACGTATGTTGAAACTGAAGTCGACGATGTGATAAACGACAACGATAAGAACTAGCACCCTCATGATTATAGGTACCTACCGCTCGTATTTAGCTATTTATTTCACTATTTATAATAATAATAATAATTCATTTATTTCAGGCTACTAGTGGCCCATAGATATATACCTTACAAACTAACATAAATATTATAGTAAAACATTTTTTGTTAGTATAAACACTTAAGCCTATGTTAATAAACACTAAACTAAAACACTGTCTTTGTGCGATCGTGTGGCACTTGTCCACGAAAGCGACGGAACACCACGTCCTGCGGCCAAAAGTCCTCTTCCATGACGAGGTGCAGAAAACATGTTGGAACTCGCACCACGAACGCCTTAAAGTTGACGTTGCGGCTTGATTCCAGCAGCTGCACCCTCAGCGTGTACTTGATTTTTTGGCGCACGTACTCCACGATATCCTCCGCCGTAGTGGTGTAGTGAAGGCGGGATATGTACACCGGAGTGTTCGGCTTCGCGGCACGTATGGTTGAGTTGGACTCCACCGGTCGCGTGCCGCAACGGTTCTTGTTGGTTGACCGGCGCTTTCTTTGCACCTTCACGAAACCGTCATCATCAGCCCTTTCATTTAGCTACCACGGAATTATTTGATTACACAGTCTTCTGTGTAGGGGACGCGACCCTTGTGGTACGACTGCTGAATAATAGACTTTTGTAACACTTCAATAAATGTTTATTTCGTCTAATATTATGCTAGATGGAGAAGCAAAATGAATGCGACCGCGTTGCTGACCGGAAAAGTACGCACTGAGGTAAATGCACACTTGGTGCGGCCTCGCTATATTTTTTGTTGGCTCAGCAAAACGGTGTTCTATCGGAGTTGCATCGAACAAATATCTTTATCAAAAGAGAATGTAGTGATTAAGAATTATTGTTGAAGTTAGACGATAAATTATATAAATTTATGTTTTGAATAGGTACGAGATTTTAGGTTTAGCTTTTACTTACTAAGAAATGGCGATTTAATGATTGGTTCTTTTTTACTCTCTGTATATTCTTCAATCTCTCTCTGTCTTTGCTCGCTTTCTTCGAGTATCTGCTTCCAATTAGCACGAGTCTTTCTCTTGATGAGAATAGGAAAATCAACTTCAGAGCATGATAGACTATCAGGTAATTTGAACGTAGCTAAGTTTTCTGATAGCTCGTTGAAAGCAGATTTAGATTCTTTGATTTTCCCTTTTCTATCGGTAGTCTTCCCAGCCATTTTAGCGATGTGTTGTTTACTAATTATTTTATAAAGAGCTGTTGAGCTATTATTAAAATGTCTACTAGACGCAACTTGTCTATTTGACAAATATAAACTATATTTGTCAAATCTACAGTTTTTATTTGGTTTTTATCATAGGTTTTTATAGTAACATTTTTTTTAGGAAAACTCTTGGAAACTATATAATGAAAACTGCAAAATCTATTTTCAATACTGTTTTATTACAAAATCTGCATAACATGCAATTACTCTGATACTCTGGATATTACCATCCAAAGCGTTATAATAAATTATAAAATTAAATATTAAATAGGTACGTCTAATCTCTAAATATAAAATGAAGAGATACATTATTCAGTCCTAGATTTAGACATTTCTTATGGAATATCTAGTACCTAGTTATAATTTTTGACTTAATAATTTGAGAATTTCCCAGTGATTTGTGATATCCAGTCAAGATAGTGAGCAACGTTGACGTAAACACCAGGTACGCCGACTTGGCCGCAGCCGATGCCCCACGAGACGACGCCCACCAGCTGCCACGTGCCGCTTCGCTCGCACACCAGGGGCCCGCCTCCGTCACCCTTACACGCGTCCTTGCCTTCTTCACCACCGGCGCATATGAAGCCCGGGTTCAGTTCATAGTTGTATCCTAATCTTGTCTGTCTTAATTGCTGCTGACATTGACCATGTGAAATAATCGGCACGTCGACCTCTTTCAGGGTATTTTGATACTTTCCGTTGTTACCGAAAGCGTCTTTACCCCATCCGGTGGTCCAACATCTTTGTCCACTGTAGTCTGTGTACTTGTCTGGTAAACAAGCGGGGCTAATGTGAGGGTATTTGGTCCATTCAACTGGGTGGTCCATCTTCAGAATAGCGAGGTCATTGTCTAAAGTGCCCGCGTAGTACATAGGATGTACATGTACCGAAATGACGTCTCTCTCGATGTACGGATAGAATTCCACGTCGCGATTCACGTCCCATTCACCAAGGCGCACTCGTAGATCGAAACCTTTGTATCTGAAAATCACATAAACGTAAATATATTGGTTCGACATAAAACGAAATACGAAAGGATTGTATTGTTTTGGGTGCCCAAAATTACATATTTTAATTTATATTTATTTTATAACTGCCTAATGTAACTGTGTAATTAATTAATCTACTCACGATTTGATGCAATGGGCGGCAGTCATTATGTGAAGGCTATCAATTAAAGTTCCTCCACAGACATACACCGATTCCTTAGGATCCTTCTTTAATATAGCGGCCTGCCATGGGTACTCTCCGAATTCACTTTCACCATCTACATAGCTTGGTGTTTTAATTCTGCCGTTGATGCCCTGCGAGTGCCTGAGACCGCACTGTCCTCGGTTACCAGCTTGAGGGCGCAAAGGTCTACGGCAACAAACTTGGTTTTGTCTGCATTGTTGAACTGGAGGATGACCGAAGTACCCTTGACGCTAAAAACAAATTAAAAAAAATGTCAATCACTATAACATTATTTCGTGATATTGCGTTTTAATTTGACAGTCGAAGGATTTTATTGAGGACAGATTACCTCTTCAATAGTTTCAATAGATTTCTCTACGATTTCTCTCTTCTTTCTGTTCTCGGGAAACCGAATGGTTTGGCCTCCCCGGTTTGCCCCATGAAGTTGCGAAGGAAGGATTAGGGATCGGGAATATGCATATCGGTTGGCATAATTGTTATCGTTATTATTAAGACTAGAATTGGCTGATCTCTCATATCCGTAGTTATTGTGACCACTTTGATATGGATTGTAATAGTCAGCATTGTCATCATATTGATTTCCGTTATCATCATCGTAATAATCATCGTTACCTACTGGTGGCGCGTGAGCACTGTACGCATGTGCCTTGGAATATCCCGGCTCATAGTGGCTATAATGGGGCGAGTATACTGGTGGACCATAATGTGGCGGAGGGTGCGGAGGGTGAGCATATTGAGGATACGAAGGCTTGTGATAATATTGACCGTGAGGGTGCGGATTATGGTGGTGGAAATGTTCATGCTTATTTAATAGATATAATTTCTTCTCATGGAAGAGGTGTCCTATTTTGTTGACTACATGCTCGTTAGGGGTCACGTGTAAATTAACAAATGGTTTAATTATTTTATCACCATAATCATTTTTGGTGACTTGAACGGCTAAAAGAGGATTTACTGAAACTAAACCGAGATTGAGTCCACCTCCGTTAAGTGCAGGACCATAAGGATTGTATAGAGGGTTTGAATTGAAGGGATTAATAGGATAACCGCCGTGGGATGGCTGAGGCAACCCAAAAGAGACACCAAACGTGGGCTGCACTTGTTTGTTGTTATTGCCGCCATTACCGCCGTAGCCGGCCAGTCCAATGAGGCGCTGCAGTAACATTTTCTTATTTAATTATGTGAATATTTTATTTTATTTAGTTTAGTATTAGCGTTTTGTCAGTGCCCATTGTTTAGTTTGTCTTTTGTCTATGGTTACAGTCAGGCTATAAGTCACGAAATCATTGTGATGAGTATAGTCAGACTATAACCGAGTCGCCCCAGTCTTGGATGGATGATGATAGAATGAGAGGATTCCCTATCGTTTTAGGAGAAGATCTGCGTAAAGTTGTATTAGGAAATGTTAAGTGAGTGATGCTTATTTTAGTTTAGTTTTTAGCATGTGTTCTCGAATAGTTTTGTAGACGAGTATAGTGCTGTGAATAATAATATTTTTTTACTTACAGGTTCAATTTCTTTTGCGACTGGTTCATCAGAATTCTCAGCTTTGACTTCTCTTTTAGATACTTTCTTAATTTCTGTTTCTGTAGAGTTATTTACGTTTTCAGTTTGTGCTACCGGAACATCTGATTTAGTCAAATTATCCAATTGCTCATCAGTGAGCGCTGCAATTTCGGAACCCTTATTACGTGGATCAATTGGTAAATAAAGGTCATCTCTGCGACCGATCACTTCTTGGCTTGGGCATTGATCGTAGTTCACACATGTGCATTCGAAATCTTGGGCTTTTGCCTCATGATAATTTTGTTGGAAGCCGTTCGCGTTACTTTGACCAAAAGTAGCTGGACCTTGGTTATATAAATTGTTGGCTGATCCTACGTGTAATACTTTCTTATAGAATTCAGTATTCTGTGAAGCGTATGCTCCTAATGAATTTCCATATTTTTGATCCTCGAATGCATTATTACTTGGATACTGGTTTGGTAATCCCTGTGTTAAAATGCTAGAACTTCCTTTGTTAAAGTTGTTGTGACCAAACTGAGAACCATAAACAGTATCTGATTCATAAATAGGTTTGTTATCTATGGGATATCCTCCAGTCATCGGCTTAAATCCTCCTGAACTTATGCCACTGTAATCACCTCCGCCTGCTGTTATTATATCACTTGATTGCTGGAAATTGCTTTGCGATGATAAGTGGCCCACGGATCCTACAGGTATGGCTACAGGTTTAATTATGACCTTAGGGTCTTTATCAGCATCAGAATGTACGTAATGATGATGTACGTGTTGTTGTACTACAGAATCTTTGTTACCGGATTGAGCAACGGAAGGGACTTTGTTGTGAGAGGGCTTGGAATTTTCGTATGCATATGGTCCTTCGTTTCCATAAATAGGTGGTCTGGTTACGTAGTTCGCCTCATGAGTATTGTACAAGCCATTGCTTTGTGAGAATTGGAAGTTACTTCCTGCAACGCCATATTTTTCGGAGAATCCGGGTCTTTGGTTACCACCATATATAGGTCTCTTGGGTGGGAATTTCTGGGGGCGCGAAGGGTATGGCATGGGTTTCGGTGGACCATAAGATCTGGGTGGTCCACGAATTGGGATCGATGCGACGGGTTTTCCAATAGGCTTGATGTCAACGGGTTGCGCATATATGAGATCATCTGGAGATACATATGTGCGCTTCTCTTGAGTGTCTTCATCTTCACACTAAAATAAAACAAATTAATTTAATATGATTTACTCAGAATTTTGATTGAGAGAGAAGTTGAATATCTTGATTTATATAGTAGCAGTGACTTTTATTATTCGTAGGTAGCAGTAGATTTGTTTTCAATATGTATGATGTGGACAGCTATCGAAACCCCTGGTAAGTGCTTGGCTACACATTGTCAAGATGGTGGTAACTGGTATGCCATGTGGGTACTACAAAGTACCGTGCTATAGATTCGTCTCGAAATTGTCTTTCACCGAGCGTCTACTTGGCTGGACGTCACTACCCCTGATCTACCATCGACAAAAAAAGGCGAAAATAAAAACATACCTGAATAAGACCTAAAGTGCATAGACGTCCTTTGATTAGATTTCTTGCTTCAGAATCATCGCCTGCGTCCAATGCTTCCTTGATCGTAGGATCACTGTATACATCATCGAAGCCACCCAAACTTCTACCTTGTTTACTGGCGACCAATTCGTCGACTATATCATCAAGTACGGAGCTATTCGATTCCATGTTCTTTTCTTGAATTTCACCTTGTAGCAATTCTGTTGACTTCTCTTCGGTTTGTTCTGAGGGTTTGTCATTCGATTCTCCACCCCATGACCACTGTGCTGATGTCCCGGCTAATAATAATGGTAGTAGTAAGAAAGTTATTTTGGACCACCGCATTGTCTGTAAAGTAATAAAGACCAATATAGTGGATGTATGGTGCGAATGGATAATTAATCTAGATGTTATTTGATCCTTATTTAGTAAAGCATGTCATTGTTTCGAAACCCCGGCAGGCACAGAATCACTTTTACTTTCGCAGACAGTCTGTAGTTATATAACCCTATCTATAGCGTCAGCGCACTGCGCTGCGGCAAACGCGACGCGGGCGCTGGGGGGCGTGGGCTCGCGAAAGCACTCTCTCGTTTTAGTAGGCACTGCTTAAGAGGGGTTCCTAGCTGCGAGGAATTTGCAAAATAGTTATTTGAAGAAACTATTGCCGTCACGCTATGTGCGATAGGGACAACCGCAGCTCAGACAGGTTTATTCATAAAAAAATTACGATATCGACGTTTCATTTTCCCCATTTTCCTCCTCGAAAACTGAGACCAATTCAATTATTTTTTTACATTAAAATTTTAAGTAAGGGGTTATCTAGGTCCCTATTTCTTTCTTTTATGTTAAAATCTTTTCGAATTTGTCTGTCTTTTAGTCACGGCGGCAAAATAGGGCATTTATTGTAATTTTTGGAGGGCCATAATTTCTTTAATAATTAGTTGCTGAAAAAAGGAAGTAACAGGGACGTGTCCAAAGCAGAACTTTATTATATGAAAAAAAAAATGATCACTCCAGAGGCATTATTCAGGGAGAAACAGGGGAATACATTTGTATGGAATAATCGCAGCCCAACTCCCGTCTTAAGTGTACAGTTACGATTATGTTTAAAAGTATTATTAAGAAAAATATACATACAATTTTAAATTCAACTTATTAATGGGTCGATTATAATTTAAAATAAATCAGGTGGTTCTTTAATTATAGCCTATGTTAGTTAGGAAGAACATCAAGCTGTAGTCAATTCGTTATTGTATTTATTTAGGTCATGTTTTGTTTTCATTGTGAAAGAAAGCACAAGGTCGCGATGTCGTCTCAAAAAGTGGCGCAGGCGATCCATTAGTAAGCGTCGTGCGTCTGTTTCGACCGATGCGTCATAAATTCGTGTAACACGATTATGCAATGCCCAAACGGCTTCTTTCTTGTTTACTTTATGCAACACGTTACGGCATTACTGATTAATATTATGATTGACTCTCCTGCATTTCATTTACTTCTCCTGAACATTATAGTGTACGTGTGAATATTGAAATTGAGATTTAAGACAATTAGGTATTCAGAATCGTGTGAAAAGAAATGCACTCTTATTTTATCGTGTGAGTTGATTCTTATTTATTTCGAATTCTTTTGTGTTGTGTGTTTTGAATAAAAACTGTAAGTTATCATCATGTTCAGGCGACTTTGAAAGTTACATTGTTACATAGTCATATTGTATGTGAGTGAATACAAAACAAATTATGCAATTCATAGTCCTTCTGATGTTGTCGGTATGGTTGAGAGAATTCACTCTTAATATGTAGTGGGGAAGTGAAAGTTTCGTGTGTCCGCAAGAATCCAATTTACGCGTTTCTTTGAAAAACCTTTTAAAACGTTAATTTATAATTACATATAGATGAAACAAAAATGATAACTTTAATTATAAGAAAATTGTTTTCTTTTGGAAAATTTATGTTCATATTCCTTTCAAGATTGTGTTTTTTATGTGTAGCACTGCATTTTTAGGTCCAGGGTATGACGCCACGATTCCGCACGTGTGGTAGAAATAACAAACACTGATGATGAATGCCATATCACTTGTCAGAAACTTACGTTGGTTTTCGGCACACCTCGATTAATCACAAACGGCTTATATTTAATTTAAGTTTTCACCACTTCACCGGCGCAGTGTTTGCGTCCGAATGACTGTTACATCTACCACCTCTACGCTTTATACTTCGACCAGCTCAAAGATGCGCGCGCTCCGATTTTGTAAGACGTTTGACGCAGCCTCCTACCACTATATTCGATTTTTTTGATTAACGATCGATCTTAGACACATTTTATCATAAAAAATATACAAGCTACAATATCTTGGTGCGGGGTGTGACGTGCGTCTGATATCATTGAACAACCCTTGCGTGTTTCATTCAAGCATGTTCTGAGTATGAGTTTGGCAATATGGGTTTTATTGAGGTCGCATTTGGCGGATCTAAGGTTTGCATTGACTTATAATAGAAACAAATTGATGACTACTCATAATTTATAATATCAAACTATAACGCTATACAAACAACTCACAAAGTCATCATGAACTAGGTACACAAAAATCCTAAAAATTTAAATTATCCAAAATAATAGGTGCCTGCCTACAGACAGTGTCGGATCCAGGTTAGGGAGGAACTGAGGGGCTTAAACCAACTAAGGGGCTACCCTCAGAAGCCACTCAGTCAGTAAAGTATCAAGGTAAACACTAAAAACGTAGAATAATTTTATATGTCTACTAGCTTTCGCCCTGCGGTTTCACCCGTGTTCCCGAGGATCTTGTGTTTTCCTGGGACAAAAACCAGCCTATAGCTTTCCTCGATAAATGGGCTATCCAACACTGAAAGAATTTTTCAAATCGAACCAGTAGTTCCTGAGATTAGCGCGTTCAAACAAACAAACTCTTCAGCTTTATAATATTATTACTGATTATACTCGTATATTATAGTACAGATTATTAAGTATAGATTTTGTATGGTCCGTGACCCTTCTTCTTTATCAGGGATGGACGTCATGATAGTCTAACGTTGGTGGTATGCAGATTTAAATATAAAAAGCGAAGATAAGTAAAAGTACGATTTAGCTACGACTCTCAAATTCTCAATAGATATGCATGCATGCGTTCTCAAAGAGGCAATTGTACCAATGTGACATTTAGGTATAATAACAATTGCGACGACACAGTGTTATTTAACAGCGCGGGTACGCCCACAAACCACGTTGGGACATGCACCATAACAGGCAAGTGAGCCGCTTTCACGGGATCATCCAATAAAGGATAGCACAGTTACTACATAGATAATAATCAAAACATTTGAATTCTTGATTATCCTAATGTAGAGTTATTTATGTCAATAAATATTCATGATTCATCACTGACTTTTGCTAGTACAAAAATTTTATCTTGCGGTTTCACTCGACATAAAGTAGAGACATATTTCATGATTTGTTTTGCCGTCTGGTCATCAAGAGGTAACTATCAAACAAAGTCATTTTCGCTTTTTTAATATTAGGATAGATAGGTTGGGTTGTACTATATAAAGTTCTGTTATAAAAAGTCCAGTTAACAATTTAGATATTGCTATAATCTATCAAAAAAACCTATTACCGTTAGAGCCGTGATTTTTAGAGCACTAAAGCTTAGAGTACCAATGCTGCTATTACCTTTAGAGCACCGATAAATATTTCAATATTTGAGCTGGGTGCTCAAACGGGAACAAACATTTAATTCCAATTTATTCCACTTAAAGAAAAGAAAAAAAACATATTTATTGACCCACAAGGATAAGGTATGTACACACATTTTTGTAGTAAGAGTAACATATTCTAGCTTATTGGTAGCTTCTAGTGTCATCGATACAAATAAGCATGTATTTTACAGAATGTTATCATTTAAATCAAATTGTATTCTCCCTTTTATTTATCTTTGAGTTCCCTCTCATATACCTCCAAAAAAAAATACTAATGAAAAATAATTATCAGGATAACATAAGCTCTAGGTATACCTCAAAAATTGTTTTAAAAGAAATCTTGGTACCAATTTATCATAACTTTAAAGAATATATAATATTATTTTGTTGAAGGTATTAGAGACCGCTTTACCGGTAATACTTCCTTTTATTCAGTAAAATAAAACTGTTGTTTCTTATCGAAATGTTTTATTAAATACCTCAACGCTAGAACCTACCGTACCATAGGTGCTCTAAGTGGAATAAAAATGAAATTAATTGGTAATTGAACATATATATCCGTACATTGGTGCTCTAAAAATCGGTGCTCAAACGGGAATACTTCAATTACGATTATACATTTATTAGGTATACATATTGTAACGCATTTTCAACAAAGTCTAAAAAAGGAATTAACATAGCATTTATTGTTGAAACATAAGAATAAATGAATTATGTAATGAAAGACCTTGTTGTCAAAATCTTTTGTATGCAGCATTGTTGATTCATAGGAAAGACTTCAACGTGCGCGCAGTTGGTTTCATCCAATATATTTTTTTGGGTGATGATGTTTATTTTATTATAGGTATAGAGTTAATACAATGTTTGTAATTTGCTTATTTTATGTACATCAATGTTAATTAAAGTGTTAATTGATTCAAACTTGTTTTGATAAAAAAAATATGAAATTATTAATAATTATGATACGTATTAAAAATTATCCCAAAACAAAAAACAAATATGATTTTGTAGTATATTATTTCTTTTCCATTTAAATAATCTCATTTAGGTTCATAATACATGATAATACGTATATGACGAGATGTTCTATCAAAATATTAATAGTTTAAAAAATAAAAGTTTATGAATGGACGTACTTGATACTGTTTCTTTATAGATTACAACATTAATTTGACACAAACCAGGATTTAGTTTTTCGGCATTGCACGCGGCTCGGTAGTCGCTTGCACAAGACGGGGTTTCCAGCGCAGCGCAAGCCGGACCTGCGCGCGCGCAATGCACACCGCACCGCTGACGATACTTACACTTGCGCAAGAGTTCGCTGAACCATTTCTATGACTTCAACATCTATTGAATGAACTTGTGAATCCCTTGTTGCTCAAGGGTTTTGATTTTTTAATTGAAATGTAAATTTATTCGATTAGGTAAGTAATCTGCATGCATCTTCTGCTTCTGCTGTAGAAATTAGTCATATACACATATCTAAAAGTACTTTTTAAGCTTACGAGAACTATTTATTATTATATTATGTATATATTGGTTTATTGGTACGTTGAGGTTAGTCAAAATCATAGTTGGATAATAATCTGTGCGCGAATAGACCCGATACATTAATATAAAAAATGTATGTACGGGAGGCTTGAAGGGACCAGAGTAAGCAGTTCAGATCTGGGGGAGGGAGGGGGGAGTATCTATGTACCTACTTCAGGAGTCCCGCTCCACCGTATCTACAAGGGGAATTAAGACCACACATGCCACCATAAATTGATGATTCATGCTGTAACTTTTCAGCTTCTCACAGACTCTTCCTTCATCGAGAAACCACCATTATTTCTAACATGATCACATAGTTATATCATATTTCATACATTTTATCAAAATTACACGCAATTATTGCAAGCGGCCGGAAAGGCATAGTCATAATAGCTAAGGAGTGGTCAAATAATGTCGACAGTCGGTTGATATTAGGAAAACCCCTAAATATGGTTACCTAAATAAAACTTAAACACAGTAAGCACTCAGTTGCAGTGGTCGTGAGTGCATCGAACTCCAGGTCATTCTATACGAGCTGCATTGACCAGTGCTCGAGCTCTCAAGTGAATGACGTAACATTCAGTTTCGACTTCGACCAATAGTTGTTTACATTTTTTACCGAGCCACGAGCCTCCATGTGGATTTAGATCACAGTTACGCAATCTATGAATCTTCCGATCGATGACTCTTGATATTCAGTGTGAATTAACTATTTTCCTATCTATACAATTAAATAATACATCTATACAAATAAATAATACATGTATACAAATAAGTAATACATCTATATAAATAAATAAAATTAAGTGTCTGTTTGTAATGAAAATGCATTATATTAAAGTATAAATAGCTTTTTTTTATGTCTGTCTTGTTTGTTCCGGCTAATCTCCGAAACGGCTGGACCGATTTTCACAGGACTTTCACTTTTAGATAGCTGATGTTATAAGGAGCAATACTTTTATTTCAGAAACATAATTAGGGTACAGCACGAAAATAGAAATATTTTTTTTTAAAGTGTTTTATTTATTGTTGAGAAATAAGAAAAAAACATATGTTTATTATGATAGGGTGTTATCCTAAGTTCATACAATTATATTATTATAAAATAAGTGAGCTAGGTCTCCACCATAATACTCTTTACCATAAACTATAGCGCTTACTTAGCTAATGACTGACTAAGGCCCGGTTTCAATAATTTACCGATTTATTAAAATTAAGACTCTTATATCTTTACTAATAATGAAGCAAAGACCTCAAAGCTTTGCATAGCAGACCCTCCCATATGGAAGTAGCTATCACAGGTAAAATTAGCTTACGAAGTGATCTATATGCTAAGTTTGGCAATAAAAAAACCTACCATTGGTAAGCAAAACGATTCGTTTTTGTTTATTTAAACCGGGCCTCACTAATGAATAACGAAATTAAACATTGATCTTACTTCTTACTCATACTCGTACGTAACGGTATGTTGAAATGCTCTAGCTGCAACACATAAATAAATAATAGAATAATAACAAATGTTTGGCGTATTACTGGGAACTAATGTTGCAAAAATCCACAACGTGTGGAGGTCATGCCATGCTAGCCATATTGACAGAACAGTAAAACAATAGAGATGTGTATGTTGAAACATATTTAACGTTGACCGTGAAAATAAAGTACAGTTAATTTTTACGTTTAATAAACAAATCAAGTTATTCCTGAAACTCCCATCGAAGTATAATAGTAATTTCAAGATTTTTCTATAAATCCCCTTTGACCATGCTAAGACACACTGATTTGTAAAAAAATACTAGCCGACTATTTTTTTATTTTCACAAATATTTTGCAATATTCATTACCATTTCTCATCATAAAATGTTATTTATAGCATTGTGTGACCTAAACCCGCACTTAGGTCAGCTATGTATTACAATAATTTGAAGATACATAACGATAGATTTGAAGATACATATGTAGAGCCATTTGTTAACGTTCATAAGTGCCTTATCAGGGCCTAAATTGAATAAATGCTTTTTGAATTTTGAATTTGAATTTGAATTTTGATAAAACTAAATAAAGCCTTTAACAACTTTCATGTTTTCATAATGCAGTAAATGTTTTCCTAATAAAATTTATAACCGTAGATAGTTTTTTTTGTAAGTAGCTTAGGAATTCTAATGGATCTATGAATTACGAGCTAATACCACAATTGTTTATCTCAATAATAATCTCAAAAGTTGTATAAAATAAATAAAAATCACAGGTAACATACGTCAAACTTTTCATTTTTCGTAATAAATCAATTACGTAGATATATGACTCGGCTCATTGATTTCTCTGTTCTAATTGATTCGATGTCCTACTTTTATACAATGCTCAAGCCGCCACGTAACTTTGGGCTTCCCCACAATAACTCCTGTCAAGGACTCACGAAGAAACTGCACCCAGACGCCCTTTGGGTTTTTTTATTATTATTAAATGAGGAAAAATTATCTATTGCTCAATGAAATAAGACCTTCTGAGATAATATAATTAATTACTTGGAAATTTATGTTCTTTATTAAATATTAACCTCCTTATTCATAATCGCTTTTTAACTAAATCAGTGTAACTATTACCTTAGTAATAGTGTGCCCCGTCTCACTCTTTCGATCACCAAATGTCACCTGTCAGATAAAGACTTCGGAAATTTAGCTAATCAGCGTTTGATAACTTTATTATGAATAAGGGTGGAATTTTATAAATTTTAGGCCCTGAATGCAGAACTCGTAGATAGAGATCTTCTCTTTGTTTTAACATGACACTAATCCACGAATAATTAATTCTAAAGTTCGTAATCTGTAAAAAATGCCTGTTGTATTATTCACTTTAATCATTGAGCTATTATTATACGTAGTCTGGAATTATATTTATTAATACAAATGAATAAACACTAGTTTATCATCATATTACAAAAATCACCAATGGGTTATGCTTGTACTTAGATGTGATCTACATAATCTAAATAAAAAGGTCATGTCTACTATTTCGGCCAACAAGAATACGGTTGGCCTGGGGTTCAATTCAAAATTCAAAATCATTTATTCAAATAGACCTTCGCAGGCACTTATGAAAAGTCTGACTCTAATACTCTAATACCGGTTCGAAAAGTTGCATTTGCTGAGAAGAGCCGGCAATAAACTCAGCAATTACTCTTTTCAAAACAAGCTTAGATTCATTACATAATATTTACATTCTAATCGCATTGACAACAATTGCGTGCCCCGGCGAGGCAGCAAAACTACAAAGTAGACTGAATCTATATTTAATAAGTAAATAAATAAATGGCAAACTTAAGCAGACCAGCCCCCACAAGCACCAAGGTTAGTGGTTACCGTAGCCACCCGTAGCGCTATGGACGCTTATAACAATCGGGACATCTCTCACGTGTTACCGACCTTTCCCAAATGAGCTGTGGTGACCTATTCACGCGCAAAATTTAATTATTTGGCTGCGGTCTTCTGTGAGGTGGAGGCACTTCCCCAGTCGAGCTGCTTTTTGCCAGCATTGATTTGAAGTTATCCATCTAAGTATTTTTCTATTACAAGTCGCCACAATACACCGCTCCTGTTTTCCGGAGGCTTTATACAAACTGTTTGTATAATATTTATACATATGACTTATGTAAGAGATATCCATTCCAATTATTTGGAAATTGGAAAAGTGCTCACGTTGTTACCGTCATCAGCGTGGCGTGACGGTAGCGGTGACATCATGTCCGCTTTGGAGAAAGCATGTGCCAGCTTTGTACATCTGAACCCCCCTCCCTCCTATAGTTGTGTTTTGAATTGACCTCGTAACTTAGTACATTACTATTGATAATTTGTTGTTTTTAGGTAGAGTACATTGCAGTACCCGCAAAAACTAATTAGAAATTTAATTCATTTTTCAATAAAATAAAATTATTTTTTAAAATTTTCGTTTGCAATAACTTTGGGTAAGCAATTTTTATAACTATACCGTTGTGATAGACGGACAGACGGACGGAGTGGCACCATAAGGGTTTCTTTTTTTACCTTTTTGGTTCAGAACCCTAAGAAGACAAAAACTTTTTGTTTTTTTTTTATAGTTATTTCATTAAATTTTTTTGGTTATAGAAATACTTTTCAATATAAATGCCAAAGTTTGGGTATTTTTTTAACTCGATCACTTGTCTTATGCCCGGTTTCAATAAACAAAAACGAATCATTTTGCTTACCAATGGTAGGTTTTTTATTGCCAAACTGGGCATATAGATCATTTCGTAAGCTAATTTTACCTGTGATAGCTACTTCCATATGGGAGGGTCTGCTATGCAAAGCTTTGAGGGCTTTGTTTCATTATTAGTAGTCTAAGAGTCTTAATTTTAATAAATCTTAACCGATACCGGTCCGTAAATTATTGAAATCGGGCATTAATAGCTGAACAGTAATTGATGATACTAAGTAAACATATATTTTTATTCCAATAAAATATAAGATTCTTCTGAATCACGAATAGAACTGCGGGATGTAAGCTAGTTTACTAATTGAAATAATTATCACGTCTGTTTGTATGTCTATTGTGCGGGCATTAAGGACTCGAAGTGAATCATATTATTTCAAATGCTATTTGTTTGGGTTGGCTTAGTTAAGTATTCAAAGCGTGAGGTGGTATAAATGAAAAATGGCATTGTTTTCTCGTCTTGTTTGTCCTATTTTTCATCAAAATATCTTCGAGTTCATAGAGTTATCAGTTGACTCGCAGTAACTGTTTTTTCTTCATATATATCGTTATAACTAGCAGTCCCATGCGGTTTCACTCGGGTTCAAAGGATAGTATGTTTTCTCGAGATTAAAAGTATCCTATGTGTTAATCAGAACATGTTCTACCTGTATGCTAAATTTCATACAAATCCAGTAGTTTTTGGGTGAATAACAAACATTTTCACAAATCACAAATTGCATCCTCAAATCCATACAGACTCACATTTATAATATAAGTAGGATAGAACCCCCGTCAAATCCGCGAGCCAAAGTTTAATCGTGGCGAAAAATAAGGTTCAAAACAGCGCGGCAGCGATGCGTTTGATATTTGTTGAATAGAATGACCACCAAATTAAAAAATAAATGCACGGCTCAGTGTTTTTTTTTGGTATTTCTTTAGTTGGATGAATTTCCTTTATTATCATTACATAATGACAAATACATATAAATATATCTATGATAGTTAACGCTCATAAAATATATATTATTGAACTCTTTTTTACGATTTTATGATGATACTAATTTATTATCATAAAATGTTTTAAAATAAGTCTTTGCCAGAAAAATTAACTAATACGCCAAACTGTACGACAAAAAACTAACCCCCTTATTCATAATCGCTTTTTAACTAAATCAGTATAATAGTGTGCCCCGTCTGACTCTTTCGATCACCAAATGTCACCTGTCAGATAAAGACTTCGGAATTTTAGCTAATCAACGTTTGATAATTTTTTTATGAATAAGGGGGTAAGCGTTTTACGGTATCCTACGTTTGGGCAGCGCCTTACGGACCCTAAGTTCAGCTGGTGAAATACACCGGTCGGTGCTGGGCAGCAGTTTTTCAACTGCAGACTACTTGTCACCCAAGCAAGCGGATACTACATAATAATAGCCACCATTATATAGTTTCCTTTACCAAAACCTCTAACTCATTGTAGATTACATGGCAACGACCTTTGCCATGGTATTCTTCGTCACTATCCGCTGATTGTGAGCTTACATCGCCATAAAACTTTTTCAGCTATTACCTGTCTTGCCTTGCCTACTTAGTTATTTAAGGTAGGTTATAGAGCTTGGAGGCAGACAGACGGCAGACCGAAGTATAGTTGTTGTTTTTACTCTATACTAGATCAATCGGCTTAAGAGTGCGTATAAAGCAAAATAACAATCTTAGAATTGAAATTTACCCAAGTAAATAGTATTTAAAAGAAAAAATATTTTTATATGGGTATTTTCATTATATACGCGAGGGTTCTATCTGAACAAAAACATAATGGAATGAAAATTCCTCGATAGAAAAAAATCACAAAGATACCTCTAATAATAATGAGGTTTTATTCGTTCATGGTTTATCTATTTAAGACAAAAATTCGATAAATAATATCACTAACATAGGGTTGCTACTAACGATTTTTTAAAATATTCTATACTTTACGAGTTATTTGGATAAGAAGCGCTTAGTTCATTTTTGTTCCGTGAAACACGCTATCTCCGTCTCATGCTACGCGAAGATTAGACATAAGTTTGTTTCATCTGACATTGCCATATTTTTCTGGCTTTGTACGCACTCTTAATAATAGAAACACTGTTTTATCAGCCAGCCTACTCTGAAAATTGTTTGACATGTTTTTGAATCAATCTACCATAAAGTTATTTACGAATATAATTAAGAGTGCATACCAAGCCAGAAAAATATGGCAATGTCAGATGAAACAAACTTATGTCTAATCTTCGTGTGGAAATGAGATGGAGATAGCGTGTTTCGCGGAACAAAAATGAACTTTTTATCTAAATAACTCGTAAAGTATAGAATATTTTAAAAAATCATTACTAGCAGCCCTAGGTCGTATGTTAGTGCTATTATTTATCGAATTTTTGTCTTAATTAGATACAGCATGAACGAATAAAACCGAAAATTCATTATTATTAGAGGTAGCTTTGTGAATTTTTTCTATCGAGAAAATTTCATTCCATTATGTTTTTCCTCAGACAGAATCCTCGCGTATATAATGAACATACCCATATAAAATTATTTTTTCATTTAAATACTATTCACTTGGGTAAATTTCAATTCTAAGATTAATATTTTGCTTTATACGCACTCTTAACAACAAGTATTTAGTTATGACTGTATACCAAAATTAATGTGTGTTGCTCCTTCTACCAATGGCATAGCAAAATGGCATAGTTGAGTTACAAGTTTACAAGGCAAAACCAAAAAATAAAGTAGGTTTTATGTCTATTGCACGGAACTCCCCAGCCTTTGTGATTGGCCGTATTCTTTTAACATACTTCTTATCACATTTATTGTGCACCAATGACGGATATTATCTCATCTTTGCAGTTATGTCATCATAAGGTTTTGAATCGCGAATAAAATGGTTTTTTGTTAAAAAAAAGTAGTTTCAGAATACTTAGGAAGGTAGTAGAAGTAAAGAAAGGTACATAGAGGTATTTCCATATACCGGATGTCCCAATGGACAAAATGATCGAAAATGTATGGAGTTTGGTCCAAACGACTACTAAAGTGCGTGAACCACGTTCGTTAAAAAAATGGGCAACTAGGAATAAAAAGTATATTTAGTGTTTTTTTTTTTTTTTGGTAAGTAATTCCATACAAAATTGCTCGTCTATTAACAAAATAATTATTTTTTATCGTCTTCAATCTTATCTAGGGGGTCTGGAGAGTAGTACAACAGAGTAAATAATAAACTAAGTACAACGGTACATGTAAATACTTCAAATATTTAAGGTAGAAAAACTCATAGGACATATTATAATATTATTAAAAATAACTGCATTTTTAACCAAACAAACACGTAAGTTAAACGATACATGATATTTTCTATTATCTGTACTGGATTTTTTCATATCGAGTAGAGTTCCATCTATTTATTGTATTCAGAAATGATTGCTTAGTAATTTTTGAACAGCCTTTGGCTGAATGGTTCGAAGACAACCATCTTGCATTCATATATTGCGGCTCTATTTCATAGATGGCGCTATTTCATAACTATATGTGAATAAGAGGAAACCTAGATTGAAAAAAGGTTCATAGTTTTCTTTTCGCTATCACATTAGACGACTGTGCGGTGGTTTACATAACACATGTTCCTGCCTTTCAAACATGGGGTCTTCCAATAGAAATTAAATAATGAATAATAGATTTGACATACAGAACGGACGTTTGGGTACCGTTTTATACAAATTCCATTTGGTGACAAAACCCTAAAAAGTGGTCCCGAAGGTAAACGTTAAAGCGGAATACCAAAGAAAGTATATAATATAGAGAAAGTATATATACTGGGTGTTGTTTTGGTCAGCGACAAGCGACCTAGGAGCGGTAGTACAAAATATATATTCCCCAAAAATGGACTTAATTCCATTAAATACTGTAAATATGTCGAGAAATACCTTATTCAATTTGAAATAAAATTACCGCAAAGCATGGTTACTAGGCACGTGCACAGACTAGAGCTAGGCGCAAGCCGCCATCGCCCTACCCCTTTACTCCCTCGTACTCCCGTTGAGTATTATGTCT
Source organism: Polyploca ridens (assembly GCA_951394255.1). Lineage (NCBI taxonomy): Eukaryota > Metazoa > Arthropoda > Insecta > Lepidoptera > Drepanidae > Polyploca > Polyploca ridens. The sequence goes on along the minus strand of OX596256.1, from coordinate 8,702,128 downwards.
ACACTTTAGCTTATTACATGATTTTCAAAATTTTATTTTTTTTATTTTTATTATTAAAAAAAATAAAGTATTTTTTTTATATTTTTTTTAGCACCAGTATCATTTGTATAATCGACCCTGAGTCGCTCGTCGCTGACCAAAACAACGACCTGTATAAGGTAAAATAAAATTAGAAAAAAAAACCGAGGGAAAAAAAAAATTTTTCTTTGACTTGCATAGAGACTCCACACAAGTCAAAGAAAATATTTTTTTTTTCCCTCGGATTATTTTTCTAATATTATTTTTTGATTACTAATTACCTATACATTCATTCCTCAAGAGGAAGTTCACTAATTTATTAGGACTTTATAATAGTACTTACCTGTTGAATGAGGTTTTGCTGGGCGATCAGTAAAAGTTAAGTAGGTACAGCCTTCAGCTGCGTGGTTCAAACACATCCTTCTTGCCTTCATAAGTTTTGGTCATATTTCATAGATAGCGCTTTTTTATATCTAACGTAAAACGGTCCTACTTATTATGAGGAAAATTTATTCCGTTTCGTCACAGGTTTTGTGTATGCTGTATTTAACTGTAATGTAGTTAAAATTCATACCTTTTTTTTTATTACAGGTTGACAAACGGGCAGACGGTCCACCTGATGGTAAGCGGTCTCCGCCGCCTATGGACATTTGCAATACCAGGGGGATTGCCAATGTGTTGCCGACCTTGTAGAGCTCTTTTTACGCCTTTTTTGAAGAACCCCATATCGTAGCGCACACAAATACACACACACGCGCGCACACCTACACAAATTGAGTCTCATTTTCCTGGTTTTGGAGCAATTATGTAAGTAATAAGGATTGCATTTCAAAGGGTAGCCAAATTATAAGGGTTTATTTAGGTACCAAGTCACCATTATGAACAACAACAAATGATGAGTACAAGAACCTCTGAATTTGACTACCATTTGAAAAGTAACATAGTATTTAAGAGATTTTTCATAATCCTTGTATCGCCTACACAGGATCGCTTGCCCCAGAGCTTCATATTGAAATTATTGATTTAATTTACACGTGGCAATTCGGCACTATTTAGCAATATATGTAAAAACAAATATATATGTATTAACTATTTATGTAAAAACATCCAATAAAATTAAATAAACAACAAAAAAAAAACTATAACTACATAATAATTTTTAATCTTTACTATACCATTTACTATGGGACCAAATTCGAAAACGCATTTTTTTTACAGCTTTTCGGCAAAATTTTTTTTTTTATGTTTTCGAAGTTGGTCCCATAGTAAAAGTTAATCGTATTTATGAGTACTTTACGTGGTTTCATTTATTGTCGTATCCACCCCGTATATATAATATATGTATATATGATAGTGTGGTGAGGATGAGGGTTAGCTGGGCTATCAGAAAAAGGATGACACGAGTGAACACACAAAGAAAAAGGAAAGGCAAGGAAGTAAATGATGATTGTAACGTGTATATTGCGTAATGTTATCGACACGTTTAGATGTTATTGACTACCGCCTGTTTTATTGCGGATATGGTCGCCCTTGGGATAAATGTTTCTAGATCACGATACATAAAAAAGTTTTTGCGTATTGGATCAATTACCGATGTCGTTAACTAATCGTCATCAAATGTCAAGTGCCGATCGGTTCCAAGCTCAGGCCTAACGTGTAATTGTAACAACAAGTGCGACCTTTTGGCTGCTGATTTAGGCGACAAAGACAAGGACGTTCAGTTTTGTGTTCCTAAACGCCCATATAACAAACTAAAAATACTACATAGTGAATATCATTTGTATAAATAGCGGGACGAGTCAGATTTGGGCATCAGTCGACCGTGTTCGGTACGAAGTGATCATCCTTATTTGGATCCCGACACAGACCTCGTTCACAATGAGATCGTTGGTGGTGTTGTGCGTTGCAATTGCCTCTGTAGTGGCTGCCCCTCATTCGGATCAGGAAGGAAATATACACAAGAGATCAATCGGCCATGCCGTCGCCTACTCTCTGCCAGCGGCCGTCTCTCATCAGTCTCGGGTGGATGTCCGTACTTCTCCAGCAATAGTGGCAGCAGCTCCCGTGGTTGCCGAGCCCGTGGTGACTTATGAACCGGTAGTGCAAGTGAAGAGCGTGGTCGCTCCCGCAGCTACTGTATACAGTGGTGGATCAGCGGTGTCTCACCAGTCACGATTGGATGTTCACACTTCACCTGCTGTGGTATCTTCGGCACCTGTGATTGCCGCTCCCGAGTACGAAATACCCACTGTAGTTGAGGCACGCTCCGTGTATGCTGCACCTGTATACAGTGGTGGTTCAGCGGTGTCACATCAGTCTCGCGTCGATGTCCGAACTTCTCCTGCCGTGGTTGAGTCTGTTCCTGTAGTATCTGCACCTGCTGTGGTTGAAGCCCGCTCCGTGTACGGTGTTCCTGCTGCGACTGTATACAGTGGTGGTTCAGCGGTATCCCACCAGTCTCGCGTGGACGTCCGAACATCTCCTGCTGTGGTTGCTTCTGCACCCGTGGTATCTGCCCCCGTACTTGAAGCGCGCTCCGTATATGCCGCTCCCGTAGCTGCAGTATACAGTGGTGCGGCTGTGTCCCACCAGTCCCGCCTGGACGTGCACTCCTCCCCTGCTCTGGTAACCGATCAAATTGTGGCGCCAGCAGTTGTTGATGCCCGATCTTACCTGACACCAACAGTATATGCTTCCGTTTGGTAAAATATTGCAACTTTAAGGATCCTATAAGACTATTTAATGTGAATACTTAATTTCGAAATGTAAAAAAAATATACATTTATTAAAACTCTACAAATGCATTACTTTTATTTAAATTATAATATAAGAGCTTTTTAATATACCTATATGACTTGAACTCGTTATTGCCCATGGCCATTTTACTTTCTTCAGTAAACGGAAATCCTTCTGAGTTAAAAAACAACCCACATCGACGAATTCTGATGTTTATGCATAATAATTGGCAATTAAAAACAATTAATTCAATATAACCCATTAATGCATAATTATGGCAAAATATTGGAGAACCGTTATTTTGTTTGAAGTGTGATTTAGCGTTGTTATTTGTTTATTATATAAGCCTAATTACACCTCAGAGTATATAAATACTAGATTACACTCAAGGCTTCATGGCAAGCTTTATACGATTCACTCAAACATAGCAAGAAACTCTTAAATACAATTAAAAATATAAATAAATATTTAAATGAAATTCTTGAAAATAAGATAAATTCCAGAGGGGCATTACAATAAATATTAATACCCATCAATATTTATACCGTAAAATATAAATAAATAAATATCCTGGGACATACCTCACACACGGTCAAACTAAGCAGAGCTTGTACTATGGAAACCAGATAATTGATAATATACATAATTTGTAGGTATCCAAGTAAATGTTACAGTATTTGATTAACCACCAATGAAATTACCCTATCTCACATCTCAGCTAAAATGTCTTTTATTTAACTTGCAATGTATGTATGTATGTTTGTTTGTTCGGGTGGAATCTTGCAAGTCGAATTTCACCCACTTCCAGTGATCGGATTGACTTGATATTTGGTATACATTAGTATATTGGATGACAATGCAAGTACAGTAAACAAAAAGTAGAGTCACCGAAAAACTTGTATTAAAAATTCAATTTTTAACAAAAACTTATTACACTACTAATATCACAAAGAAATGCAAAAATAATAATGCGAATCATAATATGAAGTAGAAAAAAAAAAATATAATAAAAAAATATGTTTGGCCCATAGGAAGAGAAAAGACTGTTTTTTTAATTAACTCTTCGAAAGTACGTTATAAGTATGATTTTTCGCATTTTTGTATGTAATTGTATCGGTGAGGCCTTGTCCTTTTTTTATATGACGACGTTGGTAAACAAGTAACGGCCCGCCTGATGGTAAGCGGTTACCGTAGCCTATGGACGCTTGCATTCCACATGGCATCAATTACGCGTTACCGACCCTTCCCCCCTCCTCAATGAGCTCTGGTGACCTTACTCACGCGCAGGATATTTGGCTGCGGTATTCTGTAAGGTGGAGGTATTTGCCCAGTCGAGCTGCTCTTTGAGCGAAACGCTATGATTTCCTGATCTCTTCTACTCTCTAATCCCGTAAATGTTAGAAGTTTAAAATAATAATTCCGTCCATAACTCCGAAATAATTCCGTAAGATAACAGTGGGAGGTAACCGGCCAGGTGGGTACCTACTACAAATTACCACTGTACCAGGGTCCTCACAATATTTTCCTCCATCGAAAGCTCCAGCTAATTGTACGATTCGCACCCACGATGGATGTGGATGTGGATGTGGACCACAACCTTCACCACGGCATTCGAGGTGACTACCACTGAGCTATCATTGCCTTACAATTAAATTATTCACATAATTCACCAAAAGTTTGATCGATTTTAAGTATTTGTATTGTATACCTAATATAATAAATGCGAAAGAGAGTTTGTTTGACACCTCATAGGCAAAATCCATCGTGATGAAATTTCGCAATCAGGTAGATCATAACCTGGAATAGTTTTCGTATACTTTTAATACCTGGAATAGCATTAGATTCCCAGAGAACGCGAATGAAATCGCAGGGCGAAACTAGTCTGTAATATTAATGATATTATTTTCTTATCGTTAAATGCATTTAAATAAACGCCTGTTTTCAGATTAATTTCTTGCCTGACACTTTGCCCTATAAATGGTTTTAAATCTAGAGCTACTTTCGAATCTGTGATATTTGGATGTGACCATGGGGTGGATTTATATCACCGGTTGCCATTTGGCGTCAGCCCTGATGAATTCCACGTAGTTTATACATTACTTTCCTAATTGTTTATTTTGATTAATTGGATATTCAGAATGTATCTGGGGGCATGCCCCCCGCCAAGCGGGGTTTTCTCGAAGCGCTTCGTCGTTTTATTAAATATATTAAGTTTCAGTAACATATATACTTATACTTTAGATTTTATTGATATCTAAAATATATCCGTCACTTTCTAATGTCATATAAACAAAAAGGGATGAGTCTATCTTAATACTTGGTTATTATTACAAGACTGACTTACACCTTATTTATTAATAAGGGGGTTAGGGTAGTATCCTGAAGTCCTAGAAAGCTGAAATTTGGTATGTAAGTTTGTATTAATACACAATCAACAAAAAACATTTTAAAACTTGGAAATTTCAAAAACAAAAAAAAAAAATCAAAATCAATAGCAACTTACAAAAATAAGTGAAATCCCACCAAAAACATTTTTATGTAAAATGTTGACAGTGTTAGCCATATGTCTTGGACTTTGGACACTGTCAAAAAGTTATCAGTGTAGAGCCAAGCTTATAACTCTACATGCCCTTACTCTACAAGTCCTAACTTCACAAACTCTACACACCATAGTCAAATATGTAGCTTGGCCGTTTCACTACTGGTTGAAGACTTTCTATCTAACAATATTTTACACCATTTACACAAATAAATGTTAATTTGTATTACAAAATGTTTGACTTGCACCAGCAACATATTATTATCTAGATTTTCACAAACTAGACTTGACTTTACCAAACATATTTTGAAGGCTTAAGGCGTAATTAATCTAGATTTAAGTTCAAGAACAAGCCGACCTCATTGAAAAAGTAGATAAGATACTAAACGAAAAGTAGATAAGTGATGATGTGGCCGAAGGTGGTAAGCAAACAAAGCCTAGAAGGAACTGGCTCTCAAGTGCAGCTATCGGAACACACCGAAAGGTGCTTGGCAACAGATTTTCAACTTGAAGGTGGTAGCCAGTCAGGCGGGTACTACAAAGTACCCCACCAGCGTGCTATGGTTTCCTCACGATGTTTTCCTTCACCGAAAGCTCAAGCTCATTGTAGGATTCGAACCCGGGAACCTTCGTCTCGGTATCCGACGTCACTACCACTGAGCTATCATCGCCTTAAAAGTCCATACACACATGAGTGACGTCGATTGTCTAAACGAAGGAATTCTACTCTGAGCTTGTTCTTTCAGCGTAGGAAAGCATCATGAGAGAACTATACACGGTGACTTTTTAATCGTTTTAACGCTAGAACAAACGTTGTTCAGACCATGGTTTACTAACATTCTATAACATCAAATAAAAAAAAGGCATTGGTTTTTGAAAAAACCACAAAACATAAAAATTCAAAAAGCCAGGAAGCCGCGGAGTCCTACACCTGCTACAAAACTGGCGTGTCGCCATGCCACAACTATTTTGAAGTGCAAGCGCGGTGCCTGGGTTGTAAGGAGTAACGATAATCCCGACTTTTTTTAAACTTTATTTTGTGTTTTTTCAAAAACAATGACGTAATTTTTATCATTTGATGTTATAGAATGTTAGTAAACCATGGTCATCCTCATGTTGAAAATCCGTCGCCAAGCATCTAACGGTGTTTTCAGACATTTGCACTTACTTAAGAGCCAGTTCCTTCTAGGCTTTGAATGCTTACCCCCTTCGGTCACATCATCACTTATCATGGTGAGATTGCGGTCAAACACAGATACATAGTAAAATAAAAGAGATATCATATTTATCAACCCAGATAACGCCACCTGAAAGAATATATTGACAAATGAGAGCAACCGTATATTTACTGCATGTTTATTCAAGTTATTGATTGATATTTGATGATAAATAAGATAAATGCGTATGCGATCGAGCGAGACGGAAATAAATAAAAAATACTACGCAGAAGGTGCCCTAGAGCGAGGTTGGTTACTTTCATATGACACTTGACATTGCTGTTTCACTACCTAATATCATGTATAAGGTCCGTAAAATAATGTGAGCTAATTATAATCGGGGCGTCAGTATAAAAAGCATTGGACATCGGTTCAATGATATCAGTCAGCCGTGTGCGGTTTGAAGTGATCTTGTGTATCGTCGAATCTCAAATTAACACAGACCACGTTAACCATGAAAACGATGGTGGTGTTATTCGCTCTCGCCGCTGTGGCATGCGGCTCTTTGATCCCGTTGGCGCAGCCCGTCCACCACTCAGCAGTAGTGCTGGACCCTCATGGACGTCCCCTCGAAACCGCTGAGGTCATCAATGCCCGCGCCCTGCATCTGCAAGCTAAGGCTCTGGAAGGACACTACGCTCCTCTCGTACACGCTGCCGTCGCTCCCGTCGCTCACTCTGTGGTCGCACCCGTCGCTCACTCTGTGGTTGCCCCCATCGCCCACTCCATTGTCGCCGCTCCCGCTGCCGTCTCCCACCAGTCCCGTGTAGATGTGCGTACCAGCCCCGCTATCGTGAGCCACTCCGTAGCCGCTCCAGTGATCGCCCACGGTGCCTATGCCTCCCCAGTGCTCGCCCACAGTGCCTACGCCTCTCCTCTCCTGGCTCACGGTCTGGTTGGACACGGACACCTGTTAAAGAAGCGCTCTCTGGGACACTTAGCTTACAGCGCTCCCATCATCACTCCTTCTGCTGTCTCACACCAATCTCGCGTGGACGTCATCTCTAGCCCCGCTGTTGTGTCTCATGCCGTGGCCGCTCCCCTAGTCGCTCACTCCATTGCTGCGCCCATTGTCGCCGTGGCACCCTCCGCTGTGTCCCACCAGTCCCGTGTGGATGTACACACTAGCCCGGCTATTGTTAGCCACGCCGTAGCTAGCCCTGTTCTCGCTCACAGTGCCTACGCTCCTTCTGTGCTCACCCACAGTGCCTACGCTTCCCCTTTTCTAGCTCACGGTATTGCTGGTCACGGACACCTGCTGAAGAAGCGATCTCTCGGTCACTTGGCATACAGCGCGCCTATCATCGCTGTCGCTCCTTCTGCTGTCTCACACCAGTCGCGCATCGATGTGATTTCTAAGCCAGCTGTCGTGTCCCACGCCGTAGTGGCTCCCGTGGTGTCTCACGTGGCTCCCATTGCAGTAGCGCACGCCGCCGTCGTCCCCGCCGCCGTCTCTCACCAAGCCCGTGTGGACGTGATCTCGTCGCCCGCGCACGTCTCTCCCCTGGCGTACTCCACCGCGTGGGCCGCACCCGCCGCACATCTGTCCCATTCGGGATTACTACATGCCGCTCAATGGTGAAGCGAAAACTAGATTTGACGAACATCGTAGTTTTCGTTTTAATAGATTAAAATATTAAAATGAATAGACAAATAAATAATTTATACAACAATTTGACCTTTCTTTTCATACGAGTAGCCTTGTTTGTTAATGGTATTACGGTTAAAAATATAGTTTCCTGTCTTGTAGCAAGTTTAATTACATCTATTGAATTGGTATTAATAGAATATAAACCACTTCCGTACTTTAATCCATTTACTCATATATAAAGTGAAATACCAGATACTTACTGAACCCCATGCAGGAACTATAAAGTCTACAAACTTGAAAGACTATAATGAGATTAGAAACGAAAACTCCTAAAGGGGGTAAAAAGAAAAAATACAGTTTGTATGCAACTTATTTAACTAATAGAGCAGAAAATTAAAATTGCATTTGTTTTTTTTTTAAATCAGATTTCGGATTTTTTTTATTTGTTCGGAATTGGGAGAATGGCACTGGCTGATCGCAAATGTTGTTGTACATAGATATTTTATGGGTGTACCTACATGCTGCGTAACACTCCGCTTGAAAAAGAAATAGCACCATGATTTGCAATATAGCATAGTAAGTAAATCTTTATGCTACAGATTCGGTCTGTATTAAATCACAGCTATCTCGTTAGATTTAATGGTAATTGCCATCCTGCCCTTCTAATTCCTTTTACTGTATTATCTATGGTAGGATCGCTTAAGTTGTGCATAAGTGCTACAGTTTATTCAACTTATAAAACCAAGCCACAGGAAATTATAAATCTATATCGTTCTACATATCCTACTTGATTATTTATACCATTTATTTGATAAAAAATAAGTTTATTTTATTACCTACGTAATTCGATCATAGTGATTATTCAAAACGCCTTAATATTTTGTATACCTTCAAATTTAATAAATGCGCCCGCGGTTTCTCCCGCGTTCCCGAGGGACCTATTGTTTTCCCGGTACTAAAGTATCCTATGTACCCAGAACATATTCTATATGTGTGCCAAATTTCATTCAAATCCTTTCAGTAGTTTTTGCGTGAAAGAGTAACAAACATCCATATTGCGTTTATAATATTAGTAAGGATTATAAGTAGGATGCGAAAATGAGTTTGTTTGATTGTCTGTTACCTCTTGACGTTTAAATTATGAAATTTAGTACACGGGTAGGTAGTACATAACCTGGAATGACAAATTATCTTTATATATTATAATAATAATAGCCTTTTTATTTCCTATAAACCTTATAAATTAGTTACAAAATATTTCGTTCTTAAACAAATTACCTTTACCCTGGAAAAACACTAGATCGGTCGGGGACGCAGGTGAAGCCACGGGGTGCGAACTATATAGTATTTAATTAATAAAGAAGCAGCGGCAGGCTTGAGGAAATTTTCTATATATAGATTGTATTTTGAACATATTTGTTGTAAATAAAGATATATTCAAGCTAATTAATAAAATAAAATTTAAATTATTTGAGGAGAGAAGATACTCTTAAACTAAATTGTAAAGGCATTGTTATCGTGAAGATTATTGTGGATCAGACGTAGACACAATCCCAAACTAAGCGGAGCTTTATTCTATGGAATGGATACCAGATAACTGGTATACCTACTATATACACATACTACTTCTAAATATAAATGTTTAGAACTAACAGAAATGTTCATGCACAAATGTCTGTCCTGGCTGTCCTAGGTATCATCGTCTCATGAAAAAAAACATGCTATTTCATTACAATTTAAGATTTATTTTATAAATATTTTTTTTACATTTTCTTTATCATTTAAGGTCTATCTTAGGTATTCATCAGGTTCATTCTTCACCAGGCGTGGACCAGCGGGCTTGAATGGAGGAGTCCAGAGTGAGCGTAGGGGGCGGCCAAGTAGCCGTGGGCAAGGGGGGATACAGCAGCATGGGCAACTAGGGCAGGGCTGGTGCGTACATCCACACGGGACTGGTGGGATACAGCGGAGGGAGCCACGGCGACGAGGGGCGCAGCGATGGAGTGCGCGACCAGGGGAGCGGCCACGGCGTGAGACACCACAGCGGGGCTAGAGATGACATCCAAACGAGATTGGTGCGAGACAGCAGAAGGAGCGATGATGGGAGCGCTGTAAGCGAGGTGTCCCAGAGATCGCTTCTTCAGAAAGTGTCCATGTCCAGCCAGACCGTGACCTAGGAGAGGAGAGGCGTAGGCACTGTGGGCGAGCACTGGGGAGGCATAAGCACTGTGGGCAATCACTGGGGCGGCCACGGCGTGGCTCACGATGGCAGGGCTGGTGCGCACATCCACACGGGACTGGTGGGAGACGGCGGCGGGAGCGGCGACGATGGAGTGGGCGATGGGGGCGACCACCGAGTGAGCGACGGGAGCGACGGCAGCGTGTATTAGGGGAGCGTAGTGTCCTTCCAGAGCCTTAGCTTGCAAGTGCAGGGCGCGGGCGTTGATGACCTCAGCGGTGTCGAGGGGACGTCCATGAGGATCCAGCACTACTGCTGAGTGGTGAGGGGGTTGCGCCAGCGGGATGTAGGAGCCGCAAGCCACAGCGGCAAGAGTGAAAAACACCACCATCGATTTCATTATTAAACGTGGTCTGTGTTTTTTCCTGATGAACTAGATCACTTCAAACCGCACACGGCCGACTGATAGATTTGACTCGCGTTCTGCTATATTTATAGTGACCGGACATGAAATTAAAAGGTAAGGCGGTTTCAGTACGTAATAATATCAGGCAGAACAATGTTAGTTGTCAATAAAACTATTGACCTCGGTCGGTGCGTATGTGGCGGTTTAATCAAAAGAATTTCGTGGTCGGAGTATATAGTGCGCAACGATAGCAATGAAATATGTGAAGCCTTATTTACAGGTATCAGGCCTGAAAGGTATTCAAGAACATTACACGTTACGTACTTTACTAAAATTCTGAGTGATCTTTAAAACATGATATTCAGGGAACTATTGCAATACTTCAATATTTTTGCTAGCAAGCAGTCCAATCGTAGGAGCCAATTAAACATCCCCTAAACACAAGGGGACGGTGCCTGCGAGGAATTTGAAAAATAGATATTTGAAGAAACTATTGCTGTCGCGTTACCTCAAGTCTGCACCCGTAGAGTGCCATAGGGACAACTAAAGCTCAGAATAATCTGGGGGCACGGGAGTGCCCCCCGCCAAGTCAGCCAAGCGAAGCGCAAGGGCCACTACCTACCTTTCCTCGAAGCGCTTCGTCGTTTTTTTAACCCTCATAACTTGGATTTGGATTATGCCAGATAAACAAAATTCTCGGGACATGATATCAATAGTGAACTTATTAAACATATTTAAGTTTCAATAACATAGCTCTTATAATTTAGATTTTATTGATATCTAAAAAACCCCGATTTTATCACTGACTCACTGATGATCATCAAAACTCTTAGGGTACTTCCTGAAGTCCTAGAAAGCTGAAATTTGGTATGTAAGCTTGTATTACTACACAATCACCAAAAAAATTATAAAACTTACAAAAAGAAGTGAAATCCCACCGAAAATATTTTTATGTATATATGTATATCTTTATCCGATCTCATGTAGATCCAAGGCTTATAACTCCACACGTCCTTACTCTACAAGCCCTAACTTCACAAACTCTACACACCGTAGTCAAAATATGTGGCTTGGCCGTTTCACTACTACAAGATAGTTCTTGTAGAACAAAAAAGTAATGAACTGTGAATACATTTTTCACATAACTCTCATGTTACGGTAGCGGTAAGTAGTAGCTGAATAAAAAGGAAGTGACGTATCTACAGCAGACCTTAAATTTCTTGAAAAAATTAAAATGAAATGGTCTGCTGTAGCTGGAGGCATTATTCAGGAAGAAAAAATGGTAATATATTTTTATGGAGAATCGCAGACCCTGTTCCCTCATAAAATGTCACTGTGAGTTGTACGTAGTATTTATATACTCTGAGCTGTGAGTATGAACGCGATGGCATTATTATATTATAATGAAAATAAGACGATAATGAGAAGTTATGATACCTCTATGGTCAAAATACCTGTCAAATCTTGCACAAATCGTGGTTCAAATTGGTTCGAATTATCAACAGTTTAACAGGTATATTGAGCATAGGGGTATCATAAGAAAACTCCTCATTGGCACATTGATCTAGATCATAAGTTCTCAACAAATAACTCGGAATCCATATCGACATTTTGTCTGACTGTAAATCATCTAGTGTATGATATATCTGTGAATATCTATATGGAATCAATATAATCTATACATATATAAAATGCTTTGTCCTGAATGACTGACTGACAATCAACGCACAGCCTAAACCGCTGATCGTAGAGACCTGAAACTTGGAGGGTGTGTTCTTTGTATGACGTAGGCATCCGATAAGAAGGGATATTCCGAAATTCTACCCCTAAGGGGGTGAAAAACGTGGGCAAAGTTTGTATGGGACAACGTGATTCCTTGGTCCGATCTACTTCAAATTTTGCATAAACATTCTTTAACAGAATTGATGGAAGACATGTTTCATATTTTATTGAAACTCATCGCCTAACGGGGTTAAAAAGGGGTAGAAAGTTATTTTAGGGGTGATTTGCATCGATGTTGAAATCAATACTCCTTAGTGCTTTTGATTTAAATATTCTTTTATATTTGACATTCCAATTTTAAAGTGTATTGCATTGCACCGTAGACGGAGAATTACAGGTAGACAGGTCAAGATACGTATATGTCAAAACAGAGCAGGACTATGCGTATTTTTGTCCCTATCTCGCGTATAGGTTTTTATTGTTTGACCTCAGTGTCGTTGAGGCCAAAAAAGTTTGTGTAGGTATATATGATATTTGTTGATGAGTGCAGTGAAACTGTGAAACCCTAATTGTATGTTATTTGTGACTGTATCAGCGTTGCCAAACGTCCCGATTTTTTGCCCAAAATTGAATGTCCCGCGCGTGACAGGTTCAGTCCCGCTTTTCGAGGATGTTGGACGTAGAAGTGGAAAATTATAAAGACACCACTGCACAAAAATGGCACCAGCTTTCTCGTGACGCGTCTTAAACACCACAGAGGTGTTTAAGGAGAACCGCGCAAATGGGCGCTAAATGTCACTGTGATATACAAAAAACAAACTTCTAAGTCAACGCAATCAAAAGATACGGCCGTATATGCCGCATATTTTGAAATTCGCAAGGGAATCAAAACCTATAGGATACTTCCCGTTGACCTGGAATCATACAATTTGGCAAGAAGCAATTCCATGTAGCACAAGTAAAGGAAGAAATCCGAAAAGCGTTTTGCAGTTACGTCGCAAAAAGAAGAAAAAAATTGCCATTATATTACAACATAATCGAAAAAAAGGGGAAAATCTCCGAGAATCGATTCCCGTGATTATTGAACTATTAATATAGGTACCTACAACTTTCTACGGAACTCTCGGTGCGTGAGTCCGACTCGCACTTGGCCGGGTTTTTTTTAGTATCTCCCGCTTTCGGCGATAGAATCCCGCTTTTTTTTTTTTTTTTTTTTTTATACCTCTTAGGTGGCAAACAAGCATACAGCCTGCCTGATGGTAAGCAGTTACCGAAGCCTATGGACGCTTGCAACACCAGGGGTATCACTCGCGCGTTGCCGACCCTGAAGAAACCTCTTCACACCCTTTTTGAAGAACCCCATTTACTCAAGCAATTACAAAATACCGCTTAGACCGAAAAAAAAACTGGCAACGCTGCTTTGTATATATTCTCAAAGATATTGTTTGGTGTGTGGTGATAGTGAATTGTTGTGTAATTGGCCGTAAAAGCCGTAGTGAACGAAATGAACTAAACATAACCTTTCATCGGTCAGTCGTTTTTTTTAACTGATACAGTAAGTAAATCAAAGGATTACTATACTCAAGTGTATTTTCTGTCTATATCATGCAAGTTTTATAGATAATTTCTTCTAAATACGATAAAAATCCAAATATATATGTAATTATGTCGAACTATCGCTATCTTCTTCGCTATACGCTGACAGCCTATCTACCTACAGTTCTCTATATCTCTACGCATTGCATCAAGCTTTTATGTGAGTTCAACTTTTTTTTAATAAAATCGGATTGAGTTTTTAAGGGGAGGTCTAAGCTTAAATGCACAAAAATGGGTTTCTTTGAGAGTCGAGTATGACGTAACGCAATGAAAATACCTAACACAAAAAAAAACTGTGGACAGAAGAGGGTTTTAAGAAAAATATTAAAAAATGCTTTGATATTCCCAATAAAAAATTCGTAACTTTCGTCTATAAAAATTCTTTCGCGTCGAAATTCTCCGTATTTTCAGCGATGACATAATTTTATTTTTAAGAATATATAAGATACATAATTATATTACAATGTTAACCGGACACTTATTCAATTTAATGTGAATATTCTGTATAATCTAAAGAAAACCCGTAAATAACAGTCCATTTCATAGAGTCGACACATTTATGATTTACCATTTTCAACCTTATTGGATTTAATGGTTATTGCCATTCTGCCCTTCTAATTCATTTAACTGTATTATCTATGGTAGGTTCGTTTAGTTGTGCATATGCGCTACAGTTTATTCAACTTATAAAACAAGTTCTTCGTTAAAAAAATCATTTTTAATACAAGCTTTCTTTTGAGTGACTGTTCTTTTTGTTGACTGTACTTGCGACAAAGTACTCATCAAGACGAATCAAACGAGCCCATACTCGATGGGGTTATGTGGTTTTATTAAGGAGTTCCTATGGCCACCTTCCAGCTCCATCATCAGATCAGCTCCACGTCATCATAATATTGCTTTGTCACGCGATTTGCATATTCGTGCAAAATTTCAGCTCAATCGGAAACCAGAAAGTGGGTCAAATTTAACTTGCAAAATTCCATTACAGACAACGGGACAGGTGAAACAAAATAAAAGCTTGTAATAAAGCTAAGGCAAATCTATATCATTCTACATATTATATTTATTTATTTGATCATTAGCTTAATTTCTTAAAAAAATGTTTTTTTACTACCTATACGTAATGCGATCATAGGTTATTCAAAGTCATTTTCAATTTTATTTTTACCTTCGAATGTATTCCATTTAATATAATAAATACGAATCCTACAAATTACTATATAAACTAGTTTCCGCCCGCGGTTTCACCCGCGTTCCCGAGGGTCCAGAACATAATTCTATCTGTATGTATCACCCGTATCAGTATAGTAGTTTTTGCGTGATAGAGTAACAAACGTCGATACATCCATCCTCACAAACTTTCCCGTTTATTATAAGGATTTGAAAGTGAGTTTGTTTGTTTGTAACCTCTTAACGTTATAAATGGCACATCCAATCACGATGAAATTTGGCACACTGGTAGATCATAACCTGGAATAACATATAGGCTACTTTTTACTCCGGGAAATCATTATATCGGTCGGGGACGCAGGTGAAGCTGCGGGGCGAAAACTAGTATTAAATAAAATTTTAATTACTTATTTGAGGAGAGAAGATATACGCTTCTACCAAATTGTAATGACATTGTTTTTGCTATTATTTATTATACTTATGGTTTTAATGAAGATTATACTTTGGCTTCGTCCTCAAGATTAGCATATAGGTAAACACTTGTAGTAACGCACAGTGATCGCCATTATTTGCACTTTATTGAGGGTACTCTTAATAGATTCCCTGCTCAATTCTTTTTTTTTTTTTTTTTTT
This sequence comes from Polyploca ridens, assembly GCA_951394255.1. NCBI lineage: Eukaryota > Metazoa > Arthropoda > Insecta > Lepidoptera > Drepanidae > Polyploca > Polyploca ridens. The sequence goes on along the minus strand of OX596256.1, from coordinate 8,686,321 downwards.
TGTGGGTATTCACATATGAGTCGATCGCTGACCGCAATCTGGCCTTCATTCGCGTTTCAGTGTTCTGCCATTACGCACGAAATTAACAGACTAAATTAATTGTTTATTCAAAGTACATTTCAATCGTTTAAAACAAGTTAAAAGCTTTGATTTATTTCCATAATGCCTAAAAGAAAGAATCCAGATATAAATTACGACAATTTATGCAAGAAACTTAAAAAAATCGAACGAGAAATTCAACGGTGTAGAAATACTAGTGTAAATCGCCGGCGTGTACGTGTACTATCAAGTTCATCATGTTCATCCACGTCCCAGGACTCGCAAGACTCGTCGGTTCGACAGTCAAATCGAGTTGGTAAGTTAATATATACTTAAATATGAACTTATTCATATGTACTCCTGATAATGTACCTAGATTAAAGTTTTAAATGCAATATTGCACAAGGTATTGCGGGCAGCTTTTGGGGCTGTCTCGTGCCGTTTTTATAGTATTGTGGATAGCTTTTGAGGCTATTTCTTTACTATTAATGCTGTACCTCACGGTAGGCATGCAATATCGTCGCATTTCTTACTTGGTGTTGTGGGTAGCTTCAGAGGCTATCTCTTCACTACATACTACGCGGATTTCCGTATTGAAACCATATTAAATGTATTGTGATAAAATTCGAGTTTTGAACCGAATGTAACATTACAATACGTTTTTACAGACAGCGCCACGCTGAGTCCTGTCCCTGGCCCTGCTGATCCAGAACTAGTACAAGATGTCATTCAGCTGTCAGCGGCAAACCAAGTCACCCTGAGTGAAACCCAGCAAACGGCCATGACGACTACACAAGACGTTGCAATCATCACACCTGCCCCAGAAATCGGGGCAAGTTCTATATCTATATTAGAGACAAATGATGACGTCATACCCGAATTAGACTCGGACATAATCGAAATTCTTGGTGTTGATCCTACAAAATTAAATAAATTTGGCAAAGAAATTCAAAAAGATGTAAGCGTTCGTTTTGAACATACGGCAACTATGGGTCTTTCCAAAGATGAGCGTAAAGACCTTACAGACAGGTATTTAATACCCAGTAACTGCAAACTAATTGCGGCACCAGCATTAAATCCCGAGATCAAGGCTGCTTTGTCGGATATGGTCATCAAGCGCGACAAAGTAATTCAATCGCAACAAATGCTATTGGCCTCAGCAATCTCAAGCCTCGGAGAGGCGATCACTAGCGTTCTTTCTGCAAGAGAAAAGAACACCGATTTACTACGTCTACTTATCGATACTGGACGTACGTTGTGTGATTGCCAGCACAACGATACTATAACAAGGCGTAACTTTATCATCTACTCGGTAAAAAAAGATATGAAGGAATCGCTTCAAAATACAAAAGTTGATAATCTTCTTTTTGGACAAAACTTATCAGACACACTTAAAACCGCAAAAGCGATTAACAAGTCTGGTGCAGAGTTAAAGGTACCTGCACCTAAACCATCTACTAGTAAGATGAATCCTCAGTCAAAAAACTGGAAAACTGCGCTTCCGCATCGGAAGCAGCCAGTGACCCCGAAGACGAAGGATGCAACATCTTCAATGACGATGAAGAATCCTCGCGCCAGCTCCTCCAGACAGTCGCAGAATCAGCGTCAAGCTTACAACAACCGGCGCCGTTAGCACCACACGCTTCGGTCTCCTCCCTACCGGTAAACAGTTATGCTGGTAGATTAGCACAATTTTTTGAACAATGGAGTATTATCACTCGCGATCCAGTTGTACTTTCATATATTCAAGCCTACAAAATTCCATTCTCTCGTCATGTTTTCCAACATGACTTACCTCCTAGAAATTACTCTAGTGAAGACAACTTGCAGTATGCGCAAACAGTCAATGAATTGCTAATGGTTGGTGCAATTTCTAAATGCCAACCATGTGAAGGACAGTTTATATCTAGTACTTTCTTTGTGCCAAAACCGAATGGAAAAATGAGGTTCATTCTTAATTTGAAAAAATTAAACAAATTTATTGATACTAATCATTTCAAAATTGAAGATTTTCGTACTGCATTAAAGCTAGTCACTAAGGATTGTTTTATGGCAAAAATCGATCTCAAAGATGCCTATTTTTTTGTCAAAATTCATACAGATTTTAAAAAATATTTACGTTTTCAATGGAGACAGGATCTATATGAATTTAACGTTTTACCATTCGGTCTTAGCACAGCACCTTATGTGTTCACGAAAATAATGAAACCAGTGGCAAAACTCCTTCGCTCCGCAGGTTTTTTATCTACTGTATATTTAGATGACTGGTTTTTACTAGGGTCATCTTATGAGCATTGTTTAGAAAATGTTGAACAGACAAGGACATTACTGACATCTCTTGGCTTTATTATTAATGAAGACAAAAGTTATACCATACCGAGCAAGCTATGTTTGTTTCTGGGTTATAATATTGATTCGACAAATCTACAAGTCAGTCTACCGTCACAAAAAGTATGTCGCATAAAGGACGAAATTGAAAAGCTTTCCTCTATTAATAGGTGTAAAATAAGAGATTTTGCACGCTTCGTTGGCTTGCTTGTCTCTGCATGTCCTGCCATAGAATACGGTTGGCTATACACAAAATGATCTAGAGATTTTTTCAGATGCCTCAAATACGGGTTGGGGCGCCGCCTGTGGTGATCAGAGAGCGAGCGGTCAGTGGACCGAAAAAGAACGTGCGATGCACATAAATTATTTAGAAATTCTTGCAGCGTTTTTTGGACTAAAAATCTTTGCGAAGAATCTATTTGAGTGTCAAATCTTATTGCGGATTGATAACACGACTGCTATAGCATACATAAACCGCATGGGCGGTATACAATACCCAGTTCTCACGGAGGTGACAAAGCTATTGTGGCAGTGGTGCGAGAGCCGCAACTTGTACGTGTATGCCTCATATATAAGGTCCATAGACAACACAGAAGCAGATGCCGAATCAAGGCGGATACACCCTGATATCGAATGGGAACTGTCATCCAGCGCGTTCTCGAGAATTGTCAAAAAGTTCGGTTGCCCTAATATTGACCTTTTTGCAAGCAGAATAAACAGGAAGTGTGACACATACATCTCTTGGCATCGTGACCCAGAAGCTCACACAGTTAATGCTTTTACAGTCAGCTGGACACAGTTAAATTTTTATGCATTTCCTCCATTTTCTATTATTCTCAAAACATTGCGCAAAATAAAAACTGATGAAGCCAAAGGAATCATGGTTGTACCGCTGTGGCCAACTCAACCTTGGTATCCTCTCTTCAAGAGCCTAGTATCGTCAGAGATGTTGGTTTTTCGACCAGATGAAGAAGTAATTCAATGTTCTCATTTCAGCAGCCGCATGATGCACTCCCGGATTACCCTGGTTGCCGCAGTATTATCCGGTCAGCGTTCTTAAAAAGAGAAACGCCCCAATCTGCATTAGACGTAATGCTCGCTTCGCTATCGATAAACTCGGTTAAGCAATATGATGTTTATTTGAAGAAATGGTATATCTATTGTTTTCACAACAAAGTTGATTTGTATAGTGCTTCTATTGCAGAAATTATTACCTTTCTTACCATGTTGTTTAATGAAGGAGCACAATATGGAACTCTCAATACTTGTCGTTCCGCCTTGGCTTTAGTTATAGGAGATCATATAGGATCTAATCAGAATATTAAACGATTTTTTAAGGGCATATTTCGGTTACGTCACCCCGCGCCTAAATACGAAACAACATGGGACCCATCTATAGTGTTAAATTTTCTAGAGAAGTTTTTTCCTTTAGAAAATCTAACACTTGAAATTATATCTAAAAAGCTAGTCACTCTGTTAGCTTTGGTCACCGCTCATAGAGTGCAAACTCTTTCCAAAATTAATATTGACAATATAGTTACTTCTCAGTCTCAGATTTCAATTAAGATCACAGACTTAATTAAAACTTCAAAAGTTGGTACTCCACAACCCATATTGATCTTACCATTCTATATCGAAAAGCCGGAAATATGCCCCGGAAAAACGTTACTTTACTATTTATCACGAACAGAACCCCTACGTGGGAATGTTAAAAATCTGTTCATAGGGATGAAACGTCCACACGGAGCCGTTACCAGCCAGACGTTAAGTCGCTGGATCCGCACAACGCTTCACGAAAGCGGCGTGCCGGCGGCGTTCGGAGCGCATTCCACGCGCCACGCCGCCACCACGCGTGCTCACCAGCTCGGCGTCAGCCTTGACGTCATCAGGCGAACTGCTGGCTGGAGCGACACCTCTAATACGTTCTTCAAGTTCTATAACAGGCCCTTGAATACTTCAATGGTCGATGATGATTCATTTGCGCGTGCTTTAATTAACAATAATCTTTCAGAATAATATTTTTATGGTTTTGTTTAGGTATAGCTATGATCTATACTTTTATGTTACATATTTATAATTGGAAATTAAATTTATGATTTATATAAAATATAACCTATTTATTTTTAGTATATAACATGATGTTATTAGAACCTATTCCTTTAAGACAATATTTCTCGATATTATTTTGTCTCTAAAAGTCTACAAGTGTTTACCTATATGCTAATCTTGAGGACGAAGCCAAAGTATAATTTGTGATTAAACGAACTTACCTGTAAGTGAAGTTCTATCATAATTATACGAAGGCTTCGTCCGAAGAGATTAGCATCCCACCCCACATAAAAATGATGCATCAATCAGTAAAGATTTGATGAATTAATGTTATCCCACCCTCATCGCGAAATATTTAATTAACTCTGAACTAAATGAAGGCCAGATTGCGGTCAGCGATCGACTCATATGTGAATACCCACAAAAAAAAAAAAAAAAAAAGAATTGAGCAGGGAATCTATTAAGAGTACCCTCAATAAAGTGCAAATAATGGCGATCACTGTGCGTTACTACAAGTGTTTACCTATATGCTAATCTCTTCGGACGAAGCCTTCGTATAATTATGATAGAACTTCACTTACAGGTAAGTTCGTTTAATCACAAATTATTGTGGATCTCACGTGGCCATACGATCCCGAACCAAGCGGAGCTTATTCTATGGAATGGAAAGATGACTGATACTACTTATAAATATAGACTTATACTCAGAACAAACAGACATGTTCATGCACACAAATGTCTGTCCTGGCCGTCCTGGGAATCATCGTCTCATGAAAGAAATCCTGATATATTATTAAATATTTACAATTTATTTTATAAATATATTTTTTTACATTTTCTTGATCAGTTAAGTTCTATCTTAGGTATTCATCAGGATCGTTCTTCACCAGGCGTGGACCAGGGGGCTTGAATGGAGGAGTCCAGAGTGGGCGTAGGGGGCGGCCACGTAGCCGTGGGCAAGGGGGGATACAGCAGCATGGGCGACTAGGGCAGGGCTGGTGCGTACATCCACACGGGACTGGTGGGATACAGCGGAGGGAGCCACGGCGACGAGGGGCGCAGCGATGGAGTGCGCGACCAGGGGAGCGGCCACGGCGTGAGACACCACAGCGGGGCTAGAGATGACATCCAAACGAGATTGGTGCGAGACAGCAGAAGGAGCGATAATGGGAGCGCTGTAAGCGAGGTGTCCCAGAGATCGTTTCTTCAGAAAGTGTCCATGTCCAGCCAGACCGTGACCTAGGAGAGGAGAGGCGTAGGCACTGTGGGCGAGCACTGGGGAGGCATAAGCACTGTGGGCAATCACTGGGGCGGCCACGGCGTGGCTCACGATGGCAGGGCTGGTGCGCACATCCACACGGGACTGGTGGGAGACGGCGGCGGGAGCGGCGACGATGGAGTGGGCGATGGGGGCGACCACCGAGTGAGCGACGGGAGCGACGGCAGCGTGTACTAGGGGAGCGTAGTGTCCTTCCAGAGCCTTAGCTTGCAAGTGCAGGGCGCGGGCGTTGATGACCTCAGCGGTGTCGAGGGGACGTCCATGAGGGTCCAGCACTATTGCTGAGTGGTGAGGGGGTTGCGCCAGCGGGATGTAGGAGCCGCAAGCCACAGCGGCGAGAGCGAAAAACACCACCATCGATTTCATTGTTAAACGTGGTCTGTGTTTTTTCCTGACGAACTAGATCACTTCAAACCGCACACGGTCGACTGATAAATTTGACTCGCGTTCTGCTATATTTATAGTGACCGGACATGAAATTAAAAGGTAAGGCGATTTCGGTACATAATGATATCAGATAGAACAATGTCAGTTGTCAATAAACCTAGTGACCTCGGTCGGTGCGTATGTGGCGGTCAAAGCAAAAGAATTTCGTGGTCGGAGTATGTAGTGCGCAACGATGGCAACGAAATCTGTGAAGCCTTTACGTTTGTCAGATCTTATCGCGATACAAATTACGAAGTTCAACTCATTATATTAGAATACAGTTAATAATAGAGTTATAAATTAACCTTTTCATTACTTTCGGATTGCAATCTGCAAATCAAGTGATGAAAGAAAAAAAGCATCTGATTTTCCATTGTTACAATATAATTACCTACTCACTTACATAATTTACTCGTATTATTCATATATGTCATGCGGAAATAACTATCAGAAAACGTATAAAAATTTAAGTTCTTCCGAATGGTATGAGGTTCAAGATAATGGTAATAATTATATTTTGAACCATAAACAAACTATCAATCTTAACTAATCGGTCTATGCAGCTGTTCATTTTTGTTTTTTTTTTGTTAAAAAATCTTCATTTAAAAATTAACAAGCACTGCAGAAGCTAATATTAATTTATTTAGTTATTTATTATGGGACAAAAACAGCTACAACATAAATATACCAATAAAATAATACATAAAAGAAATAACAATATTGCAGCCTAAATACTACAATTATCTACAGATTAAATTTAAGATTATAATGTGCCATTAGAGGCTTTAAAGTATATTTTTTTTTATTGTAATGTAAATAAAAATAGATTAATAGTTATTTTCTCTAAGGCATAATTTAGTTCTATATTTTGGTATTATAATTATATCTATCTATACATATAAAATTCAAAGTCCTGACTGACTGACTGACTGATATATCAACGCACAGCCCAAACCACTGGTCATAGAGACATGAAATTTAGAGGGTATATTCTTTGTGAAGAGGTTTTTCGAAATTCCACCCCTAAGGGGGGTAAAATAGAGGCTGAAAGTTTGTATGAAAGTCCATCAGTTTCGAAGTTAGGATCTTAAAATTTTGTGTTTAGACTGAAGATTGAAAATTAATCTATACGTGTCTCAGCGTTTTTAATAATTCTACCCTCGAAGCGGGATGAAGTTGTTTTATTGTTGTAGAAGAATATGTCATTTGTTTCCTGTACGCCACGCGGGTGAAGCCGCGGGCAGAAGCTAGTTGCAAATATAATTCTAAACGTCCAAGGTATTTTGTTTTGTTTATCATAATCGGCATTATTGCTTCATGATCATAATCCACGTAATACTCATGTGGCTAGTGCGACGAGTATTTTTTCGTTGACTCATACATAAGACATAGAAAAAAAAAAGAAAAAAAAATATCAGGATCTAATGATCAGTTCTCCATTGATATCCTATTTGCGATTTATTCGAACGAGTTGCAAATTAATTTCAAGAACCGCACAAATTATATTACGAAACAAAATAAAACAATGAGGTGCATAATGTAGTGCTGAAGTCATCCTTATAAGCATGATTTTAAGATTGTGAATTGGTCGACGTACTTATGTATGGAGGCTTTGGTGCGCATACGCCCCGCACCGCATAATGAAAGGCAATGGGCGAAGCGCACTCAGTCAAGCGAAGTGTGTCCAAGACCACAAGGAATTACTTGGCTACTAATACATTTTAGTTCCGCGTCGTAAACGTATGCGTATACATTCGCTAAATACATGTTCGAATGTATCAAACTCATTTTTAACCTTCTTTTATTTGTAAAGTTGAAAAGCCATATTTTTTTTGTTTCAGAATCTGTATGAACGGTACATTTTATCACATATAAACTTACCGGCATTGAATTTGGCGTAAACTCAACCAATGAGGTATGTTCAGCGAACTACATTTGATATCGTGTCAAAGCTAAAAGAGCCAGCTTGCAGAAGGTGTCGTCATTTTAAATGTGGAAACGTTCAATTTTGCCATTTGAGGTCTTAGGTAATTTTTTATATTTAATTCTTTATACAAAATTTACAAATTTGCACTGTCCATACTAATTAACATTTTTGGCGTATACGTGAAATATGCAACAGTAAATTCAATAGAAGTTTCGAAATGCTGACTTTTATATCTTTTAAATGATACCGAATACAGTGCCTGATGTAATAAATGAGAAAGTTTGGATGTTTTGTTGTTTGTGACTCAATCAGGCGTGACTGAACAGATTTGGATGAAACTTAGCACGAGGATAGTTAGATACCCTGTAATAACATGTAAGATACTTTTTGTTTTAGAAAAACATAAGATCCCTCGGTAACACGGATTTAGTAAGGCGGAATCTAGTAAGTTTATAAATTAAAATATGAATGTCATTACTATTTTATTCTCTGAATGAATTTTAAATATTAGATTACGCTTAGATCCGCCATTGATAGGCGATCGTTACTCGTACGTAGAAACGTACCGTACATATACTATGAGATAAACACTACGTCACGTTATTTTTAATTTACAATCCGGAAATTAAAACGGTATATGTTTATATGAAAACTTTTTACCAAATTACATCACTCTTCGCTTGCTATATGTATTATAATGTATCTAAATTTGTACCTAAATTGTAGTCGTTTATGCACATAAAATTAGGTAATATAAAGTATATGACGGCAGTGTCTTATCCCCTATGTAAATGTATGTATCAAAGTATAAAGAGTGAGTCGATCCTTAAATAGTAGAACAAAAATGTATTTTGATATCTATTCAAGTTTGAGGCAGAGTCGGTATGTCTAGTTTTGACGAGGTTACCGTGCCAGCCCTCTGGCAGCTTGTCATTGAACAGCCAGATAATTTAATTGTAGGTTGTCGGCACGTTACAGAGAACCCGCATGTTGAACTTGAGTAAACTTGGGTGAATTTGGGCTACGAGGGTTAGGTGCTTACTCAGCTTATACTAGGAGTTCACGCCTAATTTGGTAACGATAAGGTTGTGTCCGGGTTCATGGGATAAAGAGCCAAATATTTCGGACGTCGGTCTGCCTGCGCGAATCGGTTGCGTTATTTAGATATATCGACTGAAATAGTCCGTTATGAATGTTATGATCTTATGATACAAGTGTGCTGTGTTGGTCATACATACGAGGCGGAATTATGCCATAAGGGAGCCGAGAGTGTAATGATCAATGCACACAAAATCATACGATGTTTTTCAACTCATTTGCGATGATAAAACATACTTGTAATTATTTTTTGAATTTGAATTTTTAATAATAAATTAACCACACAGCGGCGCGCACAGTTTTTTTTGCTGATGCACATATACAGATGCATATTATCGTAAGCAGCAAATATCACGGGGAAAAACATGAAATGGATGAAAGGCTAGAGCAGTCAAAAGCTGCACTATAATAACCAGATAATCATTTATAGTGAAATCGTAAATATGTATAAGAAAAAATACGAATACTTTTGAAATGTCCTTTATATTTCAATGAATCGAGTCCGACCGTTTTTTTTTTACTGTTTATATATCAGTATTTGACCACAATCTCACCATGGTAAGTGATGATGTGGCCGATGGTGGTAAGCACGCAAAGCCTAGAAGGAATTGGCTCTCAAGTGCAGCTGTCGTAAAACACCGATAGGTGCTTGGTAACAGACTGAACTTGTGGGTGATAGCCAGCCAGGTGGGTACTACAAAGTGCCCTACCACCGTGCTATGGTTTCCACACGATATTTTCCTTCAATGAAAACTCAAGCTCACTGTAGGATTCGAACCCGGAACACCAGGACTTTCCCGGCATCCGACGTCACTACCACTGAGCTATCATCGCCTTAAATATTTCATAATATTACATTATAATTTAATTCAAAAATTCATTTTCTATGAAAGAGGGTTTTATTCATAATAAAGGGGTACAAATAACTTAAAACGACTGCTACGAACAACGTATTCAATAGAACACAGCGTAAAGGCAAAGAAGGTCATTTAAAATTAGTTACGTGTTTATGTAACAGTATGTATATAGTACCTACCCACCGGTATTTATACCCGCATTGATGATATTACCACAGAATAACTACTAATAGTCTTTCAATTTGATAGTGATTAATTATCATTTGCCTAGACAGTTTCGGATGTCGAAAACCTTTTTCCTAGATAGCTAAATAGCTGGCGAACATTAGCAGCCCCAATACTGTTGAGTAAGAAGGTATATCAAGTAATTCGTAATTATATTATCATGAATCATGATAGATATAATATTGTACATACATATATCATGGTACAATATTGGCATTTATGGCACTACTTACTAAAAAGCGATTGCTACATCCCCGAAAATGGTATGAGTGTCATATGATAGTGTTTGTTCGGGGTGTGTTAGAGATCTTTTACAGTAGAATGAGATCATACGTGACCGAATGCAAATGGTGCCTTAAATGGTAGCATTGTTAAAAAAGCTCAAATTTATCTAAGTAAACGTTCTCAATGGTCTTTACGTGACTTATTTTCGGCAATAATTTGCCGTATGGAATATTAACGGTGCTAGCAAAATGTTCCTGATGCAAGAACTAAGCTCATTTCATCATCCCGGAGAATTGCGTAAACGTAACCGAGGTAATATTAAATACTTGGGGTACATAAATTAAATATGTCACAGCCTTCTAATTTAGGACTTCTTACAGCATTTTACCAGTTGGCTCCAGTCCTATCAGACTTTTCTTATAACAATCCTATGCAATAAACATTCTGAATATTAACTAGCGTTCAGGTGAAATACCGTTAGTGTGTGTATGATAAAGGTTGTATGCAATTATATTTGTCTCATTCTCAAGGCAATGCTCGTCTTGCGCCCTTGCAAAGAAAACTGGCCTTGCGACGAGGGCTTAATTTGTTTATTTCCAATGAGGTCGAGGTCTTTCTAAATAAAGGTTTGTAGTTTGGTAACTTGAAACTGAAATAGGTATCTACTCATTACTCAACTCAAGCAAATGCTACTTGTTCGCATGGTCAACCCCTATAATGAACACTTGCGTGAAATGTAAAATGCGACAATCGTGTTCCACACAGCTTATCTTCTCGACACGTCAATGATATTGTCATCTGTACAGATTGAAAGAACTATTAAAAGTTAGCATTGTCCTACATTAATAGAATTTAAATGGAACGTCAGAGGTATTGCGGGGGCGTCTGACAATAGGTACCTTTATGGAGAACTGGAGCGATCTGATAAGCTGCTGTCTGCGAGTTGCCATTTCCATTTGAACAGCAAACGTTTAACAGCTCACGTTTGCTTAAAGGCTGCCGCATTTATACAGTAACGAATCGAGACTGAGAGCAATATATGTATTAGGTCATCTTTACTATAATGTTGTATTAACTTTCACAATATCAATTCAAGTAGGTTAAAACTTTATGGTAAATTAAATAAATTTTGTTCTTTCTAACAAGCAGCCGGTATGAACTCAAAAACTCATGAAAGTTTGCTCTTAAGCAATTTTTGACAAGCTGAATATTAAAATTAATTCAGAATCATCCCTGGCATCCAATCACTACTTTCTTGGGGCTGGTTATCATTAGTTCAACTGCTTTTTAATATCTTATCAGGGGGCACTTGGACTGGCACCGCCAAGACAGCCAAGCGAAGCGCAAGGGCACTACCTACCTTTTCTCGAAGCGCTTCGTCGTTTTTTTGAACCCTCATAACTTGGGTTTGGATTATATCAGATAAACAAAATTCTCGGGACATGATGTCAATAGTGAACTTATTAAACATATTAAGTTTCAATATCATAGCTCTTATACTTTAGATTTTATTGATATCTAAAAAACCCCGATTTCATCACTGATTCACTGATGATCATTAAAACTCATAGGGTACTTCCTGAAGTCCTAGAAAGCTGAAAGGATCATGGCGAGATTTGTACAAAAAAGTAAAGATTTTTAGAGACGTTGGAACGACGTTTTATTTGATCCTTGGTGCCTAAGGAACCACTTGAGCCATTTAAAATATTTTTAGAACCCCGGCGTAATAAAAGTCGAATTTCTATGGCAAGCCGCCGAATCGCGACTATTCGCGACCAAAACCGTTATGTTATTGGTATGTTTTGCGGGGTTTGTAAAATATTTCATGTATATTAACATGTTGCTGGTAATGTAATCTCAACATTGGAAGTGATTCGAAACCCACTAAAATGTTTTTTTTTTTGTACAAATCAATGTATGGAGCTCGCCATGATTCTTTGGTATGTAACAATCAACAAAAAAATTATAAAACCTGGAAATTACAAACAAAAAAAAAAAACAATAACTTACAAAAAGAAGTGAAATCCCACCAAAAATATATTTATGTAAAATTTTGCCAAGACGTAGAGATGTAGAGTTATAAGCTTGGCTTTTCATGAGATCTGATAACTTTTTGAACGTGCGAGCCACATGTCTTGGCAACATTTTACATAAAAATGTTTTTGGTGGGTTCCTATTATGACAATAGTAGTTAGCAACTTATTGAGTTGCTTCATAAACCGTTGTCAGACCACTCATCATGTAGCATCAAATAAGCTATTAAACACCTATTTCGTTCTTACTATATTAATAAAAGTTGTTCATATATGGAATAATGATTGAATAAGATATTTTCAGCTGTGTATTTTTTTTTCTACATACGCTTGTTTTTATAATAATAATATTTTTATTTATTTTTCTCATAAAAGGTTGTAAGTATAAATGCAGTCATAACATAATAATGCCAAAGGCATACATAATAATGCCAAAGGCAGGTTTTAAATAATTATTTATTGATAACGATGTAGATATATATATATCATCCCATGTAAGTAGGTACGTAAAGTAATTCGGTTGTTATATTACGCTACAGTGTGATAGTCGGTCGTGAATGAAACTTCCTAAAAGGAAGCATGTCTCACCACGTTTGTGGGTCGTGTATATTTGCACGTGACACGATTGTTCGACATTATATCACTCATTGTATTAGGAACTTTATATGTTTGTATTTATAACTTCCTATTGTACTATTGTGTTATTTTCTAGAACTCATGGTTTCACGGCTTCACTTCAACATTGACTTTTGAGCCAGTCAACAATGGGGTTTAATAGGTATTTGGTATTTTAATTATGTTTTTTTTTATTGAGCGTGGTAGGTAACTAATAACATAGGTTAACCGAGGAAGAAATATGTAAACAGTATCTTAGCGGTACCTATTCTATAATTCACAAAGCACGGAGCTAGTTTGTTGGCAAGGCCTTACTAGATCAAGGCGATCCAGGGCGACACAGGCTGCCAGCTAAATAACCAGCCGTCCCCCGCATAACTAGTTTGCAACGAACACTTACATTTCGATTGTTGTCATAACTAAGCAATTTTCTGATTCATTTCTTAGCTGATAGATAATAAACGGCAATTATAGTCAGTCTTTCTGGATTTTACACATACAGCAATACTACGTACTATAAAAAAAATAATAAAAAAACATAAATGTGTGTGGTGTTAATTAAATCGAGATTAGTTTTAGAGTGATTCGTAGACAAATAAATAAAAAATTATAGCTTTTCAGCATGAGTAACATACTGGGATTACTAAGCTGATTATGCTTGAGAATGCCAGTAAGCTAATAGAGAGAGGAACATTCGAATGAACATTGACTATCTTGCTACTTTATTTTCATTTACAGTATTCACCGGATATAATGACTTACAAGATAATATACCTAATTATAGTTATTGTTTATCTAACAACGTCTGGTATGTTAAAATCAAATATAAAAGTTTGTTTACTTCACAGACATAAATCTAAATAGATAACGCAAGTCCCTTCATCCGTATGAAAACCAAGCGTGTAACTTTTTTTGTACCTACCATAATGTCACAAGATTGATTTAGTTAGGCTAGCATTAGATATATAAACATATATCCCTCGCTACACATCTCTGGTTGACATGCAGCCTTATGTGAGTTCCCTGTCCGCGCTAAACAGTTTCAAAAGAACATTGTGCCCCATTTTTGCACAGATTTTGACACGCGAAGTACATACACTCACGTCATCTATTTAGATGTATATCTGTGGTTTACTTTCTAAGATACGGTATTCACTTAATACTTTTGTAAATCCCTTTAGTTACGGTTTAATAAAAAATCTTTCTATAGGAGGCGTGTATTAGCCAATTTATTTCTATGCACACAGACTATTTCATATAAAGACTAGCTTTTCGACCTGCGAGTTCACCCATGATCCCATATTTTAAACATCGGGAGAAAATTTCGGGAAACCCTTTCTTTTTTATTTCCGCCTTTCATGTCTCTAGGGCGACTGGTTAGGCTATCCGTTGTCTCTCAGTCCGTTAATGTATTATCATAGAGTACATAATATACTACGTACAGTATTATTATGAAACAAAAAAAAAAACGACCGGTACAATTAGACACCTATTACGCGGATTAAAACTTCAACGCCTGTTGGCCTGAGATATGCGCTCCTTTTTAGGAATTACTGAATACTTTGTGTATCGTACTTATTATCTCGGTCAGTTGTATCTAATTAAAAATAAGAAGTAGATTGATATGTAATGGAGTTGTCAGTAGTTGCCGTGGCATAACTCGAGGAGGTCATAAATACTCTGATTTATTGTTACAGGTATGGAAAAAGGAAAACAAATAGTCTTTAAAACATTTTTAATAAACATATACTTATTTATTAAAAAATAATAAATATTGTCCTACTTATATATTCTTATTATTGCTCAAAGCTTAGCCTAGATAACAATTTCATATTTGTTTATTGCTTGAAATATGTTATCAAAATCCATTAAAGAATCTAGATTAATAAAATTAATGACATTTTCACCGAATAAAGCACGCTGATCTAACGTTTGGCGTGTGAATAAACTTAAATTTACGAATTTTCTCTATACACATAAATACCATAAGGATTTATATCATTCCTCTTTAGGGGCCATTACATAGTAAGCGTTGAAACATGCTTGAAGCTCCTCATCCTTGAAGATATTTGCTTCCATCTTATATTCACCATACACTTGTGGAACATTAAACTGACTGTTGTCAAAGAAGAAGTCCAAAGCCGCGTGATCACCCTAAAATATACACACAAATAGACACATGCGAATTAAGTATAAGATTTTTATTGCCTTAAATCTTGAGGTAATTTTAAGTTAACAATTTGAAATAGAACAGTTTTTACTGGACTGACTTGGGAAAATAGTTCGTTAATGGTATTCATCGCGAGATGGCATAATATAGATAGTAAATAATCGTTTATCCCAAACTACTGAAAGCAGTAGGTACCTAACTATACAGGGTGTTTTTTTGGTCAGCGACAAGCGACCCAGGAGCGGTAGTACACAAAATACATTTTCCAAAAATGGACTTAATTCCATTAAATACTGTAAATGCGTTGAGAAATACCTCATTCAATTTGAAATAAAATTACCGCAAAGTATGGTCACTAGCCAAGTGCACTGACTAGAGCTAGGCGCAAGCCGCCATTGCCCCACCCCTTTACTCCCTCGCACTCCTGTTGAGTATTACGTATATATTTTACCTTATTACATGATCTTCAAAATAATATTATTTTTATTTTTATTATTATAAAAAAATAAAGTAATTTTTTTTATATTTTTTTTAGCATCAGTATCAGTTTTATTATCGACCCTGAGTCGCTCGTCGCTGACCAAAACAACAACCTGTATAATATTTTTTTTTTGCAAAGAGATTCTCTTATTAGAAGTAAATGAATATTTTAAGAAATTCAAGCTAAATAAAGATTTTTTACTTACAGCTGCTAAAGGACATTCCTCGCTTCCTGATGATTTTAGTATTTGTGTGAATATGTCTCCCATCAGAACATTGAGGATATCGCACGCTGGGTCTTTCATATAAAATGAGCCTGGTTTGTAACCTCCTTCTTTTTTAATAGAACCTTTTAGTTCCAGCTGAAATTTTAAACGGTTTTATACTATACAATAACCCCCTTACTCATAAAAGGTTATTTAACTAATAAGCTGATTAAGTAGTCACCAAAAAAACGTCAAATTGTTTGACAATGACAGCAAGGTGACGTTATTTATATGACCATTTATTCAGTAGATTTAGTTAAATAGCGTTTATGAGTAAGGCCGTAAATCCTTAATTCTCGAGCCTATCTGCAGAAATTAACAGTTGTAGACAAAACTAAGCAGTTTAGCAAGCACAATTAATTGTTAACTATTAAAAAAATAAGCCAAGTGCGAGTCTGAGTCTGAATGAAATGAAGCCCTTTCATATTATACCCATAAATAAAACCTCTAAAATACCGCCTAATTGAACTGAATACACTTCTTTGGAATTTTTATGATCCCATTCTGACCCCTTTTGCAAAGAAAATTAAATTAATTTTCTATTCTTTTTTTTTGCTGTATACCTAATTGGGTAAGCAATATTCAAAACTATTTCAAATCATCAGCATTAGTGTTTACTGATGGATAAACGGACGGATGCACTATAAGGTGAGCTGACCCTAACCTTGTTCGGAACCCAAAAAATAATTACATATTTCGCGAATTACGATCAATGAATTACGTACGATCTGTATGTAAGTACCTACAGATATTTTTCGAGTCGTGCGTCTCACGTTATGACTGTTTCATGGTAATTAAAGTATGCATAAGTTACTGATCATTTAATAGCATCACCATAAGTTTAGAATATTATAGAGTGACAGCGTTAACAAAGTTACCTTATGCGAGGCGTGAGCAGTTTCCATATAGATGCATTCACAGATATATCGTACACTAGTTGATTTACAATCAGATAAAATGTCGATATAGATTCCTTGGCATTTGTTCTCGGTAAAAGTATCGATAAAAAACGAGATTTTCATTCATTACATGTATTTTATTCATTCAAACTATGTACGCGCACTTTGTTTCAAGGCATTTGGACCGTACCGGGGTGCTCACGTCTAGTGCAGTCGCTCTATTAATATTCTAACTCTATGAGTATCACATAGAAACTAAAACCATAGAAATTACATATAGACCATACAATTTTATGTGGTGTTGGAGGAGAATGGAGAGGATTAGCTGGACTGAGAGGGTAACGAATGAGGAAGTATTGAGTCGAGCAAAAGAGAAAAGGAACATTATGAAGACGATAGAGAATAGGAGGGGAAAGATGTTGGCCATCTTATACGACACAATGAATTCACCAAAAACATAGTAGAAGGAAAGATAGAGGGAAAGAGAGGAAAAGTAAGACCAAGAATAAGTTACATAGATCAAGTAAAGGCAAAAATAGACGTCGTGTCGTATAAGGAGGTGCAAAATGTTGCTAATGATAGAGCGGAATGGAAGAAGTTACACCGACAAGAGCACAGCTCTTAAATACAGAAGAAGAATGTTATGTACCCAAATTGCTAAGTACCGTCTACTCACAATTACGTTATCACCTAAGTCATATGGAGTTTCTATATTGATGTCCAGTAAACTGACAGTTCTATTGTATTTTTTCTGTTTCACCGATAAGCTGATGATACCCATACAATCTTCACAACACTCCAAGGTCTGGAATATTAAGTCTGCAGGGCCCTGTAATAGAAAATTTTACATATCTGATGGAAGCAAACATCCTTTTATCCGTAGGCTAATTAATTAGTTATATTTATATGCCCGTAAATACTTAAAGTGGCGCTAACTGGATAATATGCAAGCTGCTTAAAGAAGAATGACGGAGGCATAATATGTGTAAGACGTAAATGTAATATAGAAATAAAGAAAAATAATACATAATTCACATGGTGTTTTTTTTGTAGAAGAATAAATTACGTGCCATTTTTTTTGTAACCTCCAATAGTTAATTGTGAACTAATAGTAGGTAACTTACCAACATTCCGACACCTGCAACTAAATATGCCAAGTCACATAAAACCCACAGCCACAAAAACCACTGCGACATATTGAATAAACTGGAAATTTAATTGAAATTCACTTTTTATAACTAGAATTGCGTGTTTTTTAGATATTAACTGACGAACAAGCTGTTACTAGTATTTATTGACGAGTAGATAATATATTACAACGTTGTAATTACGTTGTAATATATTATCTAGTCGTATCATCTATGTAATGACATGGTTATTATTATTGACTTTTATCAGAAGGCTGTTTTTAGTCATGAATTGTTACCAATGACGTTCATTTATTCCGCCAAAAACCACCGCCGACAATGCACTCTGATTGGCCAAGTCAAAAACTCAAGATGCAGTTATTGGTCCTTACTGTTCAAAATCAGTGACAAATCACTGACTAGTTGCGGAATATGATAGTTCAGTATTATTACTCTAAAGCAAAGAATTTAAAGGTAGAGGCACGATGCCTATATCATAAAATCTTTGCTCTAAAGAGATTTTTCCTAAATGACTGTAGGTATGGATTCTAGCAGATTTTGATCAGCTTTAAAAGCTTAGATGATATAGCAAAACCCGCCGAGGATTTCCCAAGGAAGTAATGCATGGGTTCACCCACCAGGAAGGTTGTGAAGAGATTTGTAGTTTTAGCAACATGCGAGTGGTGTTGCAAGCGTCTATAAGATACGGTAACCGCTTATCACCAGGTGGGCCGTATGCTTGTTTGTTACCTTATTATTAAAAAATGTTTTACTTTATTCTGTCTCTTCATATGTATGATTAGCTGTCCCCCGGTTTCACCCGCGTTCCCGGTATAAAAAGTAGCCTATAGCTCTCGGGTATAAATAATGTTTTCAAAAATGTTTGATTAGTTTTCCGGAGATTAGCACGTTTATACAAACGAACAAACTCTTCAGTTTTATTAATATAACAGGTGGAGATTTCGAGATAGCATATTTTCGAAACCTTTGTTGGGTTATTAGTCATGCTAAACAACTTTTAATATGGCAGATATAGTTAATTTTTTTTTTTTTTTTTTTTAATCTTTATTTGAAGGGAACTTTGTCAATTTGACAATGTCGTCCCCGTAGAAGCAGTATACATTATAAATCAATAAATTGCTTAAATATATTACACTTGATTCTGGAATGAAAGGAATAGTGCACACAACGCCCCAGCCTCCTCCGAAAGAGGGGAAGCCAAGGCGCTGTTGCATGCTCCCACATCATATCGTTTTAACAATATCTGCTGACGTTGGAATTCGTTTCGGGCACATTCAGTCAATATATGTTGTATGTCTTCAACGACTCCACATACCGTACAGTTTGGGGAGTCGACTTTACCCATTAAGTGTGCGAACTTATTTGATGGAATATGTCCGGAACGCATTCTCAACAATGCCACTATATGCGCTCTATTCCTATCCATGTCCTGAAACCATGGGTAACGAGGAGGTTCACACTGAATGGTTTTATACCATATTCCTTTAGCCTTAGACCTCTCATCAAAATATTCCCGCCATTGTTGTGCACATATATCCTTAACCTTTGGTAAACAGTCTGTATAATAAGGTTCGCAAAAATAAGGTATTCCATCGTAACAAGCTTGTTTTGCCGCCTGGTCCACCTTCTCGTTACCCATGATGCCAACATGAGCTGGAAGCCACTGTATCTTTACTATTTTATTCATACAATGTAATTTAAGAATAGTATCGAGGATTACGTATGCTATCGGGGACCCTCGAGAAGTCGAGGGAAGCCGAGCCAGATGCAAGAGAGCACTCTTTGAGTCAGACAAGATGACTATATGGTTACAATCTACACATAACGCATATGAAAGTGCTTCCGATATAGCTATTAGTTCGCAGTACATGATAGATATGCCTACATTAATTTTGAATTTTATTACGTCATTTGTCTGAGGATCAAAAAATGCAGCTCCTGTTTCATATCTATCCTTAGATCCATCGGTGTACAGTTGATAGTAGCAGTCATAATTACTATCTAAAAATCTTATGCATGTTTCTTTTAGATGGTTTGGGTTTATAAAACGTTTCGCTTCTAGCACACAATTAATTTCATACAATACTATTTTAGAAAAGTCAATATTACTCAACCACGTATTTAAGCTGAATAAGCCTAAAGTAGCACTAGAATGAATGGGTAGGTCTTGAAGAGACTTGTGTGTTTCTATTAATAAAGGTAACTTCCTTTGTCTCCAGTAAGCATTCTCACTTAAGTTAACCAGTTCTTGTAAAATTTTAATAGTTATATTGCCCTCCATAGATCTTGATTTAAGCCAAAACTTACCGGCCAAAAAGTGTCTTCGAATATGCAAAGGTTGTAAGGATAACTCGCTTTCCATGACATGGATCGGCGTGCTTCTGATAAACCCTCCTATAACCCTCATAGCTTGATTTTGTACCTTATCAAGTTTCATTAAGTTGCTATTAGCACTATTATCGTACAAATAGCTACAATAATCGAGCCTACTACGAATGATCGCAATATACAAACGTCGAAGATGTTTAGGGTGAACGCCCCACTTTGAACTAGCAAGAACTTTAAATATGTTTACAAATTTAAGAGTTTTTACTTGAATCTCATTAATATGCTTTCTCCATCTTAAAAATCTGTCCAACGACATTCCTAAATACTTTACATTATCTACAACTTGAATAATCTGATTATTAACATTAATTCTGACATCACGTCTACAATTACCTCTACTAAATAAGCAAATCTTCGTTTTCCTAAAGGACACTTCTAAGCCAAGTTCATGAACTAAATTTTGAAATACATCTAAGGCTATTTGTACATTAGCAATCGAATCCGAAATATTAATTTGATTGGCATATATTACAAAATCGTCTGCGTACTGTGATATATACACATTTACAATGTTTTGACATATTTTTGAAGTAGCTGCATTAAATAACAATGGGGATAACGGATCACCTTGAGCTATCCCAGTACCAGTAAAACGACTTAAAATTTTGTTATCTGCACATTTTACCGATAAATGCCTTTCATGTAAAAATTCCCAAAGATATTTGCACACATGTGATCCCACACCAAAACCATCAAGCGTTTTTAAAAGTGAAGTTAAGTTTATATTATTGTATGCGCTGTCAATATCTATAAAACATCCAACAGTAGAAATACCTTTTGTAAAACCTATTTTTATACGTGAAATTAATCTAGCGAGATTATCAGCGCAAGACTGAGTTTTTCTGAACCCTGTAGTTTCGTTAGAAAAAAACTTATTCCGCTCAAGATGCCATTCCAGTCTGCGAGTCAAAATCGAGTGAAATATTTTGCAAGGACACGACATCAAAGCAATCGGTCTTATACCTGAAACAGAACTAGTGCTGCTTCCGGGCTTAGGTATAGGGATTATGGACACGCTCCTCCATTGAATAGGAACAAAACTTGATACTAAAAACCTATTATACAAAGTTACCAATACTTCTTTTCCTAAACCTGGGAGGTTTTTTATCATAGAATATGATATATTATCCCCACCAGGGCAAGTATCTGTTTTCCTTATAGAATTATCAAGTTCCTGAATCGTGAATAGACTAGACAGATATTCATTTTCAGATGTGAATATTGGTGTCGATGGTGTAACGTAATCTGGGGCCAAATCAAGTAATAACGTTTCGGCTCTTTCCGGGTCTATAATGGTCCTTAATTGTTTGACCCCTTTGAGCCATTTCATACGTTTCCACATTTCACTAGCAGAGGTAACATTGTCTATGGCATCACAGAACCTTTTCCAAGAGTCAAACTTGCTACTACGAATCATTCTTTGTGCTGTGCTTATTTTACGTTGTAGGTAAACAATGTTCTGTGGCGTAGGGTTTCTCCTAAACAGTGACAGTGCTAGTCGTCGTTCTGCGACCACACGCGATAAATCTTGTCCCCAATACGGTTTAGGCTTAAATTTCTGTTGATGAATAGGATTTTGACAGATTTTAACAAGTGGTATACACTCTTCTGCCGCACTGTTAATCAAATCTATAAATTTATCATATGCTGCTTGATTATCTCCAGGTATAAGAAAATCGTTTAAATTCATCTCAATCTTCTGTTTATATTTAACCCAATCCGCTATTTTGAAATTTCTTCTTGTCGTGCAAGGTCTTGCATTGTTACATTCAGTCTTAATTTTTATTATTAGATGGTCACTTCCCAAACTCTCATTCATAACTTGCCAAACAAATTTTAAAGCCAAATCCGCGGAGATTACTGTCAAATCTGGAGATGTTTTTTGTATAGTCCCATTCACAAGTTTGACACGTGTAGGTGTTCCATCATTAAGCGTAATAAAGTTGTTCTCAAAAATTGATTCGTATATTTGTATACCCCTCGAGTCCGTTTTAGTAGACCAATTAGAATGATGCCCATTAAAGTCCCCGGCTATGAGAGTCTTGTCCTGGATAAAGGAAAATATTTGATCCCAATCTCTTTTACATGTATGTACGGAAGACGGACAGTATACGGATATTATGTTTTCAATATGATCACAGTTTAAAATTTTGATAAATATATTTTGGATTTGAGAGTTTGAAATTGGTATACTGGACTGATGTACTTTTAGGGACCAATGAGTCAAGATAGCTACGCCACCATAACCATCGTCACGGTCTGCTCTAAATATGTTATAGCCACTGATTCGAAAACTACTCTCAGGATCGAGCCAAGTTTCATTAATAATGGCAATGTGTATTCTCTCTTGGCTTAATAATAATTCGAGTTCTGTAGTTTTAGGCCTAACACTTTGCGCATTCCACTGTATTATATTTAAAAAGTGTCTTTGGTCCATTGTTTGAGGTAATATAAGATAGGCAGATCTGATATAAATTGCTTAACAAAGGTTAGAACCCATTCATAAATAATATCTGCACAACTTTTTATCTTCTCCTCCCAAGACATTTCTTCCTCTAAAATTCTTTCTTTAAGCTTTCTATATAACTCACCGAAATTCACTTTCCGTTTTGTTTTATCAGTATTCTCCTGTGTATTTGAATCTTCTTGCGACTCATGGCGATCGTTTTCGGAGTGTAAGTCTTCATCGTTATAATTATCTTCAGACTTTTGAGTGTCATCTGACTTTTGAGTGTCATCTTTTTCTGGAGCAAGTTTTTTCTTTTTATTTATATTATTTGTTTTGTTTGAAGGTTTTTTAGCAATTCTTGCG
Organism: Polyploca ridens; assembly: GCA_951394255.1. Taxonomy (NCBI): domain Eukaryota; kingdom Metazoa; phylum Arthropoda; class Insecta; order Lepidoptera; family Drepanidae; genus Polyploca; species Polyploca ridens. Next base: position 8,663,057 of record OX596256.1, on the reverse strand, counting down.
TATGTTTTTTCTGTCTCAGTATCGGTCCGAGTTGTTAAAACTTCGTGTGCTGGGGAGCTGTTGTTAGCATACAGATGGTTATTTTCTAGTGGAACTGCAGATGGAGGTAATTCTTCTGGAACATAAATGGTCAGAGCTCTTTTATATGAACAGTTAAACTCTGCCATCAACTCTCTCAGTCTCTTCTCTCTCTTATATGTTGGGCAGATTCTTGACAAGGCCATGTGATTGCCAGAGCAGTTATTACACTTATATGTTTGCACCTCACAGTTGGAATGACCATTGCTACATTTTGGACATATAACTTTACTCGCTGAACACATTTTTATAGTGTGGCCGAATCTCCAACAGCGCGAACACTGCGTTACTGGATATAAATAAGGAACTATCTGTGCTCTTGTATCAAATATGTATACATAAGAAGGTAATGAAGTCCCTTTAAAACTTATACGAATGGCTTCAGACGATTCCCATTTGCCATCTTGGCTATTTCTACGTTTTAATCTTTTAACTCCCACAATTTGTGTTTGGCTAATCAGCCCTTCCATAATCTCTTCATCAGACAAGTCTAGGTCAATATTTTTTATAACACCATAGGACTGACTTATTTCTAGTGTCTTTTGACATCTATACCCTTGACCCTTGAAGTATTGATTGACAACTAATTGATCAGCACTGTCTACATTGTTAAATTGAATAAGAACTTTAAATGTATTTATATATTTAACCCGTATGACGTCACATATATTTTCTGCTTTCAAAATCTTGGCTAACTTGAACTGTTTTGGAAGTTTGGCAGCGGAAGTCACACATACTTCTACCTTGTCTTCGGGAATTCTAATAGATGGATCAGTATCGCTAGCCCTTGCTAGACGTTTTCCTTTTCTTAATATTGTCGTCCAAATTTCATTCTGATCTATCTCTCTGTTTCTTTTATTAGGTCTGTCTGTCGTATTATAACTGCTACATACATCTTCCCCACATTCTTCTAATTGATTTATATCTTCCATACTGCTTATAATCTCACTATTTTCTCTTATTGAACGATTCATATTGAGCTTGTACTATCTCCGATATGTCGTCGCTAATCATTCGTAAACAACTTCATAACGCGCACTCCAAGAATACCTACAATGTCGCGTCGAGTCGACCAGACCGCTCGGGATCGAACAAAAGCGCGTCCAGCGATAAGGAGCGACCGCGCGCAACTGTATAGTTAATTTAAAAAAAAAAATACTTTCCTTACAAAATGTCAACCTTGCTCGATCATAATGTATGAAAACTAAAAAAAAAAGAGATTTCAGTGTTGGTCCCATATTAAAAGTTGTTCAGCATGACTAATCCAACATAGGTTTCGAAAATATGCCATCTCGAAATCACCACCCAATATAGTATTTAGTATCGATAGTGTAGATTACGTGTTATTAATCGTTAACTCTTACCGTTTAAAAGTTAAGGTAATGTAGTAGGTATAATGCTCAGCTTAGTGAGATAAGATTGCATGTGAATCTGAATACCTACTTAAAAAAATACAACGTGTAAAGGAAAGGGTACCTACATAAAAGTACACGACTTCTTTGGTAATAAGTAAAATTTTATTTATTGAGCTGAAACTTTTTATGGAGATTCTATGTTAATAGTCTACGTTGTATAAAGAAATACTTATACAAAATGTACGTGCACTTATGTAAGATGATATTTGAGATATAATTAGGTTTGAAAGCCAAGGTCAGTGCACGAACCCGGGCAGGGTCATGATCACAAATGAACACATGGAACTGGTTATTAGTAATAGCCTGCGGGCGTGACACCACTTGCACTGGTGTGTGGACGCATGTGTCTACAAACCACTCACGATCATGACCGGTTTCAGAAGCATTGCTTACGTCATTTATTTACATTGTATGCAACTGGAGTTATAGATCATTTCATGGCTATACCAGGGGCACTCTAATATTCTTGTGAAGACGTTGAAAAGAAAATATGGATGTCGCAAAGAACTAGTATAAATTAGCCGTTCAATTAACTGCCTACCCTTTTTACAAAACAGTGCCGTTAAACAAGCGGCCTGAATGATATTCAGTCATTCAATCAAACATCTAGGCAAATGACGTGGGTCGATAACATTTATCTAATTGCCTAGCCTAGACATTTAAATAGAATATAGATTGGTTAGGTAAGGTTAGAACTGTGATAATACCGCGCGCGAGCCGAACGAGCGAAGGGAGCGGTGCCGCTTCAGCGGCTGGCGTGCGCTAGATCCATGTTTGTGCACAATAAAAAGGATGCTACCAAAAAAAAAACATGTACAATGTTGCCAATACGATACCATATGGCTCGCACTGTCAAAAATATATCAGATCTTATGTAGAGCCAAGCTTATAACTCTACACGCCCTTACTCTACAAACCCTAAGATGTAAAGTTTGCAAGTTTCGATGTAGGAAGTATATTCTCCGTAAATAATGATCCGATTCTGAAAATTCTTACACACCGGTAGGAAGCTACTTATACCCGAGTGCTTTAGACTTTAGGCTACTTTTTATTACGAGAACGCGTGTGAAGCCGTGGGGTATAGCTTGTGTAATACAAAATGATCTTTCAGAAAAAAGCAAGACAAAAAATATGATTATATGCAAGGACACCGGATAGAATAAAGTGTTCTACTTTCTATATATTCCAATTTAAGAACAATAAATTATAGATACAATGAAAATAATTGATCAAATTAGGACCAAAGTTATTGTTATATAGCCAAAAGCAAATTAGTGTAACTTTTAACACTAATTTGCTTTTGGCTATATACTTTTATTATAGATACAATGAACTTTTATTTTCACTCAAATGGAGTCCGTACTATTTGACACACATTTGGTTATACTTGGTACCTACTTACGGTATACAGGGGACATTTTTTTTTATGTCAACGATATTGGATATTTAAGTAAGTATTGTCATTAAAATTGATCGAGACCTCCGGAGACCAGCGGGCTGGGAGTTTTTTCCGTCAACGCGTCAGCTCGGCTATCCAAAGAGGAAACGCTGCCAGCCTTCTGGGAACCTTGCCGTTAATCGGAAGCAGCGGCAGACTTGAGGAAATTTTCTATTTATGTTTTTTGCAAAGTACCAAGTTTTAGTAGGAATAAAATATTTTATACTTATTAATAAAATATAATAAAAATATTTTTTGCCATAATCGAACCGAAGAGTTGCTGGATCTCTAGGCCTATTTATTTTTCAGCATTTTCAGATCAGAATTTTAGGGGTGTACTAATTTCAACCATTAAGGTATGTAAGCCGTGGTTTTCCCAAGGGAGTACAGCTTGGGGTTCTTCAAAAAGGGTTTGAAGAGATAGTTGCAGGGTCGGCAACGCGCGAGTGGTACCCCTGGTGTTGCACGCTTCAATAGGCTACGGTGACCGCTTACCATCAGGTGGGCCGTGTGCTTGTTTGCTACCTTAGTAGTACATAAATAATAATAAGTATTATTTAGTTGGGGGATCGAGTGAAACTGCGAGGTAAAAATATGATCAGTGTTAGTTTCCAGTGTCCAAATATTTAATGGAAATTTCAAGTAACGTGGAAGGTATTTCGCGAACAAAAAGTGAAATTGTTGGCAGGTAGCAAGAAGTTTATACTTCTTGGCAGGTAGCAAACCTTTGCGATGACGTGATTAGTTTAAGTACCTACGAGTTATTCTATTGTAACTAATTAAACAGTTACCCCCTTACTCATAAAACGTTATTTAACTAAAAAGCTGATTAAGTGGTCACCTAAATAACGTCAAATTGTTTGACAATGACAGCAAGGTGACGTTATTTATTTGAAGTATTCCCATTTGCGCACCGATTTTTTGAGCACCGATTGTATTCCCTATTCAGCACCGATTCATATTTTGGATCGTTGCTCAAATGGGAACAAAAGTTTAATACGAAATCATTCCCTTTTGAGCACCGACAGTTTTGTAGCTTCTAGTGTTGTGGTGTTTAATAAAACGTATCGATAAAAAATATCAGTTTTATAATAAAAAGTAAAAAGTATTATCGTTAGAGAACCCATTTTTAGAGCATCAAAGCTATTCCGCTTTGAGTACTGTTGGTTTTTGAACGTAACTAGCATTATAAACTTGTAAACATTATTTCCTTTTCCGCATCCCTTCCTTTCTACATGCACCGAAATATATATGTGTGCGTCACTCATACACGCGCAACTGCATCGTACAACGACAAAAATCTCCATTACTTTAATGTCTTCAACCGCAACACACTAACTTTCGTCGCGCGTGATTAATCGAAACTTTAAGGGTCCATCCGCCTCCAAAATATTCCAAATATACTGTGAAACGTGTAATTAACATGATCCAAATATAGTGCTGTGTACATTTGTGAGTTTCCAACAATTTAAGAAGAAAAATTCACTCGCGCTGGCCGCGCGAGTCGCCCACGATTTGTCCACGATATGGTGGCATTTTGAAGAACGTCGCTGAAAGAGATTTATCAAGTAAGTGCATGTGTCCATCATTCTGCAGCCTGTGGAACCTTTCTTGATACTCCAAAAGCCCCAGCACGGCTGCATTTCCTAGCCCCCCAATATTCTTTACAAGTACCTAAATCTTTAATTCCAATTTAATACCTATTTATGATACAGTCCATTAAACCGCTAACTAAAGTGAAGAAGAAGTCAATTGCTTCTCCATTTTTTCTGGTCACTTCGATCCGGATTATAACCATTTTTCTGGTCAGTATTTTTTCTGAAATTTTCGCTTCAATAAACTTAAAGGACACCTTATAATCTCGTTCCCTACCTATAGTATTTATTTGTATTACATATATACTTACGTATATTCATTACATTTATATTTATTACTCGCACAATATAGATAATATATTTATGCCATATTAATTAAGATAGTTTGTCAAATTTTTATTATTTCTACACCCCGCTTTGGCAAGCTATTCTTATTTTTTTTCCCCGCATTAATACTGGTATTGAATAATTATTAATACTGTGAGTGAATATAAAATTATCGCTAAATAATATATTTTATTAATATTTCGCAATATTGTAGGTAGATTCATATAACTCTTGTGCCGGTGCGTGGTGCGTATATTTGAACGACTCGCTCGATCTCGGCTGCTAGTGTAGTGCATACCTACGTATATCTATACAGGTAGGCATAGTGCGCTTCCCGATTGACGTTTCTAAGTAGGTCAGTGTCAAACGTCAGCCCGGTTCGTAAACGTTTGTTTACAAGTTTCATATATAATTCGCGCGATCGAAATTAGTTAAAATCTTTTGTTTTTATTGTGTATTTTTACATAATCTGTTGTTTTTTATCGCTATAACCGCTACTTTCTTTAAATTGAGAATAAATAGTCACTAAAATGTCTAAAAAGAGCAAAATAGGCGAGTGTGAGGAAAGTTCAAGTTCTACAAAGTGTTTAGAATTATCAATTTTAAAGTCGAAACTTGAAGTGTATTTTCAACGCATGCAAAGTGTTTATGACTCAGCCAAGGCTGCATCAGCTGATTCCCAACAGTTACCGTTGTTTCTACAACAAGCTGTAAGTATTCATGAAATTCGCACTAAGTTTGAGGAATCATTAGATGAATTTAATTTGTATTCTTTAAAGTCAGATCCAACTTATAAAGTGAACTACAGCAAGTGGTTAGCATTTGAGGATTTATATTGTTATGTTAAGGAATTGCACTCTGCAAACACAGATCACGTTCACCCCGCTGAGTCAAAAATTAATTTGAAACCTAGAAGAAAACTTCCTCCCATCGACTTGCTTTCTTTTGATGGTGATTTAAAAAAATGGCCTCTATTTTATGCCCAATTTGATAGTCTTGTTAACAATAACAGTTCTCTAACTGATAGCGAGAAAGTGTTCTATTTGGTCGGCAAGTTGACTGGTAGTGCAACATCAGTTTGTGCAGGTTTGCCTGCCACCGCAGATAATTATACTCTTATATGGAATGCTCTCATACAAAAATATGATGATCCCCGTTCGCTAGCATGTTCTTATTTAAATCAATTATTAGATTTTAAGCGGTTGACTACAAATAGTGCTGCCGGTCTTGAGTTGTTTATTAATAACTTTAATTCAGCTATTCAAGCTCTTAAACAATTAAAATTAAATAACTTATTAGATTTTGTGTTTTTACATATTGCTCTTCAGAAGCTTGATACAGATACAATAAAATTATTTGAAACTACTTTTCGCAAGGAAAAATTTCCCACATATGAACAACTTTTTAGTTTTATTTGTGAACAAAGTAAAGTTTTATCCCGCACTTCTAATAAAAGTTTTGATGTATTACAGAGTAGATTACAAAGTAAAGGTTTATCCACATCTAGGAAAACAGTACCTACTCCTAAACCTACTCAGTCTTTTATGAACACAAATTCTAATGTTAACAAAAATATTTGTTTGCTATGCAAAAGTGACAAACATGAACACATGTACTCTTGTGCTATGTTTATGAAGTTGACTCCGCAAGAAAAATATAATTTTATTAAAAATAACTTTTATTGTCACAATTGCTTAAGTTTTAAACACAAGACTATGGCATGTACTTCAAAGCATAATTGCACTCATTGTTCAGCTCGGCACCATTCTCTTCTTCATTTTAACCCGCCAACTCAACCGCAGTGCAACTTAGCTGTTTCTTCGCCCGTACCCACGGGTAATTCCGTACCCACGGGTAATTCCGTACCCATGGGTAATTCCGTACCCACGGGTAATTTCGTACCAGCTTCGGTACCCGCTACCGTTCACACCCTGTCTTCTGAGACAGCCGCAAGCTCGGAATTTTCTGCAATTCGGAGTAAAGTCGACCCGTCGACACCGCACACTTCTGTTCTTAACAGTAAGTCTTCTTTTTGTTCTATTTCGCGTGATCACGCTGATCACACTCGCACCGCTACTACTACCTTGTTAGGTACCGCTAAAATTAAAGTATTTGACAACTTTAACCGCACTCACTTCTTGAGATGTCTGATCGACCCGGGCTCTCAAAGTGATTTTATTTCTCAAGATTGTTGTAATAGGTTATCGCTACCTATTTCAACTCAAAACCGCTTTTCTGAAGTTAAAGGTATTGGAGGAGTTTCACATAAAATCAAGGGGTTTACAGACCTAGATTTTACTTCGCGCTTTGATAACGGCCATGTTTATTCTATTCAACCAATGATTGTCGAACGCATCACGTCACACCTACCCGACGCGCACGTGGATATTGGTGCAATGGAAAGAGTTTTTCGCGACTTACCGTTAGCGGATGACGACTTTTCTAAGCCCGGTCCTATCGATTTACTTTTAGGTGTCAGGGTTTACTGTGACATTTTATCTTTCGACAAAGTCAGAGGTTCTAAAAACTCTCTAATTGCCTTGGAAACTACTTTAGGTTACGTCCTCATGGGCGACGCACCCGTTCTATCAGCGCCCACTTCTACCCGCGTATTTTGTGCTTTTACTCGTGATTCTTTAGATCAATCTTTAGAGAAGTTTTGGTCTGTGGAAGAATTGCCTGATAAGAAGTTTTTAAGTCCAGACGAGCAGGAGTGCGAAGACACATATGTCGCTACGACTACTCGCAAAGACGATGGGAGTTTCTCGGTACATCTTCCTTTCAAGGATAGTCCCGAGAAACTAGGCAATTCTTACATCACGGCCAAACGACGCTTTTTATTACTCGAAAAGAAGTTCGCAAAGTCCCCGGAATTACGTGAAAGATATAGTAACGTTATTCTCGACTACATCGATAAGGGAATTTTATCGCGAGTACCGCCAGACGAGTGTATCTTACCTTGCTTTTATCTTCCGCACCACCCTGTGGTACGTGACGACAAATCTACAACGCGCCTCCGCATCGTGCTGGATGGTAGCGCCGCAACTAATACTAATTTGTCTCTCAATGACATTCTTCACACAGGTTGCAATTTGCAAGCTGATATATTTCACATTCTTTTGAATGTCCGCATTTTTCGTATTGCATTTCTTGCTGACGTAAAACAAATGTATTTGTGTATTTACGTTCACAAACCGCACCGCAAATTTCAACGTATTTTATACCGCTTCTGCGATGATGAACCGATTGAGACTTACGAGTTCAATCGCGTTACGTTCGGACTCTGTTCATCACCATTCTTAGCTTTGCGCACTCTGCGTGAACTAGCTTCTCGCGAGAGAGACAACTATCCTCTCGCCGCCACAGTCTTGGAGAGAGATGTTTATATGGATGACCTGGCTTCCTCTGCTTCGTCATGTACAGAAGCAGCAGTGATAGCTCAACAGCTCATTCAGTTATTTAAAAAAGGAGGATTCGACTTAATCAAGTGGACGAGTAATTCGCCTGAGTTACTCGAAAGTATCCCCGTCTCTCACCGTCAATCCGAGTCAATCTCTTTCGATGACGAAAGTGTTTTAAAGATTCTCGGTCTTCGTTGGCTTCCTGTGACTGATAATTTTAATTTTTTAACTTCGCAACCGCCGTCTCTTTGTACTAAACGCGCTATTTTATCTGCAACCGCACGGTTGTATGATGTTCTTGGTCTCGTCGGACCCGCCATTCTTTTTGCAAAGTTATTGATCAAGGAGCTGTGGCTTCTCAAGCTCGCGTGGGACGATGTTCCTCCAGCTCACATCGTTGAACTGTGGCAGCGCTATACTTCTGAGTTGCCATTACTTTCTCAACTCAAATTTCCTCGTCACATAGGCATTGAAACCGATTCTAGCGTCTCATTGCTTGCATTTGCTGACGCAAGTGAGAAAGCATACGGCTGTGTCATTTATTCACACGTTGAGAATGACAATGAGAACCCTATAGTTTCCTTGCTTTGTTCCAAGTCTCGGGTTTCATCCCCGACTAAAATTGTTACTTTAGCTCGTCTAGAGCTCAACGCTCTCGTTCTTGTAGCGAGATTGCTTCGCACCGTTTATGATACGTTGTCTCAACGTCACCGCATTGACAATATTTATGTTTTTTCAGACTCTGTAGTCGCTCTTTGTTGGGTTTCTTCATCACCTCATAGGTTTAGCACCTATGTCGCTAACAGAATTTCGCAATTCCAGTCACTTTTATCTCCTGACACTTGTTACCACATTGCAGGCGTACAGAACCCTGCTGATTGTATTTCCCGCGGGCTTCTCCCTTCGCAGTTAGTGAGACATGAGCTCTGGTTCTCAGGACCTTCGTGGGCTTCATTACCAGCCAGCGAATGGCCTATACAAAAATTTTCAGCTCGTTCAGATGACTGTGACTTACCGGAATTGAAAACTGTTTCACATCTTATTAATACTCATGAAGAAGAAAACCCTCTCAGCGCACTTACTTCAAGGTTTTCCTCATGGCAGAAACTTTTACGATCAACTGTTTACCTTCTTCGATTTATTAAAAAGTTGCCAAGGAATAACCTAATAACCGCTAACGATTTAGATGTTGCTGAATCTTTTATTATTAAAATAACTCAACGTTTTGCCTTTCGTGGGGATATTCGTAATATTCAAGCTGGAATATCACCTTCCTCCGGTTTGAGAAAACTGTTTCCTTTCATGCATGAAGGAATTTTAAGAGTCGGTGGTAGGCTTGGTAAATCAAGTTTAGATTATTCTCATAAACATCCAGCTGTTTTACCAAAAAAGGGACATGTTATTGATCTTTTGATTGATTATTATCACCGCGAATATTGCCATGCCGGTCCCCAACTTACCCTTTCAATTATAAGGGAAAAATATTGGGTCTTGTCTGGTAGACGCGCTGTTAAACAACGCGTTCACAACTGTTTAAAATGTTTTAAACTAAATCCGAAACAGACTTTCCCAGCTATGGCAGACTTGCCACAGTGTCGTGTTGAGCAATCGAAGGCATTCACACACACAGGTATAGACTACGCTGGTCCACTTTATATAACCTTAACTAGGAAACGTGGTGTAAGAAGTCAAAAAGCTTACTTATGCATTTTTATATGTTTGGTAACTAAAGCGGTTCATTTTGAACTCGCTTCTGATTTAACTTCCATTACTTTTTTAAACGCTTTTAAACGGTTCCTATCGAGACGTGGTACTTGCAAGTTTCTGTATAGCGATAATGGTACAAATTTTGTAGCTTCAAAAGTTTACTTAAATGAACTTTATTCCTTTTTATTAACTGATGATTATTACAAGTCTTTTAGCTCAGAGCTTGCAAAGAACCGTATTACTTGGCACATGAATCCTCCAACCGCTAGTCATTTCGGCGGTATTTGGGAGGCTAATATAAAGAGCGCTAAATCTCTTCTATTCCGCGTCATAGGACGACAAATTTTGACTTTTGAGGAGATGGTCACTGTGCTCAACCAGATAGAGGCTGTGCTTAATAGCCGCCCGCTTACCACATTGAGTTGTGACCCATCAGAGCCTTCTGCACTTACGCCAGCGCATTTTTTACTTACCGCACCCTTAGAATTCTTACCTGCAGCTGACTTAAGTGGAGAAAGAGCGAGTCTATTGACGCGATTTTCCCTTATGGATTCATTAGTACAAACTTTTTGGAAACGTTTTAAAACTGAGTATCTCCATAACTTACAAGTTCGTGAAAAATGGAATACTCCGTCTAACCCACTCACAGTAGGTTCTTTAGTACTGGTAAATATGGAAAACTCTCCTCCTTTACAGTGGCCATTAGGAATAATTACTCGTATTTTCCCTGGCCATGATGGCGTTATTCGTGTTGTCGAAGTTAAGACTTCGAACGGCGTATACAAACGGCCAGTAGTTAAGCTGTCACCGTTACCCGTGCAGTAGAGTCTTTCATATTCAGCTTTATCTATAGTTATAGGCTTTTATATGTGTATTTCTATAGTATTATTTTTCATTTATTTTTTCTTTAAAGGCGTTCCTTTAAGGCGGGGGGCATGTTGGTTTTTGAACGTAACTAGCATTATAAACTTGTAAACATTATTTCCTTTTCCGCATCCCTTCCTTTCTACATGCACCGAAATATATATGTGTGCGTCACTCATACACGCGCAACTGCATCGTACAACGACAAAAATCTCCATTACTTTAATGTCTTCAACCGCAACACACTAACTTTCGTCGCGCGTGATTAATCGAAACTTTAAGGGTCCATCCGCCTCCAAAATATTCCAAATATACTGTGAAACGTGTAATTAACATGATCCAAATATAGTGCTGTGTACATTTGTGAGTTTCCAACAATTTAAGAAGAAAAATTCACTCGCGCTGGCCGCGCGAGTCGCCCACGATTTGTCCACGATATGGTGGCATTTTGAAGAACGTCGCTGAAAGAGATTTATCAAGTAAGTGCATGTGTCCATCATTCTGCAGCCTGTGGAACCTTTCTTGATACTCCAAAAGCCCCAGCACGGCTGCATTTCCTAGCCCCCCAATATTCTTTACAAGTACCTAAATCTTTAATTCCAATTTAATACCTATTTATGATACAGTCCATTAAACCGCTAACTAAAGTGAAGAAGAAGTCAATTGCTTCTCCAAGTACTGATCAATATGTTAGGATGGTTGTCAATTGCTGAACAAAATATACTTACTGTTGTTGATACCTAGTAACATATATTATTACCTAGTAAAAATAATAAATTAATAATAAATTTATTTCTAAATAACTAATCTTAATTTATATATTTTTGGAATCTCCTTTTAAGCAAAGACTAGCTTGTGTTAGAAAACTAATTGTGAAAAGTGTGTGACTAATTATGGGAACATTTTTTATGGCGATGATAGCTCAGTGGTAGTGACGTCGGATACCGAGACGAAGGTCCCGGGTTCGAATCCTACAATGAGCTTGAGCTTTCGGTGAAGGAAAACATCGTGAGGAAACCATAGCACGGTGGTAGGGTACTTTGTAGTACCCGCCTAGCTGGCTACCACCCTCAAGTTGAAAATCTGTCGCCAAGCACCTTTCGGTGTGTTCCGACAGCTGCACTTGAGAGCCAGTTCCTTCTAGGCTTTGTGTGCTTACCACCTTCGGCTGCATCATCACTTACCATGGTGAGATTGCGGTCAAACACAGGCCTATAAACAGTAAAAAAAAAAAAAAAAACATAATGTACTCTCCATTTTACTTATATTAAATCTCTCTCTTAATACCTCAAACAAATTATACTTATGAAAAAATGGTACCAGGATAGCATAAGCTCGAAGGAGCTATCTCCAAAAAAAAAAAATTATTTAAACACCATAGTTTTAAATAGTACCAGTATAACAGAAGTTTGAAGGAGCTCTCTCTAGAATAAAAATAACATATATATTCTTTTAACTTATGAAAAAGGAGAGAGCTCCTTCGAGCTTATGTTATACTGGTACAATTTAAAATATTAGCTGATGCTCTAGAATCGGTGCTCTAATGGGAATATTCAATAAAATAACGTAAGTACTAAGTCTTGGTACCATTTTTTCTTTAATTACCAAGTATAATTTTTTGGAGGTATTTAGAGACAGATGAAAACACCACAACACTAGAAGCTACAAATCCGTCGGTGCTCAAAAGGGAATGATTTCGAATTAAATTTTTGTTCCCATTTGAGCACCGATCCAAAATATGAATCGGTGCTGAAAAGGGAATAGGATCGGTGATCAAAAATTCGGTGCTCAAAAAATCGGTGCGCAAATGGGAATACTTCATTTACTTGACCATTTATTCAGTAGATTTAGTTAAATAGCGTTTATTAGTAAGGCCGTTAAAAGATAGGAAGGTGTTAATCTAATAAAATATCTAAGACTCAAATTGTTAGGATTGAATTTTTTTCGGATTTTACATATACTATAATAATATATTTTTTTTTTTTTGGCTTAAGCTCGAATAAAAGGTCACGTATGTGATGGAAAGGTTCAAATTACTTACCTAATGGGTTCATTAATCGACCCTGCACGGACGGAAGCACAATTTGGTGCATGGAACAATTAACCCATAGAAGCGCAATGACACAGAGGATTGTATTATACAGAGCAACAGCTCCCTACAAGCGTCTATTATATTAGCCTATTCTTGTAGGGCTGTCACACTAGCAAATAAATTTAATTAGAAAGTTGGGTAATTTTTTTACTAATTATAAATTATAAGTATAATTTATTGATTCTCACACACTCCACTCACACTGTAAATCATTTTACTTACGGGTAATGTATTGAGGTGCGTCTACGCTAGGCGAGCCGAGCACGAGCCTAGCCGCTTTGCACATTATCATCGCGGTATCAAGTGTAGATTTACAACGAGCCTAGCCTTACGACACGCTCGCCCAAACTCGTGGGATTTGCTAGTTCTCAATTTCCCATTGAAAAATCCTATACCCAAACTCCAAACCTACTACAATTATTAGGCGTTATAATACCAAGATGACACAAATAATGGCGTTTTGTTCACACTCTTACTCGAAAGTAAAAGGGCAAATATGAATTTTTACATTTGATAAATTCATATTTGGTTGTATTAGCTAGAGTGAAATTCGTTCATTGTTAGAATTAATGTTATTATAAACGTTTTATATAACGTTTAACTGTACCTAATCATTATTACAACCATTGTAAACATGACAATAATGTCATTATCACACACTCAAAAATTAAATTATTAAAACTGACTGCAATACCTTATAAAATTCAAGTTATATTCAAAATTCTATAGATTTAAGAGCTTGTTTTTCTCTTTTCAGTTAATTTATGTTTTACGCAGTCGGGTTTTTTGTTTCTTTTAATAATTTAATTTATTTCAGACTTTTTAGTTTTATACAGAATGAGTTGTATGTATTAGTAAGTAAATGAGCGGTACGGTAAAGGAACGCTACCAACCATCGCAAATCTGTGATTTACGTATGGTAACGGCTCAGTACCTACTGTCCTTGCATTAATCGTGTTTTTTTGCAGTTTACGTCAAAATGGTAGCATAAGAGTATTACAATATATAAATAAATAATGTTTGATTTGATTGGAATTTAATAAATAATATTTTGTTAGACACGTCATGCGTGCGGTACAATTAAGATTCCTTCCTGCCCTGTAGCTCGGGCTTAGAATAACAGCTACGGTGTTCCCCGGCCTGTCGTAAAAGGCGACTAAACGGGGCCGTTGGGGTCGCGAGCGGGGGCTCTGTGCGCCCAGAAGCGACACCAAGGAGGACGATGAGTCGATGTGGTCACGACTCATCGTGCGATAGCACAGCGAAGGTGCTGGGCAGCGTTGCCAGAGTGACTTCATGATAAGATACGCACAGCACCTAAAAATAGTACGAAACTTAACTTTTCAGTACGCAGTGAATAAAAAAATATTCATATAATAATTATTGTAATTTCAAATTTAAAGTACGTTTCTCACTGTATTTTTTAAGTGCCGTTTGCGCACTGAACCTGAAGGAACCACGAAAGAACAAAACTACACCAGCGAAACCACAAACAGTAACACAGAATCAAGACTTTTTTCATTTATATTTTCATAAATTCGTGTATTATTTATGAGTTTTATTGCATATTATCTGTCGCAAAAAGATCAATCCATGTGCACAAGTGAAGTGAAATGAAATGAATTATGTGTATCATGACTTTTCCAGTTGTCTCAAAAAGTCCGTGAAGAGTTTTAGTACATTGACCACTATTGTAATAAAACATGACTTTTATGGACGGTAACTGACTGAAGACTGTGAAAGTGATAATTATTGTGACTGGAAATTATAATATAACTCGACACTGGCAGACATATGACCTAATTTAGATTATGTTGCCAAAATTAAAATGAAGAAGAATGATGAATGATAAAACAAAATTTGGAATTGGAACATGGAATAAAAAAAAACACACCGGGGTCGCTAGTGCTAATTTTTTGCTGTAACTTGCTTGACAGAAATTAAAATTATTTAACTTTTTTATTTTGAAAATTTGATTGTTTTTGGCTTGACGGTAAAATAGTACGCAAATTGACGGGAGAGTACCTGAGAACGCTACCTAACGAAATAGTACGCAATGCGAACTAGTGCGTACCCTAATGGCAACGCTGGTGCTGGGGGGAAGTGTCAGACTTCCTCCTGGACGAGCTATCAAAGCGCCGCGTTTGGAGGGGGAGCAGGTACGCGTTCAACACAAGAGCCCGCCCCCCCTTCTATAGCGCAGGTGGCGACCACCGTGAGGTTTTAGCCGGTAAAAGTCCGGCATAACCTGGCCGCTCCCCCGTAGGGCGGTCGGGTATCCTATGAGGATGTCCCCACGCTAATAAAAATAAAATAAAAAATAAAGACATATTCCTCCACATTTGAATTAGGCATCTACCATACATTGTACTCGTAATTCTTTACATAGATAACTTGCCAGTAGTTCAATTGTATATAGAACCTTTTACAGTACCTACTATGAAATCTACCGTAACTTGCAAACTAGCATGATAAATTGATTAGGTAGGTAGTGTCCGTATAAATGTTTAATAATTTACTGTTACTTGTTCTTACTATGAATGCATTATTTATTACTTATTATGTCTTTGTATTGTGTAGTAATAAGTATGAAAATAAATGGCATATAAATAATATTTCAATTAATTTGTTTTAATTTTCCTTTGACGGGCCAATTTGGGATTAGATAGCCGTGTGTGAAGAATATTCCAGGATTATAATTTATTTACTTTCAAAAATGGAATCAAATTTACTTCAAGAATAAGCTTGTCTTACAAGTTTTGAACACGTTTTAAGTGTTTTAACTAATCATAGACGATTGGTGTGCGATTGATTGACTTGGATTTGTATGCATGTAGTGAATCTTATTTTCAGGAGGGTAAGAAACACCGATCTCACCAACTCATTATTGGACTATGTATAAATGAAGTTAGATTACGTATTAATGACTGTATGACTATTTGTGATAAATACACATGTTTGTAAGACTTCCAGAGGATAATAGTTTATATAGCTAGATTTTTGCTTGTCTAAAACATGTCAAAGTGAATGGCCCTTTATCTAAGTGTTCAAGGTAAACGCGGAAATTGTTGTTTTACAATTTAAATTCTCAAGTGTATCCTAAACGGCATATCTAGAGTTCCAAGAGGCCGGTTAGCGGTTAGCGGTCAGCGGTTGGCGGTTGGCAAGGGCCGGCCGCGCTTGTGGCGCCTGCGTCGCCTATGGTGACAAACGATCCATAGCCAACGCCCTGTTGCATATTTGACGACGTCACAAAGGTATCTGGAATACGCCTACGAATTGATCGGTATAAAAGCTCTTGCCAAAAGGGTAAATTCAACAGTCAGTTTCTGATCGGAAAACAACACAGACCACAATGTTCAAGCTAGTGGTGTTGTCTTGCCTTCTAGCCGTAGTGGCTGCTAAGCCTAGTGGTCTCGGGTTCGGACATCTGGGCTTAGCTGGTTGGGGATGGGGCGGACACTTGGCTGCTCCACTGGCTGCTCCGGTCGCCGCTCCTATCGCTCTCGGTGCTCCCGCACTCGCCGCCTACAACTATAGAGGTCCGCTGTCGCTGGCACCAGGACAACCCGCTAATATTGTGGCTACCGATGGCAGACCCCTGGATACTCTTAGTGTGAACTTGGATCGTGCTGCTCATTACACCGCAAGGGCCGTAGATCATGCTGGACTTCTCGGTCATGGTCACCTCTTGAAGAAGCGTTCTGCCCCTCTGTTTGCTCCCGGCGCAGCCTGGTCCCACGCTGCTCGCGTCGACTGGCCCGGCGGAGCTCTAGTCGCCCACGCTCCCCTAGCTCATGCCGGCGCACATCTTGGCCTCGCTGCTCCCGTCGCGCCTTGGGGATTGGGGCATTGGGGTCACGCCGCCGGTCACTTGGGACATTGGTGAAACCCTGTATATACAAATTTTTAGAATGTATGACAATATCTACCTATAGTTATAAAGAGAGTTACCCATATAGACATTTTCTTTTACTGAAACCCTTGATATTTAAAAAGAGTCATATACTTACTACAGTTTTTGAAAGATGTATAAAAATACGAAAAGATAGATTATACTGGGTGTAACGAAAAGGGTCAAAGTCGGAAAGACTCTATAAAAAGTTTCAGCTCAAAATAAATTACTCAAAAAAATCATACAAAATGTTTGCTTCCAAGTCTATTGAATTAAAATCATAACCAACATGTCACCCAATGAGGGTTATTTATTTATCATTTTGCGACACTTATATAAAAATTTCTCTTCCGCGATCTGTGCGCCTAAGTATGCACCAAAAAAGTGGATTACTGTAATGGATAGACCCTTAACGTTACGCGTTGTATATACTCGTAACTATAGGTACTCGTCAAAATACTCAGTTTTAATAAAAAGTACAAATGATGATTTTTACAGTAATAGAATGATGAATGACACTCTGAAACATTATGTTTGCATGATGTAACGTTGCACTTGCAAGTTACATAAATAAATATAAGTATAGTTAGAAAACCTTTAATAAAACTTAATTACACTTAAATTAAAATAATATTTACAACTTATTCTAAAACATAATTAAATATAACCTATTAAACTAATAAAACCTAAAAATCTAAATACTTAATAAATATTATTGTACGGAATCTACAAGTACGTATTAATGATGATGGTTTCCGCACCTACGCATCCCTAACAAATCTAACGGGTTTGCGAGCTGCGCCGGCGCGGCGGCCAACGCCCAGTCGTTCAGTTCGAGAATTCTCCACGGCCAGTGCGCTTTGAGACTTCACAGGTGACGGC
Organism: Polyploca ridens; assembly: GCA_951394255.1. Lineage (NCBI taxonomy): Eukaryota > Metazoa > Arthropoda > Insecta > Lepidoptera > Drepanidae > Polyploca > Polyploca ridens. Next base: position 8,645,363 of record OX596256.1, on the reverse strand, counting down.
TGCGTCACTTGCTTCGAATTTTGTATCTAGTTTAATATCACGTGGAATCCCGCTAGGGTAAGTTCCCATGTATTATCTATCTGATTCTCCATTGTAAGGTGTTCTAGCTTTCTATCTTTCCTATCCATGCTAGCGCTGCTTCCTTTTTATTGTTTGTCAGGGACACTGTAACCTAGATTCAAACCTACCTACACAGTTGCGCAGCAAACGCTTTAGCCTTTTGTTTCTGGCCTTCCAGGATTTACGTCTACATTTACGCCTACCTTGCATCTACCTATGCAGCTTGATAACTAGCTGTGGAACGCTGAGGGACCTACCTCCTGTACTGCCTGCCTGGACTACCTACTCCCGCTGACATCCTGGGAGCTGGACCAGACCGAAGCGAAAACTGAAGCTGCTACTTCTACCTTAGTTCAGGCCAGTGTTCCCCCTGTTAAAAACTGTACCCCCTGTGAAATCTGGACGTGAGGCGGCCACAGAATTTTAGGCAATTAAATGTTTCATTGGACTAATTTCCATTGTTTCATTTAATCGAACCCTACCTACCTATCTGTTGGCGTCCCCCTAAGGGACTTGCCACAGTGGCGCTCTTTACGTGTGTTTCTAGTGGCCTATTCACGTCTAGATTATTCCAGAAGTCAGCAGCTAGTACAATCATCTATCTACCTACATATTGTACTGTGAACGTGAAGGTGACATTGCAGAATAGCGAACTGGTACGTACTATCTTATTTTATTTTTTTATGTGACCGCTTACCCTGATTTTTTCATTTCTCATTTTTCATTACCTATCATTGTTAACTGCTACGTATTAGTATCTTCCTACTAATTGTGTTAATGATTGAGTAATTTTGTTATATAGTAACTATTTGAATATTCTAAACCGTTATTATTAGTACCTACCTACTGATAATAATTAATATATGCTAAAACTAAATTGTAAAATTAAATCTATTGTTTGTTATACGTAACAGTTCGCATACCTAAATTCATTCATTTCATACCTTTTCGTTTCTTTCATCTTTTCGTTTTCATTTCATTGTCATTCATTCAAAAAAAAAAAAAAAAAACATTTCAATTTTAATTTTATTTGCTTTGACCATCACCTAATCGTAGATAAGCTTATTTTCTCATCTTGTAAAGAACACCAATCATTCATTTCTCATTATATTCATTAACTACTTAAGTAAATCGTCTAGTTAATCATGGGAACTCATACTATTAAATTCTTTTTGCTAAACAAAAACGAATTAACCTACGAAGTACTCATTAGAGGCGAGGAACCTGCATCAACCGTACTTGGATTACGTAAACAAATAAATAAATTAACACCGCTTATACCTACTTCTGATATTTGTGAATCTGGAATCGATCCGGATATTGATATTTCTGGCGTTAGCACTTCCTTAAGTGAATTTACATCGCGAGTTAAATCGTTAGAGGAGAAGTACGATTCAAATCTCTTTGAACGCACTAGAGCGTTGGGTAATCATCTATATCACCGTCTAAAAAGAATAGATTGCACGGACTCTAAACATTTAGAAAGAGTGAGGGCTTTGTCGAAAAATGTTACGAACTTGATTAATAAAATTTTTACTATTAATAAATCGGCTAATCCGATTCCTAGCTGTGAGCCTGTTGTAGACGTTGAACAGACATCGTCGTCGCTAGACTCTGTACAAAACGTAACGATACATTGTGACCGCTCGCATTTAAATGATATACAAAAAATAAAATTTAACGGCAAAACGTGTGTACATGCATTTGTCCAGAGAGTGAACGAGTGTAGTACTGCTAGAAACATATCGCCTTCTAAATTAATGAACTATGCTACGGAAATATTCACGGACGATGCGTTACATTGGTTTCGTAGTATTAAAGACAGTGTTACTACTTGGGATGAGTTAATTTCTTTACTGATTGAGGATTTTAGTCATTTTGATTTCGACTACCGGCTATTGTCTGAGATACGAAACAGAACACAGGGTGATTCTGAAAATATTACTATATATTTTGCTAAAATGTCTGAATTATTTTCCAGGCTAACTAAAAAGATTTCTGAACAAGAGAAATTAGACATCTTAATGCACAATATTAGACCGTGTTACTCTAGCGTACTAGCTTCTAATTCTTCAACTATCAATTCTATCGATAATTTAAGAACCATTTGTAAGAACTTTGAAAAAATTCAGTCTTTGACTTCTCAATTTAAAGAACCTCCTAGAGTGTCTACTGATACGTTAGCTCCTGATCTAGCATTTTCAAAAACGTCTGAACCTAGTACTAGCAGATCTAATACATATAATCAAAATAGATACAATAGTTACAATTCTAATAAATCTAATAGTAATTTTTACAACAAGAAATATAACTATAAAAATCAACCAACAAATAATACTAATTATTCAGGTGTAGCTGCTATTGCTTCTTCTAATTCTAATACTAAAAATGTTTTCTGCCCTCGCTGCCGTAACTCTGAACACTCTTTGAAGCAATGTAAAGCTGATAGGTTCCCCATTTGCTTTAAATGTGGAACAATGAATGTCACTTACCCTGAATGTCCTAAATGTAAATCTCAATCTAATTCAAAAAAACTAGCTACTGAAGATTGCTGTAATATAAATGAGGTAAAAAACTTAACTAAAACTACTGATTCTACTAAAACTAAAAATTTTGATGAAAAGGATTGGAAAGCCTGGCTTTCAACTATTAAAATTTTCTTTTCTAGTTATTTCATTACAACAATCTTCGATAAAAAACCTATTGATGATGTTCGTCCTTACGCGGCTATCCAAGTAGGCGACAAAAACCTCTGCGGTTTACTCGATTCTGGTTCTACAGTAACTATTCTAGGTAATAATGCTCATCTAAATTTAATTTCACTAGGTCATACAGTCATTAATAACGATGTTGTGAGAACTTTTACTGCTGCTGGTGGACAAAGTATGGTTTCTATAGGATACATTAATCTTCCAGTTACTTTTGAAAACAAATTTCACTTACTAAAAGCATACGTTGTTCCGACTGTTAAATCAAATTTAATTCTAGGCATTGATTTTTGGACAAAATTTAATCTATTTCCTAAATTTTCAAATTCTATATCTCTGCACGATGCTACTAGTTATGATGGTGATGTGACTACTGTAACTGATGCTAAAAGTATACTACAGTCCTATAATGAACTAACTGAATGTCAGCGAGTTACTGCTGATAACATTATAGAACAGTTTAAAAATATCTCAACTGAAAAACGTGGTTTAGGTAGAACTAACTTAGTATCACATACTATTGATACTGGCGATGCCTTACCTATTCGGCAAAGATACTATCGCGTTTCGCCTGAAAAACAACGTATCTTATCTGAACAACTAGACGAGATGCTGTCGCTGGGTGTCGTTGAGGAATGTGAGAGTCCATGGTCTTCACCTGTATTATTAACTCCTAAGAAGGATGGCAAGCTCAGATTCTGTCTAGACAGTCGTAAGCTAAATTCTGTTACGAAAAAAGACGCATATAAATTACCTTATATTTCAGAAATTCTAGATAACCTAAAAAATGCTAAATACCTAAGTAGCATAGACCTATCTAAGGCCTACTGGCAAGTGCCTATTTCTGAGAATGATCGGAATAAAACTGCATTCTATATTCCTCATCGTGGCACCTTTAGATTTGTGACTATGCCCTTCGGATTGACAAATTCTCCCGCTACTCAACAAAGACTTGTTGATACTCTTTTCTATGGGCCTGAATTTGAAAACTCAGTCTTTGTATACATCGATGATATCGTCATATGCTCGGCTCAATTCGAAAATCACATTTCCCTGCTTTTAAAAGTAATTAAGAAACTAACAATGGCTAATCTGACTATTAACTACGAAAAATCCGTATTTTTCCGTACGGAACTTAAATATCTAGGCTATGTTGTTGATTCTAAAGGTCTTCACGTCGATCCTAATAAAATTGACACCATTTTAAATTACCCTACTCCTACAAATAAAAAAGAAGTAAAAAGATTTCTAGGAATTGCTTCTTGGTACCGTAAATTTGTCCCTAAATTTAGCTCTATTGCTGGTCCTTTGAATAAGCTAACTTCTACTAATAAAAAATCTAATCCTTTTCTTTGGACTACTGAAGCTGAGGAGTCTTTCACTAAACTCAAAGAACTTCTTGTATCTGCCCCAATCCTATCATGCCCTAACTTTGACCTACCGTTCGAAGTACACACTGACGCTAGTGACTATGGTGTTGGAGGATTACTAACGCAGACTATTGACGGAGTTGAACATCCTATCGCCTACACTAGTAGAACCTTGACAGGTCCAGAGAAAAACTATAGCATCACTGAGAGAGAGGCTCTTGCTGTCTTGGTGGCTTTGGAACACTGGAGATGCTATCTCGATAATGGTACTAAGTTTACTGTCTATACAGACCATTCAGCACTCAAGTGGTTTCTTAATCTAAATAACCCTACTGGACGCTTAGCTAGATGGGGTGTTCGTCTATCTGCATTTAACTTTGAAATGAAACACCGTCGAGGTGTTGATAATATTATACCGGATGCTTTGTCTCGCGTTTGCCAAATTTCAGCCATTGATAATAATCTAAACACTACATTAACTACAAATGATCAATGGTATCTAAACATATACAATGGTTCTCAAAATTCTCCTACCTCTTTTCCAAACTACTTAGTCAAGAATAATCGTTTATTTCGCTTCATGAAAACTCATCATCCTCTAAATAAAGAGTTCGAGTGGAAAGAAGTTGTTCCTGCAGAATATAGAACAAAAATTATATCTGAAAACCATTCTGAACCAACCGCTGGTCATTTTGGTATTTTTAAAACTTATAAGCGCATCAGTCTTAGGTACTACTGGCCTGGTATGCACGCTAACGTAGTAACAGCTGTAACATCCTGTGATACCTGTATATCACATAAACACCAAAACCACGCTGCCTTAGGTGAAATGGGTCGGCCCAAACACTGTTCGAGACCTTTTCAAACTATAAGTATAGATTTAGTAGGACCTCTACCGCCTACTAGAAAACTAAACTGCTACATCTTAGTCGTGACTTGTTGTTTTAGTAAGTATTGCTTATTATTTCCAATCAAGCGCGCGACTGCAGAAATTGTTACTAAGATCTTAGAAGAACAAGTATTTCTAATACATGGCATTCCTTCTACTGTGATACTTGATAACGGTAAACAATTTATAAGTGCTACGTTAAAACAGATGTTTGAAAAATATAAAGTACCTAAATTACACTTCACTCCTAAGTATTCACCTCATGTTAATACAGTTGAACGCTACAATAAGACTGTTATGACTGCTATCTCCACATTTATTTCTAACGATCAACGTATTTGGGATCAACTTGTACCAAAAATCCAATTCGCTGTGAATAGTTCTGTAAACGAGGTAACAGGCTACACTCCTTCCTTTCTAGTGTACGGGCGTGAATTAGTTACTTGTGGTTCACATTATATCGATACTGAGAACGATAACGACGTCATCTTTCAACCTCGAGATTCCTACGCTGAGAATATTGGTGTGCTTTCTAGTATCTTTAATAAAGTACAATCACTACTACTACAGGCTCATAGTAGGAATTGTCAACAATATAATTTACGCAGAAGACCTGCTGAATTTAATATTGGTGACGTTATCTGGAAAAGGACTTTTTATCAAAGTGATAAAGACAAGTATTTTAATAAAAAATTAGCTCCTAAATTCATAAAATGTAAAATCATTGATAAAAAGTCTCCTCTGGTCTATGAATTAGCAGATATGTCTGGAAAACTACTAGGTTCCTGGCATATCAAAGATATGAAACTTATTAACTATAAAGAATAAAATAAAACCTATATACTAGCCTTAAAATTAGATTAAAACTATTACCTAAACTGTAGTGTACTAAAGAAACATAAGTATTTTAGTACACCTAACTTATTGTTTGAGTATAACTTAAAATTTACTAATTATACTCTGTTTGTAAGGATCTCAAGTCATTAATAGTAAGATTTGATGATGTTATGAAAGAAGATGGTATGATGCGTGAAGTATAGAATGTAGTCTGTGAGTAATGATAAGTTTAGTATGAAATAATAGGTAGTAGTCGGATTTTGCAGTCTAGTATGCAAAATCCTTCGTTTTTTGGCGGGGTACTGTAACGTTGCACTTGCAAGTTACATAAATAAATATAAGTATAGTTAGAAAACCTTTAATAAAACTTAATTACACTTAAATTAAAATAATATTTACAACTTATTCTAAAACATAATTAAATATAACCTATTAAACTAATAAAACCTAAAAATCTAAATACTTAATAAATATTATTGTACGGAATCTACAAGTACGTATTAATGATGATGGTTTCCGCACCTACGCATCCCTAACAAATCTAACGGGTTTGCGAGCTGCGCCGGCGCGGCGGCCAACGCCCAGTCGTTCAGTTCGAGAATTCTCCACGGCCAGTGCGCTTTGAGACTTCACAGGTGACGGCTGCGTCACTTGCTTCGAATTTTGTATCTAGTTTAATATCACGTGGAATCCCGCTAGGGTAAGTTCCCATGTATTATCTATCTGATTCTCCATTGTAAGGTGTTCTAGCTTTCTATCTTTCCTATCCATGCTAGCGCTGCTTCCTTTTTATTGTTTGTCAGGGACACTGTAACCTAGATTCAAACCTACCTACACAGTTGCGCAGCAAACGCTTTAGCCTTTTGTTTCTGGCCTTCCAGGATTTACGTCTACATTTACGCCTACCTTGCATCTACCTATGCAGCTTGATAACTAGCTGTGGAACGCTGAGGGACCTACCTCCTGTACTGCCTGCCTGGACTACCTACTCCCGCTGACATCCTGGGAGCTGGACCAGACCGAAGCGAAAACTGAAGCTGCTACTTCTACCTTAGTTCAGGCCAGTGTTCCCCCTGTTAAAAACTGTACCCCCTGTGAAATCTGGACGTGAGGCGGCCACAGAATTTTAGGCAATTAAATGTTTCATTGGACTAATTTCCATTGTTTCATTTAATCGAACCCTACCTACCTATCTGTTGGCGTCCCCCTAAGGGACTTGCCACAATGAACATATCCTGGGTATCAAATAACTCATGTGGAAGAATATTGAAATATTACTAGCGTTCAGTTACTATAGTAAGAAGCAGTATAAGCGATTAAATACTTCGTCTAGCTGTGAATACCTAATTATGGTGACATGGTTTATTTTTTGAATAAATTGCATACTAATTGGAGCTAAGCCTATTAGTAAGTATTATGCGTTTTATGAGCAGGCAACTTTTACTGTCGGATTCCAGGCGCATTTGTCCGCCCCCTACCCAATCGGTGCTGGTGTCCCTAAAGAGGAAAGGATGGCTGCAAGAAATTTGAAAAATAGGTTTTTAGCATATCTATTGCTGTCGGGCTGTGCCCGAGCTATCCCGCCCGAGGGCGATAGAGACAACTACAGCTTGGACCGATTATACCTATTTAAATTAGACGAAATCGCTATCTCGTAAACCCCGGTTTCCTCCTCCAAAACTGGATCGATTTAAAAAAAAAGCAAGAATCATAATAAGAAGGGCTTTAGCTATGTCTGTCGGTTTTCCTTTGTTTTTTTATATTCGCCAAATTTTTTCACTGGACGTCTGATAAGGGCTTTAAAAATGGTATGTTTTGTGATTTTAGAAGGCTCCTAATTCATACAAAACCTCTGTACTTATTATGGCGTTGTTAAACATTTTTCGTTAGATGTTTTGAACAAATTAGTACCTTGTGCGCTATATCTAGCCGTGTATCTAGGCGTAATTTAAAAAAAGTGTGAAATAAATTCAGTCAAAGCCTCCGAAAAACAGCGTTTTTACCTGAACTTTGGCCATATCTAATGTACCTATAAATTGTAAAAGTAAAGAAAACATTTAGATACCAGGCTTGCAAATGTATTGGAGATTCTAAATAACTAACTTTTTTTTCACAAACTTGTAAGATTTTTTCACAAGAAGTATACTCCTGGAACAAGTTTTATGAATGCGAAATCATGAATGACTACCTAGCGAAGCGGCCGCGAGTGATCAGCGGAATTTACCGACTGATAACCGACGGCCCTGATGCTGTCTCTCTTTTTTCGCAGTCAAACATTACGTTGGATGAAACAACAAGCTTTTAGACTATGCTTGTGTTGAAGTTGCGCCGGCCACAGAGGGTCACCTTAAGGCTCAGTACTGTCCTCTTTGCTCTTCTCACTGTAAACGAGCGACATCCCTAGGAGTGACAAAGCCTAGCTAGCCCTCTTTGCGGATGACACCGCCGCGACGTATACACCTCGGGCAGCTGCCCAAAGTCCATAGCTAATCGGCTCCAATTTGTCACCGATCCTAGGTACTTCGTTTCGGAAATGGAGAAAGGAGCAAAAAATTAACCTGCATCAATTTGTAACGTTCATAATAATTAGCCTTACCGGAACTTAATATAAGAGTTTTGAGTTTATATAAGGTATCTTCGGAAATCTACATTAAATACTTGGTCATGAAAGCACATTTCCAATTTTCTAAGCTTATTACAAACTGTTGCTTTTTACTTTACACTACCGCACTAGTGTTTTATGATATTATCCTGATTATGTTATACTTTGTAAAAGATAGCTTGATCTCTGCGACAGTTGTTAGAGTCATATGAAAATTAACCTTACAATAAGGTTCATCTGTTTAATCTGTGGTAGATTTTATGATGATACAGATAAACCTTTATGCTAAAGCCATAAGGTTAATTTTCATATGACTCAAAAAACTGTCGCAGAGATCAAGCTATCTTTTACAAAGTATAAGTTTGTTTCTCACTGTGTGTAGACGAAGCATTCTTAATTTAAACGGATAAAAAATTTACAGTGCATCGCTGTCAAAAAAAGAACTGCGCGCCATATTTGTTTGAGTGGTTGATGATTATCAAAAAATGTACTTAAAAAAATATAAATTTTATCACGATCGTGAATTTTGAAGATATGATGGAATTTCTCAACGGAAAAGAGCACAAACATCGCGATTGAAGCATATTATTTTAACCAATTTTTCAATGACATCTTCGTTTAGTAACGAATCTGAAGAGATATTGAAAACGCATGACCGGGCTTTATACTTGATGATAATAACAGGTGAAATTGCCGTTCTGCAGTACTGGCCATTTCAAATCAAAATAATTTTTGTTTGGCTAAGAATTCTAATTTCAAATTAATTTTATTTTAAAAACATGGAATTCTTTTTCCAAAAGTAGTCATTTGTTTATTGATTAGTGTTACATTTCAATCTTTTTCGTCGTCATGGATACGTTAAAAATTCGAGTAATTATGGAATATGAGTACCGTCGTGGCAGCAACGCGGCACAAGCGGCACGCAACATCAACGACGTTTACGGAGCTAACACTACAAACCAACGCACCACCTGTTATTGGTTTGCTCGCTTCCGTTCTGGGAATTTCGACCTGAAAAATGAACCTCGCGGTCGTCCGAAGACTTTGGTCGACAATGACGAATTAAAGGCGATTGTGGAAGCTGATGATACACAATTGACGGCTGAATTAGCAGCAGCTTTCGACATTAGCGTCAAAACAATATTGGTCCATTTGCGTCAAATTGGCAAGGTAAAAAAGCTTGACAAATGGGTGCCCCACGAACTCAATGATCGCCAGCGCGAAGTACGCGTCGAAACGTGCCTTGCACTGCTCAACAGACACACAAATGAAGGAATTTTGAACCGCATTGTTACCTGCGATGAAAAATGGATTCTGTTTGATAACCGCAAGCGCTCAGCAAGTTGGTTGGATCCTGGTTCAGCACCTAAACAATACCCTAAACGAAAACTTACCCCTAGAAAAGTAATGGTCACTGTTTGGTGGTCTAGCGCCGGTGTGATTGATCACAGCTTCTTACCAAACGGGGTGAGCATTACTGCAGATGTGTACTGTGAAGAACTGAACACAATGATGGAGAAGCTGGCACATCTCCAACCAGCATTGGTCAATCGCTCGTCTCCGCTGCTCCTGCACGATAACGCGCGACCTCATACTGCACAGCAGACGGTCTCCAAGTTGCAAGAACTGGGGTTGGAAGTTCTCCGTCATCCGCCCTACTCACCAGACCTTGCGCCTACAGACTACTACTTTTTCCAGAATTTGGATAACTTCTTGGCGGGAAAAAAATTCAATACCCGAGAGGCAGTACAAAATGCCTTTGAAGAATTTGTTGCCTCCCATCCAGCTGATTCCTTTAAGAAGGGCATCAATAAACTGCCACTGCGTTGGCAAAGATGCATTGATTGCATGGGTGATTACTTCGATTAATACAAATAAAAAATACATGTGTCATCAGCTATTCGCGACCAACACTATCTGCATATTCCTTGCCTCAGACATAACCTAAATTACCAGAATGTTATTGTATTTACTATTTGTATTCAACAAGAAGTCCGAATTCTCCAGCTAATTCTATCGACATAAATCGTAATGGTGCGTCCATGCTACGTGAAGCGAGCACGAGCACGACCACGAACGAACGGATTCGTTCGAACGAGCGCGATGCGAATCCCTGTGTTCGTGAAAAAAGTGTCAATTTGGCGGAGCGCAGTCGAGCGCGACCAAATTCCCGTTCGAGGTTCGCGAGTCCATCCACGCTACGCGAACAACGAACGAATCCTGTTCATTCGTGGCTCGGCTCGTGCTCATTTCCTGTAGCATGGACGCAGCATAAGGTTTTATGGTTAAGTCATTGACTTTGTATGGCCAGCCATATCTTACATAATAGGCTAGTTTCCTGAAAAAATGTATGAAGTCCGTCATTTACATTATTAAAAATATTTGTATTTTTTATTTAGTCAATTAAAAAAAAATTACGAAGATATGGATTGAATGCAGTCGGGCTTTATGTCACTTGCTACTTTTATATAATTTTTTGTTCTTAATTAGTTATTAATATTATATAATCTCTAGTTCGATACGAAAGTAATTTTCGACTGAAAGGAGGCATATCTGTAACGTATAAATTATTTTTCAACACACGTAAAGTGACATTTATTGCAAAATACAAGTCTGATTTTTTCCTCGCAAGTGTGTTGAAAAACGTTGAATGACACGCGTGTGCGCTTAATACCGCCTGGAGTGTTAATAACCAACTTTGCACACATGTATCATCATAATGTACTATTAATAAAATGAACGTTATGGGTCCGTAGTTCTTTTGTTTATTTGCAATACATATTTACAAAATTTCGCTATAGTTTACCAGTAACGAGCAATGGGTGCAGAATACGCATAGGGTGAGATATGGGCAGTTGAGGCGTAGGTAAGGGGTGCCGAGTAGGCGTAGGTGGCGGGAGCGATCAGTGATGAGCGAGTGAGAGCGATGCTGCTAATGGGGGCAACCACTGAGCGCTTCTTCAGGATGTGGAAACCGCTGCCCTCAAGGGCTTTAGCGGTCAGGTGAGCGGATTTATCCAAGTTGACTTCCAGAGTGTCCAGGGGCCTGCCATCAGCAGCGAGGATGTTGGCGGGCTGGCCAGGAGCCAGGGACAGCGGTCCTCTGTAGTTAGAAGACACCAGAGGCGCAGCGTAGGCGAAGGGTGAGCCGTATGCCAGGGGTGTGGAGTAGGCTAGGGGCGCCGAGTAGGTCAGAGGTGCCAACAATCCAGCGGACGCCGCGGCCAGCATACAGGACAACACCACCAGTTTCATCATTTTGTAAGAGGTCTGTGTTGTTTATCTCAACTCGAGAACACTGATGCTCCTGCACATTTGTAATCGCTTTATATACTTGTAACATAAGATTGACTTGATGGGCGTCACCGGAAAACATCGTTGGCCCTGAAAAGACAACTTTTGTTCGATATGATTGTATTCAATTAGTAGCTGATCCAGTTGACACTTTCAGATTAATCAATGATTGTTTAGATACTTAAAATCATCAAATTATGGCTCATTCAAATTCCATAGATTAGTAGAAAAGTTTATTCTATAAAGTAAAGAGGAAGATGGAAAGTCAGATTAGTATTGAGTTAGGCCGTCAAAAAGTATGACTTTTTTCCTATTAAGTCTTTACACACACACACAACAGCCTTTCCAGTCACTAGCTTAGCTATAGCTAGTGAGTAGCACTAATTATCTAGGTATTATGGTTGACCAACGGCTATCGTGGCATATACATACAAAAATGGTAATGACTAGAACTAGAATGCTCATGTGGATTTTCAAACGTTAAGACATGTTACTAAGGCTGTCTTAAACCAAATAATAATATACAGGTTGTTGTTTTGGTCAGCGACGAGCGATTCAGGGTTGACAATACAACTGATACTGGTGGTAAAAAAAAACAATTTTTTTTTATTTATAATAATAAAAATAAAAATTATATTATTTTAAAATCATGTAATAAGCTAAAATATAGACGTAACACTCAAAGGGAGTGCGAGGGAGTAAAGGGGTGGGGCAATGGCGCTTGCGCCTAGCTCTAGTCAGTGCACGTGGCTAGTGAGCATACTTTGCGGTAATTTTATTTCAAATTGAATAAGGTATTTCTCAACGCATTTACAGTATTTAATGGAATTAAGTCCATTTTTAGAAAATGTATTTTTTGTACTACCGCTCCTGGGTCGCTTGTCGCTGACCAAAAAAACACCCTGTATGTCGCATTGGTCCAGTCAGTTTTAGGAAATAAATAAAGCAGTGTGTATATGTATGTAATAGTTATGCTATTTTCAGTTGTTTAAATATCAAACAAATTGATAAAGAATCATGGCGAGATCCATACATTGATTTTTGAATCACTTCCAAATTCAGAATTAATTACCTATTTTGTAATAACTGAATAAATCATTTACTATTGGTTCTATAAACATGGCACGAATGTGTTAGCAAGGGCTCATCATCATCATTAAGAAAGTGCTAGGCATCTCATTTAGAAAGATTATACCACCTATTTACTATCAAAAATGAATAAATTAATATATCATCTCAATATATGAATGTACTAAATTTGAATCCTGAGTTTCAAAGTAGGCTAAACTGTTTATATACATTCCCCCTTATTCATAATCGCTTTTTAACTTTATCAGTGTAATAGTGTGCCCCGTCTCACTCTTTCGGTCACCAAATGTTACCTGTCAGATAAAGACTTGGGAATTTTAGCTAATCAACGATTGATAACTTTAGTTTGGGAATTTTAGCTAATCAACGTTTGATAATTTTACATTAAGTTACACCGGAAGTTCAATATAATGATTGCACCGGAAGTTTAAATAATAAACAATAATCTTTAGTTCAATAGTGTTGCCATTGCAAATCATAAATTTATCAAGTACTTAATTCACTCAGATTTAACCAAATATCTAAAAAATGCATAACCACATCCTGTATACTTGAAATATTTTATAAACCCCGCAAAAAATAACAACAACATAATAGGTTTTGGTCTCGATTCGCCCGCATGGCATAGAATGTCGCATTTTATCATATAAATATTTTAAATGCCTCAAGTTGTTCCTTAGGCACCGAGGATCAATTATAACGTCATTTCAACGTCTCTAAAAATCTTAATTTTTTTGTACAATTCTCGCCATGATTCTTTCTTTGATATTTTTTTTATAGCATTTCATTCGTATATAACATTAAACCTTCGTATTAATACTTGGTTTTTAGTTAATTTAATAAGGATACAATGTTTCGTGTACTAACGAATGTGGTGTGCAAATAAACTATATTTATCTTATATTATGGTGCGTCACTTAAGTACGCGTACGAACAGGATTCTTTCGTTGCTCGCGATATCAAGTGTGGACCTACAACGAGCGCGAAGCGAATCCTTGTGTTCATGAAAAAACTTACAATCGGGCGGAGCGTAGTCAAGCGCGAGACGAATGCTCGATCGAGGCTCGCAAGCGTATCATGGACGCACGATAACATTTTCTAAGGCCGATTACTTACGAATTTGAGACGAACCATAGAAATAAGCTAAAGTAAGTACAGATAATCGACTTACAGACGTGCGTGTGTTTTTCCGTGCTACGAAAATTCGTTGACTACTATTCCACAGAAATGTTACCTAAATTGGAAAACTCTATATGCCAGCGAAAGTAACCTAACTTAGCTTTGATTGTAGCTGCTTGACAAAGTTTTTTTTATGTAAACAGAGTGATCAATAGAAGCGATATTAAAAGTCGTATAACCTAAAAGAGGTAGAGCGAAGTGTGTTCCACTGTGATTGATTAGGGAATAAAATATTTTTATGGCTATTTTATTAGTGTACTAGCTGTCCCCCGCGGTTTCACCCGCGTTCCTGGGATAAAAAAGCCTATGTCCTTTTCCATACCATAAGTCATCTGCATGCCAAATTGCATGATGATCCATAGAGTAGTTGAGGCGTGAAGACTTAACAAACAAACAAACTCCCTTTCGCATTTATAATATTAGTTAGGATTGTAAAACTGTTTCTTGCTGCCATTACTTATTTTCTGTATCAGTAGGTATTTTTTTACAGGTTTCTGTTTCCATATAATAATAAAAAGGAATAAATAAAAATATTATGAATGATTGGTTCCTTAGTTGTTTATTCGTAATGCATATTTACAGGATTCTCCCGCCTTAGATTACCAGTAACGAGCAATTGGTGCGGAATACGCATAGGGTGAGATGTGAGCAGTTGAGGCATAGGTAAGGGGTGCCGAGTAGCCGTAGGTGGCGGGAGCGATCAGTGGTGAGCGAGCGACAGCGATGCTGCCGATGGGGGCGACCACTGAGCGCTTCTTCAGGATGTGGATACCGCTACCTTCGAGCGCTTTAGCGGTCAGGTGAGCGGATTTATCCAAGTTGACTTCCAGAGTGTCCAGGGGCCTACCGTCAGCAGCGAGAATGTTGGCGGGCTGGCCGGGAGCCAGGGACAGAGGTCCTCTGTAGTTCGAAGATACCAGAGGCGCAGCGTAGCCGAAGGGCGAGGCGTACGCCAGGGGTGCGGAGTAGGCCAGAGGGGCCAACAGTCCAGCGGACGCTGCGGCCAGCACACAGGACAACACCACCAGTTTCATCATTTTGTAAGAGGTCTGTGTTGTTTATTTCAACTCGAAAACACTGATGCTTATGCACTTTTGCAGTCGCTTTATATACTTGTAACATAAGATTGACTTAATGGGCGTCACCGGAAAACATCATTGACCCTGAAAAGACAACTTTTGCCTTTGATAAGATTTAATCCAATTACTAGATCAATCAGTTGACACTTTAAGATTGATAAAAGTTTATTGTGTAGGATGAATAGATTTAGCTTAAGAAAAAACAATTATGAGTCAAAAAACTATTTGACCATTGAATTATTACACTAATTCAATGTATTTGACCTTTATTGACTTGAATGCTACGTGGTAATAGTTTTCATAAATATTCAATGTGTGCATGCATAGCTATACCTCAGAGTATATAAATACTGCGTACAAGCTATACGTTTGATTTCCATTGTGTATCACATGAATGTCAACTCGACTCTGCGAGTCGGACTGCATTTGCAGTTGAATTGATCCTTTCTGCTTTAGTGTTAAGATGACAGAAAAATATACTTTCTAGAGACGTTTAAAATGTCGTGGAATATAAATCATCGAATTATTACTACAAAACAAGTTGCAAATAAAAACTATTATCGCGCTCGCATCAGACAATCGGTGATTCGATTGTCAGCCGCTTTATTATAAGTATAGGGCTGAATTTATAGTAGTCATGTGCATTTTAAATATTATTATGTCATTTTAAATATTCTAATCTCTCCGACAAAAAGTGGGATCACCGATTGTCTGTAATGACTTTTCCATGAGAGTAACATAATCATAATACCGCATATCCGTGTATCATTATTTGAATCTTTTTAGAGATTTTTGTCATGGATTTTAAACATTTAATTTAATTTATTTTTATTAATATTTATTTATTCTTTTTCCAGTTTCGTGTGACGCGGTAATGTACTCTCTCCATCTTTCTATGTGTCGTTCTGTTTTCCAGCCAGTTTATGGACAGCTCAGGCCGTATGCCAAATTTTGCCGAATTCGCTGATTTACGTGATTTAACAGTTAAAATACTGTATTTCTATAAGTTTTAATACACAACATAAGATAAGATATTTAGATGTAGCTCCCCTGTTCCAAGAATATGTAAACTGTATAATAGTGTTTGTCAAGCAGTCGATGTAAATGCGGATCCATTGGAAAAATATAAAAAATGCATCAATGTTGCTCTAAACGAAAATTTGTTATGAATTTGTTGTGCTACGATTAACAACTACGATTGTTGATTGTTGTCCAGTACCTACTTCTAAGAAATTGTGTTATTTAAATTATTATTACTAATTAATTAATTATTTAAGAACTGTAATTTTAAGTATAGCATGAGGTGCTTACTTATAATAGGCTTTACGTTTTAGCTTAAAATAGTACGTAAGGTTTTTTTTCTGTTGTATGTTTTAAATGTAAGCTGCTAGTGAGCCAAATAAATAAATAAATAAAAGATCATTTCAATTATTATCTAATAAACGAGCTACTTTTTTAATTTTATTATTCGATTTTGATTAATCAACCTCAAACAGGCGGCTGTTTTTGAATTTTTGCCTTCACGCCTCAACTATTCAACAGATCATCATGAAAGGAATGCAGATAGCGGACAGATGGTATGGAGAAGGATTTAGGCTACTTTTTATCCCGGGAACGCGAGTGAAACCGCGGGGGATAGCTAGGTCGTCATACATTTTCCTATAATAAACATATATTACATCCCAAACTATAAATATTTTTTCGACAAAATGTATGGCGAGCGATAAAATATTATATCTCAAGATGTAATATGTATTATATTATACCCCATAGTGAAAAGCCGGCTTTATACCACAGTCCATACTTAAATGTCACTTCGTTATGTAATTATTCATTTTTAATATTTAACGAGACTCTTTAAGGGTCACCAATCTATATTAATAAGATTGTAGTATGCAAATAAATGTCTATGATAACTTGAAATATACAGTTTATTTTTAAAATATAACTAACTGTCAACATATAAATTTTTTGTATTATAAAAAGTGTTAATAGATTAAATTCTGATAGCCTGATAAACCTTTTGTCAATAATAGGTTCAATTCAGTTGTTTTAATTTCGATTCATAATAACTTATCGTAGTTCGATGACCGAGCTTTGTTTGGTTTAAAAATGGTCAAGATATACGAAAAGTATCGTCCAGATCTGGGATAGAATCCACGACCTACGAGATGGAATTTTCATGCTTTGATTACTTAGATATCGCTTATATATGTACATGCTGTTGTGAAATTACCGATCTTACCATCTGGGTGAAACGTGAAAACTCGGAAAAGAGCGTTTTCCCAGAGAAGCTTTTTTATATTAGATTGTTTTTGTTCTGCGGTCTTGGATTTCTTATAAAAAACATGTCTGGTTTCGGCCTCGGCCTCGGGCCATCTTTTCTGTAAGACCAAGACAAGAAGACACCAATTTTGGGGTTCACTGAAGCCCAAAGTATGAGCTTGTTTGTTTTATTGCATTTAATCTATTTTTTACAAATTGTTTTTCTTTATACCACTAAGGTGCCAATAGTGCCAAACAAGCATACGGCCCGCCTGGTGGTAAGCGGTAACTGTAACCTATGAACGCTTGCAACACCAGGGTTAACACGCGCGCGTTGTCGACCCTGCAGAAATCTGTTCACACCCTTTTAATTAATATAATAATTAAAATTTAATATTAATCATTTTTAATTATATTCTATCCCCCTTATTCACAATAAAGTTATCAAACGTCGATTAGCTAAAATTCCGAAGTCTTTATCTGACAGTTGACATTTGGTGATCGAAAGAGTGAGACAAGGCACACTATTACACTAATTTAGTTAAAAAGCCATTATGAATAGGGGGGGGGTATATCTAAAGCAAAGTCGATAGGTAGTACCATAAAGTCTAAAAACGGTTTCATTAACTGGAGGATGTTTATATTCTTTCTTATAATAAAGATGTTCCTATAAGAAACAATATAAATATAGTATGCTACAAAAATAAGTTATAGTGAACATGAGGAATAAATAAAAATATTATATTGTGTCGGATGGTACTTCAGTTTTATTCGTAATCCATATTTACAGGTTTATTCTCTCGCCTTAGATTACCAGTAACGAACAATTGGTGCGGAATACGCATAGGGTGAGATGTGAGCAGTTGAGGCATAGGTAAGGGGTGCCGAGTAGCCGTAGGTGGCGGGAGCGATCAGTGGTGAGCGAGCGACAGCGATGCTGCCGATGGGGGCGACCACTGAGCGCTTCTTCAGGATGTGGATACCGCTACCTTCGAGCGCTTTAGCGGTCAGGTGAGCGGATTTATCCAAGTTGACTTCCAGAGTGTCCAGGGGCCTGCCGTCAGCAGCGAGAATGTTGGCGGGCTGGCCGGGAGCCAGGGAAAGAGGTCCTCTGTAGTTCGAAGAAACCAAAGGCGCAGCGTAGGCGAAGGGCGAGGCGTACGCCAGGGGTGCGGAGTAGGCGAGAGGCACCGAGTAGGTAAGTGGGGCCACCAATCCAGCGGACGCTGCGGCCAGCACACAGGACAACACCACCAGCTTCATCATTTTGTAAGTGGTCTGTGTTGTTTATCTCGACTCGAGAACACTGATGCAATTGCACAGTTGCAATCGCCTTTTATACTTTCTTGTTTAAGATATTCTTTATGGGCGTCGCCGGAATACATCGTTGACCGTGAAAAGGCAACTTTTGTTCGATAGGTTAATTGTATAAGTTGCTTTAAGCCTAATAAGAGATTAGCGTTAAGCTGAATAAGAAAAATCTATTATTCAAAATATAGGTTATGTTACGTAGAACTTGTAAACCTTTAGACTAGCAATAGTCCAGATTAATAACATATCCGCCATTTTCTAAGGTCATATAATAAAAAATATTTTTTTAACGAAACAAAAAACCCGACTGGGTAAAACAGAAATTAACAGAAAAGAGAAAAAAAAACAAGCCCTTTTATCTATATAATTTTGAATATAAATTGAATGTTATAAAAGGTATTACAGTCGGGGACAAACCAATAACCTAAGTACAGTCATAAGTACAGTATTACCTAACTGATAAGGTGCGTCGTGAATCTTCGTTAGCACAGAAAAGAAAGTATGGCCCCGAAGATTAACGAAAGAATGCTTAAAACTTACAATCAACCTAAGATCACTACTATAAAGTTCATAATATACGGCAGCTGTTAGTTCCGTTTCACTCGCAAGTCACGCCCCTCCGCACGGCGCGCGCTAACTTGGCCGCAGCTGCCAACCAATAGCATTTTCCGCGCTTTGAAAATGTATCTTCTGCGCGGTACATCGGTAAGTCATATCAGTTGGGTACTACTGTATCTACCTATGTATTTTTTGTTGTAATATTTGTTTATCCCCGACTGCAATACCTTATAACATTCTAGTATTGTTTATGCACACAAATGTATGTCCTGTATGGGAATCGAACCCACGACCAGCCGGGCTATTGCGTATCTTTGGTGGTAATCGTAACGAACACCATTAATTATTTCATCCAATGACGCGCACGCGATATGACGCGACGATGACCATTCGCGGGCCCTGATTGGATGAAATTTATTAATGGTGTTCGTTACGATTACCACCAAAGTTACGCGGTAGAGCCCCTGTTGCGAGACTGGCCCGTCAAAGATGAAATCATTTTAATTCTACCTATGTTTGTGTTACAATATTTTTCATTTTCTTTATTTATATGTTCTATCATGACAATGTGCTGCATATAATAAAGTTGACAATATGAAGTGATCTCTTGAAAGAATATTATTCTCTTGGAATTATCAGGGTATGGGACGTTGCCTGATCTAAGCCAATGTACCGTGGAAATGCAACGTGCAATGTATAGTTGACTATCATTTCTGTAGTCCATATTAAGTTGGTACATTATTTTCTCATTTCATCGCTTTTATGACGATTAATTTGCCTTTTGCAGTTTAATATAAGTCTAGTATCATGGATACTAGAACAAACATTATTAAACTTTCTATTAGTATTTGCGGCCCAAGATTGTTACGAATTAAATCAGTTATTTTTTAAAGAGTTCCGTACCGTAAGAGTAACGGACCCATATCATCCGGGTCTATCAGTCACATGGTTGTATTTTTTACTGTAAATACTCGTAGATAGCAACGAGTTCAAATTTAACGATTTTTCTACGTTATCATCATTGATCTCTTGCGGTTATGAGTTGTTTTTATAAGTTACTAGCTGTCCCCCGCGGGCCGCGGTTTCCCCCCGCGTTCCCGGGATAAAAATTAATCTTGTCCTTCTCCATACAATAAGCTATCTGCTGCCAAATTTCATCCTTTGATCCGTTGAGTAGTTGAGGCGTGAAGGCGTAACAAACAAACAAACAATTTCACTTTCGCATTTATAATATAAGTTAGGATTAGGATATAGTGAGGATAATTTACTTTCACTAGTTAGTTATTTGATCTGAACCGCAAAATCACTTGAGTGACTAGAATCAGGCCGTATAAAGCCTAGTATCGAGTATCCTATTATATATTTTTTTTATTTACAGTAATTATAAAGTTGGTACTAAAGAGCAAGAAAAAATAACAAGCTTAATTAACTTACACTAAAATGATTAATAAACATCTTAATAATTATTTACCGTTCTATGATCATATTTTGTTCACATTTTTGTTCACCCTTTTAATTAGATATCATAATAATATGGTATCGAGAAGGACATAATCTACTTTTTATTCCGGGAACGCGAAAAGATATGTTTCAAAATCCAACGTCGAAAAGTCGGATATTTCAACCGGGCGATGCCAGGCATGAACAGCTAGTAAGTTTGTAATCATTACAATGTAGACAATGTTAATAAAATATTACATTGACAAGTTAAGAACCTTAAATTGCATTAAACGAACGTGATTATGCGAACTTCGAAGATAAGCGGGGGAATGAAAATAAAAATCGGTTTTGGAATGTAAAAATGAAGCTCTTTCATATGATATCCCGATAGAACTTGAAATTTTGATCCCTATTTCTGCCCATTGCAATAAGTTTGGGTAAGGAATGTTTAAATTAAAACGATTCCAAATTTCAAATCAATTGCATTAGTGTTTGCTGAAAACCACTGTAACATTAAATACAGATAGACGGACAGACGACGTTGGGTACGGAACTCTAAAAAAATATCTCAGCTAAGCCTATCTTAAAAAATAACTTGTTTTTATTTACACAGGAGAATATTATCATCGATCCAGATCGATCTGTTATTTTACAAACTTTTATTGCTGCTGGCATGGGGTGGATATGGCACGAACGTCTTCCTATTCCATTCAACTTTCGTACATCATACATAATGCACGGAAGTCGCGATTTGAACCCGCGTCGGCGCGCCATTCAGGCGTCTGTTCGTATACCATTCGGTGTGTTCAAATTATCCGTGCATTATGTAATTTTGAATGAAATGGAAAGACGATGTACCCTGTATAATGTTAAATACTAGGACCACATATACTTGATATTTTTTTATATTGTTTAGTTATTTTTATCGTTCATATGCAAAGATTGATGGAGTTCTAATGAGTATTGAAAAACAATGTAGTAAGATGTGTAACTTCAGTTCTTTATTTGTAGTGCACATATACGTTTATTTTCTTGCATTAGATTACCAGTAACGGGCAATGTGTGCGGAGTATGCATAGGGTGCGATGTGAGCAGTTGATGCATAGGTGAGAGGTGCCGAGTAGGCGTAGGTGGCGGGAGCGATCAGTGGTGAGTGAGCGACAGCGATGGGGGCGACCACTGCGCGCTTCTTCAGGACGTGGATACCCCGACCCTCGAAGGCTTTAGCGGTCAGGTGAGCGGATTTATCCAAGTTTACTTCCAAAGTGTCCAGGGGCCTGCCGTCAGCAGCGAGAATGTTGGCGGGCTGGCCGGGAGCTAGGGATAGAGGTCCTCTGTAGTTGGATGACACCAAAGGCGTAGCGTACGCGAAGGGCGAGCCGTACGATAGGGGTGCGGTGTAGGCTAGAGGCGCCGAGTAGGCGAGAGGGGCCAAAAGTCCAGCGGACGCCGCGGCCAGAACTATTAAAACTGTACTTGTAAGTGATCATTTAATTGTGAAATTACAACAATAAACCTATCGGGGCCCATGAGGAGTTGCTTGCGTCGCTTCTTCTCCTCATACGGCACTTTTCTGAAGCGATATTACCTATAACGTTGTTTTATAGCCTGCACTACGCCCATCGATGAGAGAGGATCGATGGCGCTGTCGTCTTGTAAACATTGATTCTTGTAGCTCCGTGATAATTAATTATTTTAAAAAGTTTAAAGTTCTTTTTATGTGGATGTGATCTGTGCATTACAATTAATAATCCAATTACTAATAGTGACAGTGTTTGCAAAAGATTCTAGCATTAAACTGAATCTAAAATCACAAAATACATACGAGTCACGGAGACTAGTCAAAATTTACGCATCAAAGTGATCTATCATCGTATATTGTGAAATATTCAGTGCTTATCAAATACATAACACTTAAATACCTAAGTTAATAAACAAAAAACGTACGTTTATTATCAAAAACAACAAGTGCCAATTGTTTTTTTTTTTCGTGGGTGGTTATGGTTTTACTAAAAATCTACAAGAAGTTGCTACCTCCTCATTCGTTGATAAAGCAAAATAGCAGAAACAAATGAGATTAAAATTTTCACCACTACAAATAACCTCCGCGTAGCGTTAAGGTTTTGATGCTTGGATGTGCCAATGAGTTCGAGCGGTCGTACGTTCAAACCTCACTATTTGGTACAAAAAGATAACAATTTATCTCAATTAATTTGTCTTGTAGAATAATATATAAAATGTCTGAAGGAAAAATTAATAATGTTACAATGAGACCAAAACGGCTGTTCATAGCAAAGTCAACAGAGTCGATTTCATTGAATTCATCACTCGAACTAACGGACTCGGAAATCAACATGAGAAGCTTGGACCTGTCCACAGGAATTAACACAAGCTGTCTTGAAGAAGTTAAGAGTGAATTATTACAGATAAAGTTACAATTAGAGAGCACTCAAAATGAACTAGATAATACGATTCTTGAAAATAATAGCCTAAAAAGTATCATCTCGCGTCAACAACTTCAAATTGATACGCTTAAAGAGATTTGTACTACAACACCAAATAAGCATAAAAAACAGCAACTTTTCTCAGCGCGCAAGAGACTTTTGACTTTGACTGATAGATTACAATATTCGGAGGGACAAGAACACAAACATCAATGTCTGTCCTTTAACTCGAAGCCATCGACACCAAAGAAAATTGAATTACCACAATGCCTTAAACCTTCTGACATTACATCGTCACAACCACTGGTTGACCACAATCACAAACCAAATGAGATCGAGTTGCCTAGTACTGAAACAACAGGTACAACTGAGATACAGGTACAGATTGATACTGAAGAAAATCATGAAATGAAAAAATCTGCTCAGAAAAAAGTGTATATCATAGGTGGACAACAATGTGTGGGCTTATCACATGGTCTAGAGAAACTAAGATTACGCACTCAATACGAAAAATACCAATTTATATCGTTTACTAAGCCAGGTGCTCCGACGGAAGAAATCTTGAAAACATGTAAACTATTCAAATTCTTAGAAGGTGACCGTATCATAATATCAGTAGGGCAACATGATTCCAACCCTATGAAAGTGATGACAGAACTAAGCGCGGCCTTGAAGTTATTAGAAAACCATCCAGTTTTTATTGTAAGTGTTCATGAGAATACATTTTTGAATGAACATAAACTAAATAATCTATTGAAAACAATATGTAACAATTTCAAAAATACTAAATTTGTTAATTTATTTGATAATAATCTTGATGATTCTAATTACGATTGCTATAATGAAACTATAAATATGTGTAAAAAATTGAGCTTTAACTTAGATTTATTTGAATACGAACAAAAATATTTATGTTTTAAAAATTTAAAAATGAAAAATATACATGCTCGAGAGAACTATCGCAAAAGTACAAATAATAATAAATGTATTATTGATCAGCCGTCTGGTACACTGAACAAGCCAAAAAAAGGAACGATTCCGTATTATTTTCCTGTAAAAAAAAATGATGATGAAATAAACAATTGTTTTCGTTCCTAAATCAATGAAAAATAAAGAAATATATTTTAGAGTATTGCATCAAAATATTGCTAGTATTTTGTCTAAAAAAAGCGTTCTAGAGGTAGCCTTAACTGAACTCCGTGAAAGCAAGATCGACCCGGATGTGATTTGCATTTCTGAAACTTTTATCAAAAAAAATCATGAAGCCAATGCTCAAATAAATGGATACCTACCTGGATCTTTTTACTCGAGAGATAAGGCTAGAGGTGGTGTCTGTATTTTAGTTAAAACAGGGATTAAATTTAAAGAATTAGACTTTCTCAAAGAATTCGCAAATGATAATTTTTTTGAATGTTGTGGAGTAGAAATTCTAGACCAGAATCTTTACATAATCTGTGTTTATAGAACACCAAATTCAGATGTAAACCTGTTCTTTAATAACCTCAATCAAGTGTTACAAAAATTGTGCTATAAAGTTAATAAAAAAATTATAATTGCTGGTGACCTGAACATTAATACACTTAAAAAGAATAAAGTCACTCAAGAACTCTATGACACTGCATCCAATTATAATCTGTGCGTTCATATAGATCAGCCGACGAGGTTGCAAACATGTATCGACCACCTGCTGAGTAACATCAATGACGCTACTAGTGAACTACTGCACCTTGGTCTGTCCGACCATAACACTGGACAAATGCTAAAATTTAGAATTAAAAATAAAACATTACTTCATAACATAATGTATGCCACTAAAAGACAGTATGATACTGATAATCTTAATAAATTTAAAAACTACCTCCAACAAATCTCCTTTTCTGAAGTATACAATGAAAAGGATATAAACAAAAGCTTCGGTAATTTTTATGATACCTTTTGCCTTTTCTACCAGTTATGCTTCCCTTCAGTCAAATATAAGGTAACAAATAAAAACCGGTATCAAAGCTGGATAACCAAAGGGATTCGATTAAGTTGCAGAAAAAAAAAGATGTTTAAGGTTACAATTCTATAGACAAAAAAGTTCCAAAAGTAAAACAAAATATCTAGAATATTCTAAATTACTGCGTCAATGTATAGACAAATCTCAAAAAATATCGAATAGTTACTTCATAAAAAAATCAAAGAATAAGTGTAGAGCATCATGGAATATAATAAATAGCAATAATAATAACAAACACAATAATATACTCAATCAATTCATTAATAAATTAAAAATTAACGATAATATTGTTCTGGAACCTTTGACCATAGCTAATGAATTTAATAATCATTTAATTAAGACAACCAATAAAATAAATACAAAATTAAATTTTAATACAAATAAAAGTAAACAAAATTGTAGTATATTCTTGACACCATTAGGGCACTCGGAAATAAACAATATTATAAATTCTTTAAATGACACCAATGCGGTGGGCTACGATGAAGTTGCTACAAAAGTTTTGAAATTTTGTAAAGAAGAGCTAACACCAATACTTACATACCTGGTTAACTTATCTTTTGAAGTTGGTTGTTTTCCAAGAACCCTTAAATTCAGCATAGTGAAACCTCTTCATAAGAAAGGTGATAGTAGTAATATTGATAATTATAGACCAATAACCCTCATACCCATTATTTCTAAGATCTTTGAGAAGGCTATGCATAAACGACTGGCATCGTTCTTAGATAAATTTGGTGTAATTAAAAAAGAGCAGTATGGTTTTCAGAAAAATAAATCAACTACCTTAGCAGCGTATAATTTGATACAGAATGTTTTAAAAAATATGGATGCTCGAAAGCCTACAGCGGTTATATTATTTGACATGACCAAAGCCTTCGATTTTGTTTCACATGAAATACTTTTACGTAAAATTGAGAACTATGGAATTCGAGGACCAGCTGCAGAATGGTTAAGAACATATTTGCAAGATAGGCAACAATGCGTCGAGGTCACAAATGTTGACAGAAATAATACTAAAGCAGCCTACAGATCAGAGTTTAGGGTTAATAGATTCGGGGTGCCACAGGGTAGCGTGCTGGGTCCACTACTATTTTTAATATATATTAACGACCTCCCAGACATCACCAAACACCCATGTACACTATTTGCAGACGACATATCAATCCTTGTGACGTGTAATGACAATAATATTAATAACTATGAAGTTGACATCAATAATACTATAAAAATAATAATAGAATGGTTAGAATCTAATAATCTTAGTGTTAATATGAATAAGACCACATTTATACAATTTCACAATAAAGGCAATAAACCGAAACTATTAAATATAAAATATGATGACTTAAAAGTTACAGAGTCTTATCAAGCTACATTCCTAGGTTTAGTAATTGATAAACATTGTGATTGGAAGGCACATATTGATCTGGTATGTAATAAAATAAATAAATTTGTGTATGCTTTAAGTAGACTTCGTAGAACATCAACACCAGAAACTACATCAATGGCATATCACGGATATGTCGCCTCAGTCCTTAGATACGGACTTTTGCTATGGGGTAATTCAGTAGAAATCAATAGAGTCTTTATTTGTCAAAAAAAATGCATTCGGGCTATGTGCGGTGTACCATTCTTTGAATCGTGTAAGCCCTTGTTCAAAAAACTTAAAATCTTGCCGCTTCCTTGCATGTATATTTTGGAAGTAAGTGTATTTGTTAAATATAATATGGATTTTTTCAAAAAAGCCAGCGATATCTTTCCTAGAAACACAAGGAATCCTGAAAGACTTGTTCTCCCTGTAGTGCCTAAAACTGCAATGTATTTAAATAACTGTTACGCAATGTGCATCACAATTTATAATAGTTTACCAAATGACATTACGAAATTACCAATTAAATATTTTAAATCCAGGCTTCAAACATGGCTTGGCGAGAAGAATTTCTACTCAGTTAAAGAGCTTTTAACAAAATAGATTTACTTTACGCACAATTTCGACATTTTATTTAATTTTATGAGTTAGGACATTTGTAGTAATATAATTTGATGTATTTTTTTTTTTTTATGAAGCAAGCATGCCTGCGCGCTGCAAATTTTTGCATGCCAAAATTGGCAGAATATGTGATACTATATATATATTAATACCATTTGTTACCATATTCTCGCAAATAAATATCTTTATCTTTATCTTTATCTTTATCTTTATCTTTATCATCATCTAATCCGGATACCACTGAATTCTAATCATGATGTTTGTATCGCTTGGCTGTCGCTGATGCCGAATATACCTATGTATAAATATTTTTTCATTAAGTATATCTCTCAAATTCCTACTACTTCTATTTTACAACCTAAGGCGATGATAGCTCAGTGGTAGTGACATCGGTTGCCATCGGTGCAAGGGTTCGAATCCTGCAATGACCTTGAGCTTTCGGTGAAGGAAAACATCGTGAAGAAACCATAGCACTTTGTAGTACTCACCTGGCTGGTTACCCTACCATCCTCAAGATGAAAATATGTTGTCAAAATTGTGATCGTTTTCTCTATAAAATAATTTTTATTCTAAGAGATTTCATTCTCCTATAGAATTTAGAAAATATACCTACTGATAAAAGTAAAGCTAGTCGGTTACCAGGCGCGATGTCCAAATAATGTTATTATTCCACGTGTTGTCGTTGGCAACATATCGCTGAAAACATCATAAATAGTAATGAGCTTGAATTGGGCACTTTATCATGACGGTTTTCAGAGAAACCTTAAATTTTCCATTCAACAATACAGTAATAATGTGTTGAGATCGTGTGATAATGTTTTTGTATTGTTAAAATGAAATAAAATTGTCTTGCAAGTATTTACCCCAGTAATAGGTGCCTACTACCTAATATACCCTTTTTCATCTTATGTATCATTACTGTATAATTATTATAATGTAGAAGAGCTTGTATGTTTGAAAGTATATTTGAACACGCAAAACTCAGGCATAATCCGATTTTTTATATGGACCTTTTATTGAGGAAGGTCAAACGCTACATTCTTCTTCTTAGTCGTACTCTCCTGGCGGAGTGGTCCTGGTCGTTTGATAAGATTTTTTATATTCGTCAAATTTGTTTTTTGGACGTCTGATAAGGGCAGTAAAAATGGTAAGATTTTGTGATTTTAGAAGATTTTTAGATTTTATAATAATTAATTTATAGAGAAAAACAAAATCGAGGGACATTCTGTGAGACCTTCAGATTGCATGGTAAAATAATCATTGCTAGTGTCATTATCCAGAGAGGAAACTGAGGATTACGTTTGTATGGAACAAACGCTACCAGCGTTTCCTCTTAATAGTGTAAGTTCGAACTTTTCTGTGCTAATCGTTAATTGCGGACTTTTACTAACACTTACTCAGTAAATCTTAGGGTTTACCTCAGAGTCATAGTAAACGATGAAAAATAGTTATCTAACTAAATGTGTTAAGCGTTTTATTGAACTCTCGAGCAGTATGCAGCTTTCCATTAAACAAAGTTGTTCGGTGACATTGTTAAACGCATACGCACTTATTTTCGATTTATTACTTAGGTAACAAACGAACAAACGGCCCACCTGATGGTAAGTAAGCGACGAAGCCGTAGCTTATAGACAATTGTAACAATAGGGATAGCAGAATTTTCGCAGTTTTGTAGCGCCGACCGAAAACCAAGGTATTGAATGTTTGTTCATGTGGCCATAATAATATGTGAAGATCGTACATGGCCAGTGTCAAGGTTCAGTGGAGCCTACTAATCAAAACAAAAAGAAAATATGCTGAGTATGTGGATGCATGGGAGCTAAACAGTAATCAAGATATTTCGAAAGTTCAAAATACATCCAGGCAATCAAAAAAAGAGCATATCACGAGTCGAGAGAAGCAAATGCACAGGCAGTTTGTTACAGTAACTTTTTAGTTTTATTATATTTTACTTTTAAAAGAGCATTTTATAAATTTTAGTAGGTAACTTGACTCATAATGTGGTACTTACTCTACAAGCCCTAACTTCACAAACTCTACACACCGTAGTCAAAATATGTGGCTTGGCCGTTTCAATACTACAAGAACTATTGAATAACAAAAAAGTAATGAACAGTGAATACATTTTTCACCTTACTCCCATGTGACGGTAGCGAAACGGCCAAGCCACATATTTTGACTACGGTGTGTAGAGTTTGTGAAGTTATGGCTTGTAGAGTAAGTGCATGTAGAGTTATAAGCTTGGCTCTACATGAGATCTGATAACTTTTTGACAATAAGAGCCATATGGCGGCAACATTTTACATAAAAATGTTTTTGGTAGGATTTTATTTGATTTGAGCTCCTGCAACTTAATGACAAATATTACAAGGGTTTTTGACAATTCTGAATAAAATTTCTATTTTTGCAATAGATAGATAGATAGATAAAACGTTATTCATCATCATCATCATCATCATCAGCCTATAATGTCCCACTGCTGAGCACAGGCCTCCTTTCACAAATGAAGGTGAAAGGGAATGGGCAATACTCCACCACGCGTGCCCACTGCGGATCGGTGGAGGTAGGCTAGTGGTCAACCTACTGTTGGAATTTTTCAAGCCGCCTAGGAGGCATCCAACTAGCTTAACGACTATCACAATTAAGTGATAACCGGGACCAACGGCTTTACGTGCCTTCCGAAGCACGGAAACGCTCGATTTGAAATACCACTAGGCGGTCACCCATCCAAGTACCGACCACGACAGGCGCAGCTTAACTTTGCCGATCGATTAAGAACGGCTAATCATGCTACACCACGAGCGCTTCGTTATTGTTACACCAAAAAATATTATTACAAACAAAAACTAAAAATAATAAAGTGTTACGATGGGCGGCCTTATCACTAAAAGTGATCTAGTGATCTCTCCCAGGCAACCTTTGGATGGAGAGGAGTTAAAATAAACTGCCCAAAACGGGGGTGTAGACATTATATTATATAGTAAATAAAGTATACAAATATAATATATATGTACAGATAGATAGATATGAATGAATATATACTAAGCCCCTTATTATATAAAGTTATCAAACGTTGATTAGCTAAAATTCCGAAGTCTTTATCTGACATTTGGTAATCAAAAGAGTGAGAATGGGCACACTATTACACTGATTTAGTTAAAAAACGATTATGACTTCTGAGGGGGTAAGAGTATACAATGCAATACAAACAAATACAAGCAATTGGTCTTATATCAATTGTTTTTGGAAATTATCCATATCCCCGTATAATGTACCCGGACACAACGTTTCGCTTCATCGTTTCTTATACGAACAGCAAAGGAGTGGAACCCTCTTCCGGGGTCTGTGTTTCCCGACACCTATAACCTAGATTTATTCAAGGCCAGAGTGAATAGGCTTTTTCTGGGTAAGCGTGCTACATCCTCGGCCTCGTCATAACTCCTCATGGGGTCAGACGAAGGTCAAACGCAAGCCCATTTAAAAAAAAAAAAATATTTTAAATAATTTTACTGATAAACAAAGCAATTTTTTGGATTTTCCTTAATTTGGTAGGATTATATTGGCTGCCAACTTTTGACTGCTAACTTCACGCCGGTAAAGTAGCTATAGGTATAGCAAAGTAGGTATATAATACTCGGGGATATGTAGCCTCCTAGCTGTGAAGGATTTTTTTGAATCCGACTGGTAAGTCCAGATATTAGCCCGTCTAATATAGATTTATTAAATTCAATTAAATTCAATTAATTTATTCCAGAAAACTTGTTCTATATATTTGTTAATCCTATAAATATGTTATATTAGTATAATACAATTAATAGTTAAATTCAGTAGTTATGGTAAACACATTGTAGCCTATGATATTATTAGACTAGCTGACACCCGCGGAACTTTACATCTTTTTCTAAAATAAAAGTAGCATAAGTTACTCCTCACAGTATCAGCTTTCTGCCATTGGAAGTGTCGTCAAAATCGGTACAGTCGTTTGGGAGATTAGTCGCAACAAACAGAGAGACAGACAGACATTGTTTTATACTTATCGAGCAGGTGGTATTTGATTGTGTTGATTTATTTTGTCATTTGGTATTTACATTGTAGGTATCTAGGTATGATGATCTTAGCTGGGGGGTGATGAACTGGCCGGGTCTACTGGTCGACCTTGTTAATTGTTAATACCTATCAATTTCCTGGATGACGGCTTTGCACCGGTTTGCAAAACGAGATCGCCCTTAGCTTTAGTGATTATACTTACTTATAAATACTGATACAACACTTTATGCGACATCAGTTGATTAATCGAACGACACATACCACAATGTTCAGGCTGGTATTGTTGTGCGCTCTCTTCGCTGCTGCGGCGGCCAAACCCGATATTCTCATCTCGACACCATATGATGGCTACTCTACCTTCATCTCGCCGGCGTCGACGACCATCACCAAACAGGCCAGCAGTGTCATCCAACCGTCGCCGCTCGTCTACTCTTCGCCTCCACTTGTGTACTCGCACTACATCAAGAAGCGTTCCCCGCAAATCCCTCTGGGATACTTCGGACCGACATCTTACGTTGCGACCAACCCTCTTGTTGGAACGGCACCCGTCGTCAGTCCCCTGGTTCATACTACATCTATTCTACCAGCTGTTTCGCCGTTGGACTTCACTACACATCTGATCAAGAAGCGGTCCGCTGCTTTGCTGCCTACTGGTTACATCACGCCCACTACTTACGCTGCTGCGACTGCACCTTTGTACCCCACTGCATACACCGCTGGCTCACCGTTTTGGAACTCTCCCCTGCTCTCCCAACCTATCGTTTATCCCAGCCATCTCATCAAGAAGCGTGCCGTTCCCGTTCTGACCATTCCTTCCGTCTCTACCTTTCCGTCTTCCGTCTCTCACCAGGCAAGGATTGACTTGGAGCACCTAGTCCATTCTCCCGCCGTCTATGGCGCCATTGCTTACCCCGGCGTGTACTAAATGGGAAGTTCTGTATGTGACAATGAATTACTCGCCAATATGTAAGAGCAATAGAACAGTAAATCCAAAATGTTCATGTTTGAATAGTAACTTACGATGTTCTCACCAATATTGATGACAGTTTAATAAAATGAATGTTTATGGAATTCGTATTTTTTCTTTAATATGTTTTTATGTATATTTTATACTAGGTACTTGCTTTCAACCATAGCCCACTATTATAATAAACTTACTATCTCCCGCGGTTTCTCCATACCATAGGCTATAGGCATCCCAAATTTCATCGCAATCGGTTCAGCGGTTTAGGCGTTGCAGCGTAACAAACAAACAAACATAGAAACAGAGTGACTTTCGCATTTATAATATTAGTATGGAAGTAATAAATGGAAGTATGGTATGGAAGTATAGATATTGTTTGTTTATGCAGCTTCATTTGATATTTTGTACCAATTGTGTGTTGTTGTGTGTAAAAAATCGTTACTCAAATGGGAAAGGCAGTATTCATTAAGTAATGCACATTATTATAAGAGGTGTATAACATGTCTTAAGGCAATGATTTTAGAACGAGACTCAGAACTTAAGTAACTTAACTGCTTTTACCACACCGGCCATTTTGGAACCAAATGGCCTCATGCGTGACGACGGTAAAAGACCTGACGGAATGACTCTTATTCCATGGAAGATGGGGCGGCCTTTAGTGTGGGACGCTACTTGCGTAGACACTCTTGCGCCGTGTCATCTTCCTGGAACTCAAATCAGGGCTGGTGCGGCGGCGGAATCAGCGGAGAGCCTCAAAAGGCGCAAATATAGTACCCTCATCGAAATTTATATTTCGATGAGTACCCTCGACAGCGGCTACATATTTGAGCCTTTTGGGGTTGAAACGCTGGGTTTTTATTTTGGGCAGAGATTAAGCATTGCCATACAACGTGGCAATGCAACCAGCATTTTGGGAACGTTGCCTACGGGTAGCGGCTTGTTAGATTAAGGTTGTTTTTTTTTAAGTTTGTAGTTGTAATATTTTTAGTTTTTAAGTTATTTTTTGTCATTATTACCATATACCTATAGGAAATTGAATTAAAATTAAAACTAAAAAAAAAAGTTACTTAGAAGATAGTGTTAATAGAAAATGAACAATATGCCAAAGGTACAGGTTCCAAATTCAATCATTTAATCGCGACTCAACACTAGACTTGAGATTTGATTGAAGTTCTAAAATACGGACCTTTTTATATAAGGATTGCCAACATTGTTATTTAGTTTACACTAAATATATCAACGGCAATAATAATACATTTAAAATAACATTCTGCAAAAAATGTATAATTATTATAATGTGCCGTATGCACCTATCGCTTTATGGTAAACCTTAAATCCTAAACAAAATCATGAGATGGATTCACAAATTTTGAAGGATAGCTCGCTCAAATCCTTTTTCGAGGATCGGCCGTGACTATTACTGTGACTAATAATGATCGTAAATCGCTTTTCTATGTATTGAGCCCAAACAAATATCAATAACTATAAATACAAACAAAAAAATTAAAAAAACGTTTTTTATTATGGGTAAGTAAAAACCTTACACAATTTATTTTGTAATACTGTAATGGTGCGTCCAAGTTACGCGAAGCGAGCACGAGCTGAGCCACGAACGAACATGATTCTCGAACGAGCATTCGTCTCACGCTCCACTACGCTCCGCCCGATTGTCAGTTTTTTCACGAACACAGGGATTCGCATCGCTCTCGTTGTAGGCTCGTTAACTAAGTCCACACTTAACATCGCGAGCAACTAACGAATTCTGTTCGTTCGTGGCCTGGCTCGTGCTCGTTTCGCGTAGCATGGACGCACCATTACACATTACTTCTTTTCGTAGATTTCAAATTGATTGTGATCAATAACTTTTTCATTCAATTTTCATCTATGTTTGAAATTGTAGACACTTTTAGCTGGTTCTCTTCTTGACTTTCAATGTCGGGCAATTTCGTTGTCATCTCTATATTTCTGTCGTTAATTTCTTTTATGGGATCTGGAACATACGCCACGATTATCTCCTCATTATGCGCACTTGCTTCTTCCTGAGCTTTATCAATTGAAATCGGATGTTCTAAAGCTCTTGCTAATGGCATGTTATGAAAAAAAGTTAACGCTACTGGAGTCAAAATAGTGTCTGACGGCAACACTGGTGTTAGCACAGCTTCTCGTGCTATATCAACCTTAGGGTAAGATGCGTATATTATTGGACTATAAATCAAAGGTTCCGATATAAAACCTGGAGTGTGTTTGATATCAATTCGTGACTGATGAGACACTGCACTAGGAGCCGCAAATATTAATGGTGCTAAGTGGGCTTGCGCTATACTTATCGCACTCACGATTAGAAGTGATTTAATCATGTTGAATCTTGTTATTAACAACAATTAGAACTATGACGTGTGAGGCAGATGAAACGTGGTTTTATACCCGAGTAACGGTAGTTGATGCGTCGGTTGCGTGCGCCGGCGCAGCAGGTTCAAGTTCTCGGTCGCTGCTATTGGACAGGTCGTTGCATCACAGCTTGGCCCCCAGGGCATTGGCCGGATTCAAATGCATGTATTATAAACAGATCATACATGAATTAATGATACATTTGTATCATTCTTGATTACTTTTACTAGCATTATAACTTTTATAATTAGAAAAAGTTAGGTATCAATGAAAATATTCTATAAAGGTGATTGTAGTCGTGAGTACTCACCTATTCAGTCTATTTTCAATCAATAAAAGTCCAATTCCGCTTTTTTGTTACAATCACGGTGTTCAAGACCATTACGAATTGATCCTGTCACTTTGAATCACTGTTGTTAGTATAAGAAGGTAGCCTATTTCGCCAGAATATCAGTTAGCCTCTGTTATCAGTTTGTGAGTACCAAAGTAGGAGAAAAAGTCGACATGTTTTTAATCGCGTTGTTATCCTGCTTCTCCCTCTGTCAGAGTCACGCAGTGTTACCGTTAGTGGTGCCCGCTGTGCATACACATCACGCTCCATTAGTAGCTTCGTACCCACTTCATGGATTCGCTGGGCATGGATTAGTTGGACATGGATTTGCTGGGCATGCAGAATTGGCTGGTCATGGAATTGACGGGCATGGACTAGTTGGAAATGAAATTGGCAGATATGGATTAGCCGGACATGGGCAAGCAGGACATGGATTAGAAGGTCATGGATTAGCCGGACATGGATTAGCTGGACATGGATTAGCCGGAAATGGAATAGCCGGATATGGGTTAGCAGGACATGGATTAGGTGGTCATGGTTTGAACGGGGGTCTTGGTTATGGAGCCAAAGGACACCATATACTGAAGCGGTCTCCCCATTTCAATGGTGTAGAAGGTCATGGAGGTCTTCTTGGCCATGGCAGTGGCCTTATTGGACATGGCAGTGGTCTTATTGGACATGGCGGTGGTCTTATTGGCCATGGAGGTGATCTTATTGGACATGGCGGTCTGATTGGCCATGGCGGTATTATTGGACATGATGGCGGTGATATTGGACATGGTGGTGATCTGATTGGCTACGGTGGTTTAGGTGGGTACGGCGGTCATGTAGCTGCTGTTGCTCCCGTCCCCCATATCGCCCCTGTAGCTCATGTTGCACCAGTGGCTGTATCACATGAATCTCGCCTGGACATTCGTACTTCACCCGCCGTGGTTGCAGCTCCAGTACTAGTCAAGCCTGTAGGAGCCTATGGACACGGAGTGGGCCATTATGGTGGAGGGCACTCCCATTTAAGTCATTATTAGAAGTGTATCAAATTGTATCGAGGAATAATTTGGCTGTACCTAAAGTATTATTTGGAGTTCATGTTGGCATATTTCTGTATAAGTAGTTGAAATAATTAAATTGAATTGATTTAATGTTATTGTTTCTTTTTCTGACCGACACGCCACGATGTGTGAAATCCTAATATAAGGACCTTTATAGTACTTACGTGGTTGGCTACAATTCTAAAAGTAAAAATGTGTCGTGAAGCTCCTATCCTTACAAAGAATCGACTGCATTATATTTTGTTTACAATCTTTTATTTAGTTTCACCTGTCCCGGTGTCTTAATGTCTGTCTGTAATCAA
Organism: Polyploca ridens; assembly: GCA_951394255.1. NCBI lineage: Eukaryota > Metazoa > Arthropoda > Insecta > Lepidoptera > Drepanidae > Polyploca > Polyploca ridens. The sequence goes on along the minus strand of OX596256.1, from coordinate 8,609,168 downwards.
ATCTTGCAAGATTAATTTGACCCACTTCCCGGTTTCCGAATGAACTGTAAGTTTGCATGCATATGTAAATCGGATAACAATACCACATTATAATGACATAAAGCTGATCTGATGCCATCATCAGATCAGTGGCCGTGGGAACTCTGTAATAAAACGATGTAACGCCATCGAGTTTGGGCTCGTATGATTCGTCATAACAAGGAATCATGGCCCACGAATGGATTATCGTCGTACCGCATCATTGGTGGTGTTCGTTACGATTACCACTAATGATACGCGGTAGAGTCCTGGTTCTAGGGTCTGATGATTATGTTGGTCGATTATTATGTAAAAAAGCATGATTAAAAAAACTTCTAGTTTATAATTTATTGGATGAATTTCTCAGCGACTACGAAAGTTTATTGTTATCTCTTTTTGGGGTCTTCTTTTTAGGGTTCCCAACCAAAACGGTAAAAAGGAATCCTTAAGGTGCCACTCCGTCCGTCTAATATAAGGTCCTAATAAATTAGTGAATTTCCTATTGAGGGATGAATGTATAGGTCGTTAGTAATCAAAAATCATATTAGAAAAATAATCCGTGGTTAAATTGGGTCTCATATAAAAGAGCTTTATTTGTACATTCCAAATCAGGTTTTTATTTTTATTATATTGCGTAGTTTTAGACTTATGATGAGATATGATAAAAAAAACCATTCCCTCTTATCTTCGAAGATCGTAAAGCCAAAAATCTGAAATAATTACAGTAGATAAACATTGATGTAAATATTATAGGAAAAATAGAACGATATTCCTAACTAGCACAGTTTTTTCTAAATCATCAAAATTTGTTTAGTTATGCGGTCCGGTTTTTTCTATAATTAGGGTCCAAACCACGAAATTATACGCCTAGGAACCTCGTTGCGCGAGTCAGATTCAGACTCTTGACCGGTTTTTATTTAAATTATCTTTTTTATTGTTAAAATTATTTCACACGTTATAGCAAGTAACAAATATGCTACAACAAATTATAGCAAATTAATCTCATACTAAAACATTGATTAAGCATTCAAATTAATATGATGATGCACCTGAGACGCAAGACTGAGTTGGCTTAACATGTATCTGAAACTGTACTGACACGATACTATTGCAATTCCATTATCATTGAGCCGATGTGCGCAGTCTACTAATTTATAATGGTCTCATAATGAACGAAAAGAATTTTAGTACAATAACTGACAAAACTGACATCTAAAAGATCATTTTGGCACGATTGTAGTTTCAATGGAAAATCATCGGAAAGCTATTATGACGCTATTGTGTTAGTAGACTATCAAAACTGTAAAATGTGTCAATTTTGACACATTTTACACTGATAATTCATTGGAACACAATTGGAATAGTTCATGCCTTTGAATAGTGGCTTTGATTACGCTGGACTTATTTTAATAAAACCTTCCAAAGCGCGAGGATAATAAACCCACTATAAATGATACTTTTGCTTGTTTCTATGAATGTCTACTTGTGCCATCCACCTTTAAATAGTCACAGACCTAATTTTATACTCATATTTGGAAAAAAATCTAAGTTATGGTGGGGGGTTATAAACATCGATTCCTTTTAAAATGAATTTACCAGAGGAAATGAATATTTTATGTATTTAAGAGTAGTTTTGGTGATTCTATAAGTACCTAATCTCGATTTTGGTATTTTTTGGTTATTTAATTAATTGCTCTTACCGTTATATAATTGAATTGTTCACAGTCCACTGGTATATAGTTGTTATCAATTATGTTTGTTACTTGTTAGATTTAGACACCTATTACATTTCATACCCAAAAACTGTTATTATGGATGTGGAAAGGATGTCCGGTATTATTTATTACATAGGTAATTTTAATTGTTTTATACAATATCTATTTATTATTTGAAAGTACAGATATTTATAATTCCCCTTTATAAATGTGAATGATCGAATATTTCTGAGGCAATCACTTATAAACTAGTGTATAGAAATGAAATATCAAAGAAAGTAAAATTAAAATTCATTTATTTTGGCAGTGACTTTGTTATACAATTTTCTTTACATTGATCAGAATCAATCATTAAGAGGTCGAAAAAAATGTGAATACTTAATAAGGATGAATGCTAAGGGCTTTAGGGTAAACCGAGGAGTAAGCGAGGGGAGAGGTGACCACGGGTGTGGAGTAGGCGGAGTAAGTTGAGACCAGGGGAGCGGAGTAAGATACGACGGGGGATGAATAGGACACTGGAGACACGACTGAGCTGTAGGCTACAGGCGCGGAGCGCTTGCCAAGATGGTGCACGCCAGATAGAGCTTTAGCTTGGTAGTGGGCAGCGCGAGCGGCGACGACTTCGGGGGTGTCCAGGGGAACACCGTTCACGGCATCCAGTACGACGGCGGGCGAGTGGGGAGCTTGAGACAGAGCGGCGTATCCGGGGTAGACGGCTGGTCCAACGAGGGCTGCACTGTACACACTCGGGGCGACCACGGGAGAGCCATGCACCACGCTAGTGCTGTACTGCGACAAAGAGCTGACTCCAGGCACCACAGCGCTGTAGGCCACAGGCGCCACAAGGCTGGGCTTAGCCACTGCCATCGCAACAACGGAGAACAACACCACCAGCTTGTACATCGTGGTCTGTGTTGTGTTGACGGTTCTGTGAATTCGGATCAACTGATGTCCTACATAATTCTATGGATGCTTTTATACTTCGCATCGTGTGCTCATTGCCGAAATAAATGCTACATTATAACCTTCAAAACACTTACGCTTTGATATTTTAAATCATGCACACTTGTCAATACGATACACAAACACTTTTTGTCAACGAAGCTTCCGTCATGTTTTTTTGGATGTTAATACTTACGGTAGACATGGCGGTGGTCTTATTGGCCATGGCGGTGATCTTATTGGACATGGCGGTCTGATTGGACATGGCGGTGATCTTATTGGACATGGCGGTGATCTTATTGGACATGGCGGTCTGATTGGAAATGGCGGTATTATTGGACATGATGGCGGTGATATTGGACATGGTGGTGATCTGATTGGCTACGGTGGTCTAGGTGGGTACGGCGGTCATGTAGCTGCTGTTGCTCCCGTCCCCCATATCGCCCCTGTAGCTCATGTTGCACCAGTGGCTGTATCACATGAATCTCGCCTGGACATTCGTACTTCACCCGCCGTGGTTGCAGCTCCAATACTAGTCAAGCCTGTAGGAGCCTATGGACACGGAGTGGGCCATTATGGTGGAGGGTACTCCCATTTAAGTCATTATTAGAAGTGTATCAAATTGTATCGAGGAATAATTTGGCTGTACCTAAAGTATTATTTGGAGTTCATGTTGGCATATTTCTGTATAAGTAGTTGAAATAACTAAATTGAATTGATTTAATGTTATTGTTTCTTTTTCTGACCGACATGCCAAGATGTGTGAAATCCTAATATAAGAAGTACCTACCTTTATATTACTTACGTGGTTAGCTACAGTTCTTAAAGTAAAAATGTGTCATCAAGCACCTAAACATACAAAGGATCAACTGCGTTCTATTTTATTTACAAGCTTTTATTTAGTTTCACCTGTCCCGGTGTCTTTGTGTCTGTCTGTAATCAAATCCCACCAAAAACATTTTTATGTAAAATGCCACTTCACAAACTCTACACACTGTAGTCAAAATATGTGGCTTGGCCGTTTCACTACTACAAGAACTATTGAATAACAAAAAAGTAATGAACAGTGAATACATTTATCACCTTACTCCCATGTGACGGTAGCGAAACGGCCAAGCAACATATTTGACTAAGGTGTAGAGTTTGTGAAGTTAGGGCTTGTAGAGTAAGTGCATGTAGAGTTATAAGCTTGGCTCTACATGAGATCTGATAACTTTTTGACAGTGCGAGCCATATGTCTTGGCAATATTTTACATAAAAATGTTTTTGGTGGGATTTCACTTCTTTTTGTAAGTTCCTTATGTTTTTTTTGTTTGAAATTTCCAAGTTTTGTAATTTATTTGTTGTTTATGTACTAATTACTAGCTTACATATCAAATTTCAGCTTTTTATGACTTCAGGAAGTACCCTATGAGTTTTGATGATCATCCGTGAGTCAGTGACGAAATCGGGGTTTTTTAGATATCAATAAAATCTAAAGTATAAGAGCTATGTTATTGAAACTTAATACGTTTAATAAGTTTAATATTCGTATCATATCCTGAGAATTTTGTTTATCTGGTATAATCCAAACTCAAGTTATGAGGGTTCAAAAAAACGACGAAGTGCTTCGAGAACAGGTAGGTACCTAGTGCCATTTCGCTTCGCCTGGCTGTCTTGGCGGGGGGCACTTCCGTGCCCCCAGATCTTGCAAGATTAATTTGACCCACTTCCCGGTTTCCGAATGAGCTGTAAGTTTGCATGCATATGTAAATCGGATAACAATACCACATTATAATGACATAAAGCTGATCTGATGCCATCATAAGATCAGTGGCCATGGGAACTCTGTAAATAAAACGACGTAACCCCATCGAGTTTGGGCTCGTATGATTCGTCATGATAAGGAATGGATTATCCTCGTACCGCATCATTGGATGAAATCATTAATGGTGTTCGTTACGATTACCACCAAAGATACGCGGTAGAGTCCTGGTTCTAGGGCATTTCGAAATCATAAAAATTCTTTTAGTTATGCGGTCCGGTTTATTTTATAATTAGGGTCCAAACCAAGAAATTATACACCTAGGAAGGTCGGAGTCGGAACCCTCGGTGGGCGAGTCAGACTCTTGGAAAAAATTCTAAGTTATGGTGGGGGGTTATATACATAATCGATTCCTTTTAACATGAATTTACCAGAGGAAATGAATATTTTATGTATGTAAGAGTAGTTTTTGGTGATTCTATAAGTAGCTAATCTCGATTTTGGTATTTTTGGTTATTTAATTAATTGCTCTTAACGTTATAATGGAATTGTTCACAGTCCACTGGTATATAGTTGTTATCAATTATGTTTGTTACTTGTTAGATTTAGACACCTATTACATTTCATACCCAAAAACTGATATTATGGATGTGGAAAGGATGTCCGATATTATTTATTACATAGGTAATTTGAATTGTTTTATACAATATATATTTATTATTTGAAAGTACAGATATTTATAATTTCCCTTTATAAATGTGAATGATCGAATGTTTCTGAGGCAATCACTTATAAACTAGTGTATAGAAATAAAATATCAAAGAAAGTAAAATTAAAATTCATTTATTTTGGCAGTGACTTTGTTATACAATTTTCTTTAAATTGATCAGAATCAAATCATTAAGAGGTCGAAAAAAATGTGAATACTTAATAAGGATGAATGCTAAGGGCTTTAGGGTAAACCGAGGAGTAAGCGAGGGGAGAGGTGACCACGGGTGTGGAGTAGGCGGAGTAAGTTGAGACCAGGGGAGCGGAGTAAGATACGACGGGGGATGAATAGGACACTGGAGACACGACTGAGCTGTAGGCTACAGGCGCCGAGCGCTTGCCAAGATGGTGCACGCCAGATAGAGCTTTAGCTTGGTAGTGGGCAGCGCGAGCGGCGACGACTTCGGGGGTGTCCAGGGGAACACCGTTCACGGCATCCAGTACTACGGCGGGCGAGTGGGGAGCTTGAGACAGAGCGGCGTATCCGGGGTAGACGGCTGGTCCAACGAGGGCTGCACTGTACACACTCGGGGCGACCACGGGAGAGCCATGCACCACGCTAGTGCTGTACTGCGACAAAGAGCTGACTCCAGGCACCACAGCGCTGTAGGCCACAGGCGCCACAAGGCTGGGCTTAGCCACTGCCATCGCAACAACGGAGAACAACACCACCAGCTTGTACATCGTGGTCTGTGTTGTGTTGACGGTTCTGTGAATTCGGATCAACTGATGTCCTACATAATTCTATGGATGCTTTTATACTTCGCATCGTGTGCTCATTGCCGAAACAAATGCTACATTATAACCTTCAAAACACTTACGCTTTGATATTTTAAATCTTGGACACTTGTCAATACGATACACAACACTTTTTGTCAACGAAGCTTCCGTCATGTTTTTTTGGATGTTAATACTTACGCATAATCGAAGTAGGAAATGTAATGCTCCTATATGTACATGTTACAGAAATCAAAAAATAACTGGCCAAGTGCGAGTCTGAGCTGACTCGCTCACCGAGTTACATTACACAAAATATTACATTACCTACGCATTCGACCTGGTTTAATTTAATTACATATTTCTATTATACGCGAAACTACGAGTTTTTACGGTTAGAGAAATACGCGATGAGTTATGACAAAGAAGATCTTAAGATACGTATGATAATTAATTAGATAATCACTAGCTATTATTTATTATTTTTATACTTTTAGGGTTCCGACCAAAAAAGATAAAATTATAAGATTAAAAAACCTTACTGTGTAAAAAAAAACACTGAAGAAACAAGCTCTGTAAGTAATGAATAGAATTTTGAATATAACTATTTATAAGGTATTGCAATCGATGATAAACAAATATTACAAAAAAAAATAGATAAGTACTTAGGTTTTTTAGGTTTAGATGTTGTTAGGTTTTTGTTTGTCCCCCACTGCAATACCTGAAGTTATATTCAAAATTTTAAGAGCTTGTTTTAATCTTTCAGTGAATTATTGTTTTTGAATGAGTTTTTCGGCTAGGTATTAGCTCAGAGTAAATAATATAGTACGTACAGTATTAGTAAGTAAATGAGCGGTTCGGTAAAGTAAGGTTTACAACAGTTACAACTATCTCAACACTCTTGAGTTACAAACCACCTTAGTGGTATAAAAAACCTAATCAAAACGTAGGACATCCAAGGGCGTTCAAATGTAGGTGTAGGTACCCCACCTACACCATGCCTGTAGCCAGGCTAGCACCGCCCAGAAGCGCAGGACCTTCCTGGGCTTCCCTGCACTGGCTTCGCGGAGCGACCTCAGCCCCAGGGTTTAATAGGTTTTTAAAGGCCTTTCTTGGTTTCTGGTATACATTAATGATTTACCATCATTTGTAAATCTACTCGTTGTATGTAAGTCTCTCCGATAGTCTTGTTTGCTGAAGATATTTTTTTTAATAAGTGTTTCGTTGTAATTTCAATAAATTTGTTTTATCAGTAGATATTTGGATTTCAATTATTTAAGTTATACGTGAGCATTTAATGATTATCGAGTCACAAACAATTAAACATCCAAACTCCAAACATTCACATTTATAATGTGATCCCCGCGGTTTCAGCCACGTACGGATTTAAATTTATTGCGCGGAACCCCAATTATTTTTCTAAATTAAATGTAACCTAAGTCACTCCTTATAACATCAGCTATCTGCCATTGAAAGTCCCGTCAAAATAGGTCTAGCCATTTCAGAGATTAGCTGGAACAAACAGACAGACAGACTTTTTTTTAAATATTGGTCGTTTGGTATAAGTACCGTACATATTTTCAAATGCATTAATATAAAGCTGTTATTTTGACAATACAAACAGACACTTCAATATTATTTATTTGTATAGATTATTTTATAATTATACATAACAAAATATTTTCTTCAGAATACCTACTAACAAATGACAAAATTTATCTACATCTAACGGTCATATGCATCGTTTCCAGATGACTTTTCTTGATGTTCATATATTTTGCACATTATTTAGAAATAGGTTAGTAAAATTCATTTCTCTATCAGTAGAAACCGTGAGGTAAGAGCAAGCAAGTTATAAAATCATTTTTGGGTGGGTTATTAACTTGAACACATAGTAGGGTTGAAAATTAATAAGTTGAAATAAGAATATCGATTGTATTTATTTAATAGACATTTATTTTAGTCGGTCGACATATCTGAACAGAGAAATTAATTTCTCGTTACGGTGGTAGTGCTCACCAGGGGTGCACGCTGTAAGCTTTAGTTATGAGAGGTGCAGAGATAGACAAAGGAGTAGAGTATCTAAAAGGAGCTGTAGCGTATGTAGATATGATTGGGGACGCAGCGTATGTGGATACGATAGGGGAGGCGACCCTTGTGGAAATCACTGGGGTGACGAGAGTCGCAGAACGTTTACGGATCAAGTGAGCCTCGGCGAGAGCCTTAGCCTCAAAGTGAGCTGCACGAGCGGCAATAACTTCGGGGGTGTCAAGTGGAACCGAGGGCACCCACGACTTCACAATGCCGGACGAAACAAAACGAGGCGCTAAAGCCGCTGTCCTGAAAATGTTTTGGCCTATAGCAGCGGTGGCAAATGGCGCACCATAAGGGAGGGCTTCACCGGATACGAATGTGTTAGTCACAGCGGGAGACGACTTGATGTCAATGCGGGACTGTTCCGAAAACGAAGCGGGAGCGGCGATGGCGGCAGGTGTACGGATGATTGACGGTTCGGAAATAATTGTGCGAGTCAGGGGAGCAGTGCTCACTACAGCAGGTGTGCCAATAGCTCCAGTTGTAGCGAAGGCAGCAGGAGCTGCGAGCAAAGACGGCTCCGCGAAAACGGTGCGCGCGATTGGTGCGACTGCTGCTGTCCTAACTACAGCAGGCGACGATTTGATGTCCAAGCGGGATTGATGTGATACTACAGCAGGAGTGGCGTAGGCTGCAGAGGCAGTGAAGGCTGATGGAGCGGCGAAGAAGGATGGCTCAGCGATTACGGTGCGTGCAATTGGTGCGACTGCTGCGGTGCTCACTACGGCAGGCGATGACTTGATGTCCAATCGAGATTGATGAGATACTGCAGCGGGAGCGGCATAGGCTGCGGGGGCGGTTATCGCTGCTGGAGCGCTGAGGAAGGCAGGCTCGGCGATGACTGTGCGGGCGATGGGCGCAACTGCTGCGGTGCTCACTACGGCGGGCGATGACTTGATGTCCAAGCGGGATTGATGTGATACGGCAGCGGGAGCAGCGTAGGCTGCAGCAGTGGCAATCGGAGCTGGTGCACCAATTAGCGTTGGTTCAGCGATGATTGTACGGCTGATGGGTGCTATAGCCCCGGTGCTAATTACAGCTGGAGACGATTTTATTTCAAACCGGGATTGATGGGAAAATCCCGCTGATTCCGCGGCAAATCCTGAATTGCGTAATACTAGAAAATCGTCTGCAAGATGAGAGGGCTTGGCAGAGGCCAACACCACCACAGATAACAACACCACCAGCGAGTTCATCGTGGTCTGTGTTAGTTCAGATGTGAACGACGGATGATGAAAATTAAATGATGCTTTCTTTTTGTCAGCTTATGTATTTATACTCACGATGTATCTGAAATGAAAGTCAAGTTCGACGAGTTCTTAAAACATCGCAATTAAATAAGTTTTACGTAAACCGCTATATATATTTAATAATGTTGTTTTGGCTGATGTAATATATTTGTTTTAGAGTTCCGTAAGCAACGAAATCTAACATGTCTATCCGCCCATCTATTAAAAAGCTCTATCACAATAATATTAGAAAGGGTATATATTGACATCATAATATATCGTGTGCTAATTATGTTAATTAGAAAAATGTCTTAAAATACTTCTTTTGAATCGTGAATTGCTTTTGCTTGCGTTTAAGGTTTTAGTCACGGTGCATTCGCTCTTATTAATAAGAGCATAAGGAGAGAATTATTGCCAAAACAATAAGATTATGCTGCTATGCTATTATATCCTATTCTACTAATATGAATTAACTTAATATGAAAATGCTTTATTTAAAACTTGCGTCCTCGCATCAAAATCCATTGCATGGTTTAGAAGGAGTTAGCGGACAAACAGACAGACAGACGTGGAAAGCGACTTCATTTTATATGTTGATGATGATGATGATGAAGTGATAGTGATAATTAACACAACTAATATTATAAATGCAAAACGTGTGTGCGTATGTTTAATGTTTATTACCACACACCTCCGTAACGGCTGAACGGATTTTCATGAAATTTGGTATACCTACAGTTTGACTTTGACCTGAAATACGATGTAGAGTATCCCAGGAAAACTGGTCAGTACCATCTTATCATTCATAAGTTCGCCCTTATAATAAAATAAACTGAATAAATACATTAATATTTACATTAGAAGTATTTCCATTGCTGCTTACGTTATAGTAAACATCCTATTTTAGAGTGCGTAAGTCTATGAACTACTACCTCCGTCTGTTACTTATTCCATTACGATTGATAGTATGAGGTAGTAACATTAATACGGTGGTATTTATGATGTACTTTGCCTGAGTGAGTGTGTTTGCTTTTTGCGTTCATGATAAACACATCATTTTAGCTAAATCATCTCCACAGATAGTTTAATGAGGTAAAACTTTTTTGTTTGTAGGTACAGTTTCTAAAAACACGGTGTTATATAGATGTTCAGAAAGAATACATTATTTAGTTGCTATAATATATTGCAATGATGGCACAATTATTAAAAAAAGTTTTGGGATTGAAATATTTGTAAAACAAGTCGGAAGAAAAAGCGCTGCTTAGCTGCTTCATCGGCGTGCGAGGATCAAATGAAGTTTTCCGTGTAAAAAAATGAAAGCATTTTAATAGTAGATTTTAACTAATAAAAATTAACTTTTGTATTTTAGTAAAATACAAGATCTTAAAGTGTACCTTATTATCATATAGGTAAGTTTTCTTTTTATCATCTGGAAAATTACATGACAAAACAAAAAAAATAAATAAAAAAAACTTAAAAACCAGTGCATGTGTTCGATAAAAATCATTAAGTACCTGTATAAAGTCGAGTAATAAGAAGCGGTTTTTGTTCGTAAGTAAGCTATTATTAAACCTCGCGGGCGTTTATTTGTTGCGAAGCAGCGGTGGCGGTGGCGCGGCGTCTGTCTGATAAAACAAAATGTTAAGGTTTGATCGGCCTTGAATTCGCTTTCATTATGTTTGCCGTGCTTCTGGGCGTAGTCTTTACCTGTATTAACCTAGAGACGATATAACACTCCTCACTTTTTTTTTCATACTTATTTTTGTATAGTTAACTAACGGTTAATATACCCCCTTACTCATAAAGCGCTGTTTAACTAATATACTGTTTAAACGGTCACGTAAATAATGTCACATTATTTGACAATGACAATAGTGACGTTATTTACGTGACCCTTTACACAGTAGATTAGTTAAATAACGTTTTATAAGTAAGGGGGTATATACTTATGTGTTCAATCTAAATACACAACCAATTAAAGGTAAACAAAAATATATTTTTATGTTTATTCATACAATGAATGTTCTGTATTCAGGGTTCCATACAAAAAGAGAGACTTTAAATGGGAATAGAGAAGGCTAAGAAAATAATAGCAAGAAAAATAAAAACTAAAGTCGTCTGGCAACAAAAAAAAAACACAACTCCGAATATATTTTCTCTTCCCGCTTTTATTCTAAATTCTACATACTTACCGATCGAAACATATAATAAATCGTTGAAAAGAAATATTCAATATTTATTTACTTTAGTTACCAGAGCAATATTTAAGATTATTAATAACTAGCTGTTCCCCGCGGTTTCACCTGCGTTAGTGTGATTTTATATGCTTACTATAACGGCCGGTTACTAGATAGTCTATAACATAATCTGACTGGTGGTTCCAGAGATTAGCGCTATACAAATATAGTATCGTTTTATTATTGATTAGGAACTTGCTTCTTAAAAATCTTTGGTAAACACACTAGTTTAATACACTATCACACATGCATCGGCTCTAGCTAATATGTATCAACTACATGGCATTACGCATTGAGGCATGCGGAATATGAGTGCCCCTATATGGCTACCGTATCTTATACTATACGCCATAGGTTGGACTTATCAATATAATTAAGCTCACGCATGACACATAGGACCGTAATCCCACTTGACGAAAGGTAAATGATTTTTTGTTTAATTAATGTTTTTGTTTATACACTTATGATAGAGTTATTAAGAAGGACGAAGCTAAATGGAAAACAATCAATTTGGGCAGATGTGAAATGAGAAACCAGTACTTACCTTTATTACGTGAGATAGTTTAAAGCAAGTCTAGCAAAACCCAGGTTTCAAATATATCCGTCATTTTCTAACGTCATAAAGAGCTAGAAAATCTTAAAATCTAGGTTTTACTAGACTTGGCTTAAGCTTGACTTGGCTTTGAAATGAAATGAAAATGAAATGAAATAATTTATTCATTCAAATAGGCCTTCACAGGAACTTATGAATAGTCAAACTCTAATACTCTAATGCACGGTTCGGAAGGTTGCTTTAATAAGCTAGTTTAATTATGCTTTTAATCATTTTTGAAACCAGCTAAGTAACTGACCAGTCAACTTATGGAAATATGGTGTAGCGTTGTACATCATAGTAAAATACCGAGATCCCAGGGCCGTCAGACATTGGTGCCGATTCTGTTGTAAATCGCACCAAACAAATGTCGCTGGAGAATAAGAATAAGACGATAATTGTCATTTTTGATCCATAAAATAATGGGTGTACGTCAGATGATATTTACTAGTTATTTTTTTTTAAACAATAGGTAAAAATAGATGGTTTATTTTTTGTATTGATTATTAAAAATACCTAAGGTTGTATGTTATTTTTGTTTTTTTTTGTATTGAGTATCTTACTTTGGCTAGCGGTTAAAAAATAACAATGACATAAATTTTTATTATAGGACATGCGTCCCTCGTGAGAACCAACGTGTAAAAATATGCATTTATTTTTATTCGCGCGATGCTTGTGGATGCACCCAAAATATATTGGTGACCACTAAGCAGGTACCTCGCCGCACGCGCGTAACGCGTACGTAATGCATTCGCGTGAGAGATTCGCGGCGAGTTCGCACTTTCTGGACAGGGTCTTCCCAAGGCCTAAACTGAATATAATACCTTTTTGATTTTACCTGCATGAAATTCCTTAATTGTCCCCGTTAGGTTAAAATAAGTTTTTACCCGATTTAATTGGTAGGATCAATTAAAATATTTTCAATCAAAGTAGTTATTGTACCTACAACACATTTTAATTTCACAAAAATGCGATTGAATATCGTCATACAGTTTTTGCTTGTTATATCATGATAAGTTGAAATTCCTCGAGAAATAGATCACTTTTTGCAAGCTTTTTTTCAACTAAACGATCCGGAACTTAATAGTTGGCTTTGTACACCTACTCTTATGTCGGTATAGTTTTTTACATGTTAGTCTGGGTTTTTGTCATGTTAATAATGTCGTATTAGATTGAAATCAAATAATTGAATTTACAATATTTATTCAGAATCTAAACAATGGCACAACTTTCCAACTCGCAAAAGAGCTAGATATTATTTTCCCCTCTATCATACCGAATTAACTTAACACTAAAATAATAATTAAATAAATATAATATGGTAGTTGACTGTTGCTCGGGGGACTAAGCGTGGTGTTGTGGGCTCAGTGTGGGCCTGGCGGCGGGTTACTTGGTCGCTCACCAGCCATGGGCGGCGACGAGGGGAGCGTGGGCGTACGCCGGCGCAGCCACCACGGCTGGTGATGCAATCTGAAAACAAATTTAACATATTGGTGAACATAACATTGTAAGCATGTATAAAAAAATACATAAATTACTCGTAATCTGCGTAACTGCGTAGCTTTGACAAAAGTTTGATGTGATTATCGAGCTTGAAGATGAAATAATAGTGTCAAAAATATTACTGAACCACCCCAGTTTGGAAGACAGTTAAACCAGTGGTAACTTCAGTAGATTTGAACTTCATCAGTACCCTTTTAAAGCCTAAACTAAATGGCTTTGACTTTGTATTTAGCAGAATCATGCTACGATTGAGGATTTAAAATAATTTCACAGAAATACTATAGTTCAAAAACATAATTTCTTTGGATTGTATCTAGATGCATAATACTGCAGACGTCATGAAGAAAAGCTTATTTTCGTTTTGCTTTTCATTGAGTCAAATATTGCGATACCTACCTTCTCAATTCAATGGGTGCCTGGAAGAGATTGCTTCTAAGCGACGAGACACCCCATTGTGTACAATATCTACTGATTTTTTGTAGCCTACTGTAAAAGTAACTATCTACATTGATGATATCATAATAAGTAATATTAAAATCTAGTAGACTATAATAAGAGATATAGTTATCACAGTAAAATTCAATATACCCTGACGGTATTGGCGTAGGAAGTGGCCCCGGCGCTAATAAGAGGCGAGCTGACAATGCCATGGCCCCATGGTGAAGCAGCGATGCCATGGCCCCATGGTGACGCAGCGACGGGTGCGGCGTAAGCAGCGACGGGTGCGGCGTAAGAAGCGTAGGGTGCTGCGATCAGGCCGGGAGCGGCGGTGGCGACAGCCAGGAGGGTGGCGAATGCGAGCTGCGAAAAATTAGTAGCTTTTATTATATTTTGTGCTATAATTTAAAATATCTAAATCGGTTGATAATGGCTTATTAACCCTGAATTAGAAGATTATGATTGATGCACAATAAAATTACCCCCTTATTCATAATCCCTTTTTAACTAAATCAGTGTAATAGTGTGCCCCGTCTCACTCTTTCGATCACCAAATGTCACCTGTCAGGTAAAGACTTCGGAATTTTAGCTAATCAACGTTTGATAACTTTGTTATGAATAAGGGGGTTAATGTTTAGATTCATTCTGGTACAACTTTTCAAAACTTGCATAAGATGACTTAACTATTAATCGTAGTTTGGGAAATATAATCCCTTCATCTTATTTGTGTTCGCTAAGAGCTACAAGTACAAACAACACGCAAGATATAAAAAAAGTGATTAATAAGTTCGTGTCATAATGGTCTTATTGAAACAATCCCAAGAAATTGTCGTTGCCCTTTTGCAACAAGAGTTTTGATATTTCCGCGTGGACTGATGTGATATTTGCATGTCACATTCGTAGACGTAGTTTCCCGGATGCTAGCTCCGTAGCACCTTCTAGGCATCTACGAATTCGATGCTTGCAAGTATTTTTAATAGAACTGTTATTACTCTTTGAGAAAAACCTAGATGATTTAAATTATGAAGCAGGCCAAAACCGGCCAAGTGTGAGTCTTGAGTCCGACTTAGTCACCGAGGGTTCCGACATTACTTGAACTTACTGCTATAAAAAGCTAGATCGCATATTTTGTGAAGAAATATTGATAATTTCGAAGAAACCGGGCTTGTTAGAGACATCGTTCTATTTTTCCAGTAATATGTACATCAATAGTCATCAACTGTAATATTTTACGTTTCTCGCTTTACGAACTTCGGAGACAAGGGGCATGGTATTTTTTTGTCATTTTCAATACGCAACATAAAATAAAATAAAAACCAGTTTTAGAATTAAGAAGCCCGTTCATACGATATCCTATTTAAACTTGTTACCCTATTTTGAAGTTATGGTCCCCACATTTCACCCTCTTTGCATATTTTTTTTATTATTTATTTTCAATAAGGTTGGGTTAGCAATATTTAAAACTATTGCAAATTCCAAATTATTGGTTGCTGAAATACAACGCTGTGATAAACAGAAAGACGGACGTAGTATCACCATAAAGGTTCCTTTTTTACCTTTTTGGTTCGGAACCCTAAAACGATCAAGGAAATCGACTCTGATTCGATACTGGGTAATGCCAAGTAGGTATCAACGATATTTTTTGCTAGTAGTATAGGATTCATAGATATGTCCACCTATTGTAATATTTACTACCTTATATTTATATACTTCGACTTTGCAGTTATATAAATTAAAGCGAATTTAACACAAGATTTGAGAGAGGCAGAGCATAGCGTTTATTCGCTCAAAGAGCCGCTTGACTGGGGAAGTACCTCCAGCTTTCAGAATACCGCAGTACTTTATGTTGTGTAAAGTTGTGTTCCTGCGCGTGAGTTAGGTCGCCAGAGCTCATAGGGGAGGTGGGAAAGGTCGGTAACGCGTGAGCGATGCTTCGTGTGTTGCAAGCGTCCAGACATAAGCTAAGGTAACCGCTTACCATCAGGCGGGCCGTATGCTTGTTTACCGACTTAGTCGTATAAAAATAGATCTCAGGTTTAAAATATAAGGTTTGTATTATGACAATTATTTAATATTATTAATAATTTTACATGATTTCGTAATATTGTAAACATAGTTGTTAATAGTTTCTTAAAGGGATAAACCTATTATAGCAACATAATGAAAAAATATAAATTAAACTTGTAAAATTTAAATTGCTCATTTTACCGAATTAAATTTACCGAAAAAAGCACTTTGACAATATAATAGATTTTCAGTAATATAAATCCTTAGACGAGTTAAATTTTGTTGAGTAAGTACCTAGTCTGATTGTGTTAGTAGGTTGTCGCCGTCCTTAAAGGACATTCACGAGACAGTAGATAGGACACTGTAGCGTGGGTTCACAGATCTAGATCAAATCCTTTCTAAACAGACCGGTATGAACAATCACATTACCTTACTAAATATTAGCATTGTGACGAAGTACCTACTCGTCATCGACTTATTATGACTGCTGGCATTTTATGCCATTTTGGTTTCCATCAAATGATTATTTTGCTGTCAGTTTTTAAACTAACCTCCTTATTCATAATAAAGTTATCAAACTCTTATCTAAAATTAGTAAAAGTTATCTAAAATTCCGAAGTCTTTATCTGACACTTGACATTTGGTGATCGAAAGAGTGAGACGGGGCACACTATTACACTATGAATAAGGGGGACTTTTTGGCGGGAACTTGCAAAGTGACGTAGCAGTTTCATTTTTATTTTCATAAATTCGTGTATTTTGAGTTTTATTGCATATTATCGGTGGTATTTTATCCAATAAAGATCAATCTTTGTGCACCAATGAAGTGAAAGTATAGTAAAGTAGTAATAAGTAGTAGTAGTAGTAGTAAGTAGTATAGTAAAGTGAAAGAATATGTGTATCGTGACTTTACAAGTTGTCTCAAAAGTCCGTGACAAGTTTTAGTACAATTACTACCATTTTACTAAAACATGACTTGACGGTGACTGATCATGCGGACTATGTGAAAGTGAATGTGCGGACTATATTTAAAGTGATATAATTAATAAAATGTATGCGACTAAAGGACTTAGTATCCATGGTCAAGAAAAAATTAACAAAAAAAAAAAATGAATAAGGGTGTTGCCGATACGAAAAAATCTTTTGCTAAAAATTTAACCCCCTTACTCATAAAGCGCTATTTAACTAATATACTGTTTAAATGGTCACGTAAATAATGTCACATTATTTGACAATGACAATAGAGTGACGTTATTTACGTGACCCTTTAAACAGTATATTAATTAAATAGCGCTTTATGAGTAAGGGGGTAAGATGTTAAATCTCTGGATGGTGAACAACAATATGCACGGATGGTTCCGGTAGAATAAAAAATAAATAAACATTCATAATGTACTATAAAGATGGAACAATATTGCGTGATTGCTATATTTTTTCTATAATTTTGAAAACCCTCTAGATTGTATGGTACTGATAACTAATGGAATGGGACAGACCCGGCTACGTTGTCTACGGTGAATGCGCAGACTTGAGATGTTGTTATTGATGAGTAAGCACTGTCGGTGAATTACAAATGACTCTGATAACTGAAATTGTATGCCGCAAGCGAAATGCTATCATTTGTAGGTATAATTTAGAAATTGTATTTTAACTTCATGTCATGTTCACTTTCAAAATTCAATTAAGAAAATGTAGGTAGCGCAACATAAGCCGTCCATTATAAAACTTTTAGAAATTTTGACTACCTGAAATTCAGATGGTAACTTTGTTTAAATTACTCGTAAATGAGATGTGAGTAGGGTTGCCATCTCCAAAATCTGGCAACCAGGACAAGAAGCGTGAAACCCCCGGATTTTGGAACTTGGATCCTGGATATGTTAACAGTGCTTTTTTTTATTACTCAATAAAATAAAAAATAATACTTGAAAACTTTTAAACCCGGAAAAAAAATTAAACCCCGCCCGGACGCCCTCTAATAATAATAATAATAAGCCTTTATTGCTGTAACTTATGCATAGTATAACATTAAACCTATAATACTTATTTCTATTGACAATATTAACTAATTGTTTCGGCAATCGGTTTTTATTTTACAGCTTGTCCTTCGACAAAGGCCTCCTCTAAAACTTTCCATTTTGTCCTGTCTTTTGCAGTGCGTGTCCATTCTGGACCAGCAATCTTTATCATGTCGTCTTCCCAACGTTTAGTTTGTCTAACTTTGTTCCTTTTAGTATCTCGTGGGTACCATTCTGTTACTAATCTCGTCCACTTCTCTTTTCCTTCCCTTAACATATGTCCAGCCCATCTCCATTTCAGGCGTTTGTAGAGGGTAGAGAAGTATGTTTTTCGTACCACTTGCTCAAAAAAGTGACATTCTATGCCTCAAAAAGCGAACATAACAATAGTCATTTTTAATCTGTTAAAAACAGGGAAAGAAAATTGCACTGAATTTCATTCACCTCTAGGGGGAGAATGTGATTTAAATTTGGAATACTTACCGACATTTATACTGAACTACATCTGTGTTTACACCATTGAGTTTGTATATAAAGCATTATACATATTTTTGAAAAAGGAATACGCAAATCAACTCATCAACAATAAATGTACCGAACAAAAATGTAACTCTCTCTATCAATAATTGGACCAATGTTTCGAATGTTAACTTTTACTTTTAATTGTCATTATTTTTAATAAATGCTAATCTCATATTATTATTGTGTTAATTTTTTCGCAAATGGTACGAAAAGTAGAGTATTTTCCTCGGTGATAAAGCTGTCTTAGTCTTAGGTGAACTTAAATCCCTCGCTACACTTAGGACTCGTCATAAATCACTCGCTTTGCTCGTGATTTAAGTTTTTAACACCCTCGCTACGCTCGGGAGTAAACCTCGAGTCCTTCGTTACGCTCATGATTTAAATCGTCACCCGCGACCAAAGACACTGCTTTATCCCCATGGTTAATATTCTACTATTTAAATTTAGTTTTGCTCTTTATATTTCGTAATCTCACTTTGTCTCTTCTTTTAACTCCAATTACGACGCCCTCTAGGACAAATCCGGGGAAACCAGGACAGATGGTAACCCTAGATGTGTAATTCTCCGAGGCCGCTGTTCATTATTCTGAAGCTCTCATGTAGATAGTTGTTAAATTTTATTGAGGCAATACATTTTCAAGCCAATAAGAGTTTATTAAAGACCACATAGATTATCCTCTAAAAACTGGTTTTAATTCGTGCCTGCAAGTAACGGACTTATTATTATTGATACTTGAGTTTATTATATCGAGCAATTTACACTGATTTACGATGCTATGGGTGAATAAAAAGCGTTACTTTGTACCGGATGGCAACTAGCCCGACCTCGCCCGGTCATTGCCACTCTGGAGAATGACACTTGAAAATACAAATAGCATAAAATACACTATAATTGTACTTAGAAGGTTACATTTACTATATAATGAGAAATATAATAGGACACCGAAAAAAATAATTGTGTTCTTTGTTCGCAGTTTAGATCAAATATCGAATGGATTTTTATAAAAAAATTGTTTGTATGTATAATCCTAAGCGTAACTGGGTCGTTCTTCTTTTTTACCGACAATCACCTTTCCTAATCTTATTATACGACATTTTAGAGTATTGTATTGATTATGTTGTTAGTATTTGAATATACGTCCATATATTTATTTACTTATTAGTACAAAATACTCTTTCACTTTCTCTAGCCAGTATTTTTTTCATAAGTTCGTTTTTCATAGAATAGCGTGACAGAGGGTCTAATCCAAAATGTGGTCCCTGAAAACGGCCACTCTGTTACAGTATTTTCTGGAAAACCACCATAAAGAAAAAATATTTTCGGCAGGGAAAGAAGTATTAATTAGTCCTAATAAAAAAAAACATAGGCTACGGTAACTGCTTACCATCAGGCGGGCCGTATGCTTGTTTGCCACATAAGTGGTTTAAAAAAAAAATACATGCAGCGTTTATAATATCAATAGTTCAAAAACCTAAAAAAACAGAAAAATTACAAAACGTCGCTGCGCGTGCAATACCGCGGAAGAGCACTTTGTAAAAACCACGTATTGTGTTTTTTTTTTTTTTTTTTTTTTTATACCACTTAGGTGGCAAACAAGCATACGGCCCGCCTGATGGTAAGCAGTTACCGTAGCCTATGGACGCTTGCAACACCAGGGGTATCACTCGCGCGTTGCCGACCCTGAAGAAACCGCTTCACACCCTTTTTGAAGAACCCCATGCTGTACTCCATTGGGAAAACCACGGCAGGGAGCTCATTCCACAGACCGAGCGTCCGCGGAAGAAAACTCCTTTTAGCCCGCACAGTTCGAAACAATTCTGGTTTCAATGTGTGTGAATGGACTCCCTGTCGATGGCGAGAGTTGCGATGGTGAAAGGTAGCTGTGGGCATCAAGTCGAATAATTCCTTAGAACACTCTCCGTTGTACAAGCGGTAGAACACACATAACGAGGCAAAGTCTCTCCTCAGACTGAGTGGCTCTAAACCGCTTGTGAGCTCGGGATCGTCAACAATTCTGATGGCACGTCGCTGAACCGAGTCTAAAGGCCCCAGCTGGTACTCAGGAGCTCCCGCCCATAGATGGCAGCAGTACTCCATATGAGGCCGGACCTGCGACTTATAAAGTTGCAGCCTTTGCCCCGATGTGAAGTACTGCCTCGCTCTGTTGAGCACTCCAAGCTTTTTGGATGCCAGCTTAACCTTTTCCTCCAAATGACTTCGGAACATAACGTCGCTGGAGATGTCGACGCCAAGGATCCCGATGCTTTGACTGATGTTCAAGGAAGTGTTCTGGAATTTTGGAGCCACAGACCATGGGGTTTTCTTAGCGGTGAACGCGCAGGCTTGAGTCTTGGTGGGGTTGAAATGGACTAGGTTTAGTCGACCCCAATCGGAGACACTAGTTAGTGTACTCTCGATTTCAGACACCAGCTGTTCGCGGCTTTCCTCCACCTCGGAACGAGGGATATTTGCACGGCCCGTGTATTGAGCGTCCCCTGTACTGTCGTCCGCATAGCAATGAATGCCGTCAATAGACAGCATATCATTGATACGCAGAAGGAACAGTGTTGGGGACAGCACAGAACCTTGCGGGACGCCGGCATTTATGTCCATGCTATCGGAGCAGCTACCATCGACGACGGCTCTTATGCATCTGCTGGACAAAAAGCTGGCGACCCATTTGCATAATCCCTCGGGAAGCCCGTATGCTGGTAACTTCGTGAGAAGACCCCTGTGCCAGACCCGATCGAACGCCTTCGCCACATCTAGGCTCACTGCCAAAGCCTCACCTTGACTCTCGATGGCGAGGGACCAACGGTGCGTGAGATACACAAGGAGGTCACCAGCTGAGCGACTATGGCGGAAGCCATATTGTCGGTCGCTCAACAACTCGTGATCCTCCAGGTATCTCAAAAGCTGCGTGTTGATCACACGCTCCATGACTTTGGAGAGAAGGGAGGTGATAGCGATAGGCCTGTAATTCGTCGGGTCTGATCTGTCGCCCTTTTTGGGCACTGGGTGCACGTGGGCAGTTTTCCACGAAGACGGGACTTCCTGTTTGGTGTAGGAAAGTGCGAAAAGACGCGTCAATACTGGACACAATTCAGGAGCACACTGCTTCAGCACCACTGCCGGTATGCCGTCTGGCCCACTCGACTTATGGATGTCCAGAGAAAGTAATTCCCGTCGGACCTCACGTTGGGTTATGCTTATCTCCGGCATGGAGCTGGCACACCGCGGGATGGTAGGCGGTGTGGCACCCCCATCATCCAAAGTCGAGTTCGAGGCAAAGAGAGAGCCTAAAACATCAGCTTTCTCCTTAGCACTATGGGCCAAGTTTCCGTCCGGCTTACGTAGTGGTGGCAAGGTCGACTGGCAAAAGTTCCCCTCAGCAGCTTTGGCAAGAGACCAAAAAGCACGACTTCCAGAGGGAAGGCTAGTCAGCCTCTCACCAAACCTGCCGACGAAATCGAACTTAGCCCTGGCAATCATTCGCTTACTGGATCTCGAGGCAGCGTTAAATTTGCGTTTCGCATCTGAGATGTTAGTATCCTGATTAGTTCGGGCCGTGGTCCAAGCCTCATACAAAGTCTGCTTATTTTGTCTAGCATCTTTGCAGGGCCGATTAAACCACGGTCGTTTCTTCATCCCTGCAGCCACTAGCGGGTTTGGGATATAACATTCCATTCCCGCCAGTATCGCCTCAGCGACGGCAGCTGCACAGGTTTCAGGATTATCTGATGCGAAGCAAAGCTGCCTCCACGGGTACGATGCGTAGAATTCACGCAATCCATCCCAGTCTGCTGACTTATAGTGCCACACGCGACGACGCCCGGGCGACCGGAGCGAAACGGGCCGCGCACAAGGCACTTGCGACCGGACGAGACAGTGGTCCGATGAGCCGAGTGGCGCATCCACTGTCACTACATAGCTGTCCGGTCGCGTAGTCAGCAGAAGGTCCAGTAAGGAGCTTGTATGGCTCTCGATATCAGGGATTCTCGTAGGAGAAAGAACCAGTTGCGAGAAGCCATAGGCCAGGGCAAAGTCGTGAGCAGTCTTCCCCGCGAAGTCGGTGATTCGAGAACCAAGCCACTCAACGTGGTGAGCGTTAAAGTCTCCTAGAACCACCAACTCCGCAGAAGGATACTGCTCGAGTACTATGCCAGTCGTCAATTGCAGGTGCTCAAATAACCGAATCGTGTCCACGTCACCGCTGTGGGACCTGTAAAGGCACGCGTAAATTCGGGTGTGACCGCCGTGGTCTACGCGCGCCCACAAAACTGACAGGTCCCGGTCTTCAAGGCCATGAAGACGTCGACAGCAAATATCCTCCCTAACGTACATACATACCCCGGCACGGCGCACAAAGTTGTGCTCCAACTTGTACCCGGGGTAGTGTAGATACGATGTATCATCAGGGCAGGATATTTGCGTCTCTGTAAGGAATAACAGGGTCGGCTGTGCAGTCTCAAGGTGATGGTGGACTGCATTGATGTTCGAGTGAAGTCCCCTGATGTTGCTGAAGTCAACTGAAAATGTGGACGGGGTTGCCGCTGATAAACGTTTATTTTTCCCTTTTTTGGCCATTTTAAAAGTGAGTTGAAGAGGTCGTTGAGAGAAGTTTCTGTGCGGGCAGCGGAAGGGACAAAGCGCGGTATAATTTCACCAGAGTATTGCACAGGTGATGCGGTTTGCTGTTGCGGCAGCCGGAAGGGCCCCCGGTCCCCCCCTGACACATTTGGCCGAGTCCACTCCGGTTTCCTTCTCCGGCACGACCAAATGCACCAGGGATTATGCGCTAGGCGGCGGGCCAGCCTCCCAGGGCGGAGATTAAGTGATCCCTGGGTTCGGGACCCCTACAACCTGCGGGCGGCCAGCGGGCAGCCGTTTCACCGGGTCTCCCTGACCGCCGCAACAACACGCCACGCCTGCACAGTCCTACGGCAGTTCTACACCGCTGGTCCCCACACACTGCCAGCACAGCGCCTCCTCATGGAGCTCTGGCGACCTTACTCACCGCAGGAACACAACACCACATTAGAGTGATGTTATTTGGCTGCGATCTTCTGTAAGGTGGAGGTACTTCCCCAGTTGGGCTGCTCCGAATTTCGAACGGGAAATTAAGCCCGTTTGCCCTACCTCTCTTAACCTTCTCTTGTTTTCGTGATTTTACAGAAAGATGAAAAAACTTAATAATATTATGTAAGGTCCTAATAAATTAGTGAACTTCCTCTTGAATGATGAATGTATAGGTCATTAGCAATTAAAAAATATTAATAGAAAAATAATCCGAGGGAAAAAAAAAACTTCTTTGACTTGTATGGAGAGTCTCTATGCAAATCATTTTTTTTTCCCTCGGATTTATCCGTGTACGGGTTTAATTTATTACGCGTATTAATTATGCTTGTAAAGTTACTTCTTATAACATCAGCTATCAGCCAGTGAAAGACCCTTCGAAATCGGCATATGCTTTTAATAAAAATCTATTATTTTGAAATTACCAATAGACAATTCAAATTTATTTATATGTATAGTTTCAACTAAGACAATAAATACACTTATTATAATTGTAGCAAAAGCGGATAATCTTAACGTAAAGTATCCGAGGTATCGACTACCAAATAGAAACTTATGTAAAATTTTCCTAAATTAGGAAGAACCTTTATAATTACATTCACTTTGTTAAAATCACACAAATGTGTGAAAATAATTAGTACATACATATTATCTAGTGCTCTACAAATGTAATCGTTTTATGGATTAATTACACATTCATATTGTGATTTTTTGTTAAATTATAATTAATATGACAAAAAGAGAAGGAAAAATAGTCATATTAAAATAAAATAAAGAGATAGTTAATGAAACTATTTAAAATAAATATCTTACCAGCTTGTACATTTTGAAGGGTGGGTGGGGGTGGCTAGTTGAGTAAGATCGAATGTGCCAAGGGACAGTTAACACAAGCTTTTATAGTACTTAGACACATGGCTTGGCCTAATCCGTCTAACCCTACCTACAGCCTGGGCC
The DNA here is from genome assembly GCA_951394255.1 of Polyploca ridens. Taxonomy (NCBI): domain Eukaryota; kingdom Metazoa; phylum Arthropoda; class Insecta; order Lepidoptera; family Drepanidae; genus Polyploca; species Polyploca ridens. Next base: position 8,584,597 of record OX596256.1, on the reverse strand, counting down.
TAGGTCAGTACCAGCCTTCGGCAATAATGGGACCGATAGCAAATCAACTAATCATATTTAGATAGTATTTAAAATTTCGATAATGTAAATATTAAACAAATCTTCCCCTGTGTAAATGAATGTGATGTATTAAAGTCACTAAACTCTTTCAAAAATAATGTATACTTAATGTCGTTACCATAACAATAATACTAAGATTGTATTAAAAAAGCGTTTCTCACGTACTCACGAGTCCTTTCAAAATAACTACATTCTACGGAGTGGGCAAATATGTTCTTGTTTTCCATTTTAGTTAAAATGGTAGTAACATTGGTAGCATTACATCATTGTCATTTCAATTAATTTGTACATAATAATAACAGGGTACAGGTAGACGCTGAACATTGGTAAAGGTCAATTTGTTAAATAGAAACATAGTCCACTTATTCATGCAGAAAAAAAAAAGAAATAGTTGTTGTCTCGGCGAGTGCAAAAATGGCACTCGGTAATAACGAAATAGAATACTTTTTCTTACTTCCACGCATTTTCTAGTGTTATGGAATGACAATTACTACTAGTACCTATTATATTAACGAAAACAAAACTCTATCGAACAGTACACACGGCTACACATCAAGCTAAACATTTCCAGTATAAGCTGATCTCGCATTGTATAGGATTTCCGTACAATGGGAGGTCAACTTATACTAGAAATGTATAGCTTGATCTGTAGCCCTGTTTACATTCTTTATTAGAATACACGTAATTATATCACAACACGTGACAGCATAAGATAATATAAAAAGAAAATAACGTAACAAAAATAGTGGTATCTTTTGAAAAATAATAAAACCTTGTCCGTCAACTAATTTGAATATGACCCAAAGTTGTCTATGATTGTGTACACGGTGGTAAGGTACTTTATACCCGCACTTGATGGCTTTGTAAAGGTAGGCAACACATTGGCAATCCACCTGGTATGGCTGGTGGAAGTAACCACTTACCTTCTGGTGGACTGCCTGCCTTTACTTTACTACTTTGAATAATCTATACTTACTAATATAATATCAATACTATTTTATATATGTATTCATATATAATAATATAATAAAGCTGAAGAGCTATTTTGTGTGTGTTAAAACTACCAGTCGAATTCGAAAAAATATTTCACTAATAGGAAAGAGTGTTAAAGGCTAACATTAAATTTTAGTTCTGCCTATCACTTATTTAAACGAGAAATCATAGTAATTGTATTTAAAGTACAATATCCTCATGTTGAGTTTTATTTTTAGCGTTAAAATATACTACCTTAATTTTAGGAACAATTTTTAAATATTAGAAAAAATATTCTCTCATTTTGAAACCAACCGTACTCTGAACACTTGGTTGTAGAGCTGGTTGTATTTTTAATACTACACATACGCTACCTTCATGTATCATATGATTAAATAGTTTTGATACTTGACCAATAATAATATAATTATTATACATACAATAAGTACCTCGGTTTCGTTCCATGATGTCATGTTAATTGTTGACTTCAGCAGCTTTGTACTTGAAAGAACTCACTGGCTTTATTCTATCTCTATTTTATTGTTCTCTACCATGATAAAATAATATATAAATCAGTAAAAAAAATAGTACTGTTTAAAAAATAATAGAAAATTATTTTCGTAAATTTTCTATATATAGATTGTATTTTGTACATATTTGTTGTATACTAGATATGTTGATACCTAAATGATAAGTTACCTTTTTGTGTATCATTGGAACCTGAGTTTAAAAGGTACGCTATTCTAATTATAATACTATCCTAATCCTAACTAATATTATAAATGCGAATGTGAGTTTGTTAGTTTGTTTGTACACTTTCACGCCTCAACTACTCAACCGATCATCATGAAATTAGGCATGCTGATAGCGTATGCAGAGGGATATAGGACTTTGTATCCCAGAGCTAGAAGCATATCAAACATCCTTTATTTAACAAAAAAAAATGCTTTCAAAATATGAGTTTCACGTTACAAAGGAAAAATTAAATGAGCTGTACAAACCGCTGAAATAAAAGTTTGCATTTGTTTTAAAACGAGTTATTTCATTGTTCTTTTACTCTTTTAAATAATAACAAAGGCACGTTTTAAATATTAGTTTTACTCAAACATGGTACCTACTGTTTCGCATGAATTTGCGAGTCGGCTTTCTATAATATCTAATAAAATTAATTTATTTAACTTCCTTATTTATTTAGCTGATTTAACTTATGTTCTCAAATGAGGTTTTTGGTTCATTTCTGATAAAGCTGACCAAAAGAAAATTTTGCTAGTTATTGCTAGATCTAGTTATTTTGAATAATTATTCCATTCATTTTGGCAGGAGATGTAGGCATCAACACAACAATTCCTCAGAACACTGTCCGTTGTACAAGCGGTAGAACACACATAAGGAGGCATATTCTAAAAGATTTAGGGGATCTAAACGGCTTGTGAGCACGGTTGAGTCCCAAGCTGGTATCTCCTGTTCAGAGACGATAACAGAACTCCATATGTGGCCGGATTTGCTACTCATAAAGTTGCAGCCTTTCTACCGATATGTGGAGTACTGCTTCGCTCTATTGAGTACACCTAGCTTTTTGGATCTCTTTTTTGTCTTGTAAGTGACTACGGAACAAAACGTTGCTAGAACCATCGACATCAAGATGTTGAGGGATGTCACAGAATGACCTTACAACTTTCGTGTCATAACAATAATTGTTAAAAATGACCAGATCTAACAATATCTAGCAAAAAAAAAACTGCCTGGCACATTCGGAAAAGGCCCAACATTTTGGGATAGTGTTCAAATCATAGATTTAGAATTTTCTACTACCGTTAATCTAAGGTTAAAATAGCTAGCAGCAAATAGGTATAGTTATACCGTTCGTGACTCTGAAATTCAAGCATGCAGTTCTAGAAAATAATTAACAATTGTAGAGTTATAAAGACATTAGAAGCAGAACAGTCAACTACATCAATATCATATATCAAAACGTTTTCATACGCAGGCAAATGTATCAAAACTACACATTGACAGTGCAAAGACTAAATTTTATTTGTCCAAACATGAAAATTGCCCTGTCGTTGCTTGAGCGCACAAAGGAGGGCAGGGCATTTCAATGACACTATTCTAGTAGCACCTCACACGGTCAGCTGACTTGTTATCATTTCATTCATATCAGGGTTATACTTAATTAATAGATACTGCCTCCTATAGTGGGTAAAGCTGTCAATAATGCCTTTATTTTTGCTATAAAATAAAGATATATGTATTTGAAAGAATCTATGAACCTTTGTGTGATGCTACTTACCAGTATTTTTAATTATAAATTATTCTAATTTATATCCTGTCTAAAAAAGAATTTAGGTATACGTTAAATAAGTGTTGCTTGCTCCATATACCGGCTATGCGAAAAAATATACCAATTTAAATATTTTATAAATATAAAGCAATTTAATTAGGCTTTTGAATGCTGAGTAATTCATACTTCCGTTACGGCGGTTAGTTCGTGCAAATAGTTCAATGTTATTTAAATTATTACATATTTTATTTATTTCCCTGATACTAAGATTGCTGGTCATAAAAAAAATTGAACTATGTTTAATAAATGAGAAGCCTTATTTTTTAGGTAACCTATTTCTGCCTAAATTGAATACGTGGAATGAATATTTTTATATTCATCAATTACTATCGTTGAAAGTGGAGTAGTTTTTCTTTCAATTATAATAATAATGTCCGCTTTTTCTTCAATAACTAATTTGTATAGAAAAATATTTAAGTTTTTATAGTTCTTAAGTTATCTATCAAATATCGCTCTAAAGCACAAAGTTAGAAGAAAAACGATTTTATGTATTTTTTAATATCAAGCCTGATTTAAAACTAAGTGACATGGAAACTATCAAAACTAACGAGATTATTTTAGATAAAGAGCTATTATTTCACCAAATATCTTGAAGTCATAAAACTCCATCCAAGCACAATCATCGGAAAGTATTGAGATGAGAATGTACCATTTAAAATGTATCTACATCCATTATACCCTTTACTCCTCTTTTCTTCACTAGGTGACACCATGCTGAACGTAGGTTGATAACTATTTACATAAAATGTAATTGGGAATGACTGATCAGTGTAATCTATTAAAGCAAGTGTTCATAATCTAAAACTAGATCGTGAGCATATAATTAATAGCCAACTCAAGTTGAATGTAAATAATGTAAGTGGCTGGAGTATGTAATAGATATTTATGTGGTACAGGTACCTAATAGTTGGTCCTGTCATTTATAAAATGGCAGACAACAGTTTGCGTTATATCGTCTGCTTACTGGTAAAACATGATAAATGCACTTTTTTACTAAATCGAGTTAAAAATGCAGTTACATGTAATTTTTTACGCGCTATCTACTGATAAAACCGAATAAATGCAATGTCCAATGGCTGCAGAGATAATGAGTTTGTAAAAGTGATATATACTCACATTTTGAAAAAAAGATACTAGTATAACATAATAAATAATCTTATGGCAAAATCCGTTTCAGTTTATACAGGTAAAGAACAATAAATACGGTTAAAACTTTTTACATTATATAATTTAAATAGTTAAATGGCAATAATTATTCTGAGAATTTGTCATAAACGCATTTATTCTATTTTACTAGTTAAATAATTCAACTTGGTGTGCTAATGTCTCTACAGCAAAAACGAAATAAATGTCGTTTACACTTTTTTACCAGTAAGAACGAGAGCGATTGATCGTAGTTGTCACATTCCGTGCGCACGTGCACCGCGTAGAAATAAATTGTTCATCCTCTCATAATCTGAAAGTAGGCCTAAAAGTATCTAAGGTGCGGAATGTAAATGATATTTTACGTCCCAAGGGTGGTAAAGAAAAAAACTAAGTATACTATGTAACTATATTCGTCAATGGCAGAAGCTTATACGGTACAGCCACACTTGGATAAAATGTTTCAACTGTGATCTTTTTATAATTATTATGATCAAAATGGCTGCTTTTTTATACTTCTAAGGTAAAAGACTCATCAAACCCTTGTTGAAGAACCCCATGCTGTACTCCTCTGGGAAAACCATGGCGGGGAGCTCATTCCACAGCCTGTGTCCATAGTAGGAAGCATCTTTGAAACAGTACGAAACCATTTTGGTTCGAATATATGAGGATGAGGATGGACTCCCCGACGATGGTGAGATTTGCAATGGTAAAAGGTAGCCGTGGGCATCAGGTCAAACAATTCTTCAGAACACTGTCCGTTGTACAGGCGGTAGAACACACGCAAGGAGGCAAAGTCTCTCCTTAGACTTAGCGGTTCTAAGCTGCTTGTGAGCTCGGGATCTCGGGGTAGACAATTCGAATGGCTCGCCGTTGAACCGAGTCAAAAAGCACAAGCTGGTATTTAGGTGCCCCTGCTCACACATGGCAGTAGTACTCCTTATGGAGCTGGACTTGTGACTTATAAAGTTGCAGTCTATGCCTCGATTCACCGCTAAGAAAACCCCATTTGCTGTGGTGCTCAATAGATCGAGGCTGTACTTCACACAGCCTCGCTCTATTGAGCACACCGAGCTTTTTAGATGCCAGTTTGACCTTATCTTCCAAATGATTAGGATACAGAACGTCGCTAGAAATGTCGACGCCAAGGATTCCAATGCTCTTACCGATGTTCAAAGACGTGTTCTGGAATTGTGAAGCCAAAGTAAATAGGGTTTTCTTAGCGGTGAACGCGCAGGCTTGTGGGGTTGATATGGACTAGGTTTAGTCGACCCCAATCGGAGACACTGGTTAGTGTACTCTCGATTTCAGACAAAAGAAGTTCGCGGCTTTCCACCACCACGGTATGAGGGATATTGGCACAGCCCGAGTAATGAGCGTCCCCAGTACTGTCATCCGCATAGAGTCCGTATTGAATGCCGTCAATATACAGCAAATCATTGATATGCAGCAGGAGCAGCGTCAGGGACAGCACAGAGCCTTGTGGAACGCTGGAATTTATGACCATGCTATTGGAGCAACAACCGTCAACGACGGCTTTAATGGACAAAAAACTAGCGACACATTTGCATAGCCCCTCGGGAAGCCCGTACGCTGGTTACTTTGTTAAAAGACCCTGTTGCCAGTCCCGATCGAACGCCTTCGCCACATTTAGGCTCACTGCCAATGCCTTACCTTGACTCTCGATGGCGAGTGACCAACGGTGTGTGAGATATACTAGAAGGTCACCAGCCAAGCAACTGTGCGATCTAATCAGGACCCAAACATCTCTTATGCAAAACGCTAAAAATGCTACCTCGAGGTTCAGTAACAAGCCTTCCCTCTCGAGTCGAGCTGACTGGTCTCTTGCCAAAGCTGCTGAAGGGAACTTTTGCCAGTCGTGCTTGCCTCGTAAAAAATAATTTATTTTTATTTATTTGATCATTTTTGTATGAAGTTAGCACCTAATAAGTGACATACTTACACTAAACTCTACAGGTAAAACAGGTTAAATGTATCAAAAATATCATTATTTCAGCGAATTTTGTCCAAAAAAAACTTTCCAATCAAGTAATTGGTGTAAAATATAATAAGCCATTACACATCACTGAAATTAGCCCATGAAATCATTGAATTCAGAAGATATATCACTTTTATTAAGTACAGGTAAAACATCATAAATGCAGTCCGCTTTCGATCTAATTTAATTTTATACAGTTTTTACTAATACCAAATATTATATAAGAGTAAATATTAAAAGAAGGTTAGTTAATGCAACATTTCGCTTTAACAGGTTTTTAATTAACGAGTTTGAAATAGATCAAATTAAAACTTAAACTTTGAAAAGTCATTTACTCGAAATGACACTAACTGCACTTATCACGTTTTACCCGTAAGCAGACGATATATTGAGTAAAATGTTTGGTTTAATTTTAATGAGCTGCAAGTAGCAACTAATGTCAATATGTTGTCTGCTGTGAAGGATACAGACATGAAATATGACTGTGTTTGTCGAAATATCATATAAAACCTAAAATTACATATAAAACCCAAAACATAGATTAAGCTATGTGTAACCTAAGTTTAGTCTGAGCACAAACAAAGCACACTCTTTATTTCTTAGCCAAATATTCGTTTATTATAGAGTAGTCATTATATTATATATTTCGCTCGTAGTCTTAATATGTATACCTATTGTAGTATAAGTAAATGATGAGATACCTATACGAGTATTCCCTCAATCCAAAATCTTTACTGGCTTGTCAAACTGTTTAATTGTGTTATATTATAAATTAATATGTTGATCAAAGATATTTATCTTAAAAAAAAGTTTGTGTGTCAATGAGCTCCCTCATTCCACAATCTGAGCGTCCGCGGAAGGAAGCTCCTTTGAGACCGCACAGTTCGAAACAATTCTGGTTTCAATGTATGAGAATGGACTCCCTGTCGATGGCGAGAGTTGCGATGGTGGAAGGTAGCCGTGGGCATCATCTTATACAATTCTTCAGAACATTGTCCGTTGTACAAGCGGTAGAACACACATTAGGAAGAGTGTGTGAGTAGTGAGCGAAATCGCATGACGACTTTTTTGTTAAAAAGTTAATTTATTTTAGAATTTTTAGTTTCATATAGGTATACTCAATACTTACGAGTGTAAAGGCCTGATGTTATGTTGTGTGATTGCGTAAACAATGCATTTTTATGCGATAGCAGCAATTGCGGTTGATTTGCTGTAATTGTTTGAAGAGTTCCGTTGTCTGTCTCCGTAACTCATCATCAACCCCTTTCGAACAAGAAAAGAATCAAATCCGTCTATACAGGTCGTTGTTTTGGTCAGCGACGAGTGACTCAGGGTCGATAATACAAATGATACTGGCGCTAAAAAAATATTAAAAAAATACTTTATTTCTTTTAATAATAAAAATAAAAAATTTTTTTTTTTTTAAAATCATGTAATAACCTAAAGTGTAGACATAATACTCAACGGGAGTGCGAGGGAGTAAAGAGGTGGGCCGATGGCAGCTTGGGCCTAGCTCTAGTCTGTGCACGTGCCGAGTAACCATAAATTTTATTTCAAATTGAATAAGGTATTTCTCAACGCATTTACAGTATTTAATGGAATTAAGTCCATTTTTGGGGAATATATTTTTTGTACTACCGCTCCTGGGTCGCTTGTCGCCGACCAAAACAACACCCTGTATATGACGGAGTTATACCCGAACATACAAAAAAATTAATTGATTCTAATAAATTGATTATACGTGACGAAAGTCGCTAGATCGAATCCTACAGCTTGAGCTATGACTAAACCATAGCTCGGTGGTAGGATACTTTTTAGTAGCCTTGATAGTTTAGGGTTTTATTGTAGTGTCAAATTGAACATCTGCGACTCAGCGCTAGTTCCCGTCTAAGCCATTATTGTGCTTACAAATTAAAAATAGGTATATTATTTTAAGAATACCTAGAACACAATCTTTTCTCTGATTAAAATTCAGCGCATTATCAGCACCGAAAAAATGCAAGTAGAATAAAACATTCGTATTCTTAGGCAGTCAAAGTGTTAACCGATCGGAATGCAGGATACAAAAAGACGGAAAAGAAAACTAAGTGTTAACATTATTCGTATAATAACGTATCACATTATAAAAACTAGGAGGTTTCAAGTAAGATTCTGAGCAAGTCACTAGGCAATGATATCACCAAATTCGTTTATAGGTAGTAGGGAGCTGAGACGTATCTTCCGGCCACGAAAGGGGCTGCAGGTGCGGCAACGTAGGATGCGGCAGCTGCGGCAACATAGGGAGCGGGAGCTGCGGCAACATACGGCGCCGGTGCTGCGGCTACATAGGGGGCAACAGGTGCCGCGACGTAGGGGGCAGCGACGGCGTGGTTGATGGCGTGCGCCGAGTAAGAGCTAGCGTAGGGCGCAACGTACGCTGCCGGGGCTACAGCAGGAGCCACCAAGGCTCCAGCGTGTGCGGCAACTGCTAGGGCGAGGATGACCTGGAAAAGGAAATTCATTAGAAATCACTGTAAGTTTAGTTTGCTTCAATTATATATTTTGTAATTACTAAAATGTTTTTTTTAACTTACGACGAATTTGGCGATCATTTTGCTTGGGATTGTGTGACTGCTCACAAGTTAATACTCTGAAATATCCGATGGACTGTGTAGTCTCCAGGGCATCGTCACGTTTTATAGTAACTGTTGATATCGTTGGGCAATAATGTGGACGGACGACGCATGCGCGCGGCTTAACAATGCGCAGGACATCGCGGTTGGCACCGCGATTTTTGACCCAGACTTCGTGACAATCGAAGCATTCTAATTTGGACTCTGTGCACACCAATTTCACTGTATGTTATGTAACTGCGGAAAGGGAAAACTTGCTTATTTATGATATATTATATTATTATTATATTTTGCCTTCTTCCTATATTCCTTTTAACTAAATAGGTTAAAGATTTTGATCGTAGGGTACTTATCTATTTATACAATAATTTGTATTCATATTCGATTCATGTGAATGTATTATGGTTATACTGATTTTTGATCATGATGATGAAAATATCGTTATAGAAAACGATTAAACACAATGTTTTGTGTGATAGGTACCATCTGGCTAAGTGGTGAATATTTGAAAAACCTATGCCATAACATATTTGTAGGTACTTTTATTCAACATGGGTAAGTTAATAAAATGTTCAATACTCAATGGTTTAACAATCTTGTAATGTAAATATTTGATTAATACATTAGCAGGTGCCTATTATGCTATAGAACTGCCAAGGTTTAATTGCAATGGAAAGCAACTTGATTATGGGTTGAGCGGAAATATGTCGCATATTATCAAAATGAAACTTTACAGTCTGATTCTAAAAGAGATGGAAGAAGAATGGAAGCAAACTGAATACGTAAACAAAATTACTTCAAATCCATTATTAACCTTGTGCTAAAAATTTCACAATGAAATCGTTTCCCAATATGCTCCATTTCTCCGCGAACGCCTTTGCGAATCCCAAATGACCGTCTGCAATACGTCAAATGTTTATTTTGTCGCACGTTATCTGAATCACAATCAACATGGTATAAAAAGGCTACTACTTTTTCTTGGAAGTCACACATCACATCCTCTTTTCGTTAAGGAAGGTCCACTATCAAAACAAGCAAGATGTTCTCTTTCAAATCTGTAAGTAATTATACATTTTTAATTATCAAACAAACATAGCATATTAATTTTGCAGGATTTTAAGCACATTTGTTTTCATTTCACAGATCGTACTTATTGCTGCGGCTTTCACCATCGGCGTAGACTCAAGCGCACCATTAGCCGCTGTAGCGGCTGCTCCACTTATTGCACCTGCTGCAGTTGGTTACGCTCATGCTGTACCTCAGAACATTCCACCTTATGCGTCGCAAGTCAGCGTGGTCAATAGGGCGCTCAGTCCTCTCGTAGCTGCACCTTTTGCTGCTCCTCTTGCTGCACCACTAGCTGCTCCATTAGCTGCTGCACCATACCTTGCTGGACCAGCCCCAGTTCTACCTGCACCTTATGCAGCTTCTCCTTACTCAGCATACGCTGCTGCCCCCTACGCCTTACCGGCTCCGGCGGCATATGCTGCAGCGCCCGCTGCCTATGCTGCACCCTACCCATATGCAGCAGGCCCTCTAGTGCGATCAGCCTACGGTTACGCCCCAGCATACGTCCGATAGATTTTAAGAGAATACTCGACTGACCTTTCTCTTCAAAACACTGTCTTATTCGCAGAAGCGATTTGTAATAGTCGTGGTTATGTATACTACTAACGATAAAACTTTAATTTCAATGAAAGTATACATATCCATAGTCTATAAATTGCAAATCGCTGATGTGAATAGGCAAAATTAAGACTTGTTATCTAATTTTTATATTTTTTATATGAAATAAAATGTAATTATGTCAATTTGAACATATTTTATTTGTTACCTATACACCAGTGCGTACTAAACTTACAAAATATTTAATTTAGGGCCGATTTATGTATGTTTCTTCATCACAAATCTACATTCCTCAAGTCAATATGTTTGTTTTAATCTCACTTGTATTATAAAAATTAAAAAGTTTGGACTTATTAATTTTTGTGACAAATCACGCATAAAAGGCTGATCGAATTTTGATGACACGTACACAGATAGATTATATCTTGAAATAACATAGAAAACTATTTCACCCTGACAAAATTTAAGTTCCTACGGGAATGCGTATTAGTAATTATGTTCTTGCAATAACTAGGCTAGTCAGTAGTAGTCGTTTTCTGACTTGTTTGAATGCAGAAAAAGAAATCAAAACGTTCAGGACATTTCTGGTCATTATATATGGTTATTATATATATGCTGAAGATTTTCGTCGTCACAAAATATCTATAGACAGCCAGTTCGATAGTTAGTTACTTATAAATCTAATTCAATTAATAAATTGATGCCCTCATCACGTCGAGCCGAGCACAAACCCTTGTCATTTGAATGGAATAGATTATCTTGTAAACTGGAAGCTTTCATTTCCCGACCTGTCTGTTTCTAAAATCAGAACATTGAACTCTGAATTGAACTACCCTGAACAATATACTTTTTTTTATTACATAGATTTCTATATGCTACGAATCCTGCTATTATGTACATGTTCCCGTGTAGGGTACCTTTTCAATTAAATCAAATCAAACCCAAATGGAAAACGGATTTGGATAAGTAAAAGAATCTACAACTCTAAATAATTGTATAGTGAACAAATATTTTTTTAATTTGACGAACTTTCTCTATTTACTCATTCATTCTGCTCATACAATGAATCAATCCTCACTGATATTGAGTTTATTTATGGAATTAATCAAATCAAAACAAAACAAAATATTTATTGAGTTACTAGAGACAATTTTTTTTATTGAATATTAAAATTGAATAGATTTTTTTATATTACTTTACATTCATATAAATATATCTATCTATAGTATGTTTACAAGTATCTGTAGTAGAACTTATATCTATCAATAAAAAATTAAACGGGTTGGATAGGTACCTACCTAAGGGGTTGTATGTATCATTACCCTGTGACCAAAGTGGCAGTTCATATAGTATATTGATATTAACTCAAATTAAAACAAAACCATATTTTTTAACTTATTTTATTATAAAATTAGTATAAAACAGCCTCATATAAAGTATTTAGGTAACATATCAAGGGTTTAACAACAAGTAACAATTATTAACAACAATTAAACTATTTAACACTAAACAATAAGACTAGATTCATTTCCACGCGGCTTGTTTAATTATGGGTGCTGGTAATAAATTGCCGTAGGGTGATACTCCGTAAGGTAACGGTGCTCGTAGTGCAAAGGGAGCTGGAGCTGGTGCAAACACAGGGCCGGGATATGCAGGTGCAGCTGCTACAGGCCTAATAATGGGGGAAAACGGTGCTGAATGCAGGGCTGGTACAGCTCTAGCAAACAATGGACCCGGGGCAGGAAATACTGGTGCGGGGGCAGGAAAAACTGGTGCGGGGGGAGGGAAGACCGGAGCAGGGGCTGCAAAGACTGGAGCGGGGGCTGGGAAGACCGGAGCAGGGGCTGGAAAGACTGGAGCAGGGGCTGGGAAGACTGGAGCAGGGGCTGGGAAGACCGGAGCAGGGGCTGGAAAGACCGGAGCAGGAGCTGGGAAGGCTGGTAGAGCAGGACCAAACCTAGCAGGGCTGAATAATGGTCCGGCAGGGGCGAACGCTGGTGCTGGTACCGGTGCAGGTATAAAACGCGCTGAGGTGATTGAAGGATACGCGGGCACTGGAGCTGGTAGAGGCGCTGGCAGCAGTGGCGCTGGGGCTATGGCAGGACCCACTGCGTGTATAGACCGCACACCACCAGGGAAGTTATAGAATGGCGCATATCGCACCACGGATAATGACTTGGCTGGTATAAGGTGACCTATCCCGCTAGCGTTGCAGCTAGCTATGATAGCAATGGTGGAAATGATCTGCAAAAGAATATTGTATTTGTTAGTTAAATTACACATCATTAAAATGTTAACTTGTGTTTTGTATAATCACTTACTAGTCTTAGCATCGTCATATTGTACAGTGTTATCACGACTTGATTAGTCGGGTGTCAACGTGGAAGTGTATTGATTGATGTGTCATATGTCGTTATATACTTCATACTGTTGCAAGCATTACGTCTATGTTGGTCATAGTCAGTTTCACTTTCCTTAGCCAGGACATATGCATGCTCAATTAGGAGTCCAAACGGACCCCATTGACTACCGAATCTGTCGGACGACTGACCATCCATAGGTGTGTTATATAATTTATTGATATTATAATTTGTAGTGACCCTGCAGGTACCCAATTGATATAAGTATTGCGTGCTCGGCTATAGACATTTTCATGACAGAATCTATCGGCAACAGAAGTATCTATGGTAAAAGCTATAGTTTCTGGTAATACCTATCGGCCTATTTGTCATAACCTCATTTTTCCTATAGGCTTGTGTTCGACTACAGTCTCACAATGGCAAATAAACTTGTGACTGAAATTGGTAAGCATATAAATCTTAGAAAGAAACTGGCTCTCAAGTGCAGCTGTCGGAACACAACAGTAGTTGCTCGGCATTAGATATTTATATTGTATTGCTTGATCTTCTTACCTTTATTGCTTTTCATTATAATTTGTAACGTTAAATAGTGATTATTCTTCAATTTTTTTTATCAAAAGATCGGCGTGGTTTGTGATAGTAAAATATAATATTCCTAAAAATATATTTTTTGTTTAATTAAAATGTATATTTAGGCCGTTTGAAAGCTCAGTGGTTGTGGTACCAAAAGATGTTGATTCGAATCCTACAATGAGTTTAAGTTCGGTGCCATTTATTTATTTACTTATTAAATATAGATTCAGTCTACTTTGTAGTTTTGCCGCCGCGCCGGGGCACGCAATTGTTGTCAGTGCGATTAGAATGTAAAATTATGTAATGAATCTAAGCTTGTTTTGAAAAGAGTAATTGCTGAGTTTATTGCCGGCTCTTCTCAGCAAATGCAACCTTCCGAACCGGTATTAGAGTATTAGAGTCAGACTTTTCATAAGTGCCTGCGAAGGTCTATTTGAATAAATGATTTTGAATTTTGAATTTTGGTGTAGGAAAACATCGTCATGAAATTATAATAGCACACATAGCCGTGTTTACCACCCTGGCTGGAGACAACCGTTAAGTAAAAATTTTTCACTTGGCACTTGGCACCAAGGTAAAAATATACAAAAACAGCTATAAACTGTTTTCAGGATTAGAAGATATCGGTGACAGTTCACTTTTGACAATTATAGTCATGTGCCTTAACGATATCCAATCGATTTTTTTGTTGTATCGAGAAAGTTAATAAAGAAAGTAATCGAGTTTCATTTTAGTGCTTTTATTTTCCAAATTATATTTCCTTATCACTGTCTTACTGCTTAATACCGCCTCGTGTGTAATTACCAACTTTGCACACATGTATCATACTGTACTATTATCGTTGTTCTTAATTTCAGATAATTATTACAGGATTTATGAAATTATGTTTGTTAATTGATATTTACCTAGTATTCTCTCTCTCTTTGATATCGTACCAATATATCGAAATATTTTGGTAATTAAAAATATTTCGATGTTTATAAACCAATTCTTAAATAATCGATATAACATAAATATATCGATACTTTTTTGAATTTACCTGTCGATCAAGCATTGTCAATCACTATAGGTCAATGTTCCGTTCATGCAGCAAGTATTTTAAGTATATCCTATTTCTTAATTTTTAAAATTATCAAGCTATAGTATTAATTTGCTGAAATTATTTCTTAGTTATGTATAGCGATATATATTGTATTTTCGCAATGATATAAAATGAAAATTAAAATATTTTTTTTTTAAATATTATATTATTTACTCGCAAGTAGTATGAGTGAACCGGAAAATGTGAACTGTCACCGATATCTTCTAATCCTGAAAACAGTTTATAATTATGTGTTTATTAAATTTATATCTCCTTTCGCGCACATGCACGAAGCTTTACTACGGAGATCAAGCAAGGGTGTGAACGACTTTGAGTATCACTATCTGTAGTACTATGTACTACTGTAATATAAATATAGTATATATAATATAGTAGTATATGCTATGATTCTAATGATAAGTATATGCAGAGTAAAACTGAGTCAAGATCCTTTTCGTAATTTTGCCTTTTGTCATATTTGTTTTGTAAGTACTTACATAAATGTTGTCTTTCTGTTTGAATACATATTTTCTATTCCATTACTATAATAATATAATTTTACATAGGCTTATTTATTTTTAACCGACTTCAAAAAAAGGAGGAGGTTCTCAATTGGAATGTATTTTTTTTTTTTTATGTTTGTTACCTCATAACTCCGTCATTTATTAACCGATTTGGAAAATTCTTTTTTCATTTGAAAGGGTACGCTTCCCGTTTGGTCCCATTGTCATCAGATCAGGATTTGATTACTTCTTAGTGTACTTGAAGTCGGTTTAAGGTTTTTGTAAAACAGTCCAATTATTTAAATTATTTTTATTACGTCACGCTTATGCAAATAAATCCTTCGCGAAATTGGTTCACGGATGAGGGGCGCCCTCAATATTATGCAAAGCGAGCAGAATAACCATATTTGAAACGAATTGTAATTACCTATGTACGTCTTTGTTGAAGTACTTTGTATTCAGCGGACGTGAGTCTGTCGATAGATAGGTACACGCCACAGAGAAATGGTGTTGCGATCGCGATCACTTACAAGCCTGATTGTTATGCGGCCTTGAGTTTATTTCTACATTAGTTTCGTGGAATAATAATCAATTTTATCAAGGATTAGCAAGCCATACTATATTTTAATGGACGTGTTTGCATTTTGGAAACATAGTAGATTTGGAGGAATAGATGAATAGATCTGATCGTGATGTGAAACATATTTTGTTTCAATCTCTTTAGGCTGTCCAAATAACACTTGACCTAAAAGGAATCCGCTATTTTTAGTCAGTAGCGGTATCTTCCAGTGGAAGTACTTGGTCTAATTTATTTCTAAATAACATTGACACAAATAGAAAAACTATGATAGGACTTTTGGTGTATTTCTTTTTTACAATATGTTAGTTATAAAGGAACAAGTTGATATAAGATCTTCAGTAGTAAAAATCAATGATTCCTGTTTTTAAACATCTTTATGTAATTAAGTTTTCCTCAAACATTATATTAGGGACAAGGGACATAGGTAGCCAGGCACGTTAATTGCTCACATGCAAGGGGTGTGATTACGCACCGAAAATGAAAAACATTTTGCCTAATGTACAGAAATAGGCCAGCCTTATTTCAATTGTTCTCCTCATTACAATAAGGCTTCTTCATGTAACCACATTGTTGTTTCTACTTGTATCAAGGCCTGTGAGAAAACTTCCTTGAAACTCCTTAAAATCAATAATTCCTCAGCGGTAAACAAGTATATATATACACATGTTAATAATGTTGTCACTTTTAAGTCTCCTTAAAAAAGTATATAGGTACCTATTACCACAGAATAATATACTAGGTACGACTATTACTGATAGTTTTATGTATTAAATAAAAAATGCATATTTGCGATTGTATAAAAATTGTATTTAATAAATTGAATGATCTAATTGTCGGTGCTTTTTCACTTGAGGGCGATTAAGGGAGCAGAAGCGCCGTAGTAAGGTGAAGCTGCGTAGTAGGGTGATGCTGCGTAGTATGGAGCGGGAGCGGCGGCGTAGCGGGCGTATGCGGGTAAGATGGGGGCTGGGGCAGCAACCAGAGGAGCTGCGGCAGGCGCCACGATCCTCGCAGCGGGAGCGTAGGCAGGGGCCGCTACCAATGGCGCTGGAGCGACCAGGGGAGCTACAAGACCGTTGTAGTTTCTTGATACGTATTGCGAGCTATGCGCAGTCACGAAAGGTGCGGGCGCTGCGACCAGAGGCGCTGGTGCGGCTACGTATGCAGCTGATACACTAGGCTTGGCCGAAGCCATGGCGATGGTGGCCAAGAAGAACACCTGTAATAAATAAATTGATTGATTAAGGATATTTTTATCACAAGGTAATTATAATACCAAATAATTTGAAAGTACTTACGATTTTGTACATTTTGGTTGGTTTGTTGTTTCTTACTGTTGAACAGAAGATGAGAGTGTGATGTCCACTATTTGGTGACAATACCTTTTATACTGAAGTCTGGTAAGATTCACCTTGTGTTACGTTTCGTCACTGTATTGCAATGACTCGTTAGACTCTGGGCACGCAACGGGGTTAGCACCGCACGTCATTACGACAACAAAGCTGGCCGGACTGATAACATTACATCGGACCAGTTACTCCATTTTGGACATATCTGATCTTATAATCAGAATATAATATCGTTAGACATGCTTTGCATATTTATCTACCTAAATACTAAAATATTTGTTTGAATTAAATACTTTTGAAAGTGTTACACATTTTAATGGGAACTCAAAATGGTACGAGTGGATACTGCGATCTATAAAGTGATGCTTGACTGATTTGTTGCGTCCGATGAGTAACATGAGCTAAACACTAACTTGACTCACTTTATCATGGGAAATACGGTCAAGTATCTCTTAATCAATCTAGCTATTAATAAAACACGTGGGTATATTTTTATCGCCGTCATCAGTTATTTTAATATTGCTGTAAATGTTAATTTTTTCTCCTGTTTTGTTCCTTTATCTTCATTACATTGTCGTAGGTGTTCCATAAGCTTACTTATCTACTTGATAGAGTAATGAAAAGCTAAATGGTCACTATTAGAAGGCCTCTGGTCATAAGTCTAGGCCAAATGATATTTTAAAAAGCTTTTCAATTAGGATCAGCCAAAACTTCATCAAAATTGTCCTGTTAAATCTGGCATCAAGAGATAATTAATATATTAATCTGTATATTCAAGGTAGCCTGACATTTAAAATAACAAGTCTAGTTAGCTCCCTTTTGTAAAGATCAAATAAATTAAAATAAACTTACCTATATAAAACAAAAGTTCAACTTGATTTATCAAGGAGATAAGATTGTTTATTAAGTGTAGAGATATTAATATAATAAACTGGTTACAATTTGTCTTGTTTTGTCATGCTGTGCTTACACCTTTTTGATCACGTTTATTGTCTACAAGGTGTCACAAATAGGTAGGCTATTTGTAAATCATACAAATTATGATAAATATGCGATTTGCATGTTTGTGTGCATGTCTATGGATATTTGATACTCATCGCTGTAATGGCTGAACGGATTGCGATGAAATGTACAAATATTCTCTCTCTTCCTCCTTGCCTTATCCCATTATTTGGGGTCGGCTCTCCTCGTTCTCATACACCAGGATGTTCTATCCTGGGTTGTCCGTACTGTGAGTTGGGCTACTTCCAAGTCGCAGGTTACTGTAGACCACCATGATGACCATGATGACCACCATGAAATGCACAAATATTACTGGAATAAATAAATTATCTATCTATATGTATTTTTCCCTGGGGTAAATATTTGATCCCTGGGGAAAGTAATTAAAACGCGGAGTGACAAGTCTGTGACAAGAAAGCTGTTTAATTAGGCCCACAGTTAGTCAGGTAATTTTTATTATTGTTTCGTACCCAAAGGGTGCTAGCGGGACCCTATTTTTAAGCCTCCGCTGTCCGTCCGTCCGTCAATCCGTCCTTGCTTCATTCCGTTTGTCTGTCAATGGGCTGTATCTCATGAACCGTATTAGGCAGAGCTGAAATTTTCACAGAATGTGTATTTCTATTGCCGCTATAACAACAAACAGTAAACTTGAAATAAAATTGAAAATCAAAAACTGCCCCCATGCTAGAAACGGAACCCTTGTTACATCTCTGTTTGACTAGGTTCCCAAAGTACCTACATAGGTACTTTGGGATATGTTGTTAACTCTACTATATAGTAGAGTTAAAACTAGACGGAGGAGTGGGGATTTCATACAAAATGCTGGTTTATGTTTTAACCTTTCAAAGCGAGCGCCTATTGAAAGCTTTGACAAAATAATAATCCCACCAAAAACATATTCATGTAAAATGTTGCCAAGATGAGACCATAATATGGCTGGCACTGTCAAAAAGTGATCAGATCTCATGTAGAGCCAAGCTAATAACTCTACACGCCCTAACTTCACAAACTCTACACCTTAGTCAAAATATATGTGACTTGGCCATATACCTATGTCTATTGAAAACATTTTACACGAAAATGTTTTTGGTGGGATTTCACTTCTTTTTGTAAGTTGCTTAAAACTTTTTTTTTATTATGTTCATTTTTTCTTCCTTTTATGGGGTGTATTTCTTGCTCATCAGAGGTGCCTTTCTCATATCTCACTATCTATCTTTGCCAGAAAAGTCTTTGAACTTGTATAATTATTTATGCAACCTACCGAACCGGTATTAGAGTCAGACGTTTCAGTGAGTGAAGTGCCTGCGAAGGTCTATTTGAATAAATGATTTTGAATTTTAATAAGTCCACTATTGAAATCATATCCCGAGAATTTTGTTTATCTCATATAATCCAAACCCAAGTTATGAGGGTTCAAAAAAACAACGAAGCGCTTCGAGAAAAGGTAGGTAGGTCCTTGCGCTTCGCTTGGCTGTCTTGACGAGATGCTTATAACAATGTTTCAAGTACGGCAAGCATTCTTGTGCCCACACAGCTGAGTATCAGCATCTGTAAATTAAATTTTATATTCAATTTTGTCCATTTATTTCAGATCCAGGTTCCATATATTAGTAGTTAGTAAACTTAAAAAGTAGAGACGTACTAGATTAAAAATGTATAAATAGTTTATCTTATGATTGTTATAATATTTTTCTGACAAAATATGTCTCTTGTAACCAACATTAAAAGTAAAATTACATTGTTTAGGAAATTTAAAACACCGGCCATTTGGATCGCGTGCCGAGTGTTCCGTATCTTCCTTGGACATACAAAAACTTAGGGTTACTCACGGTCTGCATATGATCCCAAACATATAATGATAACTTTCATAATTTTGTTAAATAAAAACAAAATATAAATAAAAAATATTCTTATGACATAATATATTACTCTACATTATTTCATTTTATCTCATAAGACGAGCATTAGGAGTAAAATAAATAGTATCAAAGATAATGTGTAATGAAATGATGCATAGAATGAAATTTTGGTTTATACACATTATGCGGAGCGAAAAACATAAGAAAATGTATTTATATGGCCCAAATAACAATAAATTATTAGTTACTAAATATAGTTTATGATGATAACAGACACTAAAAGTCAACAGGTATTAACAATACAAAATATTGTTAATACCTGCTGACATTATGTATTCATACTAGTATTTTATGTAACATATTCTTTCTAGACTTAATTTGAAAACAGTTCTTTGTTATCTTCAACTGAATACTACATCCATAAAATCATGTGCATCGTACTAATTACTACCATTCTATCAGTGACGTCTCTGAGTAAAATATAATATGAATAGGAAAATATCATTGGGCACGTGCATTACCCGGTGCTCATAGGCCACGTGCGTTTTTATCCGACCTATCCAACTAGCTATGTTATCCAACCTAGCCAACAGTCAATTCATTTCTCCCCATATTAGTTTTTTATTGAACAAGATTATTTTTAGAAAAACCATTTTTTTTTATAGAAACGCTTAAGTTTAACAAACAGACAAATAAATAGACAAAGATGATTTTTTTATACAGTTCTCCTAACAATCGTATTGGGGCCTTATCACCAATGCAGATTATGCGGTTTAGCATGCCTTCAAATTGTTTGTTGTTTGTGAAAATAATAACTACTTAACATACTTTTCTTAACCATCGATGAAACCGTACGTAAGTTAAAAAGAGTCTGTGATTTGAACCTAAACCCTCAGGATTATGCATTGAGCACTACCTCATTAGAATAACTCGCAAAAGGCACGATGCCCTATGAAAATCTTTGTTCGCAAATAACAATTTCATAAAAAAATTATAAAGACTTTTTTTATACCACTAAGGTGGCAAATAAGCATACGACCCGCCCGATGTTAAGCAGTTACCGTAGCCTATGGACGCTTGCAGCACCAGGGGTATCAATCGCACGATGCCGACCCTGAAGAAATCTCTTCTCACCCTTTTTCATGTTTGCTGTACCTACTTGAAAAATGGTAAAGGATAGGTACTAGGGTGCTTCTTATTTTTTGACTTTTGAAAAATAACTGCGTCAACCCGCCATTCGCTTCTATCACCTAAATAACGAACCTGTGATTTTTATTTATTTTTTATATAGGGTTTGAGGGGTCGCTCCCTCGAGTCAAAGTTTGAAAAAATGACGATATGATAACTTGCAGCTCAATGTAGATAAAATAGTTATATTAATTATTCAAACATGATAAAAAATAGTAATTAAACTTATTGTTGCATTAGTCCATCCAAGGATACTCGTACCCCTCCCCTCCCTACCTCCTGCATGCGCAACAACCTAGCAAATAACTAAGAAGCAGGAGGAACATTTTCGAGTTCAACGTTTTTTAGATCTAGAAATAAAATGCTTTTGCTTCGACACCACTACAGTCAACACCGGTTTAAGAGCTGGTGCTTGCATCCTATTAGAGCAGAAGATGGAAAAAGATGTTCTTTGGTTGGCCCGTCGTCATCATTAATGGAAATAATGCTAGAAGCAGTCGTAGTTCAAGCACTAGGTCCGTCGAGTGGACCAGAAATCTTTATCTTCAAACGATTTAGAACTGCTTGGCCTTGATCATAATAAGTTCAGTACTGTTTCTTCAGACCCTGACGCTCCAAGATGCGTAGAAAATGTTGTAAGCAGCATAATTTCATTTTCTAAGCAATAGCTAAATGATTTTCAGCCACGAAACGATTACAAGAAATAGTTGAAACTTGCAATAAAAATTTTGGGAGGTGTTCCTAATAGGGATTACATTCAGAACTCCAGCAGGTCTTCATCGTGTACGATACGATTTATGGCAAAAGACATTTATTACCTTAAGCTTTCGATGTTTAAAGACCAGTTTAAACTGACAAAAAGGGAACTTAAAGCGATCACTGTTTGTGTTTTCGTTGAAACAATTTATGTAAAGTGCTGGTTTTAAGCTCCTGTGGCAACTTCTGCACCAAGGAATAACTATTGCTGTTAAAAAATCTTAAGAAGCTCTGTCCAATAAAGCTCTAACGAAGTTCCTTGTGCGTTTATGGTATCTGTCCGAAGAACTTGTTGCACTAGCTTTTTTTGACGACGAGGTTTGTCTTTAAAGCAAACAAAAAATGGTGATCGCACTGAATGAGGAAGGTCCAGACTTCAGTCGCAAGTGAAATGAACAAAATATTGAAGATTTCGTGTCCAGCAACACCTGAGGATTTTTTTAAATCCTAGGAATCTCATCTGCGTTTTTGCAAAAAGAACCTCGTGTTTGGGAAGAACATGAAGACTACAAAGCTTCTAGATAAATTGTACGTTCTATAAGAGTTGTGCTCGACATTGCGAAACGAGGCGTAGCTTTGATTGAAGCGTATAATAAACTTATTATTAACGATGAAAAACAAAAGCAATTCATTGTTTTGGTTGTAAAAAAATCAGGCAAAAGTACCCTAATGCAAAGAAAACCACGTTATTAGCATAAGTTATATTTTTTTTAATGTTTATAGTTATATAATCGGTGCACGCTTGTCCTTTTTGTAAATTAATAAAAAAAAAACAAAAACAGTTTTTTATATTTTTCATTTGCCGGTAGCGACCCCTAAATATAACTTAAAAAATGTGAAAAAAATATAACATTATTTTTTTGTGCCTTAGAACAGAATGTAAGAGTGACGCAGTTCAAATTAAAAAAAAAATTTTTTTGGGCCAAATAAGAAGCACCCTAATAGGTACACACGGCAACACATCAAGCTATACATTTCCAGTATAAGCTGATCTCGCTGATATAGGATTTCCGTACAATGGGAGGTCAGCCTATACTGGAAATGTATAGCTTGATGTGTAGCCGTGTGTACCTCTTACTAGGCAAGTTATGTATACGGTACAATGAGTGACTTCCCCACACTCACTTAATGCATAATAGATATCTAGTCACCTTTTTTTTTTTTTTTTTACTATTTATAGGCCTGTGTTTGACCGCAATCTCACCATGGTAAGTGATGATGCGGCCGAAGGTGGTAAGCACACAAAGCCTAGAAGGAACTGGCTCTCAAGTGAAGCTATCGGAACACACCGAAAGGTGCTTGGCGACAGATTTTCAACTTGAGGGTGGTAGCCAGCCAGGCGGGTACTACAAAGTACCCTACCACCGTGCTATGGTTTCCTCACGATGTTTTCCTTCACCGAAAGCTCAAGCCCATTGTAGGATTCGAACCCGGGACCTTCGTCTCGGTATCCGACGTCACTACCACTGAGCTATCATCGCCTTAAAAACCTTCAATCAAACTTTTATTATTATGTATAATACGTTCGATACACATAGGCATGTCGTGCGTCTGGTACTCATAATATAAGTCCTTTAACTATTTCAGTGATGTAAGGAGCACAAAGTCAACCCTAAGTACATAATCTGCTAAAGTTTATGTCTATTATTAGACAATCTGGTTGGTCACATTTTGAAGTATTCCCATTTGCGCACCGATTTTTTGAGCGCGATAAGTGAGCCGAGATTGTACTTTATAATCAATGCACACGCGTGTCATACGACGTTTTTCAACACACTTGCGAGGAAAAAACAGACTTGTACTTTTTAAAGTAGATTTTTTGATAATAATCAACCACACAATAAGAACGTTAACAAATATGGCACGCACGGGTGAAATAGAATTACAGCGGCGAGCTGTCATTCTATTTTACCCGTTTAAATTAAGAATGCTTGGTCTACACACATAATCACTTGCAGTGAGGTACAAACTTATCATAATCGGGATTATACCTATCATAAAACTGTGCGGTAATGTAAAGTAAAAAGCACTAGTGCGTAATAAGCTGCATTAAGATACTAAAACGGTGCAATAAATGTCACTTTACGAGCAAGTGTGTTGAAGTGTTTGTCAATAAAATTAAGATTATCTACTTGTCTTGAAGTTGCAATTTATTATCTTTATTATCTACTCATCATCATCATCATCAGCCTATAATGTCCCACTGCTGAGCACAGGGGCCCAATTCTCACCCAATCGAAACTGATCGCTCGATCGAAAAAAGCACGAATTCTAACTTTTACGAACGTTACGTTATTCTGGCAATTTCAAGGCCGGCATATTTAGAAGGGAAACCAGTCAGCTAGAGCGTTGATTGGTCGGGGCCGTTCGAATTGACTCCGCCCCTCGAAATTTTACAGTCGAATAGGACTCGAACCGTAAGTTCGATTCGAAGGCTAGTTCGAGGGAAGTGAGAATTGGGCCCCAGGCCTCCTTTCACAAATGAGGGTGAAAGGGAATGGACAATACTCCACCACGCGTGCCCACTGCGGATCGGTGGAGGCAGGCTAGTGGTCAACCTACTGTTGGAATTTTTCAAGCCGCCTAGGAGGCATCCAGCTAGCTTAACGACTATCACAATTAAGTGATAACCGGGACCAAGGGCTTTACGTGCCTTCCGAAGCACCCATCCAGGTACCGACCACGACGGTGGTAGCTTAACTTTGCTGATCGATTAAGAACGGCTAATCATGCTACACCACGAGCGCTTCACATATTATCTACTGATTGTATTATTTTAATTGGTTTAATATCAATTGAATATGATGATCAGTGTTAATTGAAGACATTCCATTACTAATAAGTCAATGTTGAGGAATTTATACTTATAGCCGTTTTCCTATGTTAATGTTAAGAATTGTAATTGGTGCATTATCTGTAACAGGTTACTGGTATTGGTATTGTATACTAATCAATAAATACATAGTTAAAGGAATAAATCATACGCCAACATTGTTATAAAACTATAAATATATTAACATTATTTGCATGTTTATGTACAATGTGCAAATGCTTTAACAAGTGTTACTAATTATATACCACTTTCATCATAGCCTGGGTGGCTTGGTGTTTGGTCGGTTGAAAGGTCTGAAAGTTGTTGGTTCGACATCTCTAGAATTGATAGATCTCACGTTTTGTGAACGTGCGGCTACGTTTCTTGCTGCGAGGGGTGCTCCGTACGTCACAAGACGTGCTGGACCATTTGTACTGCGATACCTTAGATGCGATTGCTTAGGCCTGATGATAATTTTAGCTCTCGTCGATGGCACGAAAGCATATACATGTTTAACAACTTTAATTGCTTGATGATTCGCAAGTGGCGGTGGTGCAATATATGCCAGCGGCACAGGAACGACCTCCACAGATGTTTTCAACTTTAGCGGCCTGCCCTTTGGTTTTGGCCACGGCAATACATTAGGCCTCGGTAAAACATGAGGCCTTGGTAATGCATTAGGCCGAGGGAATGCATTTGGCAACGGCTGTGGTACTTGCTGTGACGGAAGAGGTGGCGCATAATATTGTTTAAAATTCACATTTTCATTAGACGGTAGCGCTTGTACGAAATTGTCATCACTGTTAGACGGTAGCGGTGTCGTCTGTTCTTGTTCCCTCACTGTGGTTTGCACTTTCATCGGCGTCGTTGCTTGTGTAGTTGTTGTTGCTTCTTTTCTATCATCGGAAACATTAATGGGTCGTTCCGGTGGTACAAATCCAATGATTGGTGGAGGTCCAAAAGGATATGGCGGAAGCAGGATTGTAGCAACAGGAGCTGCGGCATTAGCGGTGGCAATAGCTATTGCTACATTTGGTTGCTGTGGTTCATTTTGTGATGGATTGTTAGATACAGGCACTGTTCGGGTAACAGGTTGCACAAACACTGGCGATGGAGGTGCTATGGGGATCACCGGCGCGGGTGCTACAGGTATCACTGGTGGAGGAGGAATTGCTACTAGTCGGTTGAATGTTCTCTCGAAGTATTGCGAGCTGGCTGCCGTGACTATAGGGGCGTGTCCCAGTGGAGCTATTGGCACCACTCCAGAGCTCTGAGAGACACCACATATCGCAGTCAATACCACTACCTGTAAAAGACGTAATACTTTAACACATGTTTAAAAAACCAATAATTGCATTAATTTATTAAATAATGTTACCGTTCGTAACATGGTAACCCCTTGCGTGACCGCTTTTGAAATTATAATGTGGGTGTTAGAAAATGGAGCCCTCGCTTTTATATAGGTGTAACAAATTTTGCATCGTAGTGAGGCAACGAAGCGGGTGTCGCGGAATACCTAATGTTTCAATGGGTAAGGACGCGGACCTTGATGGCTACAAAAATCGTATTGAAAACGTCCAAGGAATAATAATACGACGATGGGCAGTTGGGAAAGTACCAGTTGCAACTGTTAATAGCCAAATTTGCCTAAATGCATTCGTTCCCTTCTACCTGCATGGCATTTTATTCCTTTAATGTAAGGTATTGTAGACATCAATGAATGTTGTGTCATATGGTTGACGTAAAATAGTATAATGTTGTTGTTTTTGTAATCGATATATCATTGCATTTTTATTTGACCATTGAGACCAATTATTAGCTTACTATTAGCAGGAAATAGTTCAGCTTTATGTTTCGAATATGGTTTTGGGTAGATATTATAATATCTAAATAAAATTATTATAGCAGGTTTTTGAAATATGGATTCCTTGAATATAAAACCTAAACAGATCATTAAATTTCATTTCATTTCATTTCCTGACGCTTACAATCTAGGTACTTTCAAGGCCAGAGTGAATAGGTTTCTTCTGGGTAAGCGTGTTTCATCCTAGGCTTCGTCATCGCCCCTTATGGGCGGGTCAGTGGCCAAACGCAAGCCCATCTAATTTAAAAAAAAAAAAAAAAAATTAGGTATAAGACAGCTTTAGGGGTGATTTTTCAACCACCAGATAAGCGGTATCTATCTATTAATTTGAATTGAGAACAGTGTTTGTTATCAGATGAATAGTTATTATGAAGAAGGTAGGTACTAGCAATTGAAAAATCGACCCTTAGTAGTAACATTAATCCCCTAAAATTCTTTTAGAATACATATTTAGTTGTAATTTGAACCTTAAATCGAGTTTCTGATTCTAATATGCGTGCTTGTCATAAGGCTAAATAAACCATTATAAAGTACAAAAAAATGCTTTAATAACAATGCCTTGTGTTTTGACAGGATACATTTTTCACCTAGATATCTTGCTAAGTTATTTATAGCAGGCGAAACAACAAAGCCTAACTTAAACTTGCTATTAAAATGTCGCAGGACAAATTATTTTATTCAGAATTACATATTTACAAATCATGTTATCTATTTTAAGAGATAAGAAACATTCAATATGTAAGGCATTTATAGATAAAATCTTTATTATCAAAAAGAAAATATAAGAAATGTATAAAATATACGAAACTAAACATAGATAAGTACTTAAGAGGACTCAATTCGTCATACTTTTCATACAAAACCTCTGTACTTATTATGACGCTGTTAAAAAATTTTCGTTAGATGTTTTGAACAAATAAGTATCTTGTGCACTATATCTAGCCGCGTATCTAGGCGTAATTTAAAAAAAGTGTGAAACAAATTCAGTCAAAGCCTCCGAAAAACAGCGTTTTTTCCTGAACTTTGGCCATATATAATGTACCTATAAATTGTAAAAGTAAAGAAAACATTTAGATACCAGGCTTGCAAATGTATTGGAGATTCTAAATAACTAACTTTTTCTTCACAAACGTGTAAGATTTTTTCACAAGAAGTATACTCCTGGAATAAGTTTTATGAATGCAAAATCATGAATGTTGACCTAGCGAAGTGGCCGCGAGTGATCAGCGGAATTTACCGACGGCTCTGATGCTGTCTCTCTTTTTTCGCAGTCAAACATTACGTTTGATGAAACAACAAGCTTTTAGACTATGCTTGCGTTGAAGTTGCGCCGGCCACAGAGGGCCGCCTTAAGTGTACACACGGCTACAGATCAAGCTATACATTTCCAATATAAGCTGACCTCTCATTGTACGTAAATACTATACAATGCGAGATCAGCTTATACTGGAAATGTATAGCTTGATGTGTTGCCGTGTGTACAATGAACGGACTACCGCACTTCCAGACATATTGTAATTACATATTGTACTTATAATATATGTAGCTTAAAATAGTTGGATCGAACGCATTTGTATTTATTAAAGTTAAAATCAAAGTCTAATGGTGCGTCTACGCTATGCGAACCGAGCACAAGCCGTGCCACTCTTCGTTGGTCGCTCGCGATGTCAAATGTGGACGTTCTACGAGTCTACAACATTTGCTACAACACGAGAACGAAGCGCATTCATGTCAAAAAACGGACAATTGGCAGAGCCATGGCGAAGTGCAGTCGAATGCGAGCCGAACGCTCGTTCGAGGCTCGCAACTCCGTCTACGCTACGCGAATTCGTGCTCCATGTGTCCTCGGCTCGTGCTCAGTTCGCATAGCATAGACGCACCTTAACATTATATTTAGATTTATGTAGGTACTTAATTATAGGAAAAACGGCACAAAAGTATAATATTAGAATATGAATTATCACAATTATTATTAAATCTATCTCAATCATCTGAATGATTGAATTAAGATTTAATTATTAATAAAAGTAAGTGCTTCTTCATAATTAGAGGACATTTCATCTCTTCCAAAAAAGCTATCTGAGTGTTAATGTAATAACACATACATACTATTATACCAACTGGTATTCTACTCATGCTCTAAGATAGAATATTTCAGTTTTGATGTTGTGTTGCCAGTGCCATAATTATCTAAACGTAGCTAACTTTTGTTGGCATTTTTAATAATATCTATCTGTTAATCGTTTATTTGTAACGTTCTGTTCTACTCTTGTTGTTTATATTTGTACTGTTTTCTATCTCCTACATTCTGCTGGCAGGTACGCTTAAATTATTGATTTGGTGTTTGCTTTTTAATACTATTATTATTATTTTTTAATTTTTATATATTTATTCATTTATACTCTTTATATTTATATTATATTATATTTATTATCTTAATGTCAGACCTTGAAGATGATAGCAATTTATTTCATTCTTTATCGATCTCTTCTAACAGTCTGAGCAGCAATGACAGTTTTCACTCTATAACTCCACATTTATGTGATACTCTAGACTTTCACTTTGAAGATGTTCCTAAAAACTTCAACGTTGTTCATATTAATGCCCAGAGTATTCCGGCTCACTATCCCGATATGCTGACATCTTTTACGAACAAAAATATCCACGCAATTCTTGTCTCGGAATCATGGCTGAAGCCCTGCTTACCTTCTACCTCTTATTCTTTGCCCGGCTTTAATTTAATACGCAACGATCGTGTCGGTAGAGGAGGAGGTGGGGTAGCCATTTATCTTCGTGCTCATATACCTTTTTCTATTGTTAACATGTCCACTCAAAGCTCATCTCCAAGCGGAGCTGAATATATTTTTATTGAAGTAGAATTATCTGGTCTTAAAACTCTTATAGGTGTATTATACAGCCCTTCTCTCCTTATTAATTATTTCTCCTCTTTAGAAACAATTTTAGAAAATTTAGTTCCTTTGTACAGCCACACTATTTTGATGGGTGATTTCAACACTTGCTTACTTAAACGTGATAATCGTTCTGCTCTGCTTAAATCTATTACAGACGCGTGTAATCTTAATATTCTTCCTCTTAATCCTACTCACTTCTTTCCTCACTGTGACCCTTCTCTTCTTGACCTCATTATCGTCTCCTCTATTGATCATGTTGCTAAACATGGTCAATGTACCGCGGATGCATTTTCCTTTCATGATCTCGTCTTTCTTTCCTATAAAATACGTCCTCCCAAGCATAAATTGAGAATTCTGCTGCAGCGCAATTTTGGTGACATGGATTTGCAACTACTCCTAGATGACGCGCATAACATTGATTGGTCTATAATTCAAGATGCGCCAACAGTTGACGAACAAGTTAATATATTCAACTCTCTCCTAACACAACTATATGATAAACATGCTCCTGTTCGCCCAGTACGAGTTAAGCATCTTCCTGCTCCCTGGCTCACGGATGAGATCAGGTCCCTACAATCTAAAAAGAACGCTGCTAAATTGAAGTACAAGCATAGCCCTGATAAGCATCATGAGAAATACAGACAGACCCGGAATCACTGCAATAAGGTGTGTAGAGATGCACAACGACGCCATATTCATAAATCTGTAGAGAATGGGGACCCAGCTAAAATCTGGAGATTTCTAAAGACACTGGGAATTGGAAAATCCAATAAAACCACAATTTCCAAAAATATCAATTTAGACCAATTAAATCAACATTTCTCTTCTTCATCCGTAGTAAATAATGCAACTAAATTAAGTACTTTAAATGATCTTAGTTCTTCCAAGCATCCCAATATTTCCTCTTTTTCTTTTAATCAATTTACTGATTGTGATGTTAAGAGGCACATTCTATCCATTGCTTCTAATGCTGTTGGTGGTGATAACATCAGCCGAAAGATGATTCTTCCTCTCATTGATCTTCTTACTCCTGTTTTAACTTATATCTTCAATTTTTCAATCACTACTAATTTCTTTCCGTCTCTTTGGAAAGAAGCTTTTATAGTTCCTGTTCCCAAAAAAAGCAATCCTTCTTCCTTTTCAGAATATCGAACTATTGCAATATTGCCTTTTTTATCAAAAAATCTAGAACGTCTTGTACACCACCAGCTTAGTTCTTTTCTCACTAATAACATTTTACACAATCCTTTCCAGTCTGGTTTCCGTCCCGGGCATAGTACCATGACATCGCTTGTCAAAATTACAGAAGATATTCGCTCTGGGATGGAGAACAGACAACTTACTGTTCTAACTCTACTGAATTTTAGCAATACATTCAACACAGTTGATTTTGATATATTACTTGCTATACTGTGCTCTCTTAACATATCTCCAACGGTAATTGAGTGGTTTCGTAGTTACTTGTATGGCCGCCGGCAACGTATTCGCGTTGATGAGACATTGTCCTCATGGTGTGATACAAACGCCGGCGTTCCTCAAGGTGGCGTCCTTTCTCCTCTTCTATTTTCCGTTTTCATTTCCTCTATAACTGATAAAATTTCTTCTTTCTACCACCTTTATGCAGATGATCTCCAATTGTACAGACAATCCTCTTTAAGTGATCTTCCTTTTTCCATTAATTCAACGAATACGGATCTAACTGCAATATCTGACTGGAGTAGGCGATTCGGGCTCCAAGTTAATCCAGCTAAAACCAAGGCTATCATCATTGGTAGTAAAACTTTAATATCTCGGATAAAGTGGGACCAACTACCCCAAATAACATTTGACGGTGTCGCTATACCTTACAGCGAAGTTGTAAGAAACCTTGGTATCTTGATGGACCGAACCTTGAGAAGTGAGCAGGAAGGTGTTCGCCTCCGCTGGTTCTCTTAGACGGTTGCGGAATTTCCTACCTATGGACACTAAGATTGCGCTGTCACAGTCTTTACTTTTCCCTCATCTCGATTATGCTGATGTCAGCTATCTTGACCTTACAGAGGAGCAGCTAAATAAACTTGAGCGTCTTCAGAATTTTTGCATACGGTTCATTTTTATCTTGCGCAAATATGACCACGTCTCCCAGTTTCGTGCTCAGCTCAAGTGGCTTCCTATTCGCCTTCGCCGGAATACTCACATACTTTCACTTCTTTATACTATTCTATTTAATCCGAAATCTCCTCCTTATCTTAAGGAGCACTTCGAACACTATAGCTCGCAGCATCACTCCCTTCGTACTTCTCTTGAACTTCGCCTCAAAACCCCTTTACAAACTTCACACTCTTTTTCCCAATCTTTCACTGCTCAAGCTGTTCGTCTTTGGAACGCCTTACCCCAGACTATCAGACAAGCTCAGACTATTGAATCCTTTAAATCTCAAATATTCTCCTACTATCACTCTCTTTAATTCCTTCTATTATCCTTTAGTTACTTTAATAATATTTAATATTAGTATTTAGTTTATTTACCTATTTATCTTTATTTATTCTATGTATGTAAGTATTAGTATATTACTTTATATATCTCAAAGTATTATAGTATTTGTGTATTTCTAGTATTAGTTTATTTAATATATATTGTATTACTTGTAGGTAGATGCTCAACCTGCCACCTTTTGAAGCTTCTCCTGTACCCAAAGGTTGCCTGGAAGAGATCGCTTAAGCGATAAGGCCGCCTATATTGTATTACTTCCTTAATTTGTGTTTTTACTAATGTTTGTTCTATGTTAGTTTATACAATAAAGAATATTTCATTCATTCATTTCATTCAATATTTTTGCAACCTTCCTAGTATTTTAATTCAGCATGATGCACATTGAATTCGCTGTGTTTTAGTCATTGGTATGGTTTTAGTCGGCACTTTGGCCGCACTCTATCATATTATAGTAATAGCTGTTCCGCGCGGTTTCACTCGCGTTCCCGGGATATAAACTCGGGGATAATGTAGCTTCCTATTAGTGAAAGAATTTTTCGAATCCGACTGGTAGTTCCAGAGATTAGCCCGTTTAAACAAACAAACAAAAAAACTCTTCCGCTTTATTATAGTAATAATATAAGTATAGATTACAATCTCTATCTATTGGAAGCGCTCGTGGTGTACCATGATTAGCCGTTCTTAATCGATCGGCAAATTTAAGCTACGCCTGTTGTGGTCGGTACCTGGCTGGGTGACCGCCTAGTGGTATTTCAAATCGAGTGTTTTCTTGCTTCGGAAGGCACGTAAAGCCATTGGTCCCGCTTATCACTTAATTGTGATAGTCGTTAAGCTAGTTGGATGCCTCCTAGGCGGCATGAAAAATTCCGACATTAGTTTGACCACTAGCCTACCTCCACCGATCCGCAGTG
This sequence comes from Polyploca ridens, assembly GCA_951394255.1. NCBI lineage: Eukaryota > Metazoa > Arthropoda > Insecta > Lepidoptera > Drepanidae > Polyploca > Polyploca ridens. The sequence continues at coordinate 8,551,622 of OX596256.1, read as the reverse complement.
GGCACGCGTGGTGGAGTATTGCCCATTCCCTTTCACCTTCATTTGTGAAAGGAGGCATGTGATCAGCAGTGGGACATTATAGGCTGATGATGATGATGATGATGATTACAATCTAGGTGAAGCAAAAACTTTGGATCCCTTTTATAGCCTATATTGCGCGCGCGAAAGTGTGAGCTTTGGCATAGTTAAAGTTTAAAGTTTTACTTATTATCATAGTTTGTTTATAAAATACATACGTACAGAACATTTATTCAAAATTTTAACAAAAACGCTCGATTTTTTTACCACTACGGGGCCACTTATATCTACTTATAAACAAGTTCTTTGTTAAAAATGACATTTTTTTTGAGTGACTGTACTTTTTGTTGACTTTACTTGCGACAAAGTACTCATCAAGACGAATCAAACGAGCCCAAACTCGATGGGGTTATGTGGTTTTATTACGGAGTTCCTATGGCCACCTTCCAGCTCCATCATCAGATCAGTTCCACGTCATCATAATATTGCATTGTCACACGATTTGCATATTCGTGCAAAATTTCAGCTCAATCGGAAACCGGAAAGTGGGTCAAATTTAACTTGCAAAATTCCATTACAGACAACGGGACAGGTTTTTTTTATACTACTTAGGTAGCAAACAAGCATACGGCCCGCCTGATGGTAAGCGGTTACCGTAGCCTATGGACGCTAGCAACACCAGGGGAGTCACTCGCGCGTTGCCGACCCTGCAGAAATCTCTTCACACCCTTTTTGAAGAACCCCATGCTGTAGTCCATTAGGAAAACCACGGCAGGGAGCTCATTCCACAATCTAAGCGTCCGCGGAAGGAAGCTCCTTTGAGACCGCACAGTTCGAAACAATTCTGGTTTCAATGTGTGAGGATGGACTCCCTGTCGATGGCGAGAGTTGAAACTAAATAAAAGCTTGTAAAATATAGTATTTTCCAAATTTAAAATCACCAGTGGTTGCTGAAGAAACAACGCTGTGACTGACGGACAGACAGAACTAGACATCTAAAATGTATGCTAAAGGTGATGTAAAAGAACACAAATATCTGAATGATTCCTTCCTATCTCTTACTATACCATCTCTTTGGGGTGCTTGGCCTCATGGTTATTGTCACTCATAGCCAACATGAACTGGAGATCTTTTGGCAAGGCCCATAGTTTAGGCTGATTGTGAAAGAAACACCAAAATATGCAATACGAAACATTTAATTTATAATATCACAAATTTAGAAAGCGAATTCATAGTTTTTTATAGGGCAACATAGGGGGCAGATGCGTATGGTGCAGCTACGTATGGGGCAGATACATATGGGGCAGATACGTATGGGGAAGCGGCGGCATAGTAAGGAGATGCAGCAACTACTGGTGCAGCAGGAGCGACATATGCAGCAGGTGCGGCGACGTAGGCAGCTAGGCCGTTGTTGATGCGGTGGTAGTACTGCGAGCTGGTAGCGGTGACGACGGCGGCCGGTGCGGCAGCCACCAGAGGCGCGCTCACCAGCGCTGGCTTAGCTGCCACGAGAGCGACGAGCGCGGACATGATTACCAACTGAAAATTGTATGATTTTGTTAGATCGTAGAAATTTATTCACTTAAATTATGAATTGCTTTATTGAAAATGCATTAAGATAAGCTAGTACATGATAATAAAAAAGAACATGAGGTGTATGAAACATTTCGTCATTACATCCAACTTTTAATTACCCTTTATTTAAAAAAAAGGGTTTTTTTTATATTGTAAACTCTCATAATCTAGAAATAGAATAGAGAAATAATAGCTAAAGAAACTACGTAAAATAAAGATTTACTTACAAGTTTCATCATTATGTTTGATTTAGTTGTTTGTACTGTTGTTGGTAGAAGAGGACTCGTACTGATTGTGGTCATGGGTGGACATTTTATAGGCAGCAGACGTTTATAGTGGCGCAACCTCGTCCCATTCTCAGCTCGTCTCTGGCATTGACCGACGCGTGATGTGAATCTAGCCAAGTTTCACCGCCGTCGAGGACTAAGTATTATAAATCAATCACATCTTGCGCTTACACATTTTACTTCGAAACATAAATATCCTTTCCAAAGTGAACAATGTATTATGTATGCGGTGTGACATTGTACAATAAATGTATCAATATCAGGATGCAGAAGAGTAACTTTTTAGACCGAGATCCCAGGGCCGCCAGACATTAGGTACTTATTTTCTGACGGACATAATGTATAAAATTGAGTAGTGTTAGTCCGTAATTCAAACGTATGAATACCTGGTAACTTGTCCCGTTCGGCCAATTTATAGGTACCAGGCATGAAAGGTATGTAATGCACATTACGTACTTTTTTTTATTTTGCGAGCTGATTTCGAAAGAGTTCCCTGAGTAACATATAAAAACATTGGCCAACGGGATATGTCAGTAGGTATTCATGCGTTTGAAGTACGTACTAATGATACTCAGTTCTATACATTTTGTCCGTCAGAAAATAAGGAAGGTTTGGCGGCACTGGGATCTACTATTTTGGTGTGTAATCAAGTGTATGCGTTAATAATAATAATCAATTATTACATGATTTTTACAAAAACTATAGAAAATCAAATGAAAGAAAAATATACTATTTATAAATCGGAAAATGAATGAATTTGGTTGAAACAAAAACAGACCTAGAAAATCATACATGATAGTTTTTATCCAGGGAAAACATGAGATCCTCAAGAACGCAGGTAAAATCGCGGGGTCGATGCTAGTCATCGGAGAAAAATATGCTAATAACAATAAATTAACTGACATCATCGCAAAATCGTAACATTATTTTGTAAATGCCGTCTAAACTGCATGATGGCTCAAAAATATGCAGTCTATTATACTAATATTGTTTGACACATACGGTAGTGCAATTCTGTTCTTTTTTGACAGCTGACGACGACGACGTCCGTCGACGCGGTCTATTCTCTATACATTCGTAGTGCGGTGCTACATTTTTCAATTGGTCAATTAATTAATGTTTAATTTTAGGAAGCTCCTGTTAAGGTCGTATTATGTATCCATTATAAAAAAAAACCTGTCACTTTGTGGATCACTTTCATTTATGATAGTTTCTGTGTAAAGTTATGATATTTAAAGTAAGTATGTTTTATTATAAATTATTTATTATAAATCCAAGACTGTTCTTTGTCGAAATCAATGGAGAACAAAGGCCATATTCAGCAGAGGACATCTCGTGACAGAATATGATGATGATACTACTTTTATAGTGGTTATAGAGTTGGTATATATATTTCAGATGTCTGCGGCTCGGATAAATCATATAATGGGCATCCTTAAATCAGCCAATGATGAAGATATCTTGGAAAAACGTCATCAAGCTCAACAGTTGAGACTTTTGGCGAGTAATTCTTTTTACTATTCTCGTTGAAATAAACATTGATTAAATTGTGCCCAGCACTATAAAAGTCAATGCATTTTTATTTACTGGAAATGCTAAAATTCTTACAAATTCTAGATAGAAGTCTTTGATATCTGGATTATTTTTATTATTCCTTATAAAAAAATACCTCGTCAAATTAGTAGTATGTACCTACATACGAGTATGTTATTAAATATAATTTGTGAAAAAAAGTTAATTATTTAAATATTTTCAAAATATGGGCGCTATATCTAGTTTCTTTTTGTGAAGTTTATGTCCTAAATATTAAGATAAAGTTAAACTACTGAATAGCCCTCATATTAAACCTTTAAAATTGGTATATTCGGTACATTCAGTTTTACTAAAATATGAAATAAAATTTGCCTATATCTAGTTTCCATATCATAAGTTTGCTTAGCTTGCGATTACAGCTCAGATCATTAAAATAAATGAAATCCACCCGCAGAGCGCAGTTGATGTTTACAATACACCTTCCAGTCCATTTTAATTCTTTTGACCAATTCAAGTATTCAATTGTTTCGACATGCAATAGTCCGGGAGGTACTGATGCATTTTAGGTAGTATTAATACGCCGATCGAGGGCCATCTTTTTCAATAGATCTTGAATGGCTAATAAGTGAACCACGCATCAGCGATGCACCCGCGGTGGGTTTAGGATTGGAAGGTTACGGAAGGGGTAAACTTTTAAAAAAAAAAAAACATGCGAGCAGCTGACGCGTGTTCCCCCCTCCACCATGCAGCAGACGATTTTTTTTCAGCTCAGTATTATGTCAAATACGTATGAAACAATTTTGAGCCGGCGTACTATGTCTTTTTTTTACTGGGAGTGGCTGACGACGGATGTGGTAGACTTGAGCACTTACTTGAGCAGACGGTCGGTTCACTTATTAGTCATATAAGATCAACTATACATTTCAACGTCAGCCTGCTTACTATGACTTTTGTGTTTGCAACGCTACCTCCCGGACTAACCGTCACAACGGAATACGTCATGTGTTGTCGTCGGTTGCCGTCAAAAACGTTTCAGAATACCAAAGCAGCTCCTAAAATTAAACATTAATTAATTGACCAATTGAGACAGTAGTGCACTACAGTAGTGCAATTCTGTTCTTTTTTGACAGCTGACGACGACGACGTCCGTCGTCGCGGTCTATTCTCTATACATTCGTAGTGCGGTGCTACATTTTTCAATTGGTCAATTAATTAATGTTTAATTTTAGGAAGCTCCTATTAAGGTCGTATTATGTATCCATTATAAAAAAAACCTGTCACTTTGTGGATCACTTTCATTTATGATAGTTTCTGTGTAATGTTATGATATTTGAAGTAAGTATGTTTTATTACAAATTATTTATTATAAATCCAAGAATGTTCTTTGTCGAAATCAGTCAAAAACAAAGGCCCAGTTCAGCAGAGGACATCTCGTGACAGAATATGATGATGATACTAATTTTATAGTGGTTACAGAGTTGGTATACATATTTCAGATATCTGCAGCTCGGATAAGTCATATTATGGGCATCCTTAAATCAGCCAATGATGAAGATATCTTGGAAAAACGTCGTCAAGCTCAACAGTTGAGACTTTTGGCGAGTAATTCTTTAACTATTCTTGTTATAATAAACATTGATTAAATTGTGCACAGCACTACAAAGTCAATGCATTTTTATTTACTGGAAATGCTAAAATTCTTCCAAATTCTATATAGAAGTCTTTGATATCTGGCTTATTTTTATTATTCCTTATAAAAAAATACCTCGTCAATTTAGTAGTATGTACTTACATACGAGTATGTTATTAAACATTATTCGTGAAAAAATGTTAATTGTTTCAATATTTTCAAAATATGGGCGCTATATCTAGCTTTTTTTTAAGTCGTAATATTAAGATAAAGTTAAACCAATGAATAGCCTTCATATTAAACCTTTAAAATTGGTATATTCAGTACATTAAAGTTTTACTAAAATATGAAATAAAATTAGCCCTTATCTAGTTTCCATATCATAAGTTTGCTTAGCTTGGGATTACGACTCAGATCATTAAAATAAATGAAATCCACTCGCAGAGCGCAGTTGATGTTTACAATATACCTTCCAGCCCATTTTAATTCTTTTGACCTATTCAAGTATTCAATTGTTTCGACATGCAATAGTCCGGGAGGTACTGATGCATTTTAGGTAGTATTAATACGCCGATCGATGGCCATCTTTTTCAATAGATCTTGAATGACTAATATGTGAACCACGCATCAGCGATGCACCCGCGGTGGGTTTAGGATTGGAAGGTTACGGCAGGGGTAAACTTTTTTTTTTTACAAATTCATGCGAGCAGCTGACGCGTGTTCCCCCCTCCACCATGCAGCAGAGTCAGTATTATGTCAAATACTTATGAAACAAGTTTGAGCCGGCGTACTATGTCTTTTTTTTTACTGGGAGTGGCTGATGACGGATGTAGAAGACTTGAGCACTTACTTGAGCAGACGGTCGGTTCACTTATTAGTCATATAAGATCAACAATACATTTCAACGTCAGCCGGCTTACTATGACTTTTGTGTTTGCAACGCTACCTCCCGGACTAACCGTCACAACGGAGTCGTCGTCGGTTGCTGTCAAAAACGTTTCAGTAGTGCAATTCTGTTCTTTTTTGACAGCTGACGACGACGACGTCCGTCGTCGCGGTCTATTCTCTATACATTCGTAGTGCGGTGCTACATTTTTCAATTGGTCAATTAATTAATGTTTAATTTTAGGAAGCTCCTATTAAGGTCGTATTATGTATCCATTATAAAAAAAACCTGTCACTTTGTGGATCACTTTCATTTATGATAGTTTCTGTGTAATGTTATGATATTTGAAGTAAGTATGTTTTATTACAAATTATTTATTATAAATCCAAGACTGTTCTTTGTCGAAATCAGTCAAAAACAAAGGCCCAGTTCAGCAGAGGACATCTCGTGACAGAATATGATGATGATACTAATTTTATAGTGGTTACAGAGTTGGTATACATATTTCAGATATCTGCAGCTCGGATAAGTCATATTATGGGCATCCTTAAATCAGCCAATGATGAAGATATCTTGGAAAAACGTCGTCAAGCTCAACAGTTGAGACTTTTGGCGAGTAATTCTTTAACTATTCTTGTTGAAATAAACATTGATTAAATTGTGCACAGCACTACAAAGTCAATGCATTTTTATTTACTGGAAATGCTAAAATTCTTCCAAATTCTATATAGAAGTCTTTGATATCTGGCTTATTTTTATTATTCCTTATAAAAAAATACCTCGTCAATTTAGTAGTATGTACTTACATACGAGTATGTTATTAAACATTATTCGTGAAAAAATGTTAATTGTTTCAATATTTTCAAAATATGGGCGCTATATCTAGCTTTCTTTTTGTGAAGTTTAAGTCGTAATATTAAGATAAAGTTAAACCAATGAATAGCCTTCATATTAAACCTTTAAAATTGGTATATTCAGTACATTAAAGTTTTACTAAAATATGAAATAAAATTAGCCTTTATCTAGTTTCCATATCATAAGTTTGCTTAGCTTGGGATTACGACTCAGATCATTAAAATAAATGAAATCCACTCGCAGAGCGCAGTTGATGTTTACAATACACCTTCCAGCCCATTTTAATTCTTTTGACCTATTCAAGTATTCAATTGTTTCGACATGCAATAGTCCGGGAGGTACTGATGCATTTTAGGTAGTATTAATACGCCGATCGATGGCCATCTTTTTCAATAGATCTTGAATGACTAATATGTGAACCACGCATCAGCGATGCACCCGCGGTGGGTTTAGGATTGGAAGGTTACGGCAGGGGTAAACTTTTTTTTTTACAAATTCATGCGAGCAGCTGACGCGTGTTCCCCCCTCCACCATGCAGCAGACGATTTTTTTCAGCTCAGTATTATGTCAAATACTTATGAAACAAGTTTGAGCCGGCGTACTATGTCTTTTTTTTTACTGGGAGTGGCTGATGACGGATGTAGAAGACTTGAGCACTTACTTGAGCAGACGGTCGGTTCACTTATTAGTCATATAAGATCAACTATACATTTCAACGTCAGCCGGCTTACTATGACTTTTGTGTTTGCAACGCTACCTCCCGGACTAACCGTCATAACGGAGTCGTCGTCGGTTGCTGTCAAAAACGTTTCAGAATACCAAAGCTGAATACCAAAGCAGGTCGTTGTTTTGGTCAGCGACGAGCGACTCAGGGTCGATGATACAAATAATACTGGTGCTAAAAAAAATATAAAAAAATACTTTATTGTTTTTTAAAAATAAAAATAAAAAAATAAAAAATTTGGAAATCATGTAATAAGCTAAAGTGTAGACATAATACTCAACGGGAGTACGAGGGAGTAAAGGGGTGGGGCGATGGCGGCTTGTGCCTAGCTCTAGTCTGTGCACGTGCCTAGTAACCATACTTTGCAGTAATTTTATTTCAAATTGAATAAGGTATTTCTCAACATATTTACAGTATTTAATGGAATTAAGTCCATTTTTGGGGAATGTATATTTTGTACTACCGCTCCTGGGTCGCTTGTCGCCGACCAAAACAACACCCTGTATTTAAGAATCAGCAGGCGATTGTATTAGGTAAAAACAGGTAAAAAGTAAATAAACGCAAACACGAGAGCACAACGGAGGCCACGTGATCTTATCCTAGTGCCCGACAAAGGATCAAAGGATATTGTTTTCTCAGAAAATATAAACTTTTTAACGTGATACGGCACGTTGGCAATGACTTTTGTAGTCAGGTTTTATTAGAAAAATTCAAATTCAAGATAAACAATAACGAACTTATTTGCAAAATACCGCAAAATATTACGTTAATATTAATTAACTACCTACATAAAGAGCTAGCATAAACACAGTTGTGTTAACCTTGACTCTAGACCTATTCCCTACAGCTTTCCTTATAAACTTATTTTGCATTGGTAATTGCAAAAATAGCTATCTAACATTAAATACAATCAAATTGTTATAATTTTATGACTAATAAGTCATCATTGGATAGGTACTGTGTGTTTTACTACGGATTTTTTTGTCCGTAAACTTTTTTAACCTGCAAAAAAGTTCTATAAATATTTTATTATAGATATTTTATTTTATGATTTTATGATATTTTATTGTTTAATAATATACTTGTCGTACCTCTCCTATCCTAAAGCTTTTGCAAACCATGAAATATATCATTTTTCAAACCCTTTGGTCTCACGTAGAGATGGATAGGTGTTTAAGAAACCATATACCTTTGTCGCTCTCAAGTTATAGTGAATAAAACAAATCCATCCACCGCTTACCTACTTCCGTAACAAGGGTTAGATTTCACTCTGTGTGAGAATAAATTCCAAAATATAATAAGAAACGTGCAATACTGTATATTTGATGGTGAAATAACTTTATTTACAACAAATATGTACAAAATACAAACTATAAATAGAAAATTTCCTCAAGCCTGCCGCTGCTTCCGATTAACGGCAGGGTACCCAGAAGGCTGGCAGCGTTTCCTCTTTGGATAGCCAAGCTGACGAGTTGGCGGAAAAAGCTCCCCGCCCGCTGGTCTCCGGAGGACTCGATCAATTTTGATGACAAAGTGCGAGCAAAACGGCGAGCTTCGGACCCCCACAGTCCCATGGTCTCAACCGCAAAAGGTATTTATATTACAAAAAATATGTTTTATACATGCAAAAAAGTTCCAAATAAGTTTGGGCTGACACATGTTTTTGTGTTTATCAAATAGTGTACCCAATTTATGTAAGCTTGAAGAAAACAGATCGAACGTTATGAACAGAAGTAGCACACACTCAATCTCTGCTTTATGAATATATGGCATAGATTACGTATTATGCTTTTGTATGGTACACCCCCATGTTTTGTTTCACCGTCCGCTCGAAACAGAAGCTTACATGCGTACGAACGAACTAATTGTGGACGTATGAACATTTCCATAAAACACAACAGGCGCTCTAAAGCACAAAGGATTCGGTAAGCGATTACATGTTCACGTAGAATACATACCTACGTGGTCGAGCGTGTTGGTTCCTTACAATATGTAAGTACACTTATACATATTTATAAAGGTACTGAAGAGCCTGAAGCTCCATAGATGATTTGAAATCTAGGTAAGCCAAGAATGTTTAGAAAATATAAATATTATATTTAATCGACTTCATTAGATCAGTTTGTTTAATGTTTTAAGAGAGGTAGAGCGTAGCGTTTAACTGTATTCCGAACCGGTGGTAAATTCAACTGTATGTACTTGCCTTACCAGGGCCTAAGCTGAATAATTTACTTTTTGACTTTTCTTTTGATTTGAACCATGGCGGTGTAATCTGTCTTTTGGTGTTAATCATAGCTGGACAAAGTAATGAATTATATATCAAAATGTATGTGGAGAGCTTGTTCAGAGGACAGAAGCTGCGATATCTAATTTGGAAACGTTTAGTCCGGTTCTACCTGGAGATCTATGGGTTCTACAAAATGAAATTTTCCTACAACAAAGCCGCCTTAAAGAAATGATGGTGCGTCCATGCTACGCGAACAGAGCACGAGCCGAGCTACGAACGAACAGGATTCGTTCGTTGTTCGCGTAGGGATTCGCATCGCGCTCGTTGTAACGCTCACACTTGACATCGCGAGCAACGAAGTTCGTTCGTGGCTCGGCTCGTACTCGGTTCGCATAGTTTGGACGCACCAAAGAATACTGTTTCTCAAATGCAGTTGATAACATAGCTACTTCATAGCTATTTCAAAGTTAGTCAAGCGTTAGTACGAATCACTTTCTAACTCATTACCATGATATGATTTTCATACAGTGATAGTAGGATAAAGGTATAAGTAAATAAGAAAGAAAGAAAAAGAAAAATGAGGTCATTAAATAATTGTCAGTTTGCGCCTACGCTCTTGAATATCTTACACTGATTTTCAGAGAAGTATAATAATGTGATTAAATTAACAAAGTGGGACGTGATGATAGGTACTAAATATATATAAGCTTTAGACCAAATAACATTATTTTTATGATACTTGCGAATATTTTTGTGTATGTGTGCAATGGTTCCCAATTAAACAATACCTTTCTATAGCGTCATGGCAAAGCTGCCAGGAGTTCGGGTGTCATTATATCAATGTTTTTGCACTTCTACATTTATTTTCATTCGTAATGGGCTACTACATCACTGTCGCGGGGCAGGGTCCTGGTGATCTGTGGTACAGGTTTTCCTAGTACAGACACCAGTCTCACACAAATTATATTTTTTTTGCCATACTAAAATGCTCATTATTGTTTTTTTATATAATTTGTGAAGAGAGAACGAATCATCATCATCATCATCATCAGCCTATAATCTCCCACTGCTGAGCACAGGCCTCCTTTCACAAATGAAGGTGAAAGGGAATGGGCAATACAATACACGCGTGCCCACTGCGGATCGGTGGAGGTAGGCTAGTGGTCAACCTACTGCTGGAATTTTTCAAGCCGCCTAGGAGGCATCCAACTAGCTTAACGACTATCACAATTAAGTGATAACCGGGACCAACGGCTTTACGTGCCTTCCGAAGCACGGAAACGCTCGATTTGAAATACCACTAGACGGTCACCCATCCAGGTACCGACCACGACAGACGTAGCTTAACTGTGCCGATCGATTAAGAACAGCTAATCATGCTACACCACGAGCGCTTCACAGAACGAATAAACCATTTAAACCATTTGTTAATAATCAAAATCAAAATCAAAAAGTCATTTATTCAGTTTAGGCCCTAGTAAGGCACTTATGAACGTTAAATTGGTACATACAGTTGAATTTACCACCGGTTCGGAATACACTTAACAATAAATACGAGTAGGTACACACGGCTACAGATCAAGCTATACTTTTCCAATATAAGCTGACCTCTCATTGTACGGAAATCCTATACAATGCGAGATCAGCTTATACTGGAAATTATAGCTTGATGTGTTGCCGTGTGTACATACACAACAACATATTTTTAAAATTAATAAATTAATAATGATAATAGCTAAGTATAATATATTTCAATAAATGTTTGTCTATTTATGTGTTTGACTGTTTTTAACATAAGCGATCCTAATAGTTCCTATAGTTACCATGATGGTGAGTTGTAGTGCGGAATCAAGGAAGGTTTCTGACAAACAAAAAAAAAACCAACGGGTAGCACTGCACTCCGGGAGTGCCGGCAGAAGTGAAAACTTGAATATTAACGTTGTGCATTTTTGAAACTAGACTTTTTCACATAGTGTTTTATACCAGGGAAAGCTAGTTCAAGATACATATACATATAATACTTTTAAATAGTTTTTTTTATTAACTTACTTAAAATGGGAACAAAAATGGTACCTACCTTCCGGCTAGCTAGAGAATATTATAAGAATTTGAACATAACCACAGTATAAATACAGTTTAATTTGCAACTACTCTCCCTCCGTCTTACGAATTCTTGATCAGGGACACGTGACATCGGACGTGAGTTCAAAATTTTTTACCCATCCCAGAAAGTGCACAATGCCGCTAAAGAAGTTTTCACTTCAAAAAAACAAAAGTCAAAGAACCGTTGCAAAGCACGCTGGGCTTTACCAAGATCCATCCAGTATAATATTTGTGAAGATATTCCGAGATGATCTTGCATAACGACTCCCGTAGAAGACGTTGAGGTGAAGCAGGTATTGTCGGCACCGGCTGGCGCCTGCTCCAGACACCTTCAATTGTCACCTGCGACACGGATAAACAAAACGCGATTTCAAGTTGCGTAATAATAGACCGAGATCCTATACAAGGAAAGATTCAGTTATCGGTGATTTGATTTTATTTTGTGGAAATACTAATTAGGCAAAAAAAATGATACTTTGTTAAATTAGTCAGTTTTTAGAAACATAATAATCCCACCAAAAACATTTTCATGTAAAATGTTGCCGCCAAGACATATGGCTCGTACTGTCAAAAAGTTATCAGATCTCATGTAGAGCCAAGCTTATAACTACATGCACTTACTCTATAAGCCCTAACTTCACAACCTCTACACACCGTAGTCAAAATTTGTGGCTTGGCCGTTTCGCTACCGTCACATGGGAGTAAGGTGAAAAATGTGTTCACTGTTCATTGCTTTTTTTGTTATTCAATAGTTCTTGTAGTATTGAAACGGCCAAGCCACAAATTTTGACTACGGTGTGTAGAGGTTGTGAAGTTAGGGCTTATAGAGTAAGTGCATGTAGTTATAAGCTTGGCTCTACATGAGATCTGATAACTTTTTGACAGTACGAGCCATATGTCTTGGCGGCAACATTTTACATGAAAATGTTTTTGGTGGGATTTCACTTCTTTTTTTTTTTTGTTTGAAATTTCCAAGTTTTATAATTTTTTTGTTGTTTGTGTACTAATACAAGCTTATATACCAAATTTCAGCTTTCTAGGACTTCAGGAAGTACCCTATGAGTTTTGATGATCATCAGTGAGTCAGTGACGAAATCGGGGTTTTTTAGATATCAATAAAATCTAAAGTATAAGAGCTATGTTATTGAAACTTAATATACTTAATAAGTTCACTTTTGTCATCATGTTCCGAGAATTTTGTTTATCTGGTATAATCCAAACCCAAGTTATGAGGGTTCAAAAAAACGACGAAGCGCTTCGAGAAAAGGTAGGTAGTGCCCTTTCGCTTCGCTTGGCTGTCTTGGCGGGGGGCACTCCCGTGCCCCCAGATTAATTAAATAAATATTTAATTTAAACATAATAATTAATAATTAGGAAATATTACTTAAAATGGGAAAAAAATGTCTGTCTGCTTTTAGCTGATCAACACATTTCGGTTATCAAATGTCGTCAGATAGTAAGTGTATTCCGAACCGGTGGTAAATTCAACTGTATGTACATAACGTTCATAAGTGCCTTACTAAGGCCTAAACTGAATAAATGACTTTTTGATTTTTTGATTTTTGATTTGAGTTGGTCAAAGCTCAGTTCCAAGATTATTTGCAAAAATGCGCACCTAAGCGCGAAAAAAAGAGCTTACATCCTTATTCATAATCGCTTTTTAACTAAATCAGTGTAATAGTGTGCCCCGTCTCACTCTTTCGATCACCAAAATGTCACCTGTCAGATACTTAAAGACTTCGGAATTTTAGCTAATCAACGTTTGATAACTTTATTATGAATAAGGGGGTTAATCTATTACTGTTAAAGAATCTTGCAATTAATTAACAAAGGTATTATTTGATTTTTCATCTGAAATATCAATTTAAGAATAGATAGTTGTTGATATTTTTTATACTGGATCTCAGCCTATACGATCACTCCCACTTTATTTTCCTGCGTAAACGATAGTGACGATATTTTTTTTATTTATGCTGCATTGAATAAGTCATAGATGGTTTCATATATATTTCGTTCGACTCTATTCCACAGCACTATACGTCAACAGTACTAAATGATAGGAATAACATATATCATGTCATCTGTATGTAATGTAATGTATAAAACGGTGCCGCCTTACACGCTTCCATATGGAATTAGTTGAGCATGGCGACTCTATTAGGGGTGTTTTTTTTTTTTAAACCCCAATTTTTTTTCTACTTTCTATCAACAACACATACCTACGTTTCTTTTATTCATAAAATAAAAGAATGAAAGTTTTTACCTAAGGGATTTCCTATGATTCCTACCATTCCTATTATAATATTTATACGTATACAAATTAAGCATACCTAACCAGTCTACCTATTGTAAACTAAAGTCCCTCTGTATTTTCATTCTACACAGAAATCGAACTTCGTGAAGGCTTCTAGGCTTATGTGAAGTACTTAGAGTAGCGAAGGTACAATAGTTTTGTATAAGAATGCTCCACGTGGTCTGCCAGCGAGAAAGACTCACATGCTGTGTTTCAAGTATAAGCAATTATTTAACATGCTTCAACGAATGTGTTGATAATAATGATCTCTAACAATTTTATCAAGTTATAACGTATCGATAACCAGACAGACACATTACAAAATTCATTTTTCTGAATTGCTCAAATTTATTTATTTATTTTAGGGTCGGCAACGCGCGAGTGATACCCCTTGTGTTGCAAGCGTCCATAGGCTACGGTAACTGCTGTAGGCTGCGGGCCGTATACATGTTTGGCACTTAAGTGGTATAAAAAAAAATTTTGTAAACCTGGCTACAATTGAAACAGATATTGTTTCATTTACTCCATGTTTTTTAATATCATGTTTAATCGACTCCTTTCTTACATTTATGCAGTTACTAGCTGTCCCCATGGTTTCACCCGCATTCCCGGGATAAAAATTAGCCTATGTCCTTCTCCATACCATAGGCTATCTGCATGCCAAATTTCATAGCGATCGGTTCAGCGGTTTAGGCGTGAAAGCGTAACAAACATACAAACAAACAGAGTTTATAGTATGGATAGTATGGATATGTATTGTTAGTTTGCGTAGAATTGCAGTGTCTGATTTGGTACCTCAAAAGTTGATGTTTACGTACATTATAGACGCAGGGATATGTTTACTGAAAAAAAGGATTCACTTCTCTACTAGTTCGTTTTTTCTTCATCTATATCCACTCATATCAGGAATCTAAACAAGGTGTTGTACGCGCACTATATGATATGGTTTAAGAATAGAATAGAATATAATTCTGAATTAGGAATAGAAATAGGAATTGAAATAAAAGATGACTATATCACAAATGCGTCAGGATTATGTGTAAATTTAACATGGTCTACATTTCAACCTTCAAATGCTTTCCTCTCGGTAGAAAGTTCTAAACAAAAGTGTTGATTTGAAATGAACAAAGCACACGTTGACGCAATAGGCTCCAGTTTCAAGGAGACGCGTGTAAAGAAAACATTCACGGATTGATTAAACAAACATGGTATTTATAATTTATCGACCATATTTATTATTGCTTACATGAATAATTAAAATAATATAAGTACATATATATTGCTGCTTAGCGATGACAAAAGACGGAACAAAAAAAGTAAATTTTTGTTCCGTCTTTTGCTAAAGTATATTTCAGATTTCGTCGGTTGGTTAAGATTCCACCTATCACGCCGCAGGTCATAGTTTCAATACATGCATTTGTTTGCATGAAAATATGTGCTGTCCTTAGCCTGGGCAGTCTGGGTGTGATTAATATGTATATTTGTTTATAGCATAGAGTAAGAATATCGTTTTCTTTTTATTTATTTTTTTACTGTTTATAGGCCTGTGTTTGACCGCAATCTCACCATGGTAAGTGATGATGCGGCCGAAGGTGGTAAGCACACAAAACCTAGAAGGAACTGGCTTTCAAGTGCAGCTATCGGAACACATCGAAAGGTGCTTGGCGACAGATTTTCAACATTTTTTTTTTCAGATTTTTTTTTGGTGGTAGCCAACCAGGCGGGTACTACAAAGTACCCTACCACCGTGCTATGGTTTCCTCACGATTATAGAAGGTATGTATTTACAAATAAAAAGAAGTAGGTATATGTAGTATATCAGTTATCTGGTTTCCATAGCTCAGCTTAGTTTGGGATCAAGGTAGCCATGTGTGAAGACAACGTCCCATAGAATATTTATTTATATGGTGGAATATAACTGTAAAACCAATAACTTCTTCTTGGTAGTAGTATTAGTTGTCCTAATAATGTGTGATTGTGTCACAGACGTAGCTATAATCATAGCAAGGCATATTACGATATATTTTCCATACAATCTTTGAGCGACCGCACATGCAGCTATAATTTATATTACTGTGACGTCACCAAACTATACTGTAATATAATATTATGGTATAGCAAGACATATTACGACATATTTTCTACGTACAGCATGTCCCACGCGTTCATCGCTCATTCGAGCGCACTTTTTTTTGTTATTTTTTTATACTACTAAGTTAGCAAACAAGTATACGGACGCCCACTTGATGGTAAGCGGTCATCGTAGCCTATTGACGCTTGCAACACCAGAGGAATTACTCGCTTGTTGCCGACCCTGCTAAATGCATGGAAACATCACATCACAGAGAAAGTAAGAAGAATGTGAGCGTGGACCACGTAGGATAAGCGCTAAATTATGGCATATACAATAGAAAATTAACTCAGTAGTACACAACTCCATGATATTCCGAGTTTTTTTTAAGCAAACGGACCGCCTGATGATAAGCAGTTACCGTAGCCTATGGACGCTTGCAACACCAGGAGTATATCTCATGCGTTGCCGACCCTGAAGAAATCTCTTCACATCATATAAGAAGAACCCCATGCTTTTTGTCCTTAAGAAAACCACGGCGAGAAGCTCATTCCACAATCTAAGCATCCGTGATAGAAACCGTACAGTTTTCACATTTTTATTTCGATTTTTATTCACGTGATTCAAGTCTCTACGGCATATAATAATGTAAGTGAAAAAAATTGTCGGAACAATAGAGTAACACGTTAGAAGGGACTCCTATTTTAACGCTAATAAATGCTACATTCTACAACGAATTCATATTAAAGGTATTTGTAATCTGAGAGCACGTTTTCCTTGTTATTTAATGTGACCACCACGTTATTGCATTAGGGTTATGAAATCTTTCATAATAACGTACGTCACAGTAAGTTTTCACCCTCGTTGAAAGGTCAAAATGCATGTGCGGCTGTGTTATGACCGTTATTATGACGTACCATTATTTATCTTTAGGTAACTACATCCAATGAAACGCATGTGACTGAATCTTTGAGGGCCATATATTTTTTATATGGTCACGTCTTTTATGTCCGCCACCGCCGTATCTATATTTTTCTTTATGATACAAGCAAACCCTCTGCCAAAATTCATCAAAATCGGTTCAGTTCTGTAAACATAATTTTACCGTTACTGGTGAATCCATAGAATATATACACTACATTTCGAGAAAATTGGTGAGTAAAAAAAAACGTATGTATGATGTGTGAAATACCATTATTATCCATAAGAGTACCTCTTATAAAGTTGTTTTGGTTTATTCTTTCATAATATTTATTTATAGTGACACCCGTGTGACTCCCAGACCCTGGGGTCACTAAAATCGGGTCTGGATTTTAATTACGACCAAAACGCACTCTACCTAATACGTTTATGAAGTGCTTATATGGATTCTACATAGGCGTGTCAAATTGGATACGCCGTCAAGACATCACCTCACCCTTGTGAGTAGGAGAGTTTTTTTCTACGGATGATCGAGTAATAAAGGAAGAACTAAAACAATATAAAGTAACGTTGGATGACATTCTTAGATAACGATAAGTGGTAGGTATCTCTATTAGTTGGAACCATAGGCAATCGGAACCATCCACTTTGTACAGCCTCTAAACAAGTATAGAATAAGAAACCATAATAATATATCTTTTATTCATGTCTAATAAATGTGTAAAAATATTTAATGTAGTAAAAAACGATTGTTAGTTAGTTATTTATATATTTTGTAATAAAATCACTGGGTATTTTTTATTCAATATTCGGTCACCGTTTTTTTTTATTAGCGTGGGGTAGGTAATCCTCGTAGGATACCCGACCGCCCTGGGAGGAGCGGCCAGGTTATGCCGGACTTTTACCGGCTTAAACCCCATGGTGGTCGCCACCTGCGCTACTGAGGGGGGCGGGCTCTCGTGCAGATCGCGTACCTGCTCGCCCCTCCACGTGCGGCGCTGTGATAGCCCGCCCGGGGGCAGTGTGATACCTCCCTCCAGCACCCTCGCGGTGCTATCGCACGATGAATCGTGACCACAACGACTCATCATCCTCTTCGGGGCCGCTTCTGGGCGTTCAGGGCCCCCACCGCCCCACACGATCGCCCACGACCCCGAAGCTCCCCGTTTATATTCGGTCACCGTAGCCTATAGACGATTGCAACCATAGCTTGCAGTAGTACGTACCTACGATATAGGCCAATCAAATTAGATCCATAAAAGCGTTTTCAGGAATTAATTTCAAGAGATGCAGAGCGTAGCGTTTATTCGCTCAAAGAGCAACTCGACTGGGGAAGTACCTCCACCTTACAGAATACCGCAGCCAAATAACTTTATGTTTTGTAAAGTTGTGTTCAGACAGGCGGGCCGTATGCTTGTTTGCTACCTAAGTAGTATAAAAAAAAATACCGTATTTGAACATTATGCATAAGTATTAAACCTAGTCCCCCTTATTGCGTGAGATGGTTTAAAGCAAGTCTAGCAAAATCTGGAACTATCTTAATAACTGGGCTTTACTAGACCATCTCATGTAATAAGTAGGAGTGAGTCACAAATGGGCGTATGCCTGTTTGCTACAAATAATATTAAAAGAAAACTTGTTAAAATTCAGTCAAAATATGTGGCTTGGCCGTTTCAATACTACAAGAACTATTGAATAACAAAAAAGTTATGAACAGTGAATACATTTTTCACCTTACTCCCATGTGACGGTAGCGAAACGGCCAAGCCATATATTTTGACTACGGTGTGTAGAGTTTGTGAAGTTAGGGCTTGTAGAGTAAGTGCATGTGGAGTTATAAGCTTGGCTATACATGAGATCTGATAACTTTTTGACAGTACGAGCCATATGTCTTGGCGGCAACATTTTACATAAAAATGTTTTTGGTGGGATATCTAATAACATAATTTAATAATAATAACCAATTAGTCGGCAACAATTTCTTTTTCATAGGAATAATGCCTTTATTACTGAGCAACAAACTCCTTTATAGTGATTTTGCGGAGAATAATATAAATATTTCTAGAAATGTCGTTTAAAATAGACGTGCTAACTTCAATATTAAAAGAAATTCCCCTAGTCACATTTTCTCTAGAAAAGTTGCAGAGACTAGCTTCGATCTAAAATAAACTTCACTGATCAAATAAATTAGATCGGTTTTTGAAGTTACATTTTCTTAGAAATTTGCAGCATGTTTTCCGACAAAACGATCTTACCTGTAACATTATTTTACCGTGCAGCTTTGATATTTAGGCCTTATCACGTGCGAGTGTTATGAATTCACGTGCAAACATCACGCCGTCACGGATTCATTAATTAAGGGAGGTTATTACCCAATCGTTCGATCGATGTAGGAAACTTTTAACTTTCCCAAAATTTTCACCTATAGGGAACTTTCCATTTTTCATTCATGAAACGTTTGCTCTTTAGAAACTTTGTTAGTATTTATTTTGTTTGTTAATTAAAGAACACGTGACCTTTTATTAGTATTGTAATGTTTTGTTTGTGTGTTCGTGTGGGGGCTAAATACCCTCACTACTACGTCACAGATCTTTGGTTCAAATTCGTGTCTGTCGATTCTGAATCTGGTTGTACATATCTATGTATATAAATACTATAATGTTTCATAAAATAAGCTCTGCCAATTTGGCTTGCGTGAAAAATAGAAAAGTTATTGAACCTTGCCGTTAATCAGAAGCAGCGGCAGACTTGGGGAATTTTTCTATATATAGATTGTAATTTGTACATATTCTGTTTTAAATAAAGTTCATATTATCGAAAAGTTATTTAAACCATACGATATAATTTCGATAGCTCTGAAAATAATCCCCGCTAATTATTAGCTTTCATTGTTCAGTGTGATGACGTACTACAGGTTGTTAGCTCATAACAATTATGACTATTGGTTACACGCCTATTGAAATTAGTCAGTGGTCTTTATTATGCGTATATTTACTTAATAATGGCATAATACGAAATTTTGAAAGACATCTTACAAAGTCATGCTATTTGGTAAGTTCTGTAACGAATAGGTTCAATAAATCAGCGTAAAATTTTATGGCCAATAACAGCACAGTTTTGTTCTTGGTCAATGAACAATTAATACATAAAGGGCAAATACCGTTGTTTGGCATTCTTAACGCACTATTACAATAACTATTACAATAATGATTGTAATAATTATGTTATAACATAATGAATATACTGAAAGTTTTAAAGGCTTTAACCTTTGTACTGTATTTATGCATATTACAATATGTGTACAAAAGCCTATGGTTCATTATAAAACCATTGACTCCAGTCATACGAGGGGTTAAAGGTTATTTGTACTCATTGTTATTTTAGAAGACTTTACAGGACAACCATTTAATGGGATAACCTTCCCAAGATTTCAAGCCTATTTTTTATAATTTCCATATAAAAGACTCAATCTGAATCCAGAATCATTCGTGAATGTCATATACTTACCTAAATGACAGTATATCCAATTAAATATTGGCATAAATAAAAACGCAAAATTAGGACCTAAATAATATCACTTTTATTGCTGCATAAAACGATTAATCATAGTTTATAAATCAAGAGCCTTGTAGGAGAGCAGGAATCAGCGGACGTAGTAAGCGTACGGTGAGGCATATGTGTACGCGGAGTACTCAAGTGGTGCACTGTAGGAGCTGTAGGCCGAGTACGCTACAGGAGCAGTGTAGGCCGCAGCTACTGGAGCAGAGTAAGCTGCGAATGGGTACTCCAATACCAAGGGCTTGGCGGCGGCCAAAGCCAGGAGAGCAGCGAAAAACACCTAGAAATAAATATTAATAGTTATTATTAACATAGCACATTGAAAGATTTCAGTCCGCCCAAATTAATAGTTCAAAATTATTTCATGTTCTAAATCTCTTTAAAAATGTCTCGTCTGGAAAACGTGATTAGAAAGTAATACAAATATTATAATTTCAAGAAACAATAAAGGTATAAAATAACGCAGCAATTCTACAACGTAGGTGTTGTAGAATTGCAAAAGGGAAGCTTTGTTGTTTAAAGAAATCTACAAGGTTCAAAAGGTTATGAAAATTAATAAAAAAAAAATGACTTTTAAGAAAAATAAATATACACTTATGTCACGTTTAACAAGTTCCATGTATTTAAAATAATAAATAAAATGTTCACTTACGTATTTGAACATTGTTGTATAGGTTTTTGTTGTCACTTGGTGTACACTTAAACAAGATACACAAGGCACTGTGAAGATCCGTGATCTCTATCTTCTTTTATACCAGTGGCGAAGCATGTACTGTTCGACACTATGGGTATATAACCGGATAACTAAACAAACATCCTCCTCCCAAGCTATTAAGCATTATGGTCACGCACAGCCTTATGCGGTGACACTGACAACTGTTAAAATTAGTTATTGGTTCAAGGACTTCGCTCCGGATTATAAGGATTTTTCAATAGCACCGTTTTAAATGAAATAAGCTTTTAGGCGATGATAGCTCAGTGGTAGCGACGTCGGATACCGAGATGAAGGTCCCGGGTTCGAATCCTACAATGAGCTTGAGCTTTCGGTGAAGGAAAACATCGTGAGGAAACCATAGCACGGTGGTAGGGTACTTTGTAGTACCCGCCTGGCTGGCTACCACCCTCAAGTTGAAAATCTGTCGCCAAGCACCTTTCGGTGTGTTCCGATAGCTGCACTTGAGAGCCATTTCCTTCTAGGCTTTGTGTGTGTGCTTACCACCTTCGGCCGCATCATCACTTACCATGGTGAGATTGCGGTCAAACACAGGCCGATAGACAGTAAAAAAAAAAAAAAAAAGCGCAGGGTGATTCCCAGGATATTTTACAAAGGTCAACTTTCTTTATTTTGTAAAAAAAAAATCGTTAAGTATTTTTATGAGGATTCATCTCAATTTTAAACTCTGTGTAAAATAATACAATGCTTTATTTTAATTTGAAAAATGTGAGTTGTAAGCGTGTATTTTATTGTTACATAATTGTAAGAATGCTATCTTGTGTTCAGGCGTGTACAATAAGCGTGCTCGGTTGCATGAAGGGCGGTATCAGTTTCTTAACAATGACCATTGGGTGGCGCACGTGCATCCGTCGCACTACCGTGCCGGGTGTTACGGCTACCATGCTCAACAGGAACAAAAGATGCCACTGAAACATAAAATGTTTAAACAAAATTTCAACACTCGAACTAGATTAACTTGATAATATCCAATAGTCAGATCGTCCACAAAAATTATGTTTAGTAGAGTTTCTTGCTAGGTTTTCTCTGTTGAAGGCCAAGTTCCGAACCAGTTGTAATTTCAGTAGCTTTGACCTTCGTAGGGCCTTAGCTGAATTGGCTTTTACTTTTACTTTGACTTTCGCAGCCAATCTATGTAACTTTCCATATTATTATGGTTACAACTTATTTCCCTCATCGAAAGGTGTTCTAATGAAAAGGTTTCTCAATGTCAGTAGCTACCTCAAATATATTATTACGTCAACTCGTTAAAATTATTGATTATATTTTGTTGTCACGTTTAAAAGTTCTCATGACGTACATGTACATTATAGAATGAAGGAAAATTACGAACAATAACACAATAATACCGCTTTGTATAAATATTTTTAGTAAGAAAAATCCAAGACTAAATATAGACTGCAGTTATATACTTGTTTCGCAACTAATTGAGCTTTATGTGATCTGAGAATAAAATTCTATTCAAGTGAATTTAGATCTATCTATTTAAAGATTAACTAGAAGATAATGTTCTTAGAAATTCAGGGTGACTACCCTTAGGTATCTCAATTAACATTTAATTGTCAGCATGAACGTATTAAAAAATAAACTCACACTTTTCCTAAATAAAAAATCAGCAATCATTTAAACGTATTCAATTCATTCATTACAATAATCACGGTACAAATTATCTTAATTAAAGGCACTACATATTGAAATATACCTAAATGAAACACGCGATGGATACTTACAACTTTAAATAGCATTTTGACGAATGACGCGACTATAATCTCTCAAGAGGTTTATATACGGTGCAATACAATTCAGTACAGAGCAGTTTAATCATACTCCTCATGAACCGTGACCATTACGATAACCAGGCTGTTAATTAATCCAACCATTGTTTTTACAATTAGCTGACACCATCCAAACCTTTTTTTAAAATCTTATTTGTGAGATGAGTTTGCAGCAAGAGCCAATCAGGTGAAATCCGAATCCGAATTCGATCACAAATTATTTTTACATATCAATAGTACTAAACAAGCATACGGGGCACCTGAAGGTTCACAATCGGTATAAGACTACATCAATAGGGGTGATATAAAAGTAATGATAATCGATATGAAACGCAATGTTAATCATCAGTAATCTCCCAACAAGTCAAAACATTTGGTCCATCTCATCTCTAATGAATCTCCTAACAAGTCAATACATTTAACCCTGTAAAAATCGTTTCACATCTAAAAGTTAAAATGTGAGTATTCCTTACGTCTACTGTACTCTAATACAAATGCAAAGCATTATTCGTCTTTTCTGGAAGCATTATTGTTAAAGATGTTTCCTGACTTTTCACTTCACAAAGAATATGTAATTATTAGACTTTACCTGACCTTTATTATTATATGACTAGCTGAACCCACGGTATTTTTTTTGCGTGGAGCCCTATATGTCTGTCTGAAATAAAAGTAGGATAGTTACTTCTTATAATATCAGCTATCTGCCACTGAAAATCTCGTCAGAAACTGTCCAGCTGTTTCGAAGAAAGACAAACAAAAAATTTAAAAATTGTTTTTATGTGTCAGTGCCGTATACACTTACATATGCATTTAGTAAATTACAAACAGACACTTTAAATTTTATTTATTTATATTGAGTTGAAAACTACAACAGCTAAACAAGGAAGAGCAGCGTGGGCTGACTCCCAGGCTGATGGTCCGATGACCTGCGAAGTCCGAAGACCGGGTATTATGAATTGACACAGATCTTGTGGCGAATCTTACCGTTTCAATTGAACGTATAACAATACAGCATGACCTGGTAGCCACTTTCGCTAATGCAGTATAATATTTTATGCTTGTGAGCTAAGCAATAAGCTTAGGTTACGAGATTTATTTATAATTTACATTAGATTTCCTATCTACGGCTGAAACGCTAGTGTTCAATAGGCTAGCTAGGGTACAAAATCTTTTCCCAGAAACTAGTATCGTACATGTGGATATGATATGACCGTAACAAGTCTCGTTATTCGATTTGCCCAAATAGTATGACTTGATTGTGATATTTGTATGTGACAAGTTAGTCTAAATCTGGATAGAAGAAGGAAGTTATATTTTTCTATCATAAAATCGGATAAATATTATTATTATAGTGTCTCCCAACTTTGAATAAGATAAGAGAGTAATGCAGAAAGTCTGAATATAATCGATAGAGAAGAAGTTGTGAGCCAAAACAGGCGAGGTACATTCTATGGCCTAAAATATTAAGTTAAATACCGCTCATTAATAATGTTTGTCTGCCAAATTAATTTGTTGGGTATACTAGCTGGATATTTCCATGTTTCAAAACCATAATTATCGGTTTGGTCATGCCGTAAATATAACACTTTAAAATGACTAATTCTGCAACTATATTTTACAAGATTCGTAGCAAATGTAGAGTTTATCCTTTTATCCTCGAGCCGCCTCGATCATCTACAGAACGTTTCATTCGGACGTTCCTTTCTACTGCCGACCCTCAGGGTGTGGAAAGAGCTCCCCGTTACGGTTTACCCTCCGCTCTACGTACGATATAGACTTCTTTCAAAGAGGCGTAAAAAGAGTTCTTCAAGCAAATATCCTATGGTATGGAGAAAGCTTAAATACTTTTTATCCTGGGATCGCGGGTGAAACCGCGGGGGACACCTGGTAATATTTTAAATACGAATGTGAGTTTGTTTGTTTGTTTGTTACACTATCACGCTTTAACTACTCAACCGATCAAAATTAAATTTTGCATATACGTTTGCATGGGGTACCGTGAAGGACTTGAGTCCTTCATAGTACCCCAGCCAACGTATATTTACACAACATGTATGTTGTATATACACAACTTTTTTCAACCTTTCATCCAGAAAAAAGTTGTGTACCCCAGGGATAGAAAAATAACTTTTGGCATGCAGATAGTCTATGGTATGGAGTAGAACATAGGCTACTTTTTATCCCAGGAACGCGGATGAAGCCGCGGGGAACATCTAGTATGTATTATAAATGCGAAAGAAACTTCATATGTATGTTTGTTTGTTACCCATTCCTACTTAAACGATGAGCCGATCGCTATAAAATTTGGCACGCAGATTTATCTATGGTATGAGAAAGGACATGGGCTACTTTTGCCCCGGGAATACCTACGGGTAAAACTATGAGGGAAAATAAAAAAGGCATGAATTATAGGTAATTTTAGAACAAAACAATATTTTGCCAAATGTATATGCATGTAGTTCTAGGTTATAATTAGCAACTATTACACCTATTTACTTACTTGCACCAAAACACAGACAAAGGACCTTAAAATCGGGTTTAATTAACACCAAAATGCTAGTATAATTCATCGTAATCGTCGAGGAATGTCCGAGTTTGGATGGACGCAACAGTTTATAATTCCAAGCATGTGCACGAGGTGGTTTCTTCATAGCAGCACTTTGATACAAAGGTAAACGTATAAAACGACCCCAAATGTACAGTAGGACATCACACATTCACCCACTGTTGTGCTCTATTGTTCTATCTGAATTTTATTCAACTCCTCAACCTACAACATGTTCAAGCTGGTAAGTAATCGATTAAAAAATATATATTTATATTCATATTCTTGTTAAAGATCGAAAGTTCGATACAAAACAAACTGTAAATAACTTAATGAAAAACTTTCTTTAATATTGAAAAACGAATCAATACTCAAAATAAAGGGCCATATCACCAATTCTTGCGATCTAACGCAGCCTGAATTGAATCAGTTTTGAGGCAGTGAATGTCAATCGAAAAAGGTTTAATTTGGCAGAAAAAATAGAAATTTAATTTGTTTCTTCCTTTACAGTTTGTCTTCGCCTGCTTCATGGCCATCGCTGCCGCCAAGCCGAGTGTCTCCGTCTTCGGAGGAGTTGCCGCGGCCTACACCGCACCTGTGGCAGCGGCCTACACCGCTCCATTGGCGGCGGCCTACACCGCACCAGTGGCGGCGGCCTACACCGCACCAGTGGCGGCGGCCTACACTGCTCCACTTGCATACTCCCCATACTCGGCGTACTCTGCACCCCTGGCTGCCTACTCCGCCTACCCTTACGCCTCACCCTACTCCGCCGCTTACTACCTCCGCCGTTAATTTGTGACAAAATGAAAATATATTAGTTTAATAAGTTACCAAATTCTTTTATTCTCCTTTGATACCAACACTGTTCAAAGGTTAGCAATGAATTAGGAACATTATACATATGAGAATTTTTTCAATCAAAAAGTTCTAATAATCAAAGAGGCTGCTAGTTTTTCTTATGCTTTTAGGCTTATTCTCACATACTTTTTACTTCAAATCAAGAATAAACCTAATCACATGTTCCAGCATGCATTAACTTTAGCAGGTGTTAATTTAATAAAACATTATTAATTCTGGAACAAATGCCTATCTGTTTTCAAAATATTAAATTTAGATCGATTTATTTTCATAATACACTATATGCTACTTATAAACAATAATTGCGTATATAGAAACTGGTCTTTCATTTGAAATTTTCAATTAATTGGCTGTTAATAGCGATCACATTCCTATAGCGATATTGGGCGTAGAATACGTATTTATTGAACTTCATCAATTGGCTAGAGGTTATTATGGCCAAAATGTTTGAGACCCTTTGTTCCTTTTTGGAAATAGAACAGGTGCTCAATATTAACACGTGATATAAATAAATACATCGAACAGATATTTAATAGGTATGTAATATGTATATTATATTAATGATTTATTCTAACTGAGGGTATGAATATAAACATCTTTTAGGTACCTAGGTTTATTTAAACGTTGTTATAATTCTCAAGAACCTTTTACAGTGTTAGTAAAATTGCGAACTGAATTATACATTTTTTTATAATTTTATCTTCACCTTTACTTATAATTTTTGAAATAGTACAAATAAATTATATTTATTTATATAGATATTACAATTTATACTCAGACATAAATCAAATAGGTAACAGGATATTTCCTGTCTAGAAAATATGCATCTAAAATGGTCCGTAGGTTTGCGAAAAAAATATTTATTTGAAAAAATTTACTTCGGAAATAGCATTTGAGAATTCTATATAATGATGGAAATTTTGTGAAAGCATCCAATAACATTAGAATTAACAATATTTAATCGATATTGCAACTATTATCCAAGGTATCCATTCATCGGTGGAAGACCGCCTCCAAGGTTGTTCATTCCGAGGCCTCGATAAGGATAATTGAGTCCACCGAAGCCGCCATTCAGTCCTCCCAGGCCGCCGGCGCCGTAGCCGCCTAGGTTTCCATAGGCCCCGAGACTATTCATACTGAGGCCAAGTCCTCGTCCTGCAGGCATTATTGCCTGACTGATGCACGAGCCAATTGTGAAAACGACGAGGAATAACTGCAAAAAACAATTGATTGTGATACCAGACAATTGATACAAAAATTAATATTAGGACAGGCATGAGTGAGTAACAAGTTTATTGTGAACTAGATTCCGTCCCGCGGATTCACCCGCGTTCCCAAGGGACCTATTTATTTCTCGGGATAAAAAGTATTAAAGTCAAAGCCATTTATTCAATTAAGGCCCTAGTAGCGCACTTATGAAGGTCAAATTTACTGAATTACCATAGAAAGTTTGTCAAAGATTTATCAAACATCCATATAACCATCTTCACAAACTTTCGCTTTTATAATATTAAAAGGAAGAAGGATAGGATTTCAACTCGGACTCATTCTTATGAATTGTTTTTTTTACATATACCTAAATAATTTATACAATTATATTTTTAAATGTATTGTTTTAAATATTCCAAAGTATTAAATCAATTTAAAAGTGCTTAGTTAAAACTAAATATAAGTGCAATTTATATACACAACTTTTGACACGCGAAGTACATACACTCGCGTCATCTATTTAGATCTGTGATTGAAATACTCGCTTTCTGCACGCAGTTTTAACCGCGTTCCGATGGTCCGTCATAAAAAGTGTCCTTTTACGAAGCCAGAATATGGTCAATGATCGATTTATTTGCACTTACAATAAAAGCGTAACAATCATAGACACCATTTTTTTCATTTATACCTGCTGAGTTTTTATTTCTAAATGCCATCCTACCTTGGTTTAGTTATTGTGAATAACATATTATTACTTTGGGACTCTGGAAACAACTCTGAATAGCTTTCCGCCTCACAGTTTCACCCGCGATAAGTTTGGGGAATTTAGCCCCTCAGGGCTTGAATATAGAAAAGCCCTTCCTTAGTGGGTCTATGTTAAATATAGAACCTGTGTGCAAAATGCATCTATCAATCAGTCAGTTTCTCATTTTATACAAAATAACAATAAAAAAATATTATATTACTCACCTAGGGCAGGAAAGTAAGAAATGTGTTTGTCGACAATTACATCCCACCAAAAACATTTTTATGTAAAATGTTGCCAAGACTTGGCTCGCACTGTCAAAAAGTTATCAGATCTCATGTAGAGCCAAGCTTATAACTCTACATGCACTTACTCTACAAGCCCTAACTTCACAAACTCTACACACCGTAGCCAAAATATGTGGCTTGGCTGTTTCGCTACCGTCACATGGGAGTAAGGTGAAAAATGTATTCACTGTTCATTACTTTTTTGTTATTCAATCGTTTTTGTAGTAGTGAAACGGCCAAGCCACATATTTTAACTACGGTGTGTAGAGTTTGTGAAGTTAGGGCTTGTAGAGTAAGTGCATGTAGAGTTATAAGCTTGGCTCTACATGAGATCTGATAACTTTTTGACAGTGCGAGCCATGTCTTGGCAACATTTTACATAAAAATGTTTTTGGTGGGATTTCACTTCTTTTTGTAAGATGCTAAGTTTTATAATTTTTTTGTTGTTTGTGTACTAATACAAGCTTACATACCCAGCTTTCTAGGACTTCAGGAAGTACCCTATGAGTTTTGATGATCATCAGTGAGTCAGTGACGAAATCGGGGTTTTTTAGATGTCAATAAAATCTAAAGTATAAGAGCTATGTTATTGAAACTTAATATGTTTAATAAGTTCACTATTGACATCATATCCTGAGAATTTTGTTTATCTGGTATAAACCAAACCCAAGTTATGAGGGTTCAAAAAATCGACGAAGCGCTTCGAGAAAAGGTAGGTAGTGCCCTTTCGCTTCGCTTGGCTGTCTTGGCGGGGGCACTCCCGTGCCCCCAGATGTAATCTGAGGCTTTCTTATTTCCTGCCCAAGGTGTGTATACTATTTTTCTCCTCGACGGAGGCGGAAAGCGGCATTTTCGTTTAGCGCAGCGGGATGAAAGTTGACGCTTTCCGCCCGGAGAGGAGATAAAGATATTCTCCTTATTTGTCAATCCATTCAATTCCATTATTATAATATTGAAATAATTAACATTAAAATATAAAAAATATACTTTTATTATACCTACTAACAAACTTACACATTCTTATACCTTATTTAGGTCTGACTGGTCAATCCCCGATTTCATCAAATTGAGTTTCGGCGTATGACTGTATAAATTAGTATCTCCTAAGATTAGACACAAATTCGTTCGAAAAAAGCTATTGGTTTGGACTTTGACTAATACTCTATGTCAGACCTAAGGTTTGACTAAGAACGCCGGAACTTAGATGATTGACTATACAGAAGATAATCACTTTAATTTTCACTTACCAGAGAATACATTTTCATTTCAGATGCTACGTTTTAGGACGATCTTCAGCCTCAGAGTTGTTGAGGTGTTAATGGTGAAAGACTACTTCATTAACGCTCCTATTATAGTATTTCCTTTGGCAGAACTAAATGAACAATTTGTCGCGGCTTTCTGCGTAAATTAGTACTTAATTTGCTTTCGATAAGAAATGATTAGTATTGTTACCTTACTAATCATCTATTATCGAAGGCAAATGAATCAATTGATTAACACTTCTTACACTTCATTTAGTGTTTGTTTACAATTCATTTATTTTGTTGAATTTAGGTTTGCAGTTATTTGATTATCTATGCAAGTTTTGATAAAGCTTTCCTAAGGGGGCCCTTCATGGCCAACTCAACTTCAACGCAAGCATAGCCTAACAGCTTGTACTGTCATCCAACGTAATGTTTGACTGCGAAAAAAGAGAGACAGCATCAGAGCCGTCGGTTATCAGTCGGTTAATTCCGCTGATCACTCGCGGCCGCTTCGCTAGGTCGTATTCATGATTTCGCATATCATAAAACTTACAAGTTTGTGAAGAAAAAGTTTGTTATTTTGAATCTCCAATACATTTGCAATGCCGGATCAAGATGTTTATTTACTTTTTACAATTTACAGGTACATTAGATATGGCCAAATTTCAGGTAATATTTGGGCAAAAACGCTGTTTTTCGGAGGCTTTTACTGAATTTGTTTAAACAATTTTTTATTTTTGCCTATATACAAACCTAGATATAGTGCATACATATTTGCTTAAGGCTCGGTACTAGCCAAACATGTTGCCGTATTGTCATAAGTTTATATAGAAAACGTAAAGTAGTAGCCACGAAAAAAAACATCTGCCTAGCTGAAGAGTTTAACTAGCCGCCAAAAAAAACGGATTCAAGAAAAACTCTAGATTCCTGTAAAAAAAATATAGAATATCGCTAAAAACGTGAAAAAGGGACTTCCGTACTGTCATAACTTTGGCGTAATTAAGAACTTAAACCTAATAAATTGTACGTAATCATGGAGAATAAAGAACAGAGAAGCCGCCGAATATTTTTGTTTTATACAGTACCATACTTATATTTTGAGTAAAAAATTTGCAAACTTTTCGCCCGAAATCTCCATACAAAATTACTATGGCGGCGCGCTTTACCGATATTTAGCCGCTCGGCGAACTCCGCAGCTCAGTCCACCTTACGTCTTCAAAGCGAGAGCACGTCACTTTATGCAAAAAAATAAATCGTAGGTGGCGGCGTGTACATACACAACATCCACGCACAGTGGTCGGCTTTAGGTAAACGTTGGTAATGAATAGAAACAAGGTAGTTGAGTAATTCTATAATTTTATTTCATTGATTTTTTAAACTGGAAGTATTTTTTACTTGATACATTTACAACTTATGTGCTTTTATTAGCTTCACCTGTATGTATGTATCTATGTATGTATGTATGAATGTATGTAAAGGAATCTTCGAACGTAATTTTCATCGACTTCCAGACGTCAGATCAAACTGAAATTTTGCACACTTATCAAGTACCGATGACAATACAATAATTTGGTACCATCGAGCTGATCTGATGATGGATCCGGAAGGTTGGGTTTCTTCAAAAGAGTGTGAAGAGATTTCTTCAGGGTCTGCAACGCGCGAGTGATAGGCGACTGATAGTGCCTGGTGTTGCAAGCGTCCATAGGCTACGGTAACGCTTACCATCAGGCGGACCGTATACTTGTTTGCCACCTTAGTGGGATAAAAAAAGGTATGCACTGGAACCACATAACGGCACAACGTATCCTAGTCGTGTTTGGGCTTATTGGAACCGTCTCGAAACGTTCTTTGGCCATAATCAGTTGTCAGGGTCTGATGATGAAGTCGGAAGGTAGGCACTGGAACTCCTTAACGGCACTTCGTATCCTAGTCGTGTTTGGGCTTGTTGGAATCGTCTCGAAACTTCCTTTGGCCAAAATCAGTTTTCAGGGTCTGATGATGGAGTCGAAATGTAGGCACTAGATCTAACGGCACAACGTGTACTAGTCGTGTTTGGTCTTGTTGGGATGGTCTTGATATGTACTTTGGCCATAATTAATTTTCAGGGTCTGATGATGGAGTCGGAGCGGATAGTTGAACTTTTTAGATACTGGTCCGATTGCTCTCAAAATCGATATTTGAAAGTCCTTGGGCTCACAAAACAAGAATCTTTTCTTAAAATTTTGAAAAAGTGTCCGCCATTTCGAACTTTTTAGATACTGGTCCGATTGCTCTCAAGATCGATATTTGAGAGACCTTGGGGTCACAAAACAAGAATCTTTTCTCAACATTTTGAAAAAGTGTCCGCCATGTTGAACTTTTTATATACAGGTCCGATTGGTCTCAAAATCGATATTTGAGAGACCTTGGGGTCACAAAACAAGAATCTCTTCTTAAAACTTAGAAAAAGCGTCGGCCATGTTAAATTTCTTAGATACTGGTCCGATTGCTATCAAAATCGATATTTGAGAAACCTTGGGGTCACAAAACAAGAATCTCTACTCAAAATTTTGAAAATGTGTCCGCCATATTGAACTTTCTAGATACTAGTCCGATTGCTATCAAAATCGATATTTGAGAAACCTTGGGGTCACAAAACAAGAATCTTTTCTCAAAATTTTGAAAAAGTGTCCGCCATATTGATCTTTTTTGATACCGGCCCAATTGCTATCAAAATCGATATTTGAGAAACCTTGGGGTCACAAAACAAGAGTCTTTTCTCAGAATGTTGAAGAAGTGTCCGCCATTTTGAACTTTTTAGATACTGGTTCGATTGGTCTCAAAATCGATATTTGAAAAACCTTGTCACAAAACAAGAATCTCTTCTCAAAATTTTGAAAATGTGTCCGCCATATTGAACTTTTTAGATACTAGTCCGATTGCTATCAAAATCGATCTTTGAGAAACCTTGGGGTCACAAAACAAGAATCTCTTCTCGAAATTTTGAAAATGTGTCCGCCATTTTGAACTTTTTATATACTGGTCCGGTTGGTCTCAAAATCGATATTTGAGAGACCTTGGGGTCACAAAACAAGATTCTCTTCTCAAAATTTTGAAAATGTGTCCACCATATTGAACTTTTAGATACTAGTCCGATTGCTATCAAAATCGATATTTGAGAAACCTTGGGGTCATAAAACAAGAGTCTTTTCTCAGAATGTTGAAGAAGTGTCCGCCATTTTGAACATTTTAGATACTGGTCCGATTGGTCTCAAAATCAATATGTGACCCAAAACAGGAATCTTTTCTAAAAATTTTGAAAATGTGTTCGCCATATTGAACCATATTGAACTTTTTAGATACCGGTCCGATTGCTATCAAAATCGATATTTGAAAAACCTTGGGGTCACAAAACAAGAATCTCTTCTCAGAATGTTGAAAAAGTGTCCGCCATTTTGAACTTTTTATATACTGGTCCGATTGGTCTCAAAATCGATATTTGAGAGACCTTGGGGTCACAAAACAAGATTCTCTTCTCAAAATTTTGAAAATGTGTCCACCATATTGAACTTTTAGATACTAGTCCGATTGCTATCAAAATCGATATTTGAGAAACCTTGGGGTCACAAAACAAGAGTCTTTTCTCAGAATGTTGAAGAAGTGTCCGCCATTTTGAACATTTTAGATACTGGTCCGATTGGTCTCAAAATCAATATTTGAGAGCCCTTTTGTGACCCAAAACAGAAGAATATAAAATAAAAAATTAAATATAAATTAAATTATAAAAATTTAAAATTTTGGTAGTAAATCTCTTGCAGGAATCATTTCTCAAAATTTTTAAAAAGTGTCCTCCATATTGAACTTTTTAGATCCTAGTCCGATTGTTCTCAAAATCGATATTTGAGAGACCTCGGGGTCACAAAATAGGAAACTCTTCTCAAAATTTAGAAAAAGTGTCCTAATGTTGAACTTTTTAGAGACCGGTCCGATTGCTATCAAAATCGATATTTTAGAAACCTTGGGGTCACAAAACAAGAATCTCTTCTCAAAATTTTGAAAAAGTGTCTGCCATTTTGAACTTTTTATATACTGGTCCAATTGGTCTCAAAATCAATATTTGAGAGACCTTGGGGTCACAAAACAGGAATCTCTTCTTAAAATTTTGAAAAAGTGTCCGGCATGTCGAACCATTTATATACTGGTCCGATTGGTCTCAAAATCGATATTTGAGAGACCTTGGGGACACAAAACAAGAATCTCTTCTTAATTAAAATTTAGAAAAAGCGTCAGCCATGTTGAACTTTTTAGATACCGGTCCGATTGCTATCAAAATCTATATTTGAAAAACCTTGGGGTCACAAAACAAGAATCTCTTCTCAGAATGTTGAAAAAGTGTCCGCCATTTTGAACTTTTTATATACTGGTCCGATTGGTCTCAAAATCGATATTTCAGAGACCTTGGGGTCACAAAACAAGATTCTCATCTCAAAATTTTGTAAATGTGTCCACCATATTGAACTTTTAGATACTAGTCCGATTGCTATCAAAATCGATATTTGAGAAACCTTGGGGTCACAAAACAAGAGTCTTTTCTCAGAATGTTGAAGAAGTGTCCGCCATTTTGAACATTTTAGATACTGGTCCGATTGGTCTCAAAATCAATATTTGAGAGCCCTTTTGTGACCCAAAACAGGAATCTTTTCTCAAAATTTTGAAAAAGTGTCCGCCATATTGAAATTTTTAGATACTAGTCCGATTGTTCTCAAAATCGATATTTGAGACCTTGGGGTCACAAAACAGGAAACTCTTCTCAAAATTTAGAAAAAGTGTCCGCCATGTTGAACTTTTTAGAGACCGGTCCGATTGCTATCAAAATCGATATTTTAGAAACCTTGGGGTCACAAAACAAGAATCTCTTCTCAAAATTTTGAAAAAGTGTCTGCCATTTTGAACTTTTTAGATACTGGTCCAATTGGTCTCAAAATCAATATTTGAGAGACTTTGGGGTCACACAGGAATCTCTTCCCAAAATTTTGAAAAAGTGTCTGCCATTTTGAACTTTTTAGATACTGGTCCGATTGGTCTCAAAATCGATATTTGAGAGACCTTGGGGTCACAAAACAAGAATCTCTTCTTAAAACTTAGAAAAAGCGTCGGCCATGTTGAACTTTTTAGATACCGGTCTGATTGCTATCAAAATCGATATTTGAGAAACCTTGGGGTCACAAAACAAGAATCACTTCTCAAAATTTTGAAAAAGTGTCCGCCATATTGAATTTTTTAGATATTAGTCCGATTGATTTTGAGAACAATCGGACTAGTATCAAAAAAAGTTCAATATGGCGGACACTTTTTCAAAATTTCGAGAAAAGATCCTTGTTTTGTGACCCCAATGTCTCTCAAATATCGATTTTGAGACCAATCGGACCAGTATATAAAAAGTTCAACATGACGGACACATTTTCAAAATTTTGAGAAGAGTTTCCTGTTTTGTGACCCCAAGGTCTCTCAAATATTGATTTTGAGACCAATTGGACCAGTATCAAAAAAGTTCAAAATGGCGGACACTTTTTCAACATTCTGAGAAAAGACTATTGTTTTGTGACCCCAAGGTCTCTCAAATATCGATTTTGAGAGCAATCGGACCAGTATCTAAGAAGTTCAAGATGGCGGACACTTTTTCAACATTCTGAGAAGACATTCTTGTTTTGTGACCCCAAGGTTTTTCAAATATCGATTTTGAGAGCAATCGGACCTGTATCTAAAAAGTTCAACATGGCGGACACTTTTTCAACATTCTGAGAAAAGTCTCTTGTTTTGTGACCCCAAGGTCTCTCAAATATCGATTCTGAGAACAATCGGACTAATATCTAAAAAAATCAATAAGGCGGACACTTTTTCAAAATTTTGAGATGTGATTCTTGTTTTGTGACCCCAAGGTTTGTAAAATATAGATTTTGATAGCAATCGGACCGGTATCTAAAAAGTTCAGCATGGCGGACACTTTTTCTAAATTTTGAGAAGAGTATCCTGTTGTGTGACCCCCAAGGTCTCTCAAATATCGATTTTGAGACCAATCGGACCAGTATCTAAAAAGATCAACATGGCTACCACTTTTTCAAAATTTTGAGAAGAGATTCTTGTTTTGTGACCCCAAGGTTTCTCAAATATCGATTTTGAGAGCAATCGAACCAGTACCTAAGAAGGTAAAGATGGCGGACACTTTTTAAAAATTCAGATAGAAGATTCTTGTTTTGTGTCCGTGTGTCACCACCGATTTTCTCAGGAACGGGTGGACCTAGCAAGTTGAAATTTATACCAGATACTGAGGTCTTCTAATAGTCCCTATTAGGTGAATAAAAATCAAAGTCCTGAGTCATCACGATAAAGAAATATGGGCAAATTTAGATTTTCCCGAAAACTTGTAAGTACCTACCAAGATTTATCTTAATTTTCAACTTTTTTTATTTTTCGGAATTTTCCCTTTACTTGTGCTGTAACACCTTACCAAAGACAATTCTAGGTCAACCGGAAGTACCTTATAGGTTTTGGGTCGTAAACCTATATGGTAGTTCCCGTTGACCTAGAATCATGAAATTTGGCAAAAAGCACAAGTAAAGGGAAAATTCTGAAAAATAAAAAAGTTGAAAATTAATGTAAATTTTGGTACTTTTAAAGTTTGCGCCTACTATTCATTTCACAGTCAATTTGAGTAACATTATGATTATTATTGTACGGAATCCTCCGTGTGCGAGTCTGACTCGTACTTGGCCGGTTTTTATTTTATTTCTGAAACAGAACTGTTTTGTATTCCAACAAAACAGACCAAAGAGATCGGACCTCATACTACAGCCACAGCTACAGCTATGAAACAGAAACATTTCTGAACGCACCTATAAATACCTATTTGTCAACCAAGTGATATTTTTTTATTTGTAAAAAGACATCGAATGTTTCACAGCTGTATTGTATTGGAAAATTAAATTGTCGTTTTTAGTATTTTCCTTTTTTTTATTATTTATGTTTCTCACCGTTTAAACCTTCCCTGGACTTCCACAAATGTTTCATAACCAAAGTTAGCCAAATCGGTCCAGCCGTTCTCGAATTTTATCGAGACTAACGAACATCCATTCATTTTTATATAGATATAATAGATAGATACGTGAAGTTTATACAAGGCGTGTTCAAAATGTATTCCTTTTTAATTTGGTTGATTTGAACACGTAGTTCCAAAAAATAATTCTAAACAAAGTTAATGCATTACCAGACGACCGAACGTAATAATAATGTACGTACGGCGCGCCGTACGTACATCGATGCACCGCTCGATGTACCGCGTATTCCCACGTTCGCGCTTTCTGTCATTGGAACCACTGTGTTAAGCGACTGTAGTGTGCGTGAGCGCGATCGCTGTGTAAGTAGCGGTGATCGCGCTTCAATACCTAATTTTCTCCCGCGCCCGAGCCGTAGCCGCCCCTTAAAACATCTAACGAAAAATTTTTAACAATGCCATAATAAGTACAGAGTTTTTGTATGAAAAGTATGGCGGGATGCCTGCTCTTAATTTCTTTGTTATTCGTATCCGAATACCGGATACCATACTTTTGAAGAATCATTAATGCAAATATGAACGATAACATTTCCATAAGCCAGTAGGTATTTTGTTATTTGTGTAGCACACATACAAAAACTCACATTAGGTATATTTTGAGATTGCATCTTTTTGACCTTTGAAGAATTCCTCGACGATTTAACTTTGTATTGTGATGATCTGTTAAGTCTCTCTAAGCTGAATAATAATAATATGAATGAGTGATTGAACCCGGTTTATCAACCCTATTTTGAACTTCCGTATTACACATTAAGTGATTTGATTATCGTTAATGAGTTAAATGTATCATTGGGCATTGAAAACAACAGGTCGTTACCGGTCATTATAATACATAAATAATAGTTTTAGCGAACTATTCATCAAGACCTCTACATTCATATTTAGTACAATCGAAGCCTGTAAATGCTCAGATATTGCTACAAAAATCCCGAGTTACTTGCTTTCGGTAGCTCACACTAATTATGTTATCTGGCCAACCTGATAGATGGCCTTCCCTCTAGATTATTTCTGGTACCTACATGGTCTTCCTCTGATATTTCGACCGATTTACTTAACCTTTCCACCGAATCTCAAGCTTCCCGTCTACATTCGTTTTACCTAATGCAAACTAATCATAATTCAAAGTATGTACGTTTGGCCGCGTATTCTAACATTGCGTGCACTCGTCCTTCTAGCTTACTATAAATTTCAGTACAGATAGTGACTTGATATCATTTGTCTGACCAGCTCAGTAAAAAACATACAAAATGTTCAAATTGGTGAGTCTACAAAAGATATTAATAAGGAACATTGTGCAGTATAATAAATAAGATATGATTTTGGGTCTAACATTTTAATAGAGGGGTATAATGACAAATATTTAATGACTAAATATACCTATTTTCATGTTATTTTCAGTTCATCTTCGCCTGCTTCCTGGCCCTCGTACACGCCGCCGCCAAGCCTGATGTGCTGGTGGGAGGATACGCTCCAGTAGCGGCGGCCTACACCGCTCCAGTGGCAGCAGCCTACACGGCTCCACTTGCATACTCCGCATACTCGGCCTACTCCGCGCCCCTGGGTGCATACTCCGCCTACCCTTACGCCTCACCCTACGCCGCATACTACCTCCGCCGTTAAAAAACCAAACCTGGCAAAAATATGCGTAAAACATGAATACTGAATACTACATAAACTCAAATAAATGACTAACTTAAGAACTTTATTCACTGTTTTCTTTTCTTATATGTTTCGAGTATGCAAAGGCATTGGAAATATACAATGTCTGTTTGGGCGGAAAAAGATCTGTGGAAAACTAAATATTTTTAGAAATACCGAACTATTCATAACATAACATTTTCCAAAAATCAAATGATATGTCTTTCAATAGCAACCTTAAATTTCTTAAGGCTTAGACACTTTTGCGAACATGCTAATATGTATAGAA
This sequence comes from Polyploca ridens, assembly GCA_951394255.1. NCBI lineage: Eukaryota > Metazoa > Arthropoda > Insecta > Lepidoptera > Drepanidae > Polyploca > Polyploca ridens. Next base: position 8,512,525 of record OX596256.1, on the reverse strand, counting down.
TCGATTGCAATAGTTTATAAACCTTTATAAATATGTATATTTGACCCAATTAAGATATTTTATAACTGCAATAATGTGTGCGATTAATGCAACAATACTAGCTGTGATATTGCGAGTTTTCATTTTATTGATGTTTTTTTACACTGTTTGAATTTCATTTTTTATGGGATAGAGTTTAGAATAACGAATAAATAACCTTGTTTAAATATATTGGGGAATGAAACATACATACAAAATACCTTATCACTTATAAAACGTTATTAGCGACAAAATAGGAATAGGTATCAGACTCCTAGTCAACGTAAAAATAAAGTAAGACTGCGTCTACCAAAGCAACAATAAAATCGTTTATACCGATCGGAATGGCAAACGCGTAGGTTTGAATAAGAGGGATTGTCCTTTTAAAACATGGAACCAACACCATGCATACAATTCTTTTTGTATTCGGTTTAATGTTAGCTTCACTTTCTGTTTGATTGATTTGCTTCTTGTGATTTTAACTGCTTGGTTCTTCATGATTTTATGGATGGTGTATTAGTAGTCATTGACTTGTCCATTAACATGAGAAAATTATGATATCTCAGCTGTTGATCCTCAAATCCCTGCTGCAGCAGAGATGCTTTCTGTCTTATCGGTAAAATTAGTTCAGATTAGGTTTATATTTCGTTTTGTAGGTTCCAACTCTTCAGTTCTTATGCTGCAGGGATACAGACAGAAAAAGCTTGCATTGGAATGAGCCAAGTAAGATCTTTGAACGTTATGATAACAAAAATACCATGCAACAATGAGAAGTTAAATATGAATTATGTTTTTATAAAGCTAATATGCAAATTCATAGCTTATCATCTATTAAGTAAATATGGTACTTATTTATGCAACTTTTGTATAATAAGGGGTATTAAAACACGAATGTGGGCTTATCACATGAGGGTTTTAATACCTAGTTATGTACAGTATCATACAAGACTTTACCTACATCATTTTTGTAAACACTAAAGTAATACATTTTTGCAATTCTAATTGGTATGTGGCTGTTTGATGAGTAAAGAAAGGATCGAAAAAGTAAAAAAAGGAGCTGCATAATGATATTTTGTACAACATTATAACACTCGTTTGGATGATATAATGGTTACTATGAGACTGGTTGTTTTAATGTTGGCAATAAGCTGACTATTTCAGAAACTTTTATAGAAGATTTATAGCATGGGTGTAAAGTACTTTTTTTACACGGATAAGCGTGCTTCTTCTGCAAAAGAGCTTCATTTATATGTTCCAAATCAGGTTTTTAAATTCTTTTATGTTGCGTAGTTTTTCACTTACGATGAAAAATTACCATTCTCCCCTTATCTCAGAAGTTCGCTTAGGAAAAAATCTGCAATAATTAAAGTAGTTCCTAGCTTGCACAGATTTTTCGAAATCATCAAAATTCCTTCACAAATAAATTTAGTAATCCGGTCGGAACCGGAACCCTCGGTGCGCGAGTCAGATTCAGACTCTTAGCCGGTTTTTATTCATTTAAAAACTATACTAATATAAGGTACTAATAAATAAAAATAAGAAAAATAATTCGTGGGAAAAAAAAACATCTTTGACTTGTATGGAGTGTCTATGCAAGTCGAAGAAGTTTTTTTTTTCCCACGGATTATTTTTCTAATATTATTTTTTGATTACTAATGATCTATACATTCATCCCTCAAGAGGAAGTTCACTAATTTATTAGGACCTTATATATATAATAAGCTACGCGGCGATAACCGCTTTCTACCAGGAGGAATGGATTTTAATGAAACTTCGGGCATATATAGCGCAGGAAAGCGGGTAAGCACAAGGAACGAAAGCTCGTTATAATATTTATCAACTCTTCTATATCTAATTATAATACCGTAAAGTTTCTAATCGGAAGCAGCGGCAGGCTTGAGGAAATTTTCTATACATATATAGATTGTATTTTGTACATGTAAATATTTATTTGTTGTAAATAAAGATATATTCTCATCTTGGGTTACAAGTTGCTAGAAGTTATCAAAATTGACCTCTAATTGTTTGTCAGAATGCTAAGAGGTAATTGTTTATGGCTAAACATAGTGAGGTTCCTGCGAGATTTGCTCCATCTCGTCAAACTTCACCCAGGATAAAACCATGGTCAAGGAAAATATAAAATAATATTTTGGATAACTTCTAGCAATTTGTGAGCAAGATTGTCATACATAATTTTGTTCGTATTATCAAGTAGAAGCAGAATTTAGAAAAAAAAATATTTTTGAAAAAAATCCATATCTCCAAAAATACTAATATTCTTAAATAAATTTTGTTTTCTTCAAAATTCAGCTCGGGGTTCCTTTCATCGTTTTTCTCTAAGACCTGCAGTTCAGAAGTTGCCCATACTTGCTAGAAAAAAAAAACACTGTATATACTTGAACGATTGATAAGCATTATTTTGCAACTTTTTTGCTTGTAGGAACGAAATTACAAATGTTAAATTGATAACTGATCAGTACGAGTCTGTAGACACAGTTCACCAAAGGCAAGCTAATCATTAATTCAAAGAGCGCGTAGCGGGCAGTTGCTGCTCTCTCATTATCCTTATATTGCTTATTCTTGTCCTTCACTTTGTAGTATAAAGATGGCTGCGGACATTATCTGAACATCATTTACTTCAGTAGAAGCCCAAAGTGACAACAAACCAAATATCAAAATGTTTAAATTGGTGAGTTTATAAATGCAAAAGAGAATTTATATGTTCCGGTTTCTGTAATTCATTAGTTGACATGTCATCATACCCTTATGATGACGTACCAATCACCCAGTGTATGATATATTATCTATATGCTTTGACATTTCTATGATTGCATCGAAATCCATGCAGCCATTAGTTACGGTGTCATTAAGAGGATATATGCTACCCGGCCGCGCTCGAATTTAGGTATTTGCCAGCGCCAAGCCGAGTCAACGCGGGGCCAACATTGGTGCGGCTCCTCCGCCAACTTACTTACTGCGCGCGTTATTATTTGATACTTTTCAGTATGGCTTCATGTCGATCGATGTAGACAAAACAAGATGTAGATGTAAACAAGGTATCTGGTAGGTTGAATTAGGTTATAAGTAGTTATATAGTACAATGTACTGAATATTGTTTTTTTACACTAGTAAACAAAGTAGTTCAGGTACCTATATAATTTGTTATCCAATTAAACTTTTATTTGGTTTTATTTTGTTAAAATAATTCTATATTATTATTAATATAATTATAATAGCAACCCGCCCCGGCTCCCCACGGGTGCAATGTCGTGAGGTGCCGAGCGATTTGCGCGCCCGCCCGCGCGCCCCTCTCGACCCCCCCGGTCACGGTATCTCGAATTGAGAGATTTGAGAGACTCTTGGACCATATAACATGAATCTTTGCTCAACATTGAAAAAAAGTGTCCGCCATTTTGAACTATTTTATTACAGGTCCTATTGCTATCAAAATTGATATTTGAGAGACTCTTGTACCATATAACATGAATCTTTGCACAAAATTGAAAAAACAATCCGCCATTTTGAACTATTTTGTTACAGGTCCGATTGCTCCCAAAATTGATATTTGAGATACTCTTGAACCATATAACAAGAACCTTTGCTCAAATTTGAAAAAAGTGTCCGCCATTTTGAACTATTTTGTTACAGGTCCGATTGCTCCCAAAATTGATATTTGAGAGACTCTTGAACCATATAACAAGAACCTTTGCTCAAATTTGAAAAAAGTGTCCGCCATTTTGAACTATTTTGTTACTGGTCAGATTGCTATCAAAATTGATATTTGAGAGACTCTTGGACCATATAACATGAATCTTTGCTCAAAATTGAAAAAAAGTATCCGCCAATTTGAACTATTTTATTACAGGTCCAATTGCTATCAAAATTGATATTTGAGAGACTCTTGTACCATATAACATGAATCTTTGCACAAAATTGAAAAAAGTATCCGCCATTTTGACCTATTTTGTTACAGGTCCGATTGCTCTCAAAGTTGATATTTGAGAGACTCTTGTACCATATAACATGAATCTTTGCACAAAATTGAAAAAAGTGTCCGCCATTTTGAACAATTTTATAATACGTCCGATTGCTATCAAAATTGATATTTGAGAGACTCTTGTACCATATAACATGAATCTTTGCACAAAATTGAAAAAAGTATCCGCCATTTTGAACTATTTTTTTACAGGTCCGATTGCTCTCAAAATTGTTATTTGAGAGACTCTTGAACCATATAACAAGAATCTTTGCTCAAATTTGAAAAAAGTGTCCACCATTTTGAACTATTTTATTACAGGTCCGATTGCTATCAAAATTGATATTTGAGAGACTCTTGAACCATATAACATGAATTTCCATTTTGTACATGAAAAAATATCAATGTCTATAAAAGTAGAATTGTATGACTCAACCATACGGCGCAAAGGGCAGCGTAGTCCAGAATTCGTACGACAGGTATTTACTGCAAAGAGAGTTCCTGCACGAGCACTACGTTTGTTGATAGTTCGAAGCACTACGTAGCATAGTTTACTCGTGAGGTCTATTGCGTCCATATTGTTGTGGACAATGCCATGCAGAGTATTCGCTTGCAGATTCACGTCTAGCTTCTAAGGAGAGAAGTTTGAACTTATCTAATAGTTGTGAGTATGATAACTGTGACCAAGCATCTATAGTACATAGATCGCAAGAACTTGCGATCTTGCTTACAAGAATCTCTCAAATATCAATTTTGATAGCAATTGGACCTGTAACAAAATAGTTCAAAATGGCGGACACTTTTTTTCAATTTTGTGCAAAGATTCATGTTATATGGTACAAGAGTCTCTCAAATATCAATTTTGTGAGCAATCAGACCAGTTAAAATAATTCAAAACGGCGGACACTTTTTTGGATTTTGAAAAAAGATTCGTGTTTTGTAATCCCAAGGCCTGTCAAATCTCAATTTTGAGAGCAATCGGACCAGTAACTAAATAGTTCAAAATGGCGGACACTTTTTTCAATTTTTAGCGAAGAGTAATGTTATATGGTCCAAGATTCTCTCAAATATCAATTTTGAGAGCAATCGGACCAGTAACAAAATAGTTCAAAATGGCGGACACTTTTCTTAAAATTTGTGCAAAGATTCATGTTATATGGTACAAGAGTCTCTTAAATATCAATTTTGTGAGCAATCAGACCAGTTAAAATAATTCAAAACGGCGGACACTTTTTGGATTTTGAAAAAAGATTCGTGTTTTGTAATCCCAAGGCCTGTCAAATCTCAATTTTGAGAGCAATCGGACCAGTAACTGAATAGTTCAAAATGGCGGACACTTTTTTTCAATTTTTAGCGAAGAGTAATGTTGTATGGTCCAAGATTCTCTCAAATATCAATTTTGAGAGCAATCGGACCAGTAACAAAATAGTTCAAAATGGCGGACACTTTTCTTAAAATTTGTGCAAAGATTCATGTTATATGGTTCAAGAGTCTCTCAAATATCAATTTTGAGAGCAATCGGACCTGTAACAAAATAGTTCAAAATGGCGGACACTTTTATCAATTTTGAGCAAAGATTCATGTTATATGGTTCAAGCGTCCCTCAAATATCAATTTTGAGAGTAATCGAACCAGTAACAAAATAGTTCAAAATGGCGGACACTTTTCTTAAAATTTGTGCAAAGATTCATGTTATATGGTACAAGAGTCTCTCAAATATCAATTTTGTGAGCAATCGGACCTGTAATAAATAGTTCAAAATGGCGGACACTTTTTTCAATTTTGTGCAAAGATTCATGTTATATGGTCCAAGAGTCTCTCAAATATCAATTTTGTGAGCAATCAGACCAGTTACAAAATAATTCAAAATGGCGGACACATTTTTGGATTTTTAAAAAAGATTCGTGTTTTGTAATCCCAAGGCCTGTCAAATCTCAATTTTGAGAGCAATCGGACCAGTAACTAAATAGTTCAAAATGGCGGACACTCTTTTTTCAATTTTGAGCAAAGATTCATGTTATATGGTCCAAGCGTCCCTCAAATATCAATTTTGAGGGCAATCGGACCAGTTACAAAATAATTCAAAATGGCGGACACATTTTTGGATTTTGAAAAAAGATTCGTGTTTTGTAATCCCAAGGCCTGTCAAATCTCAATTTTGAGAGCAATCGGACCAGTAACTAAATAGTTCAAAATGACGGACACTTTTTTTAATTTTGAGCAAAGATTCATGTTATATGGTCCAAGCGTCCCTCAAATATCAATTTTGAGAGTAATCGGACCAGTAACAAAATAGTTCAAAATGGCGGACACTTTTTTTCAATTTTGAGCAAAGATTCATGTTATATGGTCCAAGCGTCTCTCAAATATCAATTTTGAGAGCAATCAGACCAGTAACAAAATAGTTCAAAATGGCGGACACTCTTTTCAAATTTGTGCAACGATTCATGTTATATGGTCCAAGAGTCTCTCAAATATCAATTTTGAGAGCAATCAGACCAGTAACAAAATAGTTCAAAATGGCGGACACTCTTTTCAAATTTGTGCAAAGATTCATGTTATATGGTTCAAGAGTCTCTCAAATATCAATTTTGAGAGCAATCAGACCAGTAACAAAATAGTTCAAAATGGCGGACAATTTTTTTCAATTTTGAGCGAAGAGTAATGTTATATGGTCCAAGAGTCTCTCAAATATCAATTTTGAGAGCAATCAGACCAGTAACAAAATAGTTCAAAATGGCGGACAATTTTTTTTCAAATTTGAGCGAAGATTCATGTTATATGGTTCAAGAGTCTCTCAAATATCAATTTTGAGAGCAATCGGACCTGTAACAAAATAGTTCAAAATGGCGGACACTTTTTTCAATTTTGAGCAAAGATTCATGTTATATGGTTCAAGCGTCCCTCAAATATCAATTTTGAGAGTAATCGGACCAGTAACAAAATAGTTCAAAATGGCGGACATATTTTTTGGATTTTGAAAAAAGATTCGTGTTTTGTAATCCCAAGGCCTCTCAAATCTAAATTTTGAGAGCAATCGGACCAGTAACTAAATAGTTCAAAATGGCGGACACTTTTTTCAATTTTGAGCAAAGATTCATGTTATATGGTTCAAGCGTCCCTCAAATATCAATTTTGAGAGCAATCAGACCAGTAACAAAATAGTTCAAAATGGCGGACACTCTTTTCAAATTTGTGCAACGATTCATGTTATATGGTCCAAGAGTCTCTCAAATATCAATTTTGAGAGCAATCAGACCAGTAACAAAATAGTTCAAAATGGCGGACACTCTTTTCAAATTTGTGCAAAGATTCATGTTATATGGTTCAAGAGTCTCTCAAATATCAATTTTGAGAGCAATCAGACCAGTAACAAAGTAGTTCAAAATGGCGGACATTTTTTTTCAATTTTGAGCGAAGAGTAATGTTATATGGTCCAAGAGTCTCTCAAATATCAATTTTGAGAGCAATCAGACCAGTAACAAAATAGTTCAAAATGGCGGACAATTTTTTTTCAAATTTGAGCGAAGATTCATGTTATATGGTTCAAGAGTCTCTCAAATATCAATTTTGAGAGCAATCGGACCTGTAACAAAATAGTTCAAAATGGCGGACACTTTTTTCAATTTTGAGCAAAGATTCATGTTATATGGTTCAAGCGTCCCTCAAATATCAATTTTGAGAGTAATCGGACCAGTAACAAAATAGTTCAAAATGGCGGACATATTTTTTGGATTTTGAAAAAAGATTCGTGTTTTGTAATCCCAAGGCCTCTCAAATCTAAATTTTGAGAGCAATCGGACCAGTAACTAAATAGTTCAAAATGGCGGACACTTTTTTAAATTATGTGCTAAGATTCATGTTATATGGTCCAAGAGTCTCTCAAATATCAATTTTGAGAGCAATCAGACCAGTAACAAAATAGTTCAAAATGGCGGACACTCTTTTCAAATTTGTGCAACGATTCATGTTATATGGTCCAAGAGTCTCTCAAATATCAATTTTGAGAGCAATCAGACCAGTAACAAAATAGTTCAAAATGGCGGACACTCTTTTCAAATTTGTGCAAAGATTCATGTTATATGGTTCAAGAGTCTCTCAAATATCAATTTTGAGAGCAATCAGACCAGTAACAAAATAGTTCAAAATGGCGGACAATTTTTTTCAATTTTGAGCGAAGAGTAATGTTATATGGTCCAAGAGTCTCTCAAATATCAATTTTGAGAGCAATCAGACCAGTAACAAAATAGTTCAAAATGGCGGACATTTTTTCAATTTTGAGCAAAGATTCATGTTATATGGTTCAAGCGTCCCTCAAATATCAATTTTGAGAATAATCGGACCAGTAACAAAATAGTTCAAAATGGCGGACACTTTTCTTAAAATTTGTGCAAAGATTCATGTTATATGGTCCAAGAGTCTCTCAAATATCAATTTTGTGAGCAATCAGACCAGTTACAAAATAATTCAAAATGGCGGACACATTTTTGGATTTTGAAAAAAAAAACGTGTTTTGTAATCCCAAGGCCTGTCAAATCTCAATTTTGAGAGCAATCGGACCAGTAAGTAAATAGTTCAAAATGGCGGACACTTTTTTTCAATTTTGAGCAAAGATTCATGTTATATGGTCCAAGCGTCCCTCAAATATCAATTTTGAGAGCAATCGGACCAGTTACAAAATAATTCAAAATGGCGGACACTTTTTTGGATTTTGAAAAAAGATTCGTGTTTTGTAATCCCAAGGCCTGTCAAATCTCAATTTTGAGAGCAATCGGACCAGTAACTAAATAGTTCAAAATGGCGGACACTTTTTTTCAATTTTGAGCAAAGATTCATGTTATATGGTCCAAGCGTCCCTCAAATATCAATTCTGAGAGAAATCGGACCAGTAACAAAATAGTTCAAAATGGCGGACACTTTTTTTCAAATTTGAGCAAAGATTCATGTTATATGGTACAAGAGTCTCTCAATTATCAATTTTGATAGCAATCGGACCTTTAACAAAATAGTTCAAAATGGCGGACATTTTTTTTTCAATTTTGAGCTATGATTCATGTTATATGGTTCAAGAGTCTCTCAAATATCAATTTTGAGAGCAATCGGACCAGTAACTAAATAGTTCAAATTGGCGGACACATTTTTTGGATTTTGAAAAAAGATTCGTGTTTTTTAATCCCAAGGCCTCTCAAATCTCAATTTTGAGAGCAATCGGACCAGTAACTAAATAGTTCAAAATGGCGGACGCTTTTTTAAATTATGAGCTAAGATTCATGTTATATGTTCCAAGAGTCTCTCAAATATCAATTTTGAGAGCAATAACTAAATAGTTCAAAATGGCGGACTCTTTTTTAAATTATGAGCAAAGATGCATGTTTTGTGGTCCCAAGGTCTCACAAATATCTTTTTTTTTATACCATAAAGTCGGTAAACAAGCATACCGTCCGTCTGATGGTAAGCGGTTACCGTAGCCAAAATATCACTACGTATAATATTGCCCTTAGTGATATGATAGGTAATAATCACAGACTACGGAGGACATATTCTCGCTCACAAAAAACTGTGTCTATGGAGTCGGCCACCTCTCACGCACACCTTAGTTGGCTATTCCGCGGGAAATTAGACTCTGTCGCCGTTTACACAGAGTCGATTACTCGCGCTCAACTAATGTGTGGATGTGTGCGTGCCGGCTTGTACGTACAGCGTGGTGGCCGACTCGAGTGACACATTTTTTTGTTAGCGAGAATATATCCGACTTTTTTTTATATCTGTGGTAATAATGCATTCTAGTGGTGAAAGATCGGTACAGTAGTTTTTGAGTTTATTGAAATTACAAACAAACAAAACATACAAAAATACATCTTTTCTTTTATCGTATTATTATTAGAGTATATAAACGGAGGAAAATTCAAACATAAGGCCGCCCTTATAATCTGACAAATTTATCCATTACTTCTGATTGGCATTGATCGATCGTGCTTTTCTTGGGTCGATGATTTCCGGTAGAAGACATTTATTAACTATAACAAACAAAAATAATAATATTTGTCAGCTATAATTCAAAACAGTTACCATTTATCAATATAACTCAACTTACCCTAGTGGTATCAAAAGTGGTAAGAGCGCGCTATAATGCGGGCGATTGTACCAATACTCTCAATCGTAATAATATGTTGGCGAACTTAGCGCGCGGAAAACAGAGCGATACGTCCTCTCTCTGAGACGGCGGAGCCGGGTCTGCCGAGCCGTGGCCTCCGCAATCGATTTATATAGCAGTTTTAAAATATTCGGTATAAAATAATTATAATATTTTTACGGATTTTTTTAATTTACTAATTTTAAGCATGAACTGCTGCGTATTAATAAATAGTAACTATGAAGTTTGACAAACGATTTCCATATTAAAAACGGCGCTAAACATCGATAAAAATCTTAATTTTTACGCAGTTTTATTTTGTCATTTTCATAACAAAAATGTACTAAACGTTATGATGCTATCTTCAAGAAAAATAGAAGACAATATGTACTTTTCAACATGTATTTTTGTATTTTTTTGTTTCAAGTACTTTCAATACCTATTTGACTGCAAAGACAGCATGTTCCGTAAAATTCAAAAAAGGTCTCTCAAGGAACTGCTCTAAACTAAATAACAAATAGTCAATTTAATGTTATTTCTTCAAGAAAAGTAGAAAAATAAATGTCCTATTGGATTTACGACAACACAAATGAATAACTATCAATATAACTGAGTATTTTCACACCGAAAACCTGGAATATTGCGGCATTGTGCGTTATTACGTTATAAACGCTCTTAAGAATCAATTTCCACATGGGATGTTCCAAATCGTACTCTCAAAGTCCAATTTGAAAAATTGCGAATCAGCACGACGTATTCCATTGAAAATATTTCGCCGACTTCAAATCAGTGTCAGATTAGTTATTTCTTACATTTTAGTTTATTCGATCGAAGTCGATTTAATTTTTTTAAATTACTTTTTTTTATCATAAAATTAAATAGGTACATATATATCTTTTTCAGTTCATCTTCGCCTGCTTCCTGGCCCTCGTACACGCCGCCGCCAAGCCTGATGTGCTGGTGGGAGGATACGCTCCAGTAGCGGCGGCCTACACCGCTCCAGTGACAGCGGCCTACACGGCTCCACTTGCATACTCCGCATACTCGGCCTACTCCGCGCCCCTGGCTGCATACTCCGCCTACCCTTACGCCTCACCCTATGCTGCATACTACCTCCGTTGAAAACGTGAATGAAAAAAATACCTACCTGCTAAATCAATTATGTAATATTATTATTAAATCGGTAACCACCAGAAAGATATTTTATTTTTTCTAACAAATGTAACGTAGATAGATAGATAGATAGACGTAGGTACTTCTTAAACGTACCTAAATGTAATCTTTGGATAGTAATTTAAAATCACAAATAAACTTACGGGTTTTTTGGATCACAAAGAGACTATGAAAATCATAACAATGTCGTTCAGCTTTTGATTAATTGTTGTCTGTCAGGCATGAACCTCGGATATTCTACAATGCCCGAACAAAGATTACACGTCTCACATATTATGCTCCTCCTAATTGTCCAATTATCTACGTATTAGGTGGTATTAGTGTGCTCGGTCATTGTCCCCCGGTAGGCAGTCTCACTACAGATCAACGACCTTATGTGTAGTAAATTAATATTTATTTAATTGTTCACAAATATTTCGATGACTGGCTTTCGCACAAGCAACTGGTGCGCTTGTGCAGAATGCAGCTACTCCCAGAAAGTTTTGTCTTCAATATAATGAGCTATCTTGTAATAAGCTCTTTCTTTCAGGACTTTCAATATGTGTGATTTGAATTTAAAATCAGTCATCTTGATAACCGAAAATGGTAGTTTATAACTATTAATACAAAATGACATAAGAGCATACTTAACTTACCTAGAAATACGGAACAACAATGGGAACAACTAATTTCTCTTTTTGTCTTGTATTGATTTCATGGGCCTATATTTGTTTAAACATTGCAATATTGTTACGTATGAACATTATCTATCCATACTAATACTATCAATGCGAAAGTACCTACATCAGTATGTTGTCTGTTGACATACTATAAAAGGATTTCCACTTTTAAACGGATTAAATTAATGATGTTTTTTATATATCTAAATATGTTAGCAAACAAGCCTACGCCTACGGTCCGACTGGTGGTAAGCGATTACTACGGTAATTGCTTCGCTACGGTAATCGGTGGACTACGGTCCAGGACGCCTGCAACACCTGGGGTACCCCGGGACATCCCTCATCAGTTACCGACCCTTCTCCCTAAGCTCTGGTGACCTCACTCACGCACAGGAACACAACATGGCTGCGGTAATCTGTAAGGTCCTACCTGTCGAGCTGTTCTTAGAACGGAAAAAATCTAAATCCATGAAAATTTGTAGTTAGCCCATTGTTTGTTGGTTTATTAAGTTTGTAAAATCACCCGATGGAGATAAAGGGGGTGGCAAAGTTTGTATTGAAAATTATATTTTTCTGGTCAACTTAGTATATTAATGCTTTACGATTTAATTAACTTCACAAATACATCGGCGAAGAAGGTTGATTGTTCATACATGTTAACTTCAGTTGTAACTGACGTCTTTAACCTTATAGACTAGGAGAGCATGACAAAAATGGTAACGATAAGGTAAATGGTTGAACTCGGGTTCATGGGATAAAAGACACCTCTCTGATGCCAAATATGTCGGCCTGCCTGCGCCAGTGGTTGCGTTATCTAGATATGGCGCCTGAAAAACTGTTTATCGTGACCAAAAAAAAAACGATAAAGGAGGTCTCCTTTATCCTATGAACTCGGATTCAGTCATTTACCTTATCGTTACCATTTTTGTCGTCACCTCCTATTATATTACTGAAACCCATGGAGAACGCGAACCAATCATACACTCGCGTTGTTTTGAGCGTATGTTCATTTGCTATTTCTATTGATTTCCAGAAAGACAGTCATTTGAAAAAAATGCAATGGAATCTGATATATGAGAAACATACTCTTATCTTTATTAATTTAAAAACAAATATAAATATTTATAAAATCAAGGCTTCATTAAATTTATTATTTCGGCTTATGGTTGGAAATCACAGATACATGTTTGGAAATAATTCAACGTATATCGTTGTCTTTTGAATTTCAACCCTTAAGGCGGTAGTAAATTAATATTTGTTTAATTGTTCACAAATATTTCGATGACTGGTTTTCGCACAAGCAACTGGTGCGCTTGTGCAGAGTGCAGCTACTCCCAGAAAGTTTTGTCTTCAATATAATGAGCTATCTTGTAATAAGCTCTTTCTTTCAGGACTTTCAATATGTGTGATTTGAATTTAAAAGCAGTCATCTTGATAACCGAAAATGGTAGTTTATAACTATTAATACAAAATGACATAAGAGCATACTTAACTTACCTAGAAATACGGAACAACAATGGGAACAACTAATTTCTCTTTTTGTCTTGTATTGATTTCATGGGCCTATATTTGTTTAAACATTGCAATATTGTTACGTATGAACATTATCTATCCATACTAATACTATCAATGCGAAAGTACCTACATCAGTATGTTGTCTGTTGACATACTATAAAAGGATTTCCACTTTTAAACGGATTAAATTAATGATGTTTTTTATATATCTAAATATGTTAGCAAACAAGCCTACGCCTACGGTCCGACTGGTGGTAAGCGATTACCGTAGTTCAGGACGCCTACAACACCTGGGGTACCCCAGGACATCCCTCATCAGTTACCGACCCTTCTCCCTAAGCTCTGGTGACCTCACTCACGCACAGGAACACAACATGGCTGCGGTAATCTGTAAGGTCCTACCTGTCGAGCTGTTCTTGGAACGGAAAAAATCTAAATCCATGAAAATTTGTAGTTAGCCCATTGTTTGTTGGTTTATTAAGTTTGTAAAATCACCCGATGGAGATAAAGGGGGTGGCAAAGTTTGTATTGAAAATTATATTTTTCTGGTCAACTTAGTATATTAATGCTTTACGATTTAATTAACTTCACAAATACATCGGCGAAGAAGGTTGATTGTTCATACATGTTAACTTCAGTTGTAACTGACGTCTTTAACCTTATAGACTAGGAGAGCATGACAAAAATGGTAACGATAAGGTAAATGGTTGAACTCGGGTTCATGGGATAAAAGACACCTCTCTGATGCCAAATATGTCGGCCTGCCTGCGCCAGTGGTTGCGTTATCTAGATATGGCGCCTGAAAAACTGTTTATCGTGACCAAAAAAAAAACGATAAAGGAGGTCTCCTTTATCCTATGAACTCGGATTCAGCCATTTACCTTATCGTTACCATTTTTGTCGTCACCTCCTTGTATATTACTGAAACCCATGGAGAGCGCGAACCAATCATACACTCGCGTTGTTTTGAGCGTATGTTCATTTGCTATTTCTATTGATTGCCAGAAAGACAGTCATTTGAAAAAAATGCAATGGAATCTGATATATTGAGAATCATACTCTTATCTTTATTAATTTAAAAACAAATATAAATATTTATAAAATCAACGCTTCATTAAATTTATTATATCTGTGTTTGGAAATAATTCAACGTATATCGTTGTCATTTGAATTTCAACCCGGTGAAATTTTGTATAAGAAGTTAAGTTAAAAATTACAAAATTTATTATTTCGGCTTATGGTTGGTAACTTACGCAACTTGTTTTTTATTTTTCAATTCTTGAGGGGGTGTAAAGGGGGATGAAATTATGTACTTAAGTAGTTTATTCCCAAAATTTTTTATTCATGTAAAAATAATGTACCTTACACGTGTATTGTGTTATTACGAAACCTACTGCCGCCCGTCTATCTGCCTGCCACGAAAAAAATTCACACAATTTTTTTTTTTTTTTTTCAAATTTAAACCCATGAATTTTCATGGCAGGTCAATCCTATGCATACGTATATGTTGTTATTTTTAAGGCAATTAATTAACAAAATCGAAAATAAAACTCTTTAAAGAATTAGTTTTCTTTATGCTATCCAATTTCAAAAGTAATCCACCGTAAATTGTTGAGTTGTGTAAGTAACAAAATATACCGACGCGTACTCGTTAGTTTGTATTGATGTACCCATCCCATCAGCCTGTATTGTCCCACTGCTGAGCCCTTTCACGAATGATGTTGAAAGGGAATGAGCAAATACTCCACCACGCATGCTCGCTCACTACGGATCGGTGGAGGTAGCCAGTGGTCAACCTACTGTTGGAGTTTTCAAGTCGCCTGGGAGGCATAGCGACTATAACAATTAATTGATATCCAACGGCTTAATGACGGCCATAATGACGTTACACAATTCCAATTTCAACTCTCGTCAAATCTAACGTCAGGATCATCATCAGCCTATAATGTCCCACTGCTGAGCACAGGCCCTGCTTTCACAAATGAAGGTGAAAGGGAATGGGCAATACTCCACCACGCGTGCCCACTGCGGATCGGTGGAGGTAGGCTAGTGGTCAACCTACTGTTGGAATTTTTCAAGCCGCCTAGAAGGCATCTAACTAGCTTAATGACTATCACAATTAAGTGATAACCGGGACCAACGGCTTTACGTGCCTTCCGAGGCACGGAAACCCTCGATTTGAAATACCACTAGGCGGTCACCCATCCAGGTACCGACCACGACAGGCGTAGCTTAACTTTGCTGATCGATTAAGAACGGCTAATCATGCTACACCACGAGCGCCTCAGTCAGGATATTGGGTAAAATATCACTCCTTTTTATTGGTCTTTCCAATTATAATCAAAATAAAAAATCAAAACCAAAAAGTCATTTATTAGTGTAGGCCCTGTAAGGCACTTATGAACGTTAATTTGTTACATACAGTTGAATTTACCACCAATATAAATAGTGTAACAAAATATCTTGTATGCCAGTAATTATTGAAACATGTTGAGCCATATTATTATTGTATTCCAGCTATTTTGCACCATGTCACGAAAAGATTTTGCCTCGATTTATGCCACCGGAAAACTAGGAAATTACCTTCAGGGAGGGCAAGGAAATGCGCAGATGTCCATCAAATAAAATAGAAGTACCAATAATGGGTGCAATGTTACTGTATAACACACACGCTGACGCATACGTCGTAGATAATACCTTATAATTTTGATTGGTGTAAATGACTGTTTGTAGGTATGATAATCATACTCCGTAACGAAACGAATAGATGTTGATGAAACTTGGCGCCTAAATAAGTCATATTATTTTTAATGAAGGGAAACCATGAAACCTAGTAGGTAAATTAGCTATAATATCACCAACTGCTATGATGAAATGGATGTATCTATATTTTGGTATCAAGTTATAATACTACTAACTGTCCCCCGCGGTTTCACCCACACTTCCGGTTTTAAAGCCAGTCTTTGACTTTTCATCATAGATCACGCTTTCCATACACTATTCTGCGTGTCTGGTTTCATCGCGAATGGTTCAGATGTTTAACCATGAAAAGGTAACAAATAGAAGCAAGTTTAACATTAGTTTCGATAATCAAATATTTGTTACGATTGAATAAATGAGAGTAGTATAAAGAATTTGAAAAGCTAAAGATTTTAGCATTAATTTGCTGACCAAATTGATAGTCAAACTATGTTCCTTGTAGGAAAGAAAATACGAATGTGGGGTCTGTAGGCACACTTCACTCGCAAGCAATCGTTAATTATTATTTATTCAAAGAGCGTGTGCTCTTATCCTTCTATTGCTTGTTCTTGTCCTTCACTATTTAGTATAAAGATCGCTGCGGACATTATCTGAACATTATTCACCTCAGTAGAAGCCCACAGTGACTACAAACCAAATATCAAAATGTTCAAATTGGTGAGTTTACAAATGAAGAGAATCTAGATAATCGGAAAATTTGTGCAAATACATGCGTCTGCAAATCTCAGTTTTGGCCCAGCGCTCGGGTTCTGCAATTCATTAGTTGACATGTCATCATACCCTTTTGACATTTCTATGTTTGCGTCGAAATCCGTTCAGCTACAGTTTAGCTATTAGTTACGAATGTTTCACATCGTCACAGTATTACCATCTTACAGTAGGAAATCGCCTTTGATGTTGCGCCGTGCCGCCGTTCGTATGAGTACCAACGTTGTCACGAGCAAATACGCAAGGGTTGTCACAAAAAAGAAAATAAAATAATTATATTGTTATGATAATGTCATCATTTATTTATGAGTAATAAACATTCACATGTCTAGCACTGGACTTATCTAAGCGCACGGCAGTGCGCACGCCAAGTTCCTACACCACCGCCGCACGTATTAGTCAGACTTTCCATGAGTGCGTGCGAAGATCTATTTGAATAATTGATCCCACCAAAACATAAATGTGAAAATTAGAGCCAAGTTCAATATTATGATATGATTTTTAGATTATGATATATGATAATTATGATGTAATTGTCGACTTTACCGACAAAAGCGATTACGCTTAATACCGTCTCGTGTGTACCTACCAATGCACACGTGTGTCATACGACGTCTTTCAACACAATTGCGAGAAAAAAAAAACTTGGATTTATGAAGTTGATTTTTTGATATGGAAAATGGCGCGTATTTTATTTTTTCGCGCGCCGCATTAGCTTTGCGCCCGCAGGTCGAAGCAAGGGTGAACAAAATCGAGATACAGCCTATGTTAAAAATATAATAAAGCGAATACTTTCGTATTTATAACATGACTTATTGTGAATTGTGAATAATTGTTTTGACTTGTTTTTTTTTAATTCAATGGGCTTGCGTTTTGCCACTGACCCGCCCACGAGGGACGATGACGAAGCCTAAGATGGAACATGCTTACCCAGAAGAAACCTATCCGCTCTGTCCTTGAAAGGCATCTGGCCTAGATTGTAAGAGTCGGGAAACACAGACGCCGGAAGCCACTCCCTTGCTGTACGCATTATAAATGTGAATGCAAAATGCTGTGTCCGTATTTTCGGTATGACTACAACGTACTGCTGAAAATTTTCCCGGCGTCTAGTGGTTCGGTGTAAAAAAATTACAGTTTAAAAAAACACGCTTTAAAAAGCCCTGCACTAAAAAGTGTTAAATAATTATAAAATTGAACCTAAATAACTCTGTCCATCCCGTAAGGGCCTAAATGTAAGCAATTTTGTAATTAAGTTCAATATTTGAATGAAAAGTGTGTGGCGCTTTTCCTTTAGGTAGATACTATTTACTACGACAAGGTACCTACTAAAATGTTAAGCTACTTCTGCGTTCGTTGACTGAACACGCAGAATAAATTATATAGGTCTTACTACAACAGTATAATTTAAATCAGTTAGTAGGTGGGAACTCATCTTACGAAATTATAGGAATAAATTACCTCGCGTCACGGGGAAATCTATGAAATTTTAAATCTCTATTATATTTCGTCGTTGATTTACAGCCCTATACAGAATAATTTGTCTGCGACATTATAATATAGGTACACTGAACCCTGAGCACTGAACAGTACCTACAACATTCACAAACAAGAACGCGTCAGCCTTTCTCGGACGATCGAGCCAACTAAGCGGTGTTAGCTTGTCGCGGCCGGGCCGTCCCGACACCCCGCGAGTTCCCCTCCGTTGCTCTGCGTAAGTACATTCGTTGCGCAACTGTATGTGGTAAAACTGTGACATCGTACTCTCTCAGTCCGAATTGAAAAACGACTTTATAATATTAGTATTAATTTAATTAAACAAAAATATTTTTTTCAGTTCATCTTCGCTTGCTTCCTTGCCGTTGTCCGCGCCGCTGCCAAGCCTGATGTGCTGGTGGGAGGATACGCTCCAGTAGCGGCGGCCTACACCGCTCCAGTGGCAGCGGCCTACACCGCTCCACTTGCATACTCCGCATACACGGCTTACTCCACGCCCTTGGCTGCCTACTCCGCCTACCCTTACGATTCACCCTACGCTGCATACTACTTCCGTTGAAAACTCAAAAGAAAATGTTAAAAATACCCACCTGCTAAATAAATTATAATCAATCGGTAACCACCAGAATGATGCTTTTATTTTTTACTAATAACTGTATGGAGGTAATCATTAGATAAATCATTTCAATTAACTTTCGGGATTTTTGGATCACAAAGGACTATGACATTCAATAATATCAAACTACAGATTTTCATTAATCGTTATCTGATTGGCATGAATCTCGGATATTCTACAATGCCTGAGCAATGATTATACGCCTCACATATTATACTCCTCTTAATTATTCAATTCTCTACGCATTAGGTGGTATTAGTGTGCTCGATGGCAGTCTCACTACATACAGATCAACAACCTTATGTATAACGAATCAGTATTTTTTTAATTGTTTTCGTTCACTAATTGAAGATATAACAAATGTTTTACAATATCAAATAGCAAACGCCGTTTTCGTGCCGCATTTTTTTTTAATAACCATTTAGCATCCAAATCTGTTACACGTTGTATATCTCGTTTTTTTTTAATACTAGATGTAGTTAAAAATTTTGCTAGAAAGTAAATATCTTGATCTAGCTTACAAGTCTGTCTACATTACACATGGGATAACGACGTGGCAACTATCGTACCGATAGTTGTTTTTGCCCATGGCTTTAGTTAAGAGCCTCGACAAACACCTCAAGAGGCTCGCATTAGGCAGCTCGATGAAGGGCCAGATCACACATTATGTATCTTTGGGCCAGATTTAGAAGACAGTACTCTATGAGACGGCTAGCATTGTGAGGTAGTTCCACAGCCTGGAGCCTTAACCGCCGGTAACTAGGACCCTGTTCACCATATCGGTTGCAAGCTGTTTTTACAAGCTTTTATTTACTTTCACCTGTCCCGTTGTCTGTAATGGAATTTTACATATTAAATTTGACCCACTTTCCGGTTTCAGATTGAGCTGAAATTTTGCACGAATAAGCAAATCGCGTGACAATGCAATATTATGAGGATTATGCTGATCTGATGATGGAGCTGGAAGGTGGCCATAGGAACTCCGTAATAAAACCACATAACCCCATCGAGTTTGGGCTCGTTTGATTCGTCTTGATGAGTACTATTAAAAGCTTATTTTAAAAATGATTTTTTTAATAAAAGCTTGTTTATACTTTTAAATATATGTATTGTTTTTGTATTTGTATATTTAAAATGTAAAAGTTTAGAAGTAAATAAATAGAATAATAATAATATCATAAAGAGGTAATTTTGTAAGAACCAATATCTTCACGCAGAGCCAAGAAATTATTTCATCCTACACCAAGAACAAACTATGTTAGTAAAACCACGTAAAAACATAAGTTTTGAAGGAGCGCAACTTTACAATAAATTGCCAGATTATATAAAAAAATAGATTTTTTCAATATTTTTCAAAGAAAACTGCAGGCCCATATATTATTGACAATTACTATAATTCTGTAATACACATCCAGTTTTATCTTTTTTATTCTAACACATATTTGTATCTAGACCACAGATCTAGACTTACGAGCGCATGCTGCTATTTTTATCTTATTTATAATTACATATTTTTATGTACTTAAGTGAGACTACATAAGTGAAATGTAATTTCTTTTGAGATAATAAATTACTTAAACCTATGATGGCATGTAGGATGTAATCTCTGGAACTATTCATAAAAAATAAATTTAACAAATACGATGCTGTAGAAGTGATATAGAATATACTTTTTCATCCGGGTGAAATTGAATAATGAAGGACCAATAATGTTTTTTTGAAAGTATGCCATTGCGAAAAACTTTAGTTCGAAAGTTAAAAAGAAAGAAATAAGCGAGGACCTATAAAATGTATTATTAACAGTTTCTGTGATTCCCACTAAAGATGCGAAGCCTCCGACAGACGAACAGAAATACGTCACTTCCGATAAATAACACTAAAGGAGTAGTTTTTTCCTGATCCCGATGAAAGCCAGCTGTATTGCATATAATGCAAAAAAAAATACATATTTAGTCAAAAATGATAATAATCATTAAGTTAGTGTGAGTGACTGTTTATAAGTCAAGCATTCCGTAACGGCTGAATAGATTTTGATGAAACTTGGCGCAGAAAGACGTCATATTATTCTAGATAAACATTTTGCGCTGGAAATCTGGTAAGGTAATTTCACCGCTTTGACCTCCCGGTATCTGCTACTAGTTGTCCCCGCATTTCACCCGCGCTTCCGGGATAAAAAAACAGCTAGTGACTTTATCCATATACTATTTTGCGTGTCTAGTTTCATCGCGATCGGTTCACAAGCTTAGCCGTAAAAAGGTGCCGCTATCTTTTTTTCAGTCTCTGAAGTTCATTCTTTATAATATTAGTTTCGATCATAAATTTTTGTATGAGAATATTATTAGGATAGGAATAGGATTTAAACGATTGAAAATTTTAGTACTAATTTACTGACTAAATAGTTAAACTATTTTCCTTGTAGGAAAGAAATTACGAATGTCTGTAGGCACACTTCAGTCGAGGCAAGCAATCGTTAATTATTCATTCAAAGTGCGCGTATTACAGCCTGTTATCCTTCTATTGTTTGTTCTTGTCCTTCTCTATTTAGTATAAAGATCGCTGCGGACATTATCTGGACATCATTCACATCAATAGAAGCCCACAGTGACTACAAACCAAAATACGAAAATGTTTAAATTGGTGAGTTTACAAATGCAAAAGACAATCTACATGTTCGGAAGGTTTTTGTTTTGGCAAGGCAAGGCAATTCTACTCGGCTTTAAGCCAGCAGTTACTGTAATACAATATGTCAATCCTATCAAGTTATGATATATCTACATGATAAGCATCTAAATCTGTTCAGCCATTACTTATGAACTTGTTTAGTAACAATGTCGATAATATGAACATATTTTATTTTAGTAAACAAGCCGTGCTATTGTATTGAGTCAAGATAATTTGGATTATAAATGCGTGACATTACTATTTGTTGGTTATCCTAGTAATGCCTGAGATTTACGCCTTATTTATTTAAAAACAATAATATTATATTTTCAGTTCATCTTCGCCTGCTTCCTGGCCGTTGTACACGCCGCCGCCAAGCCTGATGTGCTGGTGGGAGGATACGCTCCAGTAGCGGCGGCCTACACCGCTCCAGTGGCAGCGGCCTACACGGCTCCACTTGCATACTCCGCATACTCGGCCTACTCCGCGCCGCTGGCTGCATACTCCGCCTACCCTTACGCCTCACCCTATGCTGCATACTATCTCCGTTGAAAACGTGAATGAAGAAAATGTAAAAAATACCTATCTGCTAAATAAATTATGATCAATAACAGTGACCACCAGAATAATGCTTTAATTTATGGTTCCGAACCCAAAAAGGTAAAAAAGAACCCTTACCTATTACCATTCCGTACGTCTGTCGGTCTGTCACAGCGATATATTTCAGCAATCACTGATGCTATTGATTTAAAATTTGGAATAGTTATAAGATATAAAAATATTTTTATTTTCTTTGCAAAAGGCCGCAATGGGAGACTAAAATTTTAAAGTCGGCTACAGTTTAATTCGGGTTACCTATCATATTTGTACATTCTAAAACTCCTCTCCTCTGTCGACCTTACTCGCGCGCAGGTAGCCAGGAAAACAACAATAAGTTATTTGGCTGCCGTATTCTGTAATGTGGAGGTACTTCCCCAGTCTAGCTGCTATTTAAGCGAAATAACGCTGCTAAACTCTCTTCAAACTCTGACGCCTTAACCTGAGATTTTTTCTTGCCTGAACAATGATTACACGCCACAAATTATTATGATTCTCGTAATTATCCAATTCTACACGTATTAGTGTTCAATGGTCATTGTCCTCTGGTAGGCTCTGGTCTTACTACAGATACAGATCAACGACCTTAAGTATAGCGAATTAGTATTTGTTTAATTGTTTTTGTTCACTAGTTGAAGAATTAACAAACGTCTCGAAGAATCTGTAGTTATTGAACACAATAGCAAACTTATTTTGCCGGTATTTTTTTCATATTTTGGTATAAATAAGCAATATTTTTACTTATCTATTACTATTTATTATAAAACAATTATTTCAAAAATATCCACCATAAAGGCATTTATTCAGTTTAGGAAGGCATTTATGACGGTTAAATCTAATGAATATACCTACTACCGGTTCAGACTGAGAAAAACCGGCAAGAAACTCAGCATTTGTTAAATATTTTTAGGAGAATTCAAATTCAAAAAGAATTTATTCAATTTAGGCTCGCATAAGGCACTTATGAAAATCTAATTAAATTGGCAATATATTTTTTATTATTGCCAATACACAGAAAAAAAAATAACGAATATATAAATAACCTAAACATTTAATAATTTGATTTATGGCGACTACTTGCTTTCGTACAAATATGAGCACTGTTGCGCTTGTGTAGAGTGCAGCTTACGTCCGCAGATAAAAATGGATTATGATGTAATTTGACTTATTTACAGGATATATTTATTTACATCCATGTGATCCTGAGATAGCCCGATATCTGAATTTCTCGAATTAAATTGTTTGGTATGACGGTACCAATTTTAGCGAAATCGTCATTGCAATCATAAATGGTCGACAGAGAATCCTATCCGTACTCGTGATCATGAAATTTTCTTGGTTCCAAGTATTCACCAAATCACTCTCCACAGAAAATTTTGAAATGGAATCAGATGTAGCCACAGCAGTAACTATGTGTGTAAAATTGAGTATACATAATAAGCATAATGATTTGAATCAGTTCTATGGTCAAACCCTTGCCCTTATGTTTTTTGTAATCTTTAAAGACATCTCTGTGATCTATCATAGTAAAAAAATTGATATATTCACAACGTATTACAGAAAATCACTAACGTTCACATTAACGTCCCAACCACTTCAAATACTTCCAAACCCCTGTACTAGTCTGAATATGGACCGAACCTTGAAATTCATATTTGGAACAATGTAGACGACAAAATGAGCTATCTTTGTAGTCCGCTGCAAGGGACGTCACAGATTTGCATGATAGTATATTCAAGTTTACGAATGACTCAATCGCTCGTAGAATAGTTCAAGTTGACATTGCAGCTAATTAAGACTCGTCGTAGTTGAAGTTACATACAAATACAAAGTGGTTGATGTGACCGAAACGTCACATGACGTGCATTCGTCCTTCATGTCTTACTATAAAGAACACTACTTATAATTTTTCGACATCATTCAGTAGTTGTAGCTCAGTGAAATCAACAAAATGTTCAAATTGGTAAGTTTCCTCAAAATAAGGAGTTAAGATATTCAGGACTAAAATTTAAATTTGTTCGGAAATGCTTCCATATTGCTTTGCAGGTTTATGAAGTTCACAACTTTTAGCATTTGAATAAAATTTTTGCCGATCCGGTATACTCATGATTTTACCGAAAAGTAGGCTTAATTCGTAGTAAATTCAATGGTTGAAAAAACAAGCCATCTCAACTGCCTATGTTAAATCCTTTTATTAAAACCAAATTAAATTTTCTATTATAATTAAATCCAATTCGATATAAAATAAAATCATTTACTTGAAATTACCATGCAATTTCAAATGTCGGATGCCCACGCATCGATGTATGGCGATGAGTTCTAAATACCGATTACAATAGCGTTACAGCTGCCAAAGACCTAGTTAGCACCTTCACGATTAAGCTTTTCGCATACAAATTGAGTTTGTAGGTTTTATTGTACTACATAAAAAAAACCCGCTCCCGCGTACCATTTTTTTTTGTGCAGAACCGTGTAGGGTATTCTTTTTATAAAATAAAGGTAATATTTGTTACTCCTTGTAACGGCAAAGTTCCGTCAAAATTAGTTCAGCCGTTTTGAAGATTAGCCGGTACAAATACACAAATAGATTTTTATTTATACTTATACTTCCATATGCATTTAGTAAAAAGGTGATATTTTAAAAATATAAAAAGTTACTTCTTCAATTTTATTCATTTGTATAAAATTTCCGAGTAGGATGTAGGCGTGGGGCGTATTTAAATAAAGAAAGGTGAATTGTTCTTTAGATTTCCTTATTATCATCTGCATAAAGTACATATCCTGTAAATTTATCATCTTATGTCACTTAATCGATGAAAGCGTAATTTGGCTCAATACCTTTAATAAATTAGTGATTCTTACATTTAATTTTTAATTTATTTCCAGTTTGTCTTCGTCTGCTTCCTGGCCGTGGCTGCCGCCAAGCCTGGCTACTTCATTAACGGATACGGAGTGCCTCTAACTGCGGCCTACAGTGCACCCCTGGCAGCGGCCTACACAGCTCCCGTGGCAGCGGCCTACACTGCTCCCGTGGCAGCGGCCTACACTGCTCCTATAGCATACTCGGCCTACTCCAGCTCCTACGCGTACACATCACCCTACGCATCCTACACTTACGCCTCACCCTATACATACTACTTACGCTGAAATTAAGACTGTCTCGAAAATATTAATATGTGTTATTAAATTATATACTTATTAAATTATTATGTTATCTATCAACGAGTTGCTTTTTTAACCGACTTCACAAAGTAGGACGTTATCAATTCGGATGTTTATATGTTTTCAAATACTAAATGACTCCAAAAAAAAAAAATACCAGTAGACGTAAGCGAATTAAAATCAGTTGAAAAAGTCATCTTGCAAGACATATATCTCATAAAATTTGCATATCTAGGTACAACGTGTTTGAATAAATTAACACATACTTATACAAAGGTTGTGTGTATAATGATTTAGTTTTTATGTGAAGTCCTTATCTATCTATCTAGCAGATTCTCATCACGGGTCCTCCTTGAACTAAATCCATTAGCATTATTTTATTTTATATTCCGCGGAAGACCAAAAGTAAAATGCATCGTCACGGTTTGTCTCGTGACATGCTTTTGTATGTAATAATGACATATATACAATTTTATTTTTATCTTTCAATAGAGTGCATTTTTGTAAAGGCTTATTTAAAAAAGTTTTTGTCATTTATGTTTAATTGACGGGCCAGTTTACGTAGTCCCAGATCCCGGGTGGCAATCGAACCCATGAACTGCTGCGTGTTAGAGGTGATAGGTGTAATCTTAACCAATCACGCCAACTTATATAATATCATGGCTTTATGAACGACTACTGTGTTTTTGAATAAATGCAATCTAGGTATTCTTTAGATTTGTGAAGACTTTTTTTTTGAGGAAGTATCTGCTATATACCTTGAACTGACATATATATCATTATTTACATACCTAAATATCTAGATTGGTAGGTAGTCGTACAGGTGTTCTATTATTTTGTTATTTAATCATCTTGCCCCACCCAAACTTGATTGATAGCAACCTACCTCTATAAATAGGATTCAATTTACTTGGCATAGTAATAACTCTATTAAGTTTCATAATAAAAAATCATCTGTCTAGACAATGGTCATAAGACTTTTTTTTTTTATACCACTAATTGGCAAACAAGCATACGGCCCGCCTGATGCTAAGCGGTTACCGTAGCCTACGGACGCTCG
This sequence comes from Polyploca ridens, assembly GCA_951394255.1. Lineage (NCBI taxonomy): Eukaryota > Metazoa > Arthropoda > Insecta > Lepidoptera > Drepanidae > Polyploca > Polyploca ridens. The sequence continues at coordinate 8,485,993 of OX596256.1, read as the reverse complement.
CAACACCAGGGGTATCACTTGCGCGTTGCCGACCCTGCAGAAATCTCTTCACACCCATTTTGAAGAACCCCATGCTGTACTCCATTGGGAAAACCACGGCGGGGAGCTCATTCCACAGTTCAAGCGTCCGCGGAAGAAAACTCCTTTTAGCCCGCACAGTTCGAAACAATTCTGGTTTCAGTGTGTGAGGATGGACTCCCCGTCGATGGCGAGAGTTGTTGATGTGAGACTTATAAAAGAAATTTTACACGTAAGTTAGAATTAAGTATAAGATGACATGCTTTCCGCCTCGTGGTTTTACCAGTGTAGCGACATCTATCAGCCATCTATCATAGTTCACACAGAGAAAGATAGATGGCGTGGCGCCTCAATAACCTGCATCGCGCTTACGAAGTTTTCTCTAGAATCTGCATATATACAACTTTCCGACATGTGCAGTTGGGCCGCGGTCCTCAGGCACGATGACCCAGCCTGGCGGAAGATCTTCCCTTTTAAATGGGGGTGTCATCCACCTTACACCTCCATACATAATAAATAAAAATAAAATAAAATAAATACCAGCGATCCCCTATTTTACTAGGAGTAAAATTTCCAAAATTCCTTTCCGGTTTAACCTGTATCTATGCCTGTATGCAAAGTTCCAAGTTTCTAACACCAGCGATTTGGACTATGCATTGATTAGTCAGTCAGTCAGGACAAGAGATAGAGAGATGTCCGACTTGACGGAAAAGGTAAAAATCAAAGAAACAAAAATAAGCTTGAACTTTTATTAGACACAAACGTATGTTAATGTAACTTGACAATCTGTCACCAAGCAACTATCAGTTGCACTTGGGTCCGAATAAACTTTATGACTCAATGCAGGAGACTTAAATGTTAATTTGCATTAGGTCGCTACAATAGTAAATTACTACTCCAATATCTCTGTCTGTCAATGTCTGTCAGTTTCTTGTGCAGGCGTGGAATTTTAAGAGTTAATTTCTTTTTTAAGTCGGTCTAATTACTTTTATATTTCGTCATTTTAAGTTTTAAGTAAAGCCTGGAATATATTTTTGTAATAAGTAGTTAATACTTTTATTATAAATATTTAAAAAATTCGTTGTAATTTTATATTTTTTTTAGTTTAAACTAGTGGTCAGTATAGTTCTTTTTGTAATAAGTAGTTTTGTAATAAGGACATTTTATGATACTTTTCTTAATTGATAAGTGTAGTTTAGTTATATTTTTTTTTGGATCTGGGAGATCTTTTTCAAGAGGTGTTGCCAAAAAAGGAAGATTCGCGAGCATGAATCTAGCGTTGTTCCCAAAAAGAGGTTTGACGAGCAATGCGAAAGGCAACGCCTTGCATAGGCAGCTGAGCCTCAGACGCAGAAGGAGTAATTCCATCTCAAGCTTATTGAAATAAAAAGAAAGCCTTTCCGATGTTGAGAAGGGAAGGCTAGAGTAGTCCCTTTCCTACGCATACCTACTAAAATGAATAACCGACTAAGTCCAGTCAGCAGTAGCTCAAAGGCCAATTAGTTAGTGCTTTTTGCTCAGGATGACCTAGAAGTTGCTGAGCAACTACCGCCTTCATCACTTGGCTCGCGGTTAAAAATATAACAATGATATCAATCTGGGGGCACGGAAGTGCCCCCCGCCAAGACAGCCAAGCGAAGCGAAAGGGCACTACCTACCTTTTCTCGAAGCGCTTCGTCGTTTTTTTGAACCCTCATAACTTGGGTTTCGATTATACCAGATAAACAAAATTCTCAGGACATGATGTCAATAGTAAACTTATTAAACATATTAAGTTTCAATAACATAGCTCGTATACTTTAGATTTTATTGATATCTAAAAAACCCCGATTTCGTCACTGACTCACTGATGATCATCAAAACTCATAGGGTACTTCCAGAAGTCCTAGAAAGCTGAAATTTGGTATGTAAGCTTGTATTAGTACACAAACAACAAAAAAATTATAAAACTTGGAAATTTCAAACAAAAAAAAAACAAGCAACTTACAAAAAGAAGTGAAATCCCACCAAAAACATTTGTATGTAAAATGTTGCCGCCAAGACATATATGGCTCGTACTGTCAAAAAGTTATCAGATCTCATGTAGAGCCAAGCTTATAACTCTACATGCACTTACTCTATAAGCACTAACTTCACAAACTCTACACACCGTAGTCAAAATATGTGGCTTGGCCGTTTCAATACTACACATTTTTCACCTTACTCCCATGTGACGGTAGCGAAACGGCCAAGCCACATATTTTGACTAAGGTGTAGAGTTTGTGAAGTTAGGGCTTGTAGAGTAAGTGCATGTAGAGTTATAAGATTGGCTCTACATGAGATCTGATAACTTTTTGACAGTACGAGCCATATATGTCTTGGCGGCAACATTTTACATACAAATGTTTTTGGTGGGTTGTTATATTAGCACGCGCGTCTCTCGCAAGAACCAGTTAATGAAAGTCTCGACTATATACGTCAACAGGGCCATCAATTTCAAATAAATTCCTAGAAGCGTTAAGAGTGGTTGCATCCAAATAATCCACTATACAGGGACACAATGTACAGCAATAGCTGGAGTTGCAATAATTTCAACGTGGACTAATGGGTCTAGAGGTAACGTTGATCTCATTCTCTTAGCAGGTGATAGATATTATTTACAGAGCAAAGAGTTGAATGTTGATCATGATTATTTAGTGGCTACACAATTTATCTATTTATTTATTTATTAACAATCATTTGAACTTCATACAATTAACGTAATTAACAATATTTCTGAAGAGGCTTCGATAAATGGTTATATGCCGATGAGGGTTTCCCAATAAGAATATTTTTGGAATCATTCACCGATGACATTCCTTTGACACCACACCAATATCAATAAGCTAAGCCATCATACTATTTTTTATACTGCTAATACTAAATTAGCAAACAAGCATACGGCCCACCTGATGATAAGCGGTCATCGTAGCCTATTTACTCTTGCAACACCAGGTGTATCACTCGCGCGTTGCTGAACCTATAAAATCACCCTTTTTGAAGAACCTGCTGTACTCCCTTGGGAAAAACTTGGCGGGAGCTCATTATAGCCTGAGCCTGTGGTAGTAAGATCGCACTGTACGACACCATTTTGGTTCCAATGTGTGAGGATGTATTCCCCGACGGATGATGACGACATATACATACACCAATAAAATGTTGTATAATTGTTTGGAAGCCCTAATAGATTTATCGTATGCGAATATATTGCAGTTCCAATAATATTACACATACGTGTAGAATTGATGACCTCCTTTTTGGAAGTTGGTTAAAAATAATAAGTTTATTAAATTCTGATACAGGCAGGCAAGAAGGAAGGTTCTTTTTGGGTATTTCAGAAAATCAACAGCAACCAAGATTTAACCTAAATGAATTAAATAAAAATATAATAACATTCCGTAATAGGCTCTAGGGATCAGTAAACTAGCATAGATAACTACTACGAGTAGTCCAGATTAAATAGGCACATTGACCTCCAGGGTTGCGGCAATATTTAACATTGTCACAACAGACACGCGTGAACTGACCTCTGTCTGACGCAACGTAACACCGCGCATCATGCATGTTGATATCAATTAATGCATGAAAGAACCAAGAAAGTAATCAAAAACAAATTAAATCATCAATGAAACGCTGAGTTTTTGAATGAACAACACCATATATTTTCTTATTTAAAATGTACTGAAAATAATAAATATTGACTGAATCAATCGGTCAAGAAAAGTGGTTGAGTTTTAATGTTACGATATGAATTTGAATGTCTCACTTTGGCATAAGTCCATAGCTGATATTTATCTAGAATTCGGAGCACTACTGCCACGAAAAGTAGTTGACAAACCCTCGTATTGTCGCGAAATTCCCTATGCAAGTTACTGGTTGCTATAGTATTTAAAGCAGTTGATAGCTACCTCGACATCATTCACTTGTTTTACTTCGAGCAAGAACCAATCTTACCAAACCTCAAAAATGTACAAGCTGGTGGGTAAACTGATTACGTTCAACAATGGTTATGATATTAATAATTCGACTCAGTTAATTTAATTTCAGTTCGAAAACTAAATGGATAAAATTTGTGGAAGCTATTAAAGCTTAGGTCAATAGTTACGATTACAACTAGACCTTGACTAAATCTGTACTTATTACCACTTTGATGGATAGAACCATTAAAAATTGTATAATAATAGCATTTTTAGCATATCCTAAACAGAGCACGATTTATCACCCATTAATATTTATTAGTGTTGCATACTTAGCAACACTGCGACAACTTTTGTCATTAGTAGAGGTCATGGTGATATTCACTACTATTTTTGTGATCTGTTCCGTCTAGGTATGCATATTTAATCTTTCTACATTGTTATTTGATTACTGTGACTATATGATTGTTTTTCGTCTTCGCAGGTGACCTTCGCTGTTCTACTTACCATCGCAGCCGCTAAGCCCGGTATACATTCGGTGGCTCCTCTGGCAGTCGCTGCGCCCATAGCCGCGGCATACACTGCTCCCGTTGCTGCTGCGTATACCGCTGCGTATACTGCTCCAGTAGCAGCGGCCTACACTGCTCCTCTTGCTGCAGCCTACACAGCTGCGTACACAGGGCCTCTAGCATCTCCCTACGCAGCACGTTACGCTTACGCTGCTCCCCTAGCAGCCGCTTATTCTTCCCCCTACGCTGCATATACTGCTCCTATTGCAGCAGCGTATTCAGCCCCCTTAGCAGCATACAGAGCTCCCGTTTTACTCAAGTGAATGTAGCACCACAATATTAAGGATTACCTTTATTCCAAAGAATATACATGACAACTGTTGAATAAATATGTCTCGTTTTTTTATACTAACCTTTACTTGACTACGGCAGAGATAAAGGGTAATGGATCCCACTCACTATGAATACATGTATGAGAGATCATTTATTACCTAGAATAAATCCTGTAAAAGTCGTCTGAAGCAACAGAAATCGTACTTATCTTAAGTCAGAAGACTGACAGACAGACAGACCTGGTGGTAAGTGGTTACCGTCACCGAAGGGCATTAACAATCTAGGATTGCCGACCTTAATTCAGAAGGTGACGACGAAGACAACTTGAGGGTTCTATAAGGAAAAGTCTACTCGGATAGCCAAAGTCCAGAACAGATTTGTATGTCATAGGATTCATCTTGACCCATAGACACCAAGGTAAATAACGTCGAAGGAAATCTATTATAGGTAACTCTAAAAAATTAATAGGGTGGACAGTACATGTCGTACCACTAGAGCTATCTCAAATTGATGATATACAAAATTGTGTGTAAGCTTTATTATTATGACGCACCCACGGTTAAAGCGGCAATAGACCACGGCTAAATCTTGGATATACCAGTCCTATTCTATATTATATTAACGGTGTTTATTGAAAAAAATTAAAAAAAAAAAAACAAAAAAAAGAGGTCAACACTGAATGCTAGAATTTCGTCTAGAGAAGAATACCAGGCTATAATTTCATACAGTAATATATTCTTGTTTCGCTTACATTTCATGTCGTTTTTTCTGTAATCATTATGGAGCGTCCATGCTACGCGAAGTGAGCACGAGCCGAGACACAAACGAACAGGATTCGTTCGTTGTTCGCGTAGCGTGGACGGACTTGCGAGCCTTGAACGAGCATTCGTCTCTCGCTCAACTACGCTCCGCCCGATTGATAGTTTTTTCAAGAACACAGGGATTCGCATCGCGCTTGTTGTAGACTCATCGCATGCTTGTGGTAACGTCCACACTTGACATCGCGAGCAACGAACGAATTCTGTTCGTTCGTGGCTCGGCTCGTGCTCGATTCGCGTAACATGGACGCACCATTACATTTCCATTTAAACTTATTTAAAAGAACTATAGTTTTGTGTATGTAAAATATGTTAGTTTGTATGAGCTAATCTCAGGTATTACAGATCTGATAATAAAAATTCACAGTCAGAAAGCTACACTATTTTCGAGCACCATATTGGCTCTACTTTGTTCATAAAAATCAGTATATTTGTAAAACACGACAAGTTGTTAAAAGAGAGTGAAACCACGGGAATCAAGTCGTACCTATGTATTAGGTAAAATATGTAGAGTATGGCAGAATTTATTTTAATTTACTTCATGCTGTAGACTAATGGATTTTTCTCGCATTTACAAAGATTACGTCAAGCTTTTGTCTTCAAAACTATTCAAAGAAAACGAACCCGGATGAATCCTTATTTAGAGGCAGTGAGAACGGAATATACAGTTGCTTAGATTTATATCTATCATTCTGTCTACGAGTATAACTTATACCTATACTATCATATTATTATCATTTCATACAGCGTCATTTATATTACTGAGACAAATTGCAAAAAAAAAAGGGACCTGATATTAGCGCTACAGAGAGAGTTCTAGAGTTCGTAGTTCCGAGTTCTGCATTCCGTGTTGACTATTGTGCACACAGAAAGCAGTCTAGAGTTCTAGAGTTCTGCAATATTCGCTACTGATCGCACATCATCCACTTTTTTTACTTTCAAAGGCCCCACATAGCTTACAGTCAATACGCATAGATGCTGAAGTGTTATTAAAATCCAATGTGTCTGAGTGCTGTGAATTATTTAAGTTTAGGCACATTACACCTTAAAAATAGCACCATCAACCATAAAAATCATAACCAAATGATTTACTATATAAAGGGATTTTCGCGCAATCCCTAGTTAATATCGAGAATCGGGGTGACCAAGGTGAGATATTAGTCAAACATAAGTCTATGCATTGAAAAAATTATGAGCAGGAAACCCAGAACTAGTTCAGCGACCCATTGTATTGTACTAAGCTATAATTTGACTGTTATGAGCATTGCTGCCGGCCACAACGCACAAGCACAATAATTTCTAAATAAATAGACATCAATAGCGACAGTCTCGATAAAATGTTCTATTATTCTTTACAGTTCTTATCAATCTGACTTTGTCAAATAAAGCTCGATTAAAAGCCTATCTATGTAGGTATACTCTTTTAATCGAGCTTTAAGTTAAAGTTAAGCAAGTTTAGATTTTAAGTTATGTAACTTAAAATCTAAACATTCAATAATTTATTTAGAGCGTATTCACATAAGTGATTACATCACAGAAGATTATCCATTGAGCGAACATACATTGTTGCGAGCAAGTAAGTATAACTATGACGTCATCATACTCATCATGTTCACAAGCCCATTAGGAGTTCTATTTACGTCCTGTACAACTCTTGAATGGGTATTTCCCGCGATTATAATTAGAAGGGGTAAGTTTACATGACTATAAATGTCTAGTTATAAAAGTAGCTTTATGGTATTTATGAAATGTATTATCATTCGTTGTATTCTAATTTTAAACTCCATTATATGTTCTTACAACTCAGAGACGTCAAAGTCAAAGTCATTTATTCAACCTAAGCTGAATAATTTACTTTTCTTTTGATTTGAACCATGGCGGTGTAATCTATATTTTGGTGTTAATCATAGCTGGGCAAAGTAATTAATTATATATCAAAATGTATGTGGAGAGCTTGTTCAGAGGACAGAAGCTGCGATATCTAATTTGGAAACGTTTAGTCCGGTTCTACCTCGAGATCTATGGGTTCTACAAAATGAAATTGTCCTACAACAAAGCCACAAAGAAATGATGCTGCGTCCATGCTACGCGAAGCGAGCACGAGCCGAACCTCGAACGAACAGTATTCGTTCATTGCTCGCGATTCTAGCATGGACGTACTTAACGAGCCTTCAACGAGCCTACAACGAGCGCGATGCGAATCCCTGTGTTCATGAAAAAACTGACAATCGGCCGAAGCGCAGTCGAGCACGCTATGAATGCTCGTTCGAGGCTCGCAAGCCCGTCCACGCTACGCGGATCGTACTCGCAGTGTGCTCGTTCGTGGCTCGGCTCGTGCTCGGTTCGCCAAGCATGGACGCACCATAAGGTCTTCCCTAGTCGAGCTGTTCTTTGAGAGAATAAAACGCTACGATCTACCTATCTTAAAAAAATCTTTAATTACATATACTGCATTTTTAACTAGGTATTATTTAATCAGGTAACTAACTTTAAGTGTATTTTATATCTTTTTAAAAACTAAAACAACTACTAAATATTTACAATACTTAAATAATAATTAAAAGAAAATCCTATTTACAAAATATATCTAATCTAAATATTTACAAGTAAAAAAGTTGTGCCAGATCGCTGCCCTGTGTAAACGTGCCAAGAAGGCTGGCGGCATTGCCACGTTGAATGGCAATGCTGATCCGTTGTCCTAGATAGACACCAGCCTTCTTGTCACGTGAGGTCTCAATAAGGCGCCGTGAGACCTCTTTAAACAAAAGATGGGCATCCGGGCCCCACGGCCCCAGCGTTTCTACACCGAACGCCACAAAAATGCATCCATTGCCTATAGATGCATATTTGCGGCGCTTCAGGCATTCTTGCTGGGCGGCAGCGGCACCGGCCATGACTGAAGTGTCTGGAAGGTGAGACGGTGCCAAGGTATCGACGCATGTAGCATCCCAAACCAATGGTCGTCCCAACTTCCAGGGCACCAAAGTCATTCCATCCGGTCTCTTGCCATCGTCCCGCACCAAGCCACTTGGTTCTAAAATGGCTGGTACGCCAGCGGTGACAAGAGATCGGCGGATAAGATCATTAATGGCCGCATGCCGTGACATCCGCCCAGCACTCCTACAACACGAGAGGCCATGATGGCCAAGATGTCCAACACTGTCTCCACAAAGGCAGCGATGTGGCACAATACATTTTGCTCCTAATCGAAGGCAACAGCTAATTTTGAACGAAGCATTGTCTAGCAACGTGCCGATGTTGGGGGAAGGTAATGCATGAAGCCAGAGCCCTGACTCCCATTTCGTTGAAGCGATGAGATGAGCTCGCTCAGCAGCATTATTAGAAGACTCTATAAGAGAGTTATGTATTAGCCTGCTGAGCGGCTCGTCCCACTGCCTCTGTGAAAATGTTTGCGTTGGTGCAGCTGTGTTTGGACAGGCCATAAACCAAGCGTTTCTGGCTTCAGACAGCATCGAGACCTCAAAATCACTAAGTGACGGATTAAGAATTCTACCAATGAGGTCACGAGTACTGTGAACTGAAGACAGAAACGCCGGTAATGAAACACTTGAAATTTTGCGGATCCCTAGACCACCAAAACGTATGGGTAAGGAGGCCTGAGTCCAGGTGCGATCATCCAAATCAATGTTGAGAATGGCTATGAGGGTATGCCTAATAATGTTGTCCAATTTTCTTAATATATTTTCGTATTGCCAAAGATTGCTGCTGCGTAAAACATATGTAAATTTTGGGACGAAAAGACAATGTCGCATAATAAAATAAGCCATGTGGGTACTGATTTTTTCTAGCCGTTCAGATGTAGCATAAAAATTTTGAATTTGTTCGTCGACGAAAGGATCGAAGGATTCCTCGAATATGGGCGAACCTAGGAGACGAAGTGAACTTTTATTAATAAGTTTTAAATTTGGAGCTAATATATTAAATCGCGAAAAAGTTAAATTTTGGTCTATGGTAGTGTCGGATATAAAGAGTTCGCATTTTGAAAAATTTAGATCTAAGCCTATTTTATGGAACTCTTGAACTAGCGTATTGAGGTCGTCGAGGACTGTGTTCACGTCACCTCCTAGAGTCCCATCATCGAGGTACCATAAATTAAATTTTGAATTTAGCTTCTGTATGATGGGATGAATAGCGAGTCCGAAAATGGCCGGTCCAAGAGGATCACCCTGTTGACAACCAACGGAAGAAGCCAAAGTATTATTTTTGTACATAAGTTTGGTTGGGGAACAGTAATTTTGCCAAAGGAATGGATATGAGAGAGGGATTTTATTTTTAACTTGCGTCAACAGAGTGCCTCGGTCGATGGAATTAAAAGCGTTCTTTACATCCACCTTCAACAGAACTTGTCCTACGCAGGAAGAAAGGTATGTCCTCAAGGAATGTACAGCCGCCTCACACCCACCCTTAGAGCCGAAGCCAAGCTGTACGGGCTGAAAATAGGAGGCCAAATCAGTAGAAGCCGCTTTGCAACAAATCTTTGCTGCAAGTCGGCGATAGGTAGTACCTACAGCAATTGGCCTAATGCCGCCATCTTTTTTTTTCAGCGCGCACAGATTGGCTCCGTAAAGGGTATCCAGAATGTCCTCATTTACCTTTCCTGATATCATAAAGTTTATAAGATCCGTTATGTCCTTCAACAGCGACTCTGCAGTATCGCCCAAAGCCCCCGCGAGTAGATCTTTCAAATGTTGGGGTGATAAACCATCTAGACCGCTAGCTGAGCCACCGTTGAAGGACATCACGGCTCTAAGGACATCCTGCGGTGATGATATCACAGTTGGGTCGGTGGGTTGAGGCGGGTCAGGGAGACTTTGGTTACCTGTTGAAGGTGGATGCTTAGAAAGAAGAGCTTGTAACGTAGTCTGATTATTGGGAGCCAACGTATCATTAGAGAAGAGTAAACGGGCTGCTCCTTTAATGTCCCCATCACTTATTTTTGATTCTATGTATTTAAACGATAAATTTTGATGTGTTTTTAAGGTCGAATAATTATGAGGCTGAGAAAAGGTATTTGGATGGGTACAATTCATTTTTAATTGGGTTGTGAGTGTTCTTTGTTGTCCATTATTATTCACTACATGTAGAATGTTATATGGAAACAATAAAAGCTCCTCCCAGCCACGCTTTGAATTATCAGCAATCGTTTTTTTTATGATTTCTGATAATTTTTGGGCCACAGAAATACGAGCACCTCTGGGTATTCTTTTTACGAGCGGAGTTGAATGTTTTAAATTGGCCAAAAGTTCGTGGAATGGAATTTGGATGTCTGGACTTTGGTTGTGTATTGATGGAGCAGAGAATCCATCTTGGCACTTATGTGACTTACCAAGATGGATTCTCAAACCTCTTTGGCCCTTGAAAAAGCGTGGCTGAGGGCATTTTGGACACTGCACAAGGTTCTCTAATGATACGGGCTGCTGGCTTCCAACTGAGGGCACGCTGCAGACAGGCTGCTGGATTCCAACTGTGGGCAGGCTGCAATTAACACCTCCTTGCATAAAAACAAAACTACAAAACGAACTGATAATAAATATTTTACAAAATATAACAGTTTTTTATAATTTTGTTAAACAACATTGAAAAAGATCTTGAACACACGGCTTAGAAACATGGGAGTCCGACACACACCCAGGAGCACCATTGTATTAAATATTATCATATTGCATGCAGCTGACTGCGATTCTTTCTCTGCTTGGTCTGGTGGCGGCTAGCAGAACAAATCCACCAGACACGTTAATATATACAGGTTGCTGGGATTCATACTGTCGGCACTCAGTAATTAGCAGCTCCAGCGGAAAAACATGGTAGTCCGACACACACCTAGTAGCACCATTACTATCAAATATTATTGTGAAGATTTTGATCGGTGAAATAGATTACTTGACAGATGACTTATTTTTTTATAAAGTTTTCCTGCTATTAGGACAGCGATTTAATAAAGAAAATGTTTTTGGAATATCGCACAACACTTTAATTTGGTTCTCGCAGGTTATTCAAATTGAAATATTTATCAAATAATATTAATTTTCATATAATATATTTTCAGGCAAATTTTTGACGTCCACTTGACATGTCATTCAATTTATTTTTAACTTAATTTTTTTAAGGTGTATTTTCTCTGGTATAATATGAAAACGTTTCATTATAGTGTTGTACGAAGACCAAATCAAGTTCAAGGCTTATATTAATACAGCCGGCCTTGATTGGCCACGAACTTGTAAGAATGTTACGTATATTAAAAGTGTCAGCATAGCATACGATACACACTATCGAATGTTCCACACTTATGACGGTCTTTGCTGCGTTGATTAGGCTGACCGCACATGACTGCTAAAATACAGGGTGATGTTGTGCATGATTTATTATGCAATAAAAATACTACTTTAATTTTATAGTTCCATATTGGTCCAATAAAATCGACGATTAAAATGACTTGTGCAGGTATATAAACTTGAAATTTTGGCAGGCAGGTTTTATATAACACAACTCGCTAAGGATTTTTCAATTTCACTTTTAGCCTCATGAGTTTTATGTCATGTTATTTTGTACCAAAAATGTATGAAAAACAGTACTGTATACACGTCCCGACCCTTCCCCCCTCCCTAATGTGCTCGGGCCGCTTGAACGGGACGAGACTGAGTGAGACGTCGCCACGCGTGTCCTCGATGGCGAGGACGGTTACGTGGTGAACGGTTTTAATGAGGTTTTACTTTAAAAAGGGTGCCTTTTTAATGTAGGAGCCAAAGCTCAATTGATCATCGAGGGTTACACCTAGATATTTGACTAGCCTTTCCCAAGGGATCGGTTTGCCAAACATGGTTACTGACTTTATGGAAGACGGGGATTCATCGTCGGCTGGCCCTACAGAATAGGGTCGCCTGACTTTTGGTGGGCTTTATTTCAATCCTCCATTTTCTACACCAAGCGCCTAGGCGGCGGATTGGAATTTGGATACTATGGCATTGGTGGTTCTGCCAGTATAGTAGATGGCGGTATCATCCGCGAAAAGAGCTAGCTGTACTATTGGATTTAGTGATATCGCTCGTGTATAATAAGAAAAGTAAGGGGGAGAGTACCGAGCCCTGGGGGACTCCGGCACAAATAGGGTGGGGGGAGGACAGGGTGTTATGCGATAACGAAATTGGCGGTTTGACAAAAAGTCTCGCAAGATAAGTAGGTACTAGTGTTTGTGGACACCTAGAGTGAACAGCTTAAAGATTAAGCCGATTGTGACATCGAAGAACAGGACTCCTACTGTCATGCTACTTGATCGTTGGAAGTGATAGAAGATATGTTCAACAATACGATGCACTTGTTGAACACACGAGTGTTTGGCTCGAAAATCAAACTGCTTGTCTGGAAGGAGGTGGTCTACGTTGAGTAGACTTATGTGACGGTAACTCGGTTTACCGGGTTTATGGTTACCAATAACGTGACCTTCCTTCCACTGATGTGAAAAAATGTCACACACTAGTGTTGCATTAAAAATGGAAGTTAATAAGAGTATGAGCGAGGTGGGGAACAGTGTTAGTGATTTTGTCCGAGCCCGCCGGGGCCTTTCGCAGATGGAGTTTCCTGGTGATCGATTTGACTTCGTCAGGGGTCTCGGGAGGGAGAGGGTCTTCCACCACCTCTTCATCCTCCGAGGGAGGAGGAGGGGGAGTGGGAGGTACGGGGAGGAATGTTATATTCAAACTTTTATACATAAATTATATAAAGGAGTTTCTTTTTTTTTACCCACACTGACTAGAAAAATAAAACACCTATATAGTTTCTCTTTTCAATTACCTATACGATACTCTTGACTTAAGCGCACACACTTTGCACGGCGTGAAAGAGACTACTAAAGTCACACTTATATCGTAATATACTTTTTGGAGTTCCGTACCTCAAAAGGTAAAAAAGGAACTCTTATAAGATCACTCTTCTGCCCGTCTGTCTGTCTGTCCGTGTGTCACCACCGATTTTCTCAGGAACGGGTGGACCTAGCAAGTTCAAATTTATACCAGATATTGAAGTCTATAGTCCCTATTAGGTGTACAAAAATCAAGGTCCTGATTCAACACGATAAAAAGATATGGGCAAATTTTTGTTTAATTTAATAATGTATTTACAACAGTTATGCCCCAAATCTAAAAATATATGTCCGAGGAAGTTGAAAAACATCTTCAGTGAGTGAGTTCGACTCAAACTCGCACTTGGCCGACTTTATTTATTTTCATGCGTTGAAATGAAATGAAATGAAATATTTATTCGCGGGATACTCTCTTACAATTCAAAATCGGTCCGAATATATAACAAATATTGTAATTTATTGGTCATATGGGATTACCCGCAATTTTGTTCTCATGGCATACCTACCTATAATACAAACATAAGTTTGGTCAAATTCGATGAATGTCTCTCTCTTTGACATAGAAGCTGAGTAATTGGAATCTGCAGTTTACATAAAGTTGTACTTTTATACATATAAACAAAATGCATGTGAGTAGTTTATAAATTATAGTATAGATAGAAAATAAAAGTCTCATTAAAATTGTTTCAGCCATTTTAGAGTTTAGCGCAGACAAACAAACAAAAACACAGACAGACAAAAATTATACTATTATGCTTTTTTTGTATGAAATGAAATGTAATTGTTAATTTCGCCAGAAATATCGTACAATGTTGGTGGTATGTCAAAATAAGGTCTAACAGCAGCATGCACAATTACAAATTTAAATTGATTCTAAGAAAATGTTATTAATTTAATACAATAATAAAATAATAATTAAATGAAATGTCTAAATTAAAATGTCCAAATAATTACTTGTAATTATCTATCTAAGTTATATGTCAAATTAAAGCTATACCGCGCTGTTTCATCTTAGATGTAAAAAATAATAATTGCTACAGTTCCATTTTTTTACCTTCAATTGTTTTCGTCCAAACGCATTTAGATTGTATACATACAACCTGTAGCAATTCTACAGTAGGTAATGTGCAATCAAAATTATGCATGTCGCGTATGTGTCCCGATCGAGCACGTCTCGTCAAGGTGCGCAGGCGCCGAACCGATGCCAACACAATGGAGGTCACCATCGAACCCTTATATACTAGCCAGTCTGGATTCAACACTACGCAGTCACTGTTTGACATCCGAACTTATCACAAACAATCAAAATGTTCAAGTTTGTAAGTACTTCTTTAATGAGTAAATACAATACAAATACAAAAAGGTGCTTGCTAGTTCACTAAAAATTGTTGTGTTTCCATTGTTGATCAGCAGAATATTCTGTAACCCAATAAAGAAATAAAATTTTAAATCGATAACATTAATCCTGGTCAGGATTTAGTATGTTGTAGACTCAGATTACTTTCTCTAGATAACTTTATTTAACGAAAAACACTTTCTTTTTAATAAACTTTGTTTAAAAAAATCAAATACAAATTTCAAAGCGAATACCAGCTATGTGTTATTCAATTTGTATTCGCTTTTTTGGCCTCACTCCCGTGTTCCACGCGCTCCATCTGCTTTGTTCTGTAATCTGTGGTTGTAAGTAATGAACACCCTCAATTGCACAAATATGTGAAAATGACGTGTATTTTTCTTTCGCAGCTAATCTTCGTCGCTCTCCTGGCATTCGCCTACGCGAAGCCCTTGGTGGTGAGCTACACGTCCCCTGTAGCGGCGGCCTACACCGCTCCGGTAGCAGCGGCCTACACAGCTCCACTTGCATACTCCGCATACTCGGCCTACTCTTCGCCCCTGGCTGCCTACTCCGCCTACCCTTACGCCTCACCCTACTCTTATTACATTTAAGTTTAAATGAAAACGGCCAATTGTTTAAATAATATGTGAATTTGTTGAATGTACTTAAAAATAATATATTTATGTTATTTATGAAATAGTACGTAGTACTCATAATACAGTCATGACTAAGCGACTCATTTTTTATTGACACAGTTACCTATCTTCTTTGTAACAATCAGTATTAGACAGCGTGAAATTGGACACCAGCAGGGCTATTTTAAAACGTCGGAATCGCTATCGGAAAAGGATTCAAAATATTACGAGGCGAATTTCAGCAATTTCTATTTTAATTTCCGAAAACTTTTCGATGAATCGAATTGATATTTCGGTAAGGAAACATCAAAAATATTCGAATTCGGAAATTAAAAAAGCAATTGCGCAATATCGCCTCGGTAGTTTTTGATTCCGTTTCCGATATCGAATCCGAGCGTTTTAAAATAGCCCTGCTGGAGTACTTACATAAGGCAGGTGACCTCAAAGCAAGGATTTTTTTGAATTAATCCCCTATATATCTCCCTATAGGGGAAGCCTGGCAGAGCAATGCATAATCGTTCGTAAAACCTGTAAATGCCCCGCAGCAATGCTCTATATTTCTTAATTATTCATTTTATAGATGTATATAGGCAAATATAGCCTGTGGCACTGATGAGTATCTAAAACATAATACTATTCATTATCGGTAAAGGTTACACAAAAACTAATCTACTTTTATATTTTAATGAATATTAATTTTTGGCTTGAGTCATTCCGCCTAAATATTTAGTAAACTAAACGTCAATACTTTTTTAATTCGGTTCTTAATTTTTTTTTTCATCAACTATCAATTGTGGTCTAGAACTCTGAATTAAGTTGAGATTCCCGCCCAAGAGCTAACCAGCTATGCTTTTCTAATAAGTTTTTGTTAAAACATTTATTTTGAATACAAGCTTTTTTCGGTAATTTTACTTTTTGTTGACTGTACTTGCATTGTCTTCCAATATACTATTGATGTGTATACCAAATATCAAGTCAATGCGACCACTGGACAAGTTAAATAGAAACTTGTAAAAAGGTAAATCATGAATAATCAATAAAAATCCTAATTTTTAATAATAGTTAATAGTTAATTAAAATTAACTTTTCATAATAGCTCTACATAATCCTCTGTGACAGCACGCCACGAAGTAGGGACTTGACAGGTTAATATTTATTGTATTCTAAGAAAATATAAATCCAGGAGTGGCTCGACCTAGTCGATCTTTAAAATAAAATTTAGTATCTATAAATTCGCAAAATAAAAAGATATGTAGAGCTAATAATTAAAACGTAGGTACTAAAAACGAAAAAGATCACATTAGTCACATCTTTCTGAGTAACAAATCAATACTTTTTATAATTGCCAAGCAGGCAGCCATAAAGACTTTTTGTAACTCCTAAATTTTATCTAACTAGCCGACCACCGCGGTTTCACCCGCGTATGGTTTTGTTTTTTGCGCAGAGCCCTAATTTCTTTTCTAAAATAAAAGTAGCTTATTCTACTCCTTATAACATCAGCTACCTGCTAGTTCCGTCAAAATCGGTCCAGCCGTTTCGGAGATTATATGGAACAAATAGACGGTTAAAAAAAAACAATTTCATGTGCATTAAATGCATATGAATGCTGTTATTTTGTCATTTTAATAATATTTATTTGCATGGACGACATGGTATAATAGAAGGTTCCTATGTTTTTTTTAAAAGTCATGTATTCTCTAGGTTTTACTTAATTACAGGAATAAAACGCATTCAAATGAATTTTAGTATCGTAGATAAAGTTAAAATTGTACGTGTTGTCACGTATAAATTAATAATTTAAATACAAATTCAAAGCTTTATGACTTATAATTAATCTTGTTATAGGTACACGTCACTACATGACTTCCTCAATACTTTTATGGATTTCTAATCAACACCAAATTGTTGTAAATTAGACTAGTTTTTCTAAAATGGCCTTGGATAAAAATGTGATATGACATATTTGATTTTTATTGCATTTCTTATACGTGTGGTCTTAACAAAATGAATCTTATATCAACAACAGAAGCATTAATTTGTTATTACAGCTTGATAGGAGGTCCGGTTTTAGGAGTCTGTATAAAATAGCCATCCAAGATGAACAGGACATCATTCAGTTCCCAACCGTCTGAAAATCATCAACAATCATGTTCAAGGTAAGTGTTGTTTAAGTGATCTATCAATGATTCAGAAACATAAAAAAAAGTTTTTTATTCTTCGTCCTCAAAGATTTATTTAATTACATATTCAAGAAATTTGTATTCTCCAGTAGAATCGACACCCATTTATGATATTATTTTTTGGATTTGGGCTATTTCAAGACTTTTCAGTGCTTGTATTACGTCGACTATTAGCTAGGTATTGTGATCGTCACATAAATTAGCTAGAGCAATATTAAACTGTACTATATTCTTGACAGGATTGGTTTTACTTCATCTGGGTATATATAATTGATGTCTCCGCAGAATTAGTATTTTGTTTAGGTGTGAGTGGGTAGCACTCACACAAGACGTGGATTGATGTTTCTGCCTCACAGCAGAGTCTGCACGCCTTTGTGTCAGGAACGCTGATTGTGAACAGAACACATGTTTGTTCAATCCATAGACGAACCCTCAACGAATCAACCCCCCATGGAGTTTATACCTCCTTATTTTGTGTCATAACTGAAAATTTAAATTAAGTACCCAACTGATAAGGCGCGCGCTAACATGGCGGCAGCTGCCAACCAATAGCGTTTCCTGCGCTTTGAAAATGTATCTTCTGCGCAGGTACATCGGTAAGCCATATCAGTTGGGTAATACAACAAAACAACGAAGCAACCACCATGGAGTTACCTCCTTATTTTGTGTCATAACTAAAAATTAAGCTTACTTAGTTTTTTTCATAATTAGGTATAACTAATTTAAAATTATTTTTACCTTTGAATCTTGTCGGGGTGGATTCGTTTTTTGGTAAACCAAGAATAAAGTTGTGCACAGGCCATAAGCAAATTGGCGATGAGTATCATTACTACTGATATACTATACTGATGTTTAGTAGTATCATACTACTGATGGATACTTTCATCGTTAATTTAAAAACGAATCATTTTATTATCAAATCACTTGTATTGATTCAGTCCTATGATCAAACAAAAACTATTTCTACAATTATTTTAGTGTTCTATTTCCGCGTTCCCGAAGGATCTAATGTCTTCTTCTTCCCGTAGACCTAACCGTGCGCCAAATTACATTACGACTGGTTGTGCCGTTGAGACGACAAGATGTTACAAACAAACTCACTTTCGCATTTTATTATATGGAATTCCAACTAACATAAATGCTAGTGCACTTTAATAAATATGTATTTGTTTATTTTTACAGTACCTCGCCGTCCTCGCTGTTTTGGGCCTTGCTGCCGCTAAGCCCAGCCTTGTTGCACCAGTGACATACACCGCTGCTGCTCCCGCAGCATACCCCGTAGCCGCCCCCGTGAACTATGCCGTCCCCGCCAGCTACTCGCCATACTCTGTCCCTTCTGCGTACACCTACTCCTCCCCAGTGGCGTACAAGTACTCTGCTCCCGTCGCCTACACCGCTTACTCGTCCCCAGTAGCTTACTCGTCTTACCCCTACCAAGGATACTCCACGTACAGCGCACCAGCCTACGGCGCGTACTCTTACCCCGCCCTGTATTTGAAACGCAAGTGAACATCTTTGTAATATCTCTGTGAATTGATTCGAAAATAAAGGAATGATTTTTGTTGGTTATCTCTTTTACATATTTTTTTATTCTGTACGACAAATTCTCAACTAATTTCTATTACTTTCAATCAAATTCCAAAAATAAATAATTACATTATTTATATGGCTTTTTAAAGTGCAACATCTGCACAGTAGAGTCTATAGTTTTATTTGTAAAGGGGTTATAAGCGATTAACACTTGGTACCGCAGTTTGCCGACTTCTAAGTATCGGCGACGGGCAGGCCACATTGATTAAAATGCCGATAGCCAATAAGGGGAGAAGAAAATAATAGATATTTATTTTAGACTAATACAACAGCATAATAAACACATATATACACCGACTGGTGCCGAATGTTCTTCTTTTGAAACTGTTTCGCGCGGACAGGGAACTCGCATAAGGCTGAATGTTCACCAGAGATGTGTAGCGAGGGATGTGTTTACCTGACAAATAGGATAGCTTCATTTTCACGTTAAAAATCAAATGCCAACCTAACTAAATCAATCTTGTGACATTATGAGGTACAAAAAATGTTACACGGTTGGTTTTCATACGGATGGAGGGACTTGCGGTATCTATTTAGATTTATCTTACTAATATTATAAAGAGGAAAGATTTGATTGTTTGTTTGTTTGTTTGTTTGTTTGCATTGAATAGGCTCCGAATCTACTGAACCGATTTGAAAAATTCTTTCACTGTTGGGAAGCTACACTAACCGCGGTTGACATAGGCTACTTTTTATGACGAGAACGCGGGTGAAACCGCAGGGCGGAAGCTAGTGTGATAATAAAGCACAGTGACACCATGTGTGAGGCCAAAATAGCATCAGCAATGCTCCTAAATGAAGATCAATTAAAGAAAGCGGTGAGTATTTTCCCACCATCTACATATTGAGTAGCGTTGCTGACAGTCGGTAAATACACTGGTTCTAGATTTCATGAAGGTATCTTATAAATACTCGACAAATATTAAGCTGCATTTAGCTGCATACGGCTAGCTAAATCAGGTATACTTCTCAACTTGACTTCCTTGATATTTTTTATCGACTTCAAAAGGAGATTATCAATGCGATACGTATATTCACATAATAATATGATAATCTATTAGGGCTTCCAAACAAATACCTATACAAAATTTCATAGGTGACAAACGGACCGACGGACGGACCGACATACGGACGGACAGTGGAGTCTTAGTAATTCGAACCCTTTAGGTACAGAACCCTAAAAAGTAATTAATCACTTGAAATCGTTTTAAAAATAAACTAATAAAAAGTATGTAATAACGCAAATCTGACAGCGTATTAGTCCATATCTTAAAAACAAGCTTAAGGGGGGGTCTAAGCTCAAATGCACAAAAATGGGTTTCTTTGAGAGTCGAGTATGACGTAACGCAATGAAAATACCTAACACAAAAAATAATGTGGACAGAAGAGGGTTTTGAGAAAAATGTTAACCGAATAGAATATTAAAAAGTGCTTTGATATTCCCAATAAAAAATTCGTAAGTTACGTCTAAAAAAATCTTTCACGTCGAAATTCTCCGTATTTTCAGCGACGACAACAATTTTATTTTTAAGAATATATAAGATACAGAGTTATATTAGAATGTTAACCGGACACTTATTCAATTTAATGTGTATATTCTGTATAATCTAAAGAAAACCCGTAAATAATAGTCCATTTCATAGAGTCGACACATTTATGATTTTCCATTTTCAACCTTATTCCAGTGAAGAACGAGTGCTGTCAAAATCGTAGTCAGTCCGCGCTATGAAACTTGCACTGTTCTAAAAAGAATGATCACAATCCAATAAATAGCTTCGGAGAAATGCGTGTATAAACATACATACTAACATACATAAACCCACTGTTTATTTTAAAGACGATTTCAAGTTTTTAATTACTTTTTAGGGTTCTGTACCTAAAGGGTTCGAATTACTAAGACTCCACTGTCCGTCCGTTCGTCGGTCCGTCCGTCCGTCCGTCCGTCCGTCTGTCAGTGGGCAGTATCTCATGACCCGTAAAATGTAGATAGTTGAAATTTTCACAGAATGTGTATTTGTATGGCCGTTATAACAACAAATAATATTAACGAAATAAAATAAAAAATTAAAGGGGGTCCTCATACAATAAACATCTTTACGAACCCTTAGTCTGCCAGTCTCACACTTGGTCGGTTTTATTACTATGTTTTGAGGTAGTAAAAAAACGTAAATCTTAGGAATAACAAATTATATGTAGTAGTGCCATTGCGAACTCCCTCAAACTGCATGAAAATACATCAATGATGTTATTCGCTTTGTTTACGCGAGTGAGAGGCGTATTTGCAAGCAAGTTGGTTCTATCAGCTGGCACGGCCAACAGCGGCGGGCGGTGCCGCCTCCACACGTAGCGGTCCGGCACACAGAAGCTCAAGTGCTGTAGGACCTCCGGATTATGTTCTATACCACGTACCAGTTTAACTAGATACGTGGCAAGAGTACATTCTCGTCTTACTCTCAATTCATTGTACCCTACCATGCCTAATACAAATAGCGTAGGGTACATTAAGGGATCAAAGGGGTATACCCCATACAGCCTCAGGTAGAGGTGCCTCGTGAACTTATTCTGCACTCTTTCCAACATGACTCTGTATTTTTCTTCGTGAGGAGCCCATATACTGCACTATGTTCCAGATGACTCCTGACCAGCGCATCATATAGTACTCTTACTGCGGTCATGTTGGTGAAGTTCCTAGTCTGCCTCAGCACAAACCCCAGATTTCTGTACGCATTTAATTACATACAGTATATCTATTTATTATTTATATGGAATATAATAAATGTCATCATGTAGTAAAAATAATAGTCTAGTCAATAAGTTCAAAAACTTGTTAATTCTTGATAAAGCTCCTAAAAATATGAAGCAATAGTTCATTAAATTCGGAATGACGTCTAAAAAAATATATCAAGGTTTTTAATTAAACCTGAATGGAATTTTTGTGCTATAAAAATAATTACTAAAAAAATACAATATTTATTAACAAATTAAGATGAAAAAAAGATGGTATTTAGTTTTTTGTTAATAATTCAAAAACTATTAATATTTAAGAAATTGTTGTGATAAATGTTGATAAAAGATTTATAATTTGACGCCGAAAATAGGTCTCCACCCAGCCGTTACGACATGGGCGCACTGCCGCTAAAAACGGTGTATAATTATACCACATAATAGTACCACACATGTATCAACGTTTAATATCGCCTCGTCTGTAATGACCAACTTTGCACACATGTATTATAAATGTACTATTTCAACACACTCGATCGTAAAGTGACATTTATTGCACCGTTTTTAGTATCTTAATAGAGATTATTACGCACTAATGCTTTTTACTTTACATTACCGCTCAGTTTTATGACAGGTATAATCCCGATTATGTTAAGTTTGTACCTCACTGCAAGTGATATGTGTATAGACGAAGCATTCTTAATTTAAACAGGTAAAATAGTTTCACAGCGAAAAAAAAAAAGACTTGCGCGCCATATTTGTTAACGTTCTCACTGTGTGGTTGATGATTATCAAAAAATGTACTTAAAAAATATGTATTTTTTTTCCTCGCAAGTGTGTTGAAAAACGTCGTACGACATGCGTGTTCATTGATTATTACACTCTCGGCTTCCTTATCGCGTTCGCCTGCGGCTCACACACTTAATACCGCCTCGACTGTAATTAACAACTTTGCACACATGTATCATAATGTACTATTTATTAACTTTTATGTCGTCATTTATGAAAACGGAGATTGGAAAAATAATAGTTAATTAACAATCGACAATTTAGAATTGACTTAAATAACATTTTCCAACGATGATTTATTAATTCTAGTGTCTGGATGGTACCATAATTAACTCAAATGGAAACATTATGTTTTATGTGCTAATTAATAAATCCTTGAGATAAATTTTTCTAGACGTCATTCCGAATCGAATGAGCTGTCGCTCATATTTTTAGAAACTTTATCAAGAATTAACACGTTTTTGAACTTGTTGACTAGACTATAAGTGAACAACCATCCAGTACTAAATAAGCTTTACACGCTTTATATAAAAAAATGGCCAAGTCCGTGTTGGGCCACGCGCAGTTTCCGGGTTCATAGTTGCCCGTCACAATATGCGGACTCTTTTACTACCTGTTTTAGATAACTAACAACTTCATCTAAGTAAGTTTCAATGGAATTTGTACGAAATTTTCCTTTTTACTTCTCCAAGTACATTTTATATGTTGGTCGACTTTTTTTTATACGACTAATTCGATAGATAAGCATAGCGGTTACCGTAGCCATATGGACGTTTGCAACACACGAAGCATCGCTCACGCGTTACCCACCTTTCCCCCTCCCCTATGAGCTGTGACGACCATACTCACGCGCAGCAACACAACTGTACACAACATAAAGTTATTTGGCTGCGATATTCTGTAAGGTGGAGGTACTTCCCCAGTCGAGCTGCTCTTTGAGCGAATAAACGCTATGCACTCATAAAACCTTATTTTTTTACATATCCAAAAATAACGGGTTAGCAAGCAGGGGCTGTCGGATCCCTGAATGGGAAAATATGGGTTCCTTGTGACTACGGAATCCTAAAAAAGAGGTTTACTAAATGAGGCATGTAGAATATAAAGACCAGCTAAGAGGACGCTGAAACGAGGATTAGTTATATAGCTTGATCGAAGCTTCGTTTAAAATTCGACCTATTTAACCATTACTAAAACCAGTTCTGAAGAAATAGAAAAAAAAATCCTTGGACATTCCTCACACACGGTTATCTGATCCCAAACTAAGCAGAACTTGTACCGTGGAAACCAGATGCCTGATATACAGATATAGTATGCCTACTAAATATAGGTACTTACTACTTTTTGTTTCTAAAAAAAAACTTTTACACCCAGATTCAGGACATACAGTACTCTATCGCGTTGCGTTTTTAGTACAAGTTCTCATATAAATACACAAACACGAAAGTTACGTTATTTCTTTGCAAACGTTACACTTAGAGTACAGACATGTTCATTCATCTTGTATTGCACACAAATGGATGTCCTGTGTGGTAATCGAACCCAAGACCTGCGGCCCGATAGGTGGAATCATGGTGGAATTTTAACCAACCACGCTGTCAATTCGTTTTTATTGTGCCATGACAGGGCACATTAAATGGAACAGCAGCTCATATTGGCTTAAGTCCAATGAAAGCAATTCAAGATCATTCGAGAATCTTCCGTGTTTCGTACTGCTAGTTGATTACTTAATTACTAATAAATGTGTTAATGTGCTACACATCTGTCTATCAAATCCAATACAGGTTTTGAAACAAAATTAATCTTAAATCAACAACAGAAGAATGAATTAATTATGCATACAGTCCGAAAGGTGGTCCGGTTTAAGAAGCCTGTATAAATATTACCATCGAAGATCAACAGAGCATCATTCAGTTTTCAACCGTCTGAAATTCATCAACAGTCATGTTCAAGGTATGTGAGACTTAGGTAATTTACCTTGGAAATATTGACATTATTAATTTTTGTACGTACGAATAATTAGATTCTATTCTCCACATCAAAATCAATATATCAATTTTTTCGACATAAGTAACTGTTATTGTAATGAAATATTTTTTACTAATGTAATAAAAAATTGTGATCTTCTTGGTCTTAGGCTGTCACTAAAATAATCAGTGACGTGGTAGTCAGTACTTTTAAATTCTGAGTTCTGCATCAACCGCCCAACAAAATTTGTTTTTTTATTTACCAAGAAATGTTTTCACAGTACCTCGCATTCGTCGCTGTTTTGGGCCTTGCTGCCGCTAAGCCTAGCGCTGTCTTTGAGTCAGCAGCGTACACCGCAGCAGCTCCCGTAGCGTACCCCGCAGCCGCACCCGTGGCATACTCCGCAGCTGCCCCCGTTGCATACCCTGCAGCAGCCCCCGTAGCATATCCGGCAGCCGCGCCCGTTAGCTACTCACCATACTCTGTACCTTCTGCGTATACATACTCCTCCCCAGTGGCCTACAAGTACTCCGCTCCCGTCGCCTACACTGCTCCCGTTTACTCATCCCCAGCAGCTTACTCATCTTATCCCTACCAAGGATACTCCACGTACAGTGCACCTGCCTACGGCGCGTACTCTTATCCTTCCCTGTACTGGAAACGCAAGTGAACTGTAAATCCATGATAATTGTATTTTTCGAAAATAAATGATTTGACTTAATTTTTAACAGTTTTATTCATTCCAGCATTTATAAGCTGTCAAATTAATCAAGACATAATCAAAATACTTTAGGAATTAAACTCAGCTAAATCCGGATGAACAATTACATAATTTTAAGAGCGTTAATTTTATCATAAATGTTAGTACCCTAGTTGTTTCACAGCTTTACATGCATATATAGCCTGCTGGCCGCATACATAAGCTCGGAGTCACTCAGCGAGCTATGAAACGAGCTATGCTCGGAATTTCTTTACGTGAAAGGGTCCGAAATTAGGACATTCGTAGGAGAACGAAAACAACGGACATAGCTCGTAGAGTTAGTAAGCTGAAGTGGCAATGGGCGGGCCATATCACTCGAAGAGCCGATAACTGCTGGGGAAGAAAGGTTCTCGAGTGGCGACCACGTACTGGAAAGTGCCGAGCGGGACACCCTCCCACCAGGTGGACCGACGACCTGATCAGTGTCGCTGGGCAACGTTGGATGCAAGCGGCCCAAAACCCTTCGAAGTGGAAGTCAATGGGGGAGGGCTATGTTCAGCAGTGGACATTCATAGGCTGATATGATGATAACCTGTGACAACAACCTGTCTCAAAGCAAATTACATTGACGACTGACTAATTTGTGGCGTAAAAATATTGCATACTGATTTCTTTTCTTGGTTAGTATTATTTATTATACTTATGCTGATACCATGCGGAAATGAAATCAATGTTTACGTTATCAACCTAATAATTGTATATGTGCCCAAGAGCAGATATAGTATACCTGTTATTTATAATCTACGTTGGCATTTAGATTGAGTAAAATATTGAACAAAAAAATGAAACGATTAATATTAATATTTTTAATTGTTCGCTGTCAATTATGCGCATTTTGCGGGCAATTTTAAAGTGCATCTGTGTAGGTGAAAGTAAACAAAAGTGCCTGCAAACTAATGAACAATTACTTCTGCTCAGACATCACCATAACAATATCTTTGTTCTTCATTTGGGAAACCCCACATCAGTAGCGTAGCGTAGTGGGCTGGGTTAGTTAGGTCCTCAAGCATCGCGCGAATAAAAATACGCTCGTATTTTCTGAGTGTGTATTCTGTATTCGCTTGTGGACGCAATGTATTGGTAACTATTACCTCGCCGAATGCGCATAATGCATTCGCGCGAGAGATTCGCAGAGAATTCGCCCTTTCTGGTCAGGGTCTTAGGATTACTGTATATTTAAAGTCATTTGAATTTAAATAGTACCTAAATAAGGGGGCGGCGAAATTTGACTGCGCACCAGGCGACTGAAACCCATGCTACGTCACTTCCCCACATATAAGTGAAAGGATAAAAAGTGACGTATCGACACTACCTGGGCACACGGGAGTGCGGCCCAGACGAGCCAAGCGAAGCGCAAGCACCTACCTTTTCTCGAAGCGCTTCGTCGTTTTTTTTAACTTCATAACTTGGGTTTGGATTTTACCAGATAAACAAATTTCTTGGGATATAATGTTAATAGAGGACTTATTAAACATATAAAGTTTCAATAACATAGCTCTTTACTTTAGATTTCATTGATATCTAAAAAACCCCGATTTTGTCACTGACTCACTGATAATCATAAAAATTCTTAGTGTAGTGTAGTGAAGTCCTATAAAAAGCTGAAATTTGGTATGTAAGCTATTATTAGTACCTATACCAATAACAAAACAAAATCTAAAGCTTGGAATTTTTACCCCCCAACCCCTTAAAATAGGGGATGGAAGTTTGTATGAATGTTTGTTTGTATGAGACTTCCGCAAATTGTGATACTAGAGGTCTAAAAATTTATATAGGAGGGACTCCTTGTTATGAACAATAAAATACATATTTCAGGATTTTAAGTAAACCACCCCCCTCCCTTTAAATTAGGGGATGGAAGTTTGTATGGGTTTTCCCATACAAACTTAATTTCATGAGCTATGAAATAAGGCAACCCTAATGTGCAAGAAATACGCCCCAAAACGAGAATGAAAAAAGATACAAAATAAAAAATATTGCCATAAGTAACTTACAAAAAAAAGTGAAATCCCACCAAAAACATTTTCATGTAAAATGATGCCCAGACGAGAACATAATAGCTCGCACTGTAAAAAAATTATCAGATCTCATGTAGAGCCAAGCTTATAACTCTACAAGCCATAACTTCACATAGATAGATTCCACATCTTAACCAACCGCTCTAACTGGCCCATAACACTCACGCGTCACCTCTCACACCCTTCTTGAAAATAGGTTTGAAGAGGAATTGAAAGAAGTCATTGTGTCAGCAGCGTAATGCACAAATTTCGTTGTCTAATATTTGGTACTATACTACTGGTCCCTGGTACTACACTGCCAGCAAAGCACCTCTTCGTGGGGCTCTGACAAACTTATTCACCGCAGGAACACAACGACACCTAAAGTTATGTTATTTGTTGTTATAGTTACGGTATTTCCCCGGTCAGGCTGCTCCGAATTTTGAACGGGAGAAGTCGCGAAGTCCCTGTCCAAAAGATCTATTTCTCTTATAACGTTCGTAACGAGATCAACGTTTATTAGAAACTTGCTTTTGACCCGCAGTTTCACTCATGACACCCTTTACCTGGTACTAGGGGTTGATTTTGTAAAACCCTTCCTTATTGGATGCCTAAGTTTAAAGATGAACCTGAGTGTAAAATATCAGGTTTATATAGACCCTGCGGTTCGAGCTATACGTGCATCTGTCAATCAGACAGTTTCTCCTTTTATTTTATAATTAGCTGGATATAAAGTAGCCTATGTCATTCTCTATAAAATAGGCTATCTTCGTGCCAAATTTCGTCGTAATCGGTTCAGTAGTTAAGGCGTGAAAGCGTAACAAACAAAGTCACATTAGCAGTAACTATACTAATTTTCGCCCCGCGGTTTCACCCACGTTCCCGAGTGATCAAGGATTTTCCCGGGAAAAGCAGTATTCTTTACGATATTCTAAATTATTATCTACCTAACTGTTTGTCAAACACTACGATTGGTATTACCGTTTAGGCGACAAGAGGTAAAAAAATAAACAAATAGACTCACTTTCACATTTATTTAATGGTAGGATGATATAATTTGAATTTTCGCAGCACTACATTACTATTGCAAGGCCATTAGAAATATACATAATTTTGGAAAAATGTGTATCTGTATGCCTCAATATTTCCTTGCTGTGATTATACATTCTTTTGTTTTCGTCAAACTATTCAACAAGGCCTTGGTATTTCTATTCAAAGAATGAATTCTTCTATAGAAATGCCCATTTGTTACTATGTTCCTCTTCAAAGTGGGACAAATATATAAGGTTGGACATTTTTCATATCAGTCAGTAGATACTGAAGAGTGTTCAACCGAACAAGTTAACCAAATATTTTGTCTAAACATATCAAAATGACCAAAATGTTTGTGGTAAGTACACATTCAGTTACATATATTGTGAAAACATAACAGCTTCCTGAAATAATATTTAAAATATTTATCAACCGGATAACTAACCTGAAAATTTAAAATATTTTGTTTTTATAAGAGCTTTATTTTATATGGAGACACTTGAGATGAACCAAACAAATATCCTGAATATAGAATATAGAGTGAGTCATCACCATTAGACAAGCAATCGTAAATTAATCCTAGTATTTACCAACTTCCAGTACTTATTTAAAACAAACAATACAATATTTCAATGCAAATAATACTATATTAGTAGGTAATTTTACTCTACTTAATATAATTTATATGTCAATATAACTATATAAATTATTCCCATATAAATTTCATTTTTAGGTTTAGTGTGCATATCACATTCGGCCATATAACTTGGCATGGCGAGATTGTGGTCAAAAACAGGCCTTAGCCAAGCATAGTAATAAAAAAATATATAAAAAAAGTGTAAGTTACTCGTACTTTTGGAAGTATTAAGAATTTTTATTTTCATACCCACAGATCACCTTACTGGCAGTATTCGCGTCAGCAACCGCTGACCCGTACATCTTCAGCTCACCTTTCTACCCCGCGCCGGCGTATGCGCCAGCTTATTCGGCGTACGCTGCCCCAGCATACTCTGCAGCATACACTGCTGCTTCGCCAGCTTTATCTGGAGCATACACTGCCGCGGCATACACAGCCCCAGCATACACCGCCGCGGCATACACCGCCGCGGCATACACCGCCCCAGCATACACCGCCGCGGCATACACCGCCCCAGCATACACCGCCGCAGCATACACCGCCCCAGTATTATCTGCAGCATATACCCAGCCTATCACTGCAGCGGCCGCGCCGGCGATCTCTGCTGTCCCGGCCTCATACCCCGTACAGACCATGGCATACAGCGTAGCTCCTGCAGCTCCGGCACCTCTGGTTGAATATGACTACTTGATTAAGAAATAATTTAAAATAGCAACGGTAGAAGATTAAAAATGAGATTTGTATCGTTATTTGTATTGTTATTAATAAATGAGCATCATTATAATTCTGTTTGATTTACTTATACCTAGCTATTGATATTTTAAAGTTGGCTTGCAGATACTAAAAAAAATGTTGATGCCTCAATAGCACAAATAATCGGGATGAATTTCAGTATTTTCACGCTAGTACCTTGGCATGTACCTACTAGGGAATGCAAACCGGTTTCACCGAAAATTGAAAAACCGGTTATTCGGTACGGTTTTGACCAACAAAAAAACCGGTTTTACATAAAACCAAAACCGGTTTTTCGGTTATTTTCGGTTTTTATTTCAATGTCTGGAAATACTAAAAAAAGGAAGATTTGCCGCCGTTTTGTAAACTGAGTGCAAAACAGTGAGTATTTTTGTGATGAACTGAAGTGTAT
Organism: Polyploca ridens; assembly: GCA_951394255.1. NCBI lineage: Eukaryota > Metazoa > Arthropoda > Insecta > Lepidoptera > Drepanidae > Polyploca > Polyploca ridens. The sequence continues at coordinate 8,455,715 of OX596256.1, read as the reverse complement.
TGATGTGTAGTGTGTTGAGCTGGTAAGAAAATAACTTATAATGATTATTGTTTTTATGATATAAAATATGTTAAACTTTGTTTTACAATACATATGCAAACTAGCGTACGGCCCGCGCCTGGTGATAACCAGTTACCGTAGCCTATGGATGCTTGCACTGGCAACAACGGTTATAACTCGCACGTTGCCAACCCTCAACCTTTTTGAAGCGGGGAGCTCATTCCACAGCCTGAGCGTCCACGATAGGAAGCTTCTTTGAAACCGCACAGTACGAGACCATTTTGGTTCCAATGTGTGTGGATGGACTCCCCGTCGGTGACTACGATGGTAGAAGGTAACTGGGCCTGATGGTCAAACAATTCTTCAGACCACTGCCCGTTGGAAAAGTGGTATAACACACATAAGAAGGCAGTGTCTCCTCAGACTAAGGGGCTTTAAAACACTTGTGAGCGCGGGATCGTCGACAATTCTAACGGCACGTCGCTGAACTGAGTTTAAATACCCAAGCTGGTATCCAGGTGCCCACAGAAGTCAGAAATACTCCATTTGGGCCAGACTTGCGACTTATATAGTTGCTGTCTTTGTCTCGATAAGAAGTACTGCTTCGCTCTATTAATCACACCGAGTTTTTTGGATACCTTGTAGATGACTTTGGAACAGAACGTCTCGCTATAAATATTAATGCGAAGGATCCCAATGCTTTTCGTGTCATGTTCTAGAAATGAAGAGCCACAGAAAATGGACTATTCTAAACGGTGAATGCGCAGGCTTGTGTGTGACTTAGTGGTGTTGAAATAGACTAGGTTTAGTCGACCCCAATCGAATCCACTAGTTTGTGTACTCTCGTTTTAAGACGTAAGTTCTTCGCGCCTTTTCTCCAATATAGAACGAGGGATATTTGCACGGCTCGTGTAATGAGCTTCCCCTGTAATTTCATCTGCATAGCAATTAATGCTGGCAATCGAGAGTATATCATTGATATGCTGGAGGAATAGTGTTGGGGATAATTCAGAGCCTTGCGGGACGCCAGCATTAATGTCATGCTATCGGAGCAACTACTGTCAATGAAGGCTCTTATGTATCTGCCAGAAAGCAAGCTGATTGATTGGTGTTATTTTTTACCCGTCTGCACGACAACAAAGAATGGGTAGTGTTTTTATTTTATCTAAAGACAACATTCGTATAGTAATATACACGTTTTTGTGTACACGCAAGTTGCTGTGCCGCTATAATAAGCCATGTTCATAATATTACGTGTGAAATGAATATTATAACGTACGAAACATAATTTAATAAATGTTTAAATAAGTACTTCTTAATTACTGATCTATTTTTTAACATAAAGTCATCATATCTCATAGCAATTAAAAACCAAGCAAACGTGATATGTTTTTAAGATTTCATTCGTATAAAATAAAATCAAAAGCAACGAACCGAGTAGTCTATATAAACGAGTCTCTGATGAAAACGAATCTACAGAGTTAAATAAACTATTATGTCCATCAGTTTGATGAAAAAGAGATGGATGAATTGTATGAAAGATGATAATGGATAGAAGGGACGAATGGAAGAAGCGTACATATTGCGCCGATCCCAAATGATTGGAAACAGGGCAGGCAGATGGTGATGATGTTTCTTTTATACCCACTTCATTACCTTTAACTGATAATAATTCCTCAGTTTGCGATTTTTACATCTTAAGCACGGTTAGTATCTATAATTCAAGCTATAGAAATAACGTCCCGAGCTCACAAGCGGTTTGGAGTCACTCAGTCTGAGGAGAGACTTTGCCTCGTTATGTGTGTTCTACCGCTTGTACAACGGAGAGTGTTCTAAGGAATTATTCGACTTGATGCCCACAGCTACCTTTCACCATCGCAACTCTCGCCATCGACAGGGAGTCCATTCACACACATTGAAACCAGAATTGTTTCGAACTGTGCGGGCTAAAAGGAGTTTTTTCCGCGGACTGTGGAATGAGCTCCCTGCCGTGGTTTTCCCAATGGAGTACAGCATGGGGTTCTTCAATAAGGGTGTGAAGTGGTTTCTTCAGGGTCGGCAACGCGCGAGTGCGATACCCTTGGTGTTGCAAGCGTCCATAGGCTACGGTAACTGTTTACCATCAGGCGGGCCGTATGCTTGTTTGCCACCTAAGTGGTATAAAAGAAAAAAAAAAACGTGAAAGAAAAAAACGAGCGAACATTAAAAAAAACCGGTTTAAAACCGGTTAACCGGTTTTTACATCTCATAACCGAAATAAAAACCGGTTTTCATTTTGCCACGGTTTTGCATTCCCTAGTACCTACACTGTAAAGGGATAGTAAGCAATTTTTTTTCGAAAGTACCATTTGGCGAAACCAAGTACCTATACATAGATACATTTCTATGATAAAAATACTGATTGTAATGTACAAAATATTATCAAGACTTTTTGTTTTTAGACAATTACTCCGTTTTTGGACCCATTATAATGAAGATAAGTGTATAGGTAGGTATACTCAGTCAAATTGTTACTGGGAATAAGATTTGTATTGTTCATATCATTATGAAACCGGTAATCATTAAAAAAACACTGGAACCTTAAAAACAAATAGTAGCAGTCTAAACTTTTATCAGATAGGTAGAGCGTAGCCTTTGTCCGCTCAAAGAGCAGCTCGATGGGGGAAGTACCTCCACGTTACAGAATACCGCAGTCAAATCTTTATGTTGTGTAAAGTTGTGCTCCTGCGCGTGACTAAGGTCGCCAGAGCTCATAGGAGAGGGGGAAAGGTCGGTAACGCGTGAGCGATGCTTCGTGTTTTGCAAGCGTCCATATGGCTATTCGGTAACCGCTTACCATCACGCGGGCCGTATGCTTGTTTACCGAAATAGTCGTATAAAAAAAATTGCGGTCCTGGGTGTAGTTATGAAATTTTTTCCCCATCATTTGTTCGTTCATAAAGACCACAGTTTTTGCATTGCCAAGATGCGTTCACGAGCTGAATTAAATTGAATATCTTGGAAATAACCGATCTGTACGAAAAAAAGATCAGGATTACCATCTGCTTGGGAGAGCTGCGGTTATCACTGCCAGATCTACCAAAGTTCCGAACTAATAACATACTTATTTTGATATCAAAATTTCTAGAAAATGTAATAGGGTTGCAGAATATTTAGAAACTACTGTCGCACATAAGTACCATTCCCAATATTGCATAGTCTATTTGCTTAAATACTCATTTCCACATGCAGCTGCGTTTGAGACCCAGGTCCCTTCAAGGCTCCTTAGTGTAATATAAGTAGAAATAATTATATGTTATTTATCGCTTCAACGATCTAAATTTTTCTTAATTATTCATATAAATAAATCAAGAGATTAATACACTAAACGAGGATATCTCAATCTTGGCATAATTTATGTTACACATTTGGCTTTATTTAGTTTTGCATTTACAAAAACGAGAAAATCAATCTTGCTTTATTTGCATTGGAAATTATTTTCATATTAGTAAAGAGCACCTGCTCTGGCAGTAAATACCTAAACCGTGACTTATTAATTAGGTAGGATGCAATACAACCTGTTAACATTATACTATTATGGTGTCATTCTTATCAACTGTTTTTATACAGTTTTACCAATATAGTTTCAGATGCTATCTGTAATTTACGAGTGATTTTTTTTAATGTCAAATGGGCTTACGTTTGGCTATCGACTGGCTACAGGAGGAGGTATGACGAGGCTGAGGATGTAGCCCGCTTACCCAGAAAATGACTTCGCGTGCGGAATGATGTGGCAAACATTGAGCTATTATTACTACGTAGTAATAATAGCTCAATGTATCAGTCAATCTCAGTTTAAGTGTATTCCGAACCGGTGGTAAATTCAACTGTATGTACATAACGTTCATAAGTGCCTTACTAGGGCCTAAACTGAATAAATGACTTTTTGATTTGATTTAATGGTGGCAAAGCGTTGTGTCTGTAGGTATAAGCGGGATGTCGCCAACGTGTGAGAAGAAATTATCCCGGCGTTTTGTGGTTCGATGGTGAAATGGGAATGGAGGAATTATATTGAATAGATCCAGAGCACACTGTCCAAAATATATCCTATTGTAGACTGACAAACATGAAACCTTACGTCGATTTTCAAGCCTCGTTAATTTCGTTTCAGTTAGCGAAACATCGCTGTGTAAACAACTCTTGCTTTTGGACTTTACCATCTCTGAAATTGCGAAAAGACAAACAGCTGTGCCATACAATTTCATCAAGTTACTTCTGACTATATAGGTAAGAAGTTGGTAAGCAGGTTAACTCAAACAATAGAAAATCTTTTAAGATACCCTTTCATTTAATCACAATCTCACAAAGACTAGAGTAGGGCACTGGTCCTCAAGAGTAGCTGACGTAAAGAGAACACAAAGTGGGTGCTTGACGACAGGTTTTCAACTTACGGGTACGAACAATTTGGGCCTGTCTAAGGTCCATATGTAGAGGGACCTTTATTTGGTAGGTGTAGAATTTAAATCGAATTGTTGCAATCTTTACTTAAACTTGACTGGTGTTTTAGGTTATGCAATGATTTTGATAATTTCAACTCCTACAATCGTAGACAAAATGTATGTTAGCAGGCTATTCTGTAAGCAAGTAGGAAAATCGTAACATATCGTTAATATTTAGATTTTCTGACAGATACTCTCAATTAGTATGCGAGGCATATAACATGTCTGTCTCCACATCTCAAGTGTCTCCGGCTGCCACCAGACAAAGCGATGCGAATTGATTCGAAAGAACGTATCGAAGGTCACGGCTTCGCCATATTTGTGGTTTATTTATTTAACAATACAATGTCTACTTGCTTTATTTACGTGATATTTCAGGATATTTGATTTTACCCGGTTTCCTGAAGGATTCAAGATTTTCCGGGATAAAAATACTTATCTTCTTGTTATTCCAGTATGTAGAATATGTTCATCTGTGTACAACTTTAACCCTTCGCATCTGGGGGCACGGAAGTGCCCCCCGCCAAGACAGCCAAGCGAAGCGAAAGGGCACTACTTACCTTTTCTCGAAGCGCTTCGTCGTTTTTTTGAACCCTCATAACTTGGGTTTGGATTATACCAGATAAACAAAATTCTCAGGACATGATGTCAATAGTGAACTTATTAAACATATTAAGTTTCAATAACATAGCTCTTATACATTAGATTTTATTGATTTCTAAAAAACCCCGATTTCGTCACTGATTCACTGATGATCATCAAAACTCATAGGGTACTTCCAGAAGTCCTAGAAAGCTGAAATTTGGTATGTAGGCTTGTATTAGTACACAAACAACAAAAAAATTATAAAACTTGGAAATTTCAAACAAAAAAAAAACATAAGCAACTTACAAAAAGAAGTGAAATCCCACCAAAAACATTTTTATGTAAAATATTGCCGCCAAGACATATGGCTAGTACTGTCAAAAAGTTATCAGATCTCATGTAGAGCCAAGCTTATAACTCTACATGCACTTACTCTACAAGCCCTAACTTCACAAACTCTACACACCGTAGTCAAAATATGTGGCTTGGCCGTTTCAATACTACAAGAACTATAGAATAACAAAAAAGTAATGAACAGTGAATACATTTTTCACCTTACTCCCATGTGACGGTAGCGAAACGGCTAAGCCATATATTTTGACTAAGGTGTAGAGTTTGTGAAGTTAGGGCTTGTAGAGTAAGTGCATGTAGAGTTATAAGCTTGGCTTTACATGAGATCTGATAACTTTTTGACAGTACGAGCCATATGTCTTGGCGGCAACATTTTACATAAAAATGATTTTGGTGGGATTTATATTATTAGGAGGACTAACTTCACGTCATTACATCTTACATTTCGATCTAGTATTTTTCCGGATAAGAAATATCCTTTGTATTTTTGTGCTTGGTGCCTCTGGTGCTTCAAGATTGCCGCTTCGGCTACTGGCTACGGTAACTGCTTAACCTGTATGCCTTAGTGGTATAATCTCATATAAGAAAAGTATAAAGAAGTTAACCTCAATACTCTCAACTGTGCAACAAAGCTCAATCATCTCTCAATCAGTTCAAACGATGTTTGTAGCACCATTGTATATGTCAAGTCTAAAATGTATGAAGTTGACATGATTGTATCTCAGAGTAAATAAGGTATACCTACGTGGTCCACAAACACTCGAATGGTTTGAAACGTAGTCTTTGTTAATCAAAGGTTTTATATGTATCTAACAGAACATTTGGTTATCATGGTCATAATAACAAACGACACAAACAGCTCCAAAACTGGTTATGACAGTGACACCCTGAATGTACGCGTTGTCCAAGCTTATATTACCTTCATTGTTCTCACATTCTGTATTCATTCTATAAAATGTTATAATCCTTCATAATAATGCTTTATTATTTAATAATTTGCAAATCCCGTCACACCTGCTTTTGAAAATGGCATTTATATGACGTAGTTTTAATCACAAGCAGCGACACTACTTGGAAACCTTTTCCCAAACGTTTGTCTACTATTATTTTGTTTTGTAAGAGATAATTTGAATAAGTTATTACAAAATTACCCATTGAGTTCGAGTATACTTTAAATGATAGTAAAATCAAACGAGTTCACCATATAAGGGACCTCGGAGTGATTCTTGACAGCAAATTGACCTTTAATCTCCATATCGATGAAATAGTTTCAAGAGCCTTCAAACAATTAGGATTCATACAAAGAGTCTCCCAACCCTTTCAGCGCGCTTCCACATTCAAAATATTGTACTTTTCTTTTGTCCGCAGTATTTTAGAATTCGGATGTATTGTCTGGAGCCCATATTACAAAGTACATATTGAACGCTTAGAAAGAATTCAAAAAAGATTTGTTAAATTGCTTGAATACCGAACTGGCAACTATTTCATTGACTATGGGACTTCCTCCACTAGACATAATATACTTACACTCCAAAACCGACGTAACTATATAGATGTATTATTTTTATTCAAAATCTTAAATAGTCATATTGACTCCCCCGATCTATTAGAACAAATTAAAATTACTGTACCCCGTCCCTCCTCACGTTTTAAATCAAAATTTTATATAAAACCATGTAAAAAAAGGTATGTAAAAAATTCATTTTTCAGGCGTTCTTTAAATTACCATAACAATAATCTTATGGATATTGATATTTATAATCTATCCTTGAGCATTTACAAAAATGCAGTGAGCACCAAATTATCACACAGTTAATAACTAAGTAAACGCATTATATTTGTTTGTGATTATTAGTCTTTAATAGTATTAATCTATGTGTCTATCGCTTCTATTCTCTTCTTTACCTATTTCTGTAACTACTTATGTGGAACTTTAGGTCTATTTGTAACTATTTCTAATTTAATATATATAACTTGTAAGACTGTATGTTTCCCAAATATTGAATAAAAAAAAAAAAAAAAAAAAAATGTTGAATTTATTTGTATAGAAACAAAAACAATGTCTTAAAAGCCTGAGAAAACTATATTAGCAACGCAAAACGCGTGTAACAAAGCCGCAGAAAAAAAGGCAAAGATCAAATTGAAAATTGGCTGCGCTTCGAATATCGATCACAATTCACAACAATATCCAGCTGTCATTAGCTTGTCAATATTTAAATTAGTTAAACATGAGTTAAAGCTACTAACCTACTGCTGTCAAATATGTCAAACATCATTTCCGCACAAGAACAACAGAGTGGGTTTCGAATGAAACAAAAAAAATATGCGTGAAAAACTATATTATTAAAACATTTGGCATATCGGGATCATATTTCTTAGCGTTGCAAGTCGTTTGTTCTTTTAGCTGATCAGCGAACATAATATGCGCCGGTGTAGGCGTATGGGTAAGCGGCAGCGGCGTATGGAGCAGAGTACCCGCCGGGAGAGTACGCGGAGTAGGCGACCGGAGCCACGGCCGCGGATGGGTAGGCCACGTACTGAGGCTCAGGCTTGGGGCTGGCAAAGGCCACCGCCACCATAGCGAAAAGGGCGAACTGTAATTAAAAAAACATAAAATCACTGAACATGTAATGTGTCATTTGCATTGCTACCATTTCACAACGCGATCAATGGCGATAGTACTACAGATTATATAATAAACAGCTAACTCAATACAAAGGAGATACGATATCGTGAATGAAAAGGGTTATTCAATGTACTGAAAAATAAAAAGCAATTAATTACGACAAAAGTACAAACAGCACAAATAAAAAAAGTGTTACACACGCCTACGTAATAAAGCTACCTATGAAACCGCTTATGCGTGATGTGAAGGGACGATAGCCCGCAGCTAAATGCCAGCTACAATCGTCACTGAAGTGTTAACACGTCCTAACAAGCCTCATTCACCCTTTTTATAGCATCAAAAGGTTTATGAGGTGGGAGAGGATCTCTGCTATTCTGTTATGGGAGCTGTGACATTAAATACCTTATGTTACTTATAATTTTGTTTATTAAAGTCAATAAAATTACTAATTTCTATAATAACTTTATGTAACGGCTGACCGAAACAATATTCGAAGAAATACGTGTTTAAAGAGTCGGGAATCTTCAGTAAAAATATTGAAATGAAATACTTTTTTTTTGCCATACCAAACATAATAATATAATTTACGCTGGAACCCTATTAATTTGATTGGACTGAGTGGCTGCTGTGAAAGTATTTCATGTAGTAGTTTGTTTACTAATTTCAGGGGTGAGCATTGATAACATTTTCGAAGTAAATTCACGTGACGTATATTTTGACCAACACCACTCCCAATACATTTTTGTTGACCCTTTACTTCCCCAATGTGGGGACCTAAGTGACACATGAACCCCTCTACCTCTAATTAAAGTCACACGATTTATATACATAATTTGTTCTTTTACTCTTTAGACAAAATATATCTTTTATTTAATCGTGCATTCTATAAAATATTCCTCTTTGGGCAGCGGCAAATAACAATTGATTTCTATTGGTATAAAATCCCAATCGGGCTTAGGTACTGACTGATTCTTGAGAGGCCTTCTCGAACATCAATGTGATTACAATTAACGATCGCTTTAAACAATACAAGTTTGGGATAATGTAACAATAAGGTACCTAAGTAATTGTGGGTTTCTAACTAATATTCCCAATGGACAGTATCATTGGTACGAACGAACATATAATATATAGAGGTACCACTGTACTTATGCAATTATTATTTTTTCCGGTTGGTTTGTAGGCTACGTTGGCATGGCAGACACTTCACAAGATATATGTCCATGCACACAAATGTTTGTCCTGGGCGGGAATCGAACCCGTGTAGCATGAAAGGTATGGTATCTTACCAACTGGCAATAGCTGCCAACCGGGTCGTCAAAACGGCCCGTCACGTGATATGATATAAATCGCAAAATGCGGAAAAAATATGTTTTCGGATTTAGAGAAATAAATTTTAAGGAAGACAATGATATTTTTTCAGGAAGTTATTTAAAATAAATATAACTAAACCATCAAGTACAAAAATAAATAAGAACTTACCAGTTTGAAGAACATTTTTGATGTAGGTACTTGGAAGTGCTGTCTCAAGTGATAATCCCAAAGCATCGGTCCCAGCTTATATACGATGCGGCCCAACCACGCCCGAATAAGTTGTCATGTATTAACTGCGACAAAAAGCGTCCTTGATCTTCAAAGTAATGAATGAATCCAGTGTAGGTACTTATTGATCTAAATCTAAATCAACATCCGTGTTAGGCGGCACCCATCGCAGTTGGTCCTCAGGTTACATATCGTTACCTAATTATAGGTTTCTAATAACAAACTTCTTATCCTACCCAAATAGGGCTGCCATCTCTAAAATTTTGCAACCAGGACAAGGCGCGTGAGAACCCCGGATTTTGGAGCCCAGAACCCGGACAGGTTTTTTTAAAACTTAGTATAATAAAAAACAGTTCAAAATGTTACAAAACAACTTATTATTTATTTTCAAATGCATTAAAATTTAATTTAGTCATCTTTTATCATCATTTTAAATGTTACAAAACAGAATCCTTAGAATTGAAATTTTTAAACCCGGACTACAAATGCAACCCCGCCCGGACGCTCCCCGGACGCCCTCTAAACTAGGACAAATCCGGGGAAACTCGGACGGATGGCAACCCTATTACCCATATATCTGGTATGTAAATATTCGATAACAATCTATATCAATTACGAAAATTCTGTCTGGATCGTTTAAAAAAACTGGTAGATGTGTAAGGGAATAGACGTACAATTTAAAGAAATAAATAAACACAAGGATAATAAGGTGGATAGGATGTTTTATATCTGAATATATTGGTAACTTTTATCAAAAAGTTAGGCCATAATAAAATAACTACTTATTCAATATTTTAAACAAACATATAATTATGTGACAATACAATGTAATCAGTGGAGGCACAACAAATCAAATATCACTTTTCCAAACTTAAAAAATCCATTAGTAGTATCCGTAACCGTAGTTGTATGGGGAGGCACCATAGCCGTTGCCATAAGATCCGTAAGCGACAGGGTTGGAGTAGCCCGAGTAGCCATAGTAGCCCGGATAGCTTGATGAATAGCCGTTATAGCCGTAGCCGGAGTATAGTTGGGGTCTCGCCATAGCCAACGCCAACACAGCAAATAAGATTACCTGGAAAAAATACATAGTTCTAATATTTATTTTCCCGAATAATCAACTTTTGTAGTCCATAATTCTCAATGATTATGAACTAATCATTTTACTTTGAATAGTTACTGATGAATAATTAGGTAGAACAATAATATTAAGGCAAAAAAGTTTATCATACAAAGTAAACATAAGTCAACCATATTATCCAAAATTTTCAGTGATTATATCAGCTATAAATACTTGAAAATCTTGAATAGATTGTAGTTACATAAAGGTGTGAAAGCTTATCCAGTTTGTCGAATGTTTATTACGTATGAATTGTCATGGAAACGTCCCGATGAAACTAATGAATGGGTATTTCAGATTGTTTTATTTGACATAAGCGGCGTCCATATACCACGTTAACCAGATTTGACTAAGTTTTGACCCAAACTAGTGACACTTTTGTGACTACTCCTCCAAATGACACTCGACGATGATCTCCCCAAAACCTTATTAGTGTCACATGATTTTTGACGACCTATTGGAAGTTTATTTACCTTTCGCTATTTACTTTCGATGTTATTATGATAAGGTACTACGAATCTAATTAATAAAGCGAATTTTTGATGTTCCTCAAGTAGGTATCTGAAAGCCCAATTAGTTTTCATACACTTGGGAAAAATTAATCTATTCTTTATGTCATCACTAACAGCCTTACTCATAAACGCTATTTAACTAAATCTACTGAATAACACCCTTACTCATACAACGTTATTTAACTAATAAGCTGATTAAGTGGTCACTTAAATAACGTCAAATTGTTTGACAATGACAGCAAGGTGACTTTATTTATTTGACCATTTATTCAGTAGATTTAGTTAAATAGCGTTTATGAGTAAGGCCGTTAATGGTCAAATAAATAACGTCACCTTGCTGTCATTGTCAAACAATTTGACGTTATTTAGGTGACCACTTAATCAGCTTTTTAGTTAAATAACGTTTTATGAGTAAGGGGGTAAATGTATTAATGTTAACTCCTAGCTCTTAAATAGATTAGTTAATAAATATAGCTTCTAACATAGGAGTTAGCACTCACCAGCTTAACAAACATTTTAATTTCTTATTTAACTTCACCTTTAACTTAAAGGCTCCCGTTCTCTGATACACTGGGTTTACTTTTCAAATGGTACTGTTCTAATTTTTATGATTCCTTCAACATTTATAGGTACGCATTGTCCTTGGTTAGGCATGAACAATAACGAAAAACCTATACAAACGAATCTCAGTTGGGAATCAATGTAAATTATGAGCACAGACCAACGTAGAGGAGACGCGTTCTACATCACCAATTAGACCGCTTTGTTTATACTCGAAAACCAATTGAGTTGCAAACCTGTCACGTATAGAGTATGCATCGTTTAATTTTATTGCTTTTGCACATACTTGGAACATAAGTCATAGAAACACCAAATAATAACCTGAGTCCAGCATAAAAGAATCGTTCACAAATGTGAATTTTAGCCGTCCGCAGATTATTCAAATGCATATGTAACAATGAGAACGAGTTGTCTCCATATGTGGACAGTCAGGATGTAGATCTATTGACATCGAAGATCATCGACCTCTACGTACGATTGTCATCTGAAGCAAATACATCATACCATGTAAAGATCAAGGTTAATAATTTATTATAAAAGCTTAGTAAAGCTGAAGCTTGGTATGATTCAGTAGTACTCTGCTTCGCATCAATCAACATGTTCTCTCAAATGGTAAGTACATCAGTTGGTACATCGATCAAAACAAATTTTCTGAAGCTATACTTAAATCAATATTTAAATTAAGATAAATAAATACTTGCAATGTAAAAAAAATAATGAAATATTTGAGTTTATAATATTTTTAAGCATTAATTATATTATTAATACAATTTCCAGTGTATTATAAAACAAACAAATATTTCTTCATAAAATTCCTTGAGCATGTGTTAATCAAAGCTACCTGTTTAAAATGTATACGATATAATAGTAGAAAAAAAAATACATAAGTGTAAATTTTTGGTAGATTTTAATAATAAATAATTTGTGTATTTTCCCCCTTACTCATAAAACGTTATTTAACTAATATACTGATTAAAGGTTCACTTAAATAACGTCACTCTATTGTCATTGTCAAATAATATGACATTATTTACGTGACCATTTAAACAGTATATTAGTTAAATAGCGCTTTATGAGTAAGGGGGTAAATTTTTTATTACATGTTTTCTCAGTAGTTACTTACCATATTTTTATCTTATTTTATTTTGTCCACAGTTTGCCCTGTTCGCTTTGATGGCGGTAGCTTTTGCTGCGCCTAGCCCCAAAGCCGCCCCTGAACCGCAGTACATCCCATACACGGGGCTTGACTACGTGTACCCGTCGGGGGCACTCGTCAACCCTGTGGTCTCACCCTACGCCGCTGCCCCTGTTGCATACTCGGCCCTGCCTGCACCTTACTACCTTCGTTAAGATGACCAGCCGATAACCGTTACCGTTCTCCCCAACCATGACTCTAAAAGCCTTTTCCAGATTTTTTGCAAATAAACTTAATTCAGAAAACGAATATTTGTATTTTCCAAATCTCAAATCTCCACAATGTTGATCCTTAACAAAGAAAGCACACCTTTTTGTAACGAGTAATATGTATATTTAATAGGTATGTTTCATTAAGTAGGGTTATATGAATAATATAAGCTACGGGCTATAGCAGATAAAATAAAGCCGTACTTATAGTTTATATAGGTAGTTCATACGGGATACCAAAACGCAAGATGAATTTAATGTCTGGAGTAACGTAGGTAGATATGTAATATACTCATAATTTAAAAAAAAAAAAAACTAATTATCGGCAGATCCTACATAATTCCAATATTTATTATTAAAATAGTCACTCATTATATTCAATTCAATTAATTAAAAGATTCAGAATTGATGAATTACATTAGATCTGCTGTGATTTCGAAAAAATAGCTCCATTAGCAATCCATTGCCAGAGCCAGTTGAGAAAATGAAGATACTTCAAATCAAAACGCTATTTATGGATTAAGCAGATTGAAAGATACTTAGTATTCTATTTCGAAATAAGGCCTTCTCGTAAACTTCCTGATACATATCAAATAAAATTAAAGGATTACTACCTAGACTATTAATACCAAATTGCAATGTTACGTGGACTGAATTATTAATACGCCACCGGCCTTACATAATACCTATAGATAGATATTAGGTATCCTATTCAGTCACCAATGCGATTAGGTTTTGATTAAATTAGTTAGAGTTTGTTATATTACGTATATATAGGTGGCTAACTATTGCTATGCTATTATGTAACCCATAAGGAGACTTAAAAAGTTAATAAAAAAGGTACCTACTAGGATGGTAGGTTAAATAAAGAACCTAACTAAATTGCAATCATATTAGTATAGAAAGATAATATAACATAATCTTTACTATACTAACTAAATAAAATAAAGCGGAAGTGGTTTTTGTTTCTTCACTAATAGGAAGCTATACATTATCCCCGAGTATTATAACAGCAACTTTTGTTCAATTAACTATAATAATTTATCAGAATTTAATACAAAATAAAAAATATTTAAATCCAACGCTCTAAATGTTACGAGTTTACGACCTCTACGCGCACGGTACGGGAGCCGTAGGTACCTACAAATAATCGTTTAGTAAATTGACAATAGACAAAGCTTAATTTGACATCACCATCGAGATCTACACAAACATAGAACGGAATGCAAAAAAAAAAAACAACAAAAGCAAAAGTTTAAAAAAATTAAAAAATTATCAAAAAACTTAAAAAAACAACCAATCCATAATCCTTACTAATATTTTAAATTCGAATGTGAGTTTGTTTGTCACGCTTTCACGCCTTAACTACTCAACCGATCACGATAAAAGTTTTCACGTAGGTAGCATAAGTTATGTTATGGAGAAGGACCATAGGTTACTTTTTATCCCGGAAACGCGGATGAAACCACGTGGAACAGCTAGTATGCCATAAAGAATAAAGCATAGATTAATTAATTTGATACTTTAATTGTTTGTTCTGTCTTATTATACTTGTCATATTATAAATATCAACATTGTTATGTTGTGTGTTTTCATGAAATAGACAATAAACAAAGTTTTATTTGACACACACACATCCACAGAGAAAAGAATTCTTTTCCGTACACACATCTCAAACATTGAAACAGAATGCAGCAAAAATAAAAACAATGACACAAAGGTTATATAATATGCCAAGTATAATTATTTGAAAATATAAAGAAATAAGCAATAATTTGTGGTGTGATGTCAAAAAGGACTCCAACTCAGCATATGCTGTGGCAAATACCTATCATCAGCACTAATTTTCAGTGAAGCCCCTTGAATTTATACTGAAAATCTTACATAAACATAATTAGTGCGATAATGATGCAACAAAATAGGTCGAAATGTGTTAGATAGAACAACGAAATCTTAACGAATGCGTAAAAATGTTTTTTTTTTACTGTTTATAGGCCTGTGTTTGACCGCAATCTCACCGTGGTAAGTGACGATGCGGCCGAAGGTCGTAAGCCCACAAAGCCTAGAAGGAACTGGCTCTCAAGTGCAGCTATCGGAACACACCGAAAGGTGTTTGGCGACAGATTATCAACTTGAGAGTGGTAGCCAGCCAGGCGGGTACTACAAAGTACCCTACCACCGTGCTATGGTTTCCTCACGATGTTTTCCTTCACCGAAAGCTCAAGCTCATTGTAGGATTCGAACCACTGAGCTATCATCGCCTTGAAATCGCGTTTGTTTTTGTAAAAAGTCATACAATAAAAGTTGTTGTTTATGTTGTTATTAGGTAATACAGTCCTACAAGGTTGTTTGTGTTTTACCAATAACGTGGTAATAGTGCTGCTACTATCATGTTTCGACTAATACACAACAAATGTTGTCTGGTGATTATTCAGAATAGTTAAAGCGAGTCATGTCTGTATATACGTATGAACCAATTTTGCTACTGACTTCATAATGTTTTCGCCTTGAACTTTAAAGCACAATGAAAACCTTACATTGTTGTATAACATGACAAGATGTATCGCGGAAACACATTGTGATCTCGTTTGTTTATTTTGTATGGTCATCATCAGCCCACAATGTCCCACTGCTGATGGGATTTCACAAATGAGGATGAAAGGGAATATTTAAAAAAATACGGTTAATCCAGAGTATGATCTATCTATGTGCCAAGTTTCATCCAAATCCGTAGAGCCTAGTAGTAGATCCGTAGTGTATGCGTGACTGAGACACAAACATCCAAACATCTAAATATAATAAATTAAATTATTAAAAGAAACAAAAAACCCGACTGCGTAAAATATAAATTAACAGAAAAGAGAAAAACAAGCTCTTAAATCTATAGAATTTTGAATATAACTTGAATTTTATAAGGTATTGCAATCGGGGACAACCAATAACCTAAGTATGTATTTTTTTGTAATATTTGTATATCCCCGACTGCAATACCTTATAAAATTCAAGTTATATTCAAAATTCTATCTATATATTCAAATATATAGATAGAATATATTATATATTCAAAATTATATATATATTTCAGACTTTTTAGTTTTATACAGAAAGAGTTGTATGTATTAGTAAGTAAATGAGCGGTACGGTAAAGTAACGCTAACAACCATCGCAAATCTGTGATTTACGTATGGTAACGGCTCAGTACCTACAGTCCTTGCATTAAACGTGGTTTTTTGCAGTTTACGTCAAAATGGTAGCATAAAAGTATTACAATATATACATATATGGAATGGTCTATTTACAAGCTTTCATTTGATACCCATATTGTTATAATAACGAAACTTTTATTTTTAATACCCCCCCTATTTTTTATTCTTAGGCGCTATATAAAAATAATATACCCTATGACACTCCCCCAGTCAAGACGAATCTAACGACACCTCATATGCTTAAATCCATCAAGCCGTTTAGGCTGCAGAGCGGCACAAAGAAATAGACATACATACATACATACATACACTCGAAAAACATAACCCTCCTTCCGGGTCAGTCGGGTAAAAACATACATTTGAAATAGCGAGAAAATACATTTCTTAAATAAGGCGTAGGTACCTATATTATGCAGATCAGTATTACCTGGTTCCCACAACATTTTACTTGTGACATTCTAATCAAAAATAAATGTTGGTTTTTATTAACTCTTGATTGAACATAATTTATATAATACATAGGTTAAATGTTAAATATATCAATAGCAAGGTTAGACAGGGCATTTGAGATTTGTCATTGACAAGTTGAAGTATTGTTAATTAGACGTAAAAGTCAATACAAACATGAATTAAATCACACCGCATTATATCAGCTCTATTGATGGGGAATGACTCGGACGCGCGACGTGCATTTAAAATATTTAAATATAATCACTGAATAAGACCTAAAGTTCTAGATCCCCGGATCGAAAGTTCTAGATCTTTCGCTGTTGGTTCAGCTTGTTCTCATAAATTTCAAAGTAAACATATATTATGGCATAATTTAGCAAGAAACATCAATATGCGTGGTTGTAGTCTACGTCGGCCAAGTATTGCAAACAATGCGTGTTTACTAAAATAGCCCAATCCCCCGGCTGCGGTCGCCATGTTTGGAATAATGATGTATGCGCCAACAGCGCCCTGGACATGACGCGGACGCGCCTAATGTATGGACCGCTTCACCTATTTTAATTTATTATAGGTACATATTGGTTTAGTGTATTTTAATATCTCTAGATGTCTATATTACATATCATATCATCCTATAGCCTTTCCAATGGGTAGGTTCTTCAAATATTCTATACAGGAGTATACGACAATAAATGAAACCACGAACTCCTCTTACAATGGGACCAACTTCGAAATCGTAAAAAAATACGGCAGGTTCATACAAAAGGGCAATGTCTCCTAGGCTAAAATGTATGAAACAGCGGTTTTTTGTGCGATTTCGAAGTTGGTCCAATAGTAAAAGTTGATCGGTATTTATAAGTACTTTACGTGGTTTCATTTACTGCCGTACCCATTCTGTATACACCGTGACTTTTTATTCGTCTTAGAAACGCAGGCCACATAATGTACCCAATGAATAGGTAAAAATTATTTAAAAAATCTATTTTTTGAACATTTGTATCACAAAAAAATTTCAAATATTATTTATGAATGCGTCATATGACGTAGTTTTAAACACCCTGTTACGAGTGTAGTCTATTCGACTCGTGCTCTGGGTTGGTTTTTTTTAACATTTTATACGTAAAATTTAATTTATTAACTCGATTTGTCATAATTGTAATAAATTTTAATATATTTTATTTTAATATACTAATGATCTAAGATTTTTTTTTAATAAATGATTAGTACCTATTCATTGGGTATATTATGTGGGCAGTGTGGGCTGCGTTTCTAAGACGAATAAAAAGTCACGCTGTATAGGTACCTACGACTACCCGAGTCGGGGTGTGTGTGATGACCTTCAATAGTACAATGTGGATGTACTGTACTCAGTACCTGTTATTCACGAGTTTTTTTTTTTTACAAACGTCGTATATTGTTGTCCTATTCGGATTTCTAGATGCTCCTCCGTGTCATATCAAAGAAACTGTGCCATTTCTCCGTGATACCCTATAAATATGTATCAAAAAACTTCGCCCTAGTTTTACAGTTACAAGAGAAATAATCTACATACAAAGTGTTTTCTGTAATCATTATTTATACAACTGGAACAATTTTGTCTCGCTAATAAAAGTACTATTTACGATACTTCAAAATAAACAAAAGTATCAATAACGTAAATTAATATAATCAATTATCAAGGTTGAGAACTGTTTTGTGCTATAGAACAGTTACAATGGCAATACCATATCTAACAAAATTTAACAGCAATTATAAACTGTTTTTTTTTTACTGTTTATTTGGCCTTGTTTGACCGCAATCTCACCTAGCCTAGAAGGAACTGGCTCTCAAGTGCAGCTCTCGGAACACATCGAAAGGTGCTTGGCGACAGATTTTCAACTTGAGGGTGGTAGCCAGCCAGGCGGGTACTACAAAGTACCTTACCACCGTGCTATGGTTTCCTCACGATGTTTTTCCTTCACCGAAAGCTCAAGCTCATTGTAGGATTCGAACCCGGGACCTTCGCCTCGGTATCCGACGTCACTACCACTGAGCTATAATCGCCTTGAAATCAATGATGCATAAACAGCAAATAGAGCAAGCAATAGAGCAAAAAATGAGCCAAGTTATAAAAAAAATGGGCGCCTAATTAAATGCGTTTGTAATGTTAAAGTTTTGGACAAACTATAGTTTACGTAGCTGTCATACTAATATGTATACTCCCCTTAGTATACATATTAGTATGACAGCTACGTAAACTAAAATAGGGGATCAATCCGTAAATACCACGGGCAAAAACTAGTATAAAATAAATATACAATTGAACTAGAAACCATATCACAACTTGGTGACGCACGCAGTACTTAAAACTCATAACAATGTTATAAAAGCACAATACGCGTACAATAGGTCTAATCTATTCTATTTAACAGGAATGCCCAATTAAATAAAGCATGTAATAGAGTTTACCATTTAGAAGTCGTCTATTATTCCAATGTCCAACTAATGACATTATGCAACTGTTTAACATGTGTCCAGGGCTTAGTTTCATATTGGATTTTGGTATTTCGGTATAAGCCTGTCACATTTATAGCTGATAAAGCTAATTATAGTCTATTGAGTCGCAAATTGTATTGTTCATTGTTTTAATCAGTTAGGCATAAGCTGTGTCATTAGTTATATCACAATTATGTGAATTGTGTTAAAAAAAATAACGTACCAGTGTTTCCATGGCAACATTGCAAGTGTTTTTTTTTAATAAGTTTGCTTTATAGTTTGCGACGTCATACGTAACACGTGAACTTCATACAGAATACATCGTAACTAATATTATAAATGCGAATGTGAGTTTGTTTGTTTGTTACACTTTCACGCCTAAAACGCTGAGCCGATCCCGATATGAGGCATGCAGCAGATAGCCTATGGTATGGAGAAATACATAGCCTACTTCTTAAACCGGGAACACGGATGAAACCGCGCGGAACGGCTAGTACTCAATAATTATGTACATATAGAGTACAATATATCATGTCATGTGTTACCCTCTTGATATTTGTACGAGTGGCTGGCGACTTGACGTAACATTATCGATATTTGGACCGAGTGTGTTACACAAAACGAATAGGTATCTATCTACTCAATAATTCCACCGTAATCTATGTCTTGTAAGATAGTTATTTAAAGATAGAAATACGTTTTTGGTTTAGTTAGATAGTAGGTATGTACACAAATCCTTTGACTGTTTGACGATCCGCGCGGGCTAGGAAAACAATAGAAATCAATTGTTATTTTTTAACCGCAAGTCAAGGGATTTTATTGTATTGTGCGTAAAATATAAAAATCTTTGACTAACGTCCTGTCTATAACGTCTGTATTCAGAAAACTTTACATTTGAAGTCACCATGCACGGTCACTCGAACTATAGGTGAGAGCGTCACTTCGTTCGAACGCCAAAACATCTCATGTGAAAAAAGCTTTTTAACCCTTGGTGAACCATCTACTATACGCATTTTATATTTCAGTTTTTTTTTTTCATAATTTCTCGAACTTCACATGTGTTTTGATTTTATTGAAAATATAATCGTTAAAATATTGTAATGATATTCATATTTATGTATGTGTTCACATAATATGGCAAACCTGAAAATACCTATTGCATAGCATTTGCATTATGTTTATAATTCTGTTCTATTTTAAGACCATTGTTCAATGCTTTGTTCCATTTATAAACAATCGATTCTGGTCTTCCGTGAAGGAAACTTCCATGGTTCACCTTCCTATTGAAAGTTACGGACTTCGTTCATACAATGTCGACGTAGATACCTTTTATCGCCGTCATCTCTTCCATAAGCAAAATATAGAAGAGATATCTTGTATAGGTATAGTATATGTTTATATAGTATTCATTTAGCAATTTTAAAAAAGCTTTATTAGATACAAACAGTTAGATACTGATAGTTTGATAAAGACTTTACTACAGTTTATTTAATGATTAGCCCGAGAATATATGCGTAAAAATCTCCGAATAAAACGTCCCAAAAAATGAAGTAGATATTACAGGCAAAAAGATTAAGGCTAGTTAACATTTTTTTTATTGTTATAATAAAAAATATAGTAGGTATATTCCCTACGCACGTGCCCAAGTTGTATGCAACAAAACCTGTAACGAATTGCGCAACGATGGATCGCTGTACGTCGTGTTTTCACGTTGACAAATCATTAAACCAAAGCTAACTGGATCGAACAGGCGACAACCCAGGTGAGCGATATCGAAGACCAATAAATTCAATTAGAAATTTGTGAGCGACAGAATTATTTATGTATAGCAACGAATAATGAACAATGGACTTCTTGAATAATAAAAGTTATGATGTGTTATTTGATTAGCTAAAAATTGTGAAGTGTAAACTGTGACTTGATTCCACTTCTTTTCTTTGTCCATTGTTGAATACAAAGCACAAAGAGGTGAGAATTGATTAAACTTAACCGTATCCGCTACGTTAAGTACATGATTGCGATACAACAGAGGGCATTGTGAATATGTGACATCATTGTTTAATTTCGTATTATTGCCCCCTTTTTGTTATTTTATAAAGTCTATTTTAATATGTGTATTTTTAGCATTATATTAATATACATATAAATGTTCCTTGTTATTTGTCGTTTCGGTTTAGACTTTATTTTACGTTTTTATTATGAATTTAATCTTATTAGATTTTATTGTATTAGATAATAAAGATTATTGGTATTTAGTACTAGTTATGTACAATAAGTTAATATAAGCTATGTTTTAAATAAAGGCCTGTGTTTGCGGGGTAAGAGGATCTCGCGGGACGAATGTTTATGTTAGCGCTCGCGGGGGATTATAAATACGCCTGTTACCCACCGGGAGCGTTCAGTCAGTTTCAGTCAGTCAGTTCTCCGCTATTCGTCAATCTCGTTCCGCGATCCTAGTAGTAACGCGAGGTCCTATTGCCCTGCTGGCCACCGATTTTACCTCATGCACCTAGTTTTCATTAACCCAAACCCAGTACTCTCAGTTCATAGTAAACGGTAAGTATATAGTAGGTAAAGTAATCGACAACAAATATTGAACTAGTGAGTTGTGGAGCAATGCTCCGTGGTATGTTCAGCACAGATTTGGTGAATTGATGTTTGCTAATTCTGCCTTGAACATTTTTTGGTCCTTCGAGCCGGATCTGTTGTCAGTTGCTTTACCTGCCGTTTGAGAGTCCGGGTTTGGGATCTTCGATAGGGTGCTGAGAGATATCAGTGTTTCTCAGGCTAACAGACGTCTAGGTAAAACGTAAAATGGTAGTTACTAGATCGCAGTCCGGGGAGAAAGATGCGGTGTCGCATCCGGGGTCCACGTCGATATCGGGTAGTGGGGAGACGTCCTCAGAACAGACCCGAGTATCGGCTGGACCTTCGAGTGCGACAACGATACCGCCCGTTTCTCCATCGTCGTCGCGTAAAACGTCCCGTAAGGCATCCGAGCCTTCGATTACGGGCAGATCCTCGCGCAGGACCGTGAAACGAGACCGAGAAATAGCTCGAGCACGTTACGAGCTGGCCGTCGCTAGGCTAGCTATGCTCGAGACTCGTGGCGATGATTCCGACGACGAAAGCCATTTAAGTGATATAGTATCAGTGCACGGCAGAGTTGACGATTGGCTAAGGGCGTCAAAAACCACCTTGGTGCAAGACGCTGCTCCTGGCCATGAGTCACATTTACTGTTACAGGCAATGAAGGCAGAAGCGCCACATGTCGTGAGCGCGGCGCAGGCTAGCGCCGCCGCCACCACCACAGGCGAAGCCGAGGCGAGCGGGCCGACACCGGCTGCTCCCGTTGCACCGATCCAGGCCCTCACAGCTGCTCCTGTGACCAGTTGCTCTATGCCCATGGGAGGCATGGCTGGCACCACAGGCGCAACCAGGGACCCGCTGGCGGAACGGTGTAAAGCTAAGTGTACAGATATCACTTTAGATAAGGTAGTAGATAGGGAAAATTACCCAATAATTGATAAAAAGGTGGTCGCTGAATCGCAGGTGCGCTCAGATATAGCCGAGCTTGCCACTGCAATAGCGCAGATGTCGCGAGCCGGCCATACACCCGCGAAACCACCTAAATACATGGTAGAGTTGCCTACTTTCGATGGTAGGCCGACTGAATGGTTGCAGTTTAAGGCAATATATTTGGAAACATCTGAACACTTCACCACAGTAGAAAATAATATAAGACTTAGACGAGCCCTGAAAGGCCAGGCTAAGGAAGCTGTTGAGTGCATATTTTTAGGTCCCTCAGACCCACAACAAGTCATACAGAGACTTGAAAGTCGATTTGGACGTCCTGATGCACTCATAGTGGCAGAGATTGATCGTTTAAAAATGCTCACAAAAATGAGTGATAACCCACGTGATGTATGCATTTTTGCATCAAAAATTGCTAGCGTAGTTGCCACTATAAGAGCATTAGGTCGTCCTCAATATTTATATAGTCCCGAAATTTGTATGATCATAGAAGAAAAACTCACACCTATTATTCGTAGTAGATGGTTCGACTACGAGCTAACAGCGAGTGAGACAGAGCCCGGTCTATCAAAACTTAGCAGTTTCCTCGACACCGAAGCGGAACGTAACGCGAGACACGCGAAACTCGAATCTGTATCTCTTTTTGAACGCGGTCCGCCTGTAGCCACAAAACGACCGCACCCGCGTAGCTATACGGCATCGGCACCGGCGCGGGCGCCGGCGGTTGTCGGAGAGAATGAGAAAGCACGCGCAGGTCGGAGTGAGAGCGCGCGTTCGGGTGAAACCCAAGGGGCGTTACCGTGTCCCGCATGTTCTAAGATAGGGCATAGAGTCATAGAATGCACAAAGTTTAAGTCTGCTACGATTAATGATAGGTGGGAGATCGCTAAGTTACAAAAACTGTGCTTTCGATGTCTGAAAAGAAGAGATTGGAAGCACAGATGTAAAGATGTTGTGTGTGATGTTGCGGGATGCGAAATGCATCACCATAGTTTACTGCATTACGAACAAGTATCTTCAGAGGTTAGTCAGGCAAAAGTAACAAATACATGGCTACCACCGCGACATTCGAGTGCCTATTTAAAAATTATACCCGTGTCTATTTCCGGTCCTAAAGGTGATTTAGACACATACGCGTTGCTCGACGACGGTTCCACCGTGACGCTTCTATCTGATAACGTAGCTAAAAAGATAGGCACTGAAGGTCCTACTATTCCATTTTATATTGAAGCTGTAGCGGGGGCGCGTATAGATGTTAATACATCGCAAAAAGTCACTTTTCAGATTAGGGGTAGACATTCTCAGGAATCCCGTGAAATAACCGCTCGGACTATAGATAAACTAGATATTTCAGCTCAGTCTATAGGTAAAGATATAGTTCACGACTGCAACTATTTGAATGATATTGCCGATCAACTGTTATATGAACGCGGTGAACCCGCCCTTTTAGTTGGTCAAGACAATTGGGAACTTTTGATTGCATCGGAGGTCCGTAGGGGGCGTGGCGATATGCCTGTTGCGTCTCACACCCCTCTAGGCTGGGTGCTGCATGGCACTCGTTCTGCCTCGTACCCAAGCAGCGCCACTATTCAAAAGGTGAGCCATGCTGTGCTTCGCTGCCGGGACGAGGAGGACGAGCGCCTAGATGATTTGCTAAAACAGCACTTTAGCTTAGAGAGCTTGGGGGTGGAGCCGCGACTACCACGCGCCGACCCCGAGTCTAGGGCAATTAATATACTCAATTCAACAACCCGAAAGCTTCCCGATGGAGGTTATGAAGTAGGCCTACTATGGGCTCGGGAAAATGAAATAATCCCATCAAACTACGATGCTACTCTCAAACGTCTCGTTAGTGTAGAGAAAAAGCTAGCTAAAAATAGGGATTTGAGCGTAGCTTATAAAAACCAGATAGATCGTATGTTAGAGGCCGGGTACGCAGAGGTAGCACCGGGCCCTCCCACTAAAGGTAGGACGTGGTACCTACCTCATTTTGGTGTGACGCACCCGGCCAAGCCGGGAAAACTGCGAATCGTTCACGATGCGGCCGCACAGACCAAAGGCGTATGTTTAAATGATCTGCTGTTGACCGGTCCCGACCTATTGAGATCGCTTCCCGGTGTATTAATGTCCTTCAGACAGAGGCGGGTAGCGTTGGCAGCGGATATCAAAGATATGTTTTTGCGTATTAAGGTACGTGCGGAAGATCGCGATGCGTTGCGATTCTTATGGCGCGAAAATCCAACCGACGAGCCGATAGAATTGAGAATGGCATCCGTTTTGTTTGGTGCCACGTCAAGCCCATGTACCGCTATTTACATAAAGAATCACAACGCTAAACGATATCAGCATGAGTTTCCAGCCGCGTTGAACTCTATCGTTCACCATCACTACATGGATGATTATTTAGAGAGTTTCGACTCTATCGACGAAGCTAATAATACGGCTAAACAAGTAGTGGCGGTGCACGAGAGGGCTAATTTTAAGTTGCAGCGTTGGACAACCAACGAACCGGCTGCAATAAGCGGTTTAACTGCAACAAGTACTGTACCCACAGCGAACGTTCCGCTCAGTGACAGCGGGACTGAGAAAATATTAGGTCTTATATGGTCACCGACTCGTGATACTTTAGGATATAATTTGAACTTTTATAAAGTTGACCGCCCGCTGCTCACTGGGGAACGCGTTCCCACTAAACGTGAACTACTACGTGCGGCAATGTCACTATACGACCCGCTCGGCCTTGTGACGCCAGTAACTATTCAAGCGAAACATATTTTACAAAACGCGTGGCGGCACAATGTCGGGTGGGATGAGCGCCTGCCCGCGGAGCTTGAGCAAAGTTGGTGGAAATGGCTATCGACTCTTAGATATTTAGATAGGTTAGAAATACCGCGTTGCTATCCGGGGTATGCTGACGCCGTGGACATAGAACTTCACACCTTTGTTGACGCGAGTGAAATATCATGTGCGGCGGCAGTATATTTCCGATGCGTGGGAAATTCAAATACAAGTGTAGTATTAGCAGCCGCTAAGGGGAGGGTCGCTCCAGTAAAAGTGACATCGATACCACGACTTGAATTACAGGCTGCCGTATTAGGTGTGCGATTAGCACGAACGGTAGCTGAGTCGCATGATAGACCAATCACTCGATTTGTATACTGGACCGACTCTCAGACCGTACTGGCATGGTTGCGAGCAGGTGCTCGTGCCTTTAAACCATTTGTCGCGCACCGGGTGGCTGAGATTGAAGAATATACACGGGTAGATGAGTGGCGATGGGTGCCCTCTAAACTTAACGTTGCCGATGATGCCACCCGGCAGACACCGCCGGAATTTACGTCGCACCACAGATGGTTTAATGGTCCGGCATTCTTATACGAATCTGATTGTAAATGGCCAGAGAACGTAGTTGTTATTTCACCGCCGAGTGACGCCACCGTCGGCGATGAATGTTCCAACACGGTAGCGACAGCTAAGCCATCTGCTGAGTATTCACTGAAGCTAGCGTTACCGTGCGTGGAACGTTTTTCGTCATGGTTACGTTTGATACGCGCCACAGCCCGTGCGTTGCAATTTATAGAGCTATGTAGAAAACGAATAACAGCTTCCACTCGTAAACGCACTGGTAAGATAGATGGCGCGGATCCTACGTGGCAAGCAAAACGTCGTGCGCCTGCGATAGGTAATGATTATTTTAAATTGCGCCCTCTAGCGGCGGACAATAATAAGTATGTACAACTTACTGTTCCACATTTGATTGCCGCGGTTGAGTTATGGATAAGATCAACGCAGCAAGAGAGCTTTGCCGCTGAGCTGAGTGAGCTTAGTGGAGGAAAGGCGCCGGGTGCACAAAGTCGTCTGCGGCAGCTCGCCGTGGAACTGGACGAGCGCGGTATACTCCGCGTTAAGTCACGTGTGCTTGCCGCGGCCGACATCTCGGCCGGACAGCGCGCACCTGCGGTCCTAGATGGGGCTCACACCTATGTACGACTGTATGTCGACTGGGTACATCGACTGCTCCACCATGGCGGTGTAGAAACAATCACGAACGAGGTGCGCCAGCGCTACTGGGTCGTGCGCTTGCGACCTACTGTACGCACTGTCATCAAGCGCTGCCAGCCGTGCCGCCTGCGTCGGGCGGTGCCGGCCGTACCGCCGACCGGCGATCACCCCGCCAGTCGCCTCGCTCATCACCAGCGCCCATTCAGCTACGTGGGCCTGGACTACTTTGGGCCGCTCACAGTGACTGTGGGCCGCCAGCGCCACAAGCGCTATGTGGCGCTATTCACCTGTCTGACAACTCGGGCAGTGCACCTAGAGGTGGCCGCCTCCCTGTCGGCTGACTCGGCCGTCCTCGCCCTGCGCCGCATGATGGCGCGCCGGGGCGCCCCGTCCGAGATAACAAGTGACAATGGCACCAATCTGCGTGGTGCTGACGCCGAGCTGCGGCGGGCCGCCTTGGCGGCCACCTCCGCCGAAGCCGCTATCCACGCTATACCATGGCGGTATATACCTCCCAGCGCGCTATTCATGGGCGGCGCGTGGGAACGACTCGTACGCACCGTGAAAACGGCGCTCGCCACTACTCTGCACGAGCGTCATCCAACGGACGAGGTGCTACACACGCTACTATGTGAAGTCGAGCACACTGTTAACTGCCGACCGCTCTCACATGTCTCGGTCTCACCCGATGACCCCGAGGCGCTCACGCCCAATCATTTCCTTTTGGGTGGGGCGTCTAAGGTGCCACTGCCAGGCACTTTCACCGAAGCTGACACATACGGCCGCTCCCAATGGCGAGCTGCGCAAGCGCTTGCTAACATGTTTTGGTCGCGCTGGGTGCGCGAGGTGCTGCCCTTACTCCAACACCGGCGGGAGCCCCGAGGTCGGGGCGATGAGCTGCGAGTCGGCGATCTCGTTATCATTGCCGACAACAACCTGCCTCGCAACGTCTGGCCGCGGGGACTTGTCACACGAGTATTCCCCGGCAAAGATGGCATCGTGAGGTGCGCCGACGTTCAAACGCGCACAGGTGTGATGCGACGCCCTACCATGAAATTAGTTGTACTACCAGTACAGCCGCTCACACCGTAGCTTAGTACAGCAAGCTGTACGGCGGGAGAAATGTGAGCGACAGAATTATTTATGTATAGCAACGAATAATGAACAATGGACTTCTTGAATAATAAAAGTTATGATGTGTTATTTGATTAGCTAAAAATTGTGAAGTGTAAACTGTGACTTGATTCCACTTCTTTTCTTTGTCCATTGTTGAATACAAAGCACAAAGAGGTGAGAATTGATTAAACTTAACCGTATCCGCTACGTTAAGTACATGATTGCGATACAACAGAGGGCATTGTGAATATGTGACATCATTGTTTAATTTCGTATTATTGCCCCCTTTTTGTTATTTTATAAAGTCTATTTTAATATGTGTATTTTTAGCATTATATTAATATACATATAAATGTTCCTTGTTATTTGTCGTTTCGGTTTAGACTTTATTTTACGTTTTTATTATGAATTTAATCTTATTAGATTTTATTGTATTAGATAATAAAGATTATTGGTATTTAGTACTAGTTATGTACAATAAGTTAATATAAGCTATGTTTTAAATAAAGGCCTGTGTTTGCGGGGTAAGAGGATCTCGCGGGACGAATGTTTATGTTAGCGCTCGCGGGGGATTATAAATACGCCTGTTACCCACCGGGAGCGTTCAGTCAGTTTCAGTCAGTCAGTTCTCCGCTATTCGTCAATCTCGTTCCGCGATCCTAGTAGTAACGCGAGGTCCTATTGCCCTGCTGGCCACCGATTTTACCTCATGCACCTAGTTTTCATTAACCCAAACCCAGTACTCTCAGTTCATAGTAAACGGTAAGTATATAGTAGGTAAAGTAATCGACAACAAATATTGAACTAGTGAGTTGTGGAGCAATGCTCCGTGGTATGTTCAGCACAGATTTGGTGAATTGATGTTTGCTAATTCTGCCTTGAACAAAATTAATTAAGACGGGCTCGTTGCTCAAGGCGTCATACTCACGTGCCCGGGAGATGGCTGGCTGTTTGGTAAAATAAAAAAGGCACGTTGTCACGACCTCACATAATATGCAACACGAATACGCCTCACGTGGGGTACTCTTAAATTTTATACTTATTCATTAAAAAACATGCTTTATTTTTTCCATTCAGTATTAGATTTAAAAAGCCTTTACGAAAGATGTTTAACTATCGTGCATCTTGCCACGATAAGCATCTCAATTGGTAGGTACCCTCAGGCTATATGCTCTATCTCGTTTTTGATAAAAGGAAGAACGGGATTACTTATCAAGCTTACTACTACGTTAAATTGTAAAGTATTACTCTATACGACTTGGTTATTCTAGTCCGTCTAGTATTGATACAACTATATAAACCGGCGTGGTAGTAAATGGAGTTTTGCAAGTCTCTTTACGATTGAATAAATCAAGCACCGCGTCATATATCATGCGTCATTCCTTAATTTTCTACGCAAAATAAATTCACCCATTTGCGGCTATCACCATGCGCGCCATCCCTTGAACTCATCAACGAAATATTAACATATTTCAATAATTAATAGAATTTCAGGGAATTATATACACATTAAACACACAATCTTAGCCGCAGCTTTACCTATCCATTCAACTGTACGTATTCTTTCATATTTTTCAGACGCACCTATTTATGAGGTGAAATTGAATTACAACCATCATTTCCTTTTTTTATGACAGCAAAACCATCAAAAATTTTGTGCATCACACGGGGTTGAGACTTAGCCTTATCAACATTTTTATTGGTATCGATATTTTTGTTATTTTTCGAGGGTTTTTTTTCTCAGCTCTTTGGCTAGTTTCAACTACTGTGTGGTGTGTATATTTATCAGGAGATTATTTTTTTCTCCTCTACCTGCATGATTTTTCTGACGATTCTACATTTTGTTTAGAATTGCACCATTCTTTAGTAATTATTATTTACATTATAATTGGTATCGCTGCAGCATTATAGTTGCTATACCTATTGACTTAATCACATCCACCGACTTTTAATTATGTTTTATTAGTTCATTCTCAAATACATCTTTAATTAAATAATCCAATTGCCTCAATTGTCAAGTTCATTAACTTTTCAGAATTGGAATTTCATCAATGTGATAATAATGTCATTGGCACAAACTATGTATAAACTTCTAATATAATATGTATAATAACCTACTCTCCTAGAATAATACGAATGCATTGTGTTAGGGGCTCTAATTTGCTCTATTTAAGTAAGCAGGCGCTTATTTTTCAAACAATGCTCGTGCAAAGTTTTCTGTGTGTCACGTGAAACACGTGTATGTATTACTTATGTATGTCACTTCTTGAATGTAATTTCTTGGCTTCCCGGATATGAAACTAAACCTTGCTCCTCCATAAAACTGTCAACTTATGTGATAACACAACAACTATATGGGTTAAGCTAAATATGTAGGAATCCTGTTCGGAGAACTTTAGTATAGGCAAATTCAAATGCACAGCACCTATCTAAATAAATAGTAAATAATATATAATATTGCACCGTTACATCAAATGATTGAAAATAACAAAATAAAATTGAAAATAAACCTTAAAAATATTACCTATCTGCATAGATTTGATATTATGTATGTATGAAAACTAAGAATCAGTGTGCATGACTGCAACAAGATCCTCGACTCGTCAAGTGTGGGGTAGGGGGCGGCAACATCCTGTAGACGGGTATGCAACTACTTACACCGAACCGGTGCATGGACGCCCGTAAGCACCACCGCGCATGCTCACCAAACTCCTTATAAGCCGTCCACCCTGCCCGCCCGAAAACAGTTCGCAACACAACTCCGTGAAGCGACATTTACGCTAACTACTTCGACACTTATCCGCGATATACGGAAAAGTTTTTAATAATAACAACATTAACGATACGACTTTAAACGTTACCTGAATTAATATTCGGGTAATTTGACTGCTGAAATTGGTGTTATCAACGGACTTATGAAAAACAAACTAGGAGTCGATTTTGTGACGAGTGAGAAGTTCGTCGGTGATCTACCGGTGAACGAAGTGAGGCAGCAGCGTGTGCCAAAAACGAATCTGAGACGCGAATCCGTTGCTCCGAAAATAGTGGTGTGTCCCCCGATCGAGGAAATGTCAGAACCTATCGTAGCACCTCGAGGTGGACGTCTTCTGAAAGCCTTAACCAGGAGGTTATCGAGGCGAGCAACTGATGCTGACTCAATGGGCAGCTCGAGCAGCAACGAGAATATGTCAGGTGAAAACAGGCGAGCGGACGACCATTCGTCCAGTTCCGCTAGTGACTCCGGTAGCGATGGCTCCGAACGCAACCGTCGGCACCGCTCAACGGTGTCTCTTCGCCGTGTGTTTCAAAGCCTGAATCTGACATCACGCTCTCAATCCTGCTCACCTACTGAACGGTCGCGTCCGCCCAAGAAGCAGACACAACCCAAACGTATTCTTCGACCCCCAGTGACATACACCTATGTGCGCGGGCTTTCTGGTCTTCCAACTCAAAGGGTACCGCGACACACAGTCTATTGCGCTTCCATGGGCCTGAACCGGTAAAGAAATCTTCTTGAACAATTAGCGGGCGGAGTATAAGACTGGATAAGATTTATGAGTAGAATAAAATGCGCTAGAGAGACGAGTTCTCATCATATCAGTAGATAATTGCTGAATCCAAAGCGATTAACCGATGCAACGTTGTCTTCACTGAGGACCAAGATTGAGGCGATACCGGGAGCGCCGCCTAGTCCCGGAGCGTCCCTCGTCGAGCTGTGACTCGTTAAGTTGTTTTAAGGGACAATATATAAGACTGTGTAAACCGATGAGATGTTAACTATCGGTCTGTTAAGTATTATTAGATGACACCACGACTAAATTCTGCTGGGAGATTGTCATAGTTTCAATTTATTCGCATTGCACCCTCTAGGGTAAAGATTGGTGATTCAACTCCAATCTTTATTAATTTAGAATTTATAAACTATCACTGTATAGAATCTTATTTCAATCGCCGTAAAGTTGCAAGCGTTTTATAAATATAATTTGTATTGTAACGTTCTTTCAATAGACACATAATTATGATTATAAATTTGTGCTGGTGTCACCTGGTGTGGTAGATCAAAGATAGTGTAACATAATTTAAATTTTTTGTTAATCAAGCATAGTGCCTTTCCATGTTTTAACTAAGTAGACTTAGATATTAAAATGTATACTAATAACTAAGCGTAAGGACAGTGTACCTTTACTCGATCACTTTAAAAAGCTGAGCTATACGGAATTTACGATTATACAGCATAAATTAATTACATCATATAATTCGTAGATTAAAGTAAATTTACCCAATCGCCACTTGGTGATGTTTCGAATTTGATATACCTACCTACTTACTTATAGAAGGACTGTTTGTCTATGAAATATAATTGTTCATTAAATTAACCAGTTGATATTGCTGTATACTACGTAGATAGTCTAATTATTAAATCAATTAGATGTAAGTCATTTTTATTAATGAGTAACATGAATTTTCGTATTCAAATAAAATATGAAAAATAACATAAAACTGTCGTTTTCACTACATTACTTCCCTAACCCGATACTTCCCTTACCCGCCTAGGTAATAACTGCATAACATATACTTTACGAAGAACTACCTACTTAAAAAAAGAAGATTATCAAACATCATTTCAATACTAGGCTAGGTACTTGTCACCTTTAGCCACATCATCAAAACTCAAAACTAAGTATTATTTTAACACTTGATCGAGACTAGATTGATTTAGTTTAGTAGATATTCTACTTATCAGTGACAGTTAGATTCAAAATAATATAATTGGGGTCCCAATGCCCAGCTCATTTTTAAGGAGCTTTCAAAACGCCTCGTCGACTTCACCGGAGAGCAAAGGGTGTTGGCAGCTTCCTCGCTCAGTGAATTAGTATCGCTATTCAGCGAAGAAATGCCGCCCAGCATCTTTAGGACTATGCCACGGGGGCCCTTTTTAGACGTAATTTAGTTTTTAGTAAATTTTAATTTTATATTGAACATTATAGTTTCATTGATATTGTATAACCATGAAACAACGAAAAACAAAATCGAACATCAATCAAATTCTAGAAACCGGGAAGGTTTTCTAGAATTCGATTATGAACTTAGTCCAAAACATAAGGCTGAT
Source organism: Polyploca ridens (assembly GCA_951394255.1). Taxonomy (NCBI): domain Eukaryota; kingdom Metazoa; phylum Arthropoda; class Insecta; order Lepidoptera; family Drepanidae; genus Polyploca; species Polyploca ridens. Next base: position 8,422,643 of record OX596256.1, on the reverse strand, counting down.
AAAAAATATTCCAAATTGATGAAGATTTAAAACTCTGATATCTGGTTTAAAATGCCTCCATCGAACGGCCGCAGGTTTCTTGTTGAATAAATATGAAACATTCACATGACAATTCCGGAGCACACATTATCTATTCACACATTTTTCCGCCCACAGACCAGCATGGGATACTCAATCCAAGGTGTACTTATAGGTTTGGATGCCATAGTTGTTTCAAATCACTCAGACACAGCTGCCATACGTGACGCCCACACTACGATAATGCACGTGAGTTACGAACGATAAACTGAAAACCTGTCTACTTCTATATTCCCACAAATCATTACAATTTAATCACATTGGAAACATTGAAATCATAAAATATTGAGTCTTTTTACTAATTGATTTCAAAACGTGGAGATTTCTCTACTATCTTTACCCGACTGTTTAATGTACCTAATTCACAAACAGTAGGTATTAATATTTGTATTTTGTCGCAAAAAGTAATGTTACAATTGATTTGCGACATGTAACATTAAAAACATAGATGTTATAAAATCATTGTGCCGCAGGCCATCAAACACTGCAACTCTGCAATGCAGTTATAAAATATTACCCCTGTACATATAATATTAGCAGGGCAGTGAATTTGGAGGCGAGTTCGCGCCGAAGTTGGACAGGGAGCGAGCTAGGGTCGACGACCTGGATGCACCTATCGATCTAGAAACACAAGAGCCAGCTTCCGCCACCACTGCACCTTGGCGTGTACCTACCTACCTACTAGATATGCTAGATATGCTTCTATATAATAATTTTAGATTAAGCTTTTCGCCCGCGGATTTACATTCTTCCCGTTAGCCGATTTAGATAAAACAAAGCCTATAGGCTGCTTAGTGACCCACCCGTATACAAAGCCTATAGGCTTTGTATACGGGTGGGTCACTAAGCATAATTATTAACCTCGTATTTTTTTTTTCATTTCACGGTTCCCAATTAAGACAGGCGATTTAACGGTACTTCACAGACAGGAAAACATCCGTATTATATGTACGTTCTTTACCTGTCTCAGGCTGATTAAAATAATGATTCAAATATTGGTATCGATGGACCAATCAAACCAATTATGTTAGCGAGCGGGTTCACTTATAGTATCTAAGTGATTGCAGGTATGGATGTCAGGTAGAGGGGACAGGCTCTCCTAAGTTTAACCTTATATATGAGCAAATATCGAGGACCTTAGCAACACCAAAATAGATGCTGATCTCTAAAAAGTATAAAACAAAGTCATTTTTTCTGTCTGTCCGCTTTTGTGCTTGTTGAACTATATCACACAATTTAAATACCTGCTGCAATAGTTCATGGATGCCTTATTCTACAACATGGATATTGAAAGAGAACGAAGGCGTAAGCCGGCTAGAAGGTTTACATGCTGTACCAAAACCGTAATTAAGTAATGTAACATTATTTAAGACATTTTGCCAATCGATATACCTACACGTGCAATTTTGAGTCACTTGAAAAGTATGCAAATACTACTTGTATCGTAATATAATCAGGATGCTGCTGAGAAAACCAAAGTTCTGTAGTGCATCAGGAATGTTCGCGAAGACGCGCACGATGGAACAATCTATTATCTTATAGATATTTCCTCGAGTCTGCCGCTGCTCCCGATTAACAGCAAGGTTCCCAGCAAGCTGACAGCGTGTGTATCTTGTATTTGTTGTGTTTATACCTATTATTTTAACAATAGTTAGTTTTCAGAAAAAAAATGTTATTCTGCATAACTCAAAACTCATTGGTTCAGTTTCCCCGAGGAAAAGGCAAAATCGACTCTACCACTATGTACTAATGCTAATGGAGAGTTGCGTCAGTATGAATATTATAAGCACTAACTTTCCTCCCCGCGGTTTCACCCGCGCCTCCTATTTTACCCCCTTAGGGATGGAGTTTCTAAAAACCTTTTCTTTGCGGTTGCCAGCGCTACAAAAGCAGTGTGTACCTACCAATTTTTTCGTTAATTGAGGCATGGAGTAAAATCCTACCCTTAAAACTTAATTACCCCTTTTCCTAAAGAGGTAGATTTTCGAGAAATCCTAAAATACTCGTAATTCTTTATTTTCTGTGAAAAGTATTCAAGTTAATCAGACCGCGTGTGAAGATTCTGCCATACAAACTTTAATACACTTTAAACCCCTTATTGAAGGGTAGTTTTGAAAAATTAATAACGACAAACTTTACAGTTCAACCTTATAGATTTCTCGTTAGAAATCTATAAGGTTGATAGGTTGGTGATCAACCTACCAATACCAACGCAAATTTTTGGTTTAAATTACCTTACTTAATTAGGCTATACCAGTATGTGCTCATACCTCAGTCCTGTTTGTTCATACCAATTTCAGTTTCAACAAAAGTATAACATTACCTAAAATAAATTACAACCACAGTCATACTTCAAAGTACGACGACTTTTGTATCCAAAAGTCATGTACTTCCACGGGTCTTTACCTTCATTGCGTTTCATTACTTCAGCGATTGTTCAGTCAAATGAGAATAAGATGTGTGCTAGAACTTTTTGTAATAACATGATGCTATTAATAAAATTCATTTGAAAAATATTTTATTAGGTTCAAAAACCTTCAGTGACACATTTTCGACAGTAATTTAATTTTATGAATTGAATTCCCTTCTAATTGTAGGTAGGTATCTAATTGGTAGAATTGTTATTACTCTACCCAGGTTTGGGTTTAACGCTGATTTAATTATTTCAATGTCGCGAGAAGGGTGAATGCACAGGGAATAACTCTGCAAACATTTTGTTTTACATAAGGGTTATCGAAAGGATAATCACTTAAATTAAACAATAATGGCAAAGTAAATCTTATGAAAATAAAGGAGTAAGTTCATCGGCCGAATGAAATCAGTGCCCGTTTCCATTGTCATATTAACGTTTGTTTTTTAATAAGTATTAATATCATTCCAACGCCGCGGCGCGGCGCCCCGCGCCATATAGACAGAACAGGAGCCCAAGTCTGATATTTCAATTGTGTTCCAATGAACTTTCAGTCATTGAATTAAGCGTAATAATTAAATGCTTTCAGTGGTGTCAAAATTATGACATTTTACAGTTTTGGTAATCTACTAACACAATAGCGTCATAATGGCGTTATAATGCCGCTATAATGGCGTACCACTGAAAATTCATTGGAACACAATTGAAATAGCAGACTTGGGCCCTAGGAATATATTTTATATTGCCAGTACAATAAGGAGGAGACACCCTGGTGTATGCTATTTGCCGATGGCATTGTTCCTGTCTGTGAAAATGGATTTGCTGGTAGAGCAGGTTGGTAAAATTACAGCAAAAGCTGGAGAGTATTGGCTTGAAAATGAACAGAACTAAAACTAAACACGTTTTCTGCGATATTGGTAGTCTCTCCACTTTCACACATATTTTACTCGTATCAGTCTACTCTGACTTTCGGTACCTCGTTTCACCAATGCAGAGCAATGGTGATATTCATCGTGATATAAGCAGAGAATCACCTCAGGTTGGATGAAATGACGATAGGTCACAGAAACAACATGTGATCCACGGATGCATCAAAGCTAAAGGAATAATCTATAAGTCCGTGATAAGACCTGTCTTAATGTATGGTTCGGAATCTTTGGCAGTAAAGAAGACGGATGAAAGACCATTTAATTAAAGCTGAGTTAAGGATGATGAGATGGTGTGGAGTGATAAGAATGGATAAGATAAGGAATGAGTACATTAGGGGAAGCTTGGAATATGAAAATAGATAGATAAGGGAAGAGGAAGACTGAAAAAGAGATGGATGGATTGTGTGAAAGATAATAATAAAAGATGATATAAGTAAGAAAGGAGTGAATGCTGGTATGACGGATAGAAGAGCATGTAGGGCAAGTCAAAATAAAGGACGTGAATGACGTTAAGAAAAAGTAAGTAATGGAAACATGCCCAAGAATCACGCGTAGTTCACCCGCGATGCGTGTCCCCCTTACACGCGGAACACAGGGTGGTGACTATGATAAATTATTATAATCTTATACGCTACATCTTGTCTTTAATCACGTCGATAACGACGCACATACATGTATGTGTGCATAATGACTATATTCGTGAACGTTCAAGAACGGAAACTCTGGTTCATCACTACATGTCGCTAGTAGTTGAGGCTTCAGGGTTTAGGAAATGGATAAAAAGTGTCAATTATCGTGTTATTTGCATTATAATAATGCTTTCGCGCAAATACTCCAGCGACATTTTAATTATGTTTAGGGGATGTTTGGCTGCTACGATTGGTCTGGTTTTTTGAGTATCATATATAAAAAAGCTCGCAGAATTTAAGAAAAGTACGTAATGTGCATACCATACCTTTCATGCCTGGTACCTGAATATTGGCCCTCGGGACGAGTTAGCTAGTAATCATACGTTTGAAGTACGTACTAACACTACTCAATTCGATACATTTTGTCCGTTAGAAAATAAGTTATGTCAATGCAAAAGCACTTACCAGTTGTGGAATTGAATTGCTCGGTATTAAGGAGACTTTTCCTCGATGTCTGTTACCGACCTAAAGCCTAGAATGCTCAAGGCTAGGCTCTCAAGTACGATTACCGGAACACATCGCAAGGTGATAGATTTATTAACATGAGGCTGATAGCCAGCCATCAGGTGAGTACTAAAAAGTACCCTTCCACTATGGTTTCCTCACGATATTATTCTTCACCAAAAGTCGCGGACCTCGGTCGCGGCATTCATCGTCACTACCACTACCAATGCTATAATCGCTTCGTTGTAACGAATAAAGTTGCAGTCAAGCTCTGTTTGCCATTGCAGCAGCACCGCACCGTCCCTGGGGTAGAGCGAGAGGATTTTGAATGGTGTCTTTTGAGAGGCGTATTTTTGCGCGCGGGCGTACCTGGTAGCGGGACACACTTGCGTTATTTGTAGCTATATCGACGTGTTGTGTTGACCGAAAGACAATCTCTACCCTGATCAAGGGCTAGGGCCTGTATTCAACCGATTTCATTCTGAAATATCTACAACCAAGACGTCTACTAACATAACTGAAAATACAATCAATGTGACACCCATAACACAAGTTTATAATCTTAGCTTGGGTGGCAAGAGTTTCAAGTTTCAACTGATCTGCGACTTCAATTGTACAAAAAAATTACTTTTTATAAACCATATATTTTTTTTTTCAACTTGATATAAAACTGGCCAAGTGCGAGTTTGAGTCTGAAACGAGCACCGAGGGTTCCGACCTTTCTTGGATATATATAATTTCTTGGTTTGGACCGTATCACTAATAGTAAAAAACCCTTTCTGTAGATAGAGGAATACGAGATACGAGTAAAACCCAAGGGGTGAAAACTAATCTGCTAAAATATGTCTAGTATAGATAATAGAGACTTCAGACATTGAATAGGAGTTACGAAACACCAATAATTTGATTGTTATTTTTCAGATCCCAAAACGATTTCATTTCTCCCTATGCGAGGGCGTTACTGAAATACATGAATACTGTTCATGACATTGAATGATTTAAATATTCTGTATTATCATAATAACTACCTATTATCATAATATTGTAGGTACCTATATAATAAGAAATTTACATTTAAATCATAAATAGACTAGACGCGTTTTCTACATCCAACTTTTTAGCAAGTAATACTACTTGGTATTCTGTGGTAATATTTCCCAATGACCCATACAGACGCAATTTGTGTAATGTTTATTGGAAATAGGCTCCAATCGCTATACATTCATCTAAAGACAGCTGTTGATTAGCCCGCAATCCACTTGATGCGTAGCAATTATTCATTCATCCAGAATTGGAGCGGTTAAATGATCTACATACAAAAATAGATTTCCAGGAATACGTTTCCGTAAATATACACATATAGAATACATTATTAGGTTACGAAACACAAATAATTACTTTATCAACCCCATGCACAGTCGTAAAAGCTAGACTATGTATTTGAAACTATGTATGACCTAGGTTCTATAATAAGCCTACTTATTCATTCCAAACTAGAAATATACACGACCATGCACCACATGCATATAGGTCAAGCGAGATTACACCGTCTATTAAAAGCTGGCCTCGACGCGACGTAGCCTCCTTGACTTGTCAAGTTTTGGATATAGAAACACAATAACAGCGACCACAATATCTGTGTTGACATTTTACATCAGCAAGTGAAGGTTACCAGGAAGGGAGGTTCCAGCCACGGCCATCTGTACATACACACCAACGAAGGCAAGCCTCGACCCACACATACAAACGAGTGTAATCACAGGCAGCTGTACACCGCTTAGCGTAAACGCTTCCATTGAAAACACAACTACCAATCTTCCAATAGGTTTTGCAACTGTTTGTATGCAATCCTTGATGTTTTCGCTGTACAACATATTGCCGGGGTTGTACAATTACCTACGTCACTTGGATACCATTTTGGGTTAGTAGGTCACGAGAAAGGACTGCAGCTGGGTTGTGAGGAGTGAGGGGGGTGTAATTTTTAAACCCAACTGTGTGACGTCAGAGTGCGAGCCTTGGACCCCTCCCGTGCCGCCCCGTGTGATTGATGAATGAATAGGTAGATCGAAGCAAACTAACATTAACTGGGTCAACAATACCGCATCCATCCTATCATGTAAAAGATGCAAGCCTTGCACATTTGTCATTATATAGGTAAAATGTTATGTAATGTCATTATATTCCTTGTAAAAAGTGTTAATTCTTGACAGAGCTCCTAAAAATATAAGCGACAACTCATTAGATTCTTCGAAAATTGCATTTATTAGTAACAAATTAAGATGAAAAAAGAAAGTATTTAGTTTTTCGTTAATAACTCCATTACTATTAATATTTAAGAAATTTAAAAAAAGGTTCTTAAAGAGGAGGAAATTACATATACTTTTATTAAATATTTTTTTATAGGACCAAACATTAATTAAAACAATTGAATAAATCATGATATCATTCAGTCAGAAACTTGAAAGAAAAATCCCGTCGGAAAAAAAATTTGTAAATTTATCAAAAAGTTAAATTAGTAAATACTATTGTGAATTTCCGTTGTTTTTTTTTTTCAATCTCAGTTTTCATAAATGACGACATAAAAGTTTAAATAATATACCAATTTTTTTTGGGCTTCGTGGAGCCCTTCTTATATACTACGGGGTGGATACGACAATAAATGAAACCACGTAAAGTACTCATAACTACGATTAAGTTTTACTATTGGACAAATTTCGAAATGGCAAAAAAAAAATAGCTTTTCATACAAAAGGTACATGTCTCATCGGCAAAAATGTATGAAAAGCTCTAATTTTTTTTGCGATTTCGAAATTTGTCCAATAGTAAAACTTATCGTATTTATGAGAAATTTACGTGGTTTATAGAATAAGCTATCGCTTATATTTTTAGGAGTTTTATCGATAAATTAACATGTTTTTGAACTTGTTGACTAGCCTAACAAAAATGAGGTGATCACGTTATATGAATTTGTTGACAGCTTCAAAATTAAAAAATTCTTATATCTACAGATTTTATTTTTAGATTCATAAATTTTTTTTTAATTACTAATTACTAAATTGAACAAAATACAATAAATCAGTCAATAGAACTGAAGTTGGAGCGTTCGATAGAAGTTGTGTTGTGTGTGGATCAGGTAGTTATTGCGTCAGCAGAATGTGCAAATCTGGCCGCTTGCCGTGACCTAATTTCTGACGCACCATTCAAGGATAAGCCTCATTTGATAATATCCTCGCGGGTGCAACCACCAATCCTTAGAAACATGGCGATGGAAGAAATTGTATGGTTGATAAATTATTTGGTTTTCTAATAAATCAACAATCTGATTTCAATAAATAAAACTAACTAATTTAGTTTTATACCAAAGTAATCTTTTCACTTGAAGGAGAACTTCAGGAGATTTGCGATTTGTTATTAAAGCAAACATGAAACTCATTTATATAACTTACTACGAATATCTTCACTACAGGTCCGTTAACGAAAGCTGGCACGTTTACAGTACTCACACATATGCAATTTCACGATACAGTATGTTTTATTACATTATTGCTTGTAATCAGTCAGTCAATACTACTCGACGTATCCAAAAAAAGACCACTCTATATTTATGAGCAGTTGCAAAAGCAAAACAATAACTGTCTCCTTCAAGCCGGCTTTTCACTATGGGATATAATATAATATACTAGCTGCTCGGCGCAACTTCGTTCGCGTGATACTACCCTACCCTGTGGTGCTACCCTACCCTACCCTACTCTACCCTACCCTATACCGACTGCAGCGCCATCTGCCGGGCTGATTTGTGAATCTAAACCATCCAGGGCGCCACCCAAAAAAATACAAAAAAATTCATTCAAATCGGTCCAGCCGTTTAGGAAGAATTCAGTGACATACGTGAAGAAAAATTTTATATATAAAGATAACATCTTGAGATATCATATTTTATGGATCGTCATACAATGTGTCAAACAAATATTTATAGTTTGGGATGTAATATACAAAAATGTATGACAAGCGATAAAATATTATGTCTCAAGATGTAATTTATATTATATTATATCCCATAGTGAAAAGCCGACTTCAGACTTTTCATGATGCGCATCCAGTGCGACGTCACCACGCGCTTATTCACAGACACTACATAAGTGCAACGTGTAAATGTGTTGAACGTGCCAGCTTTAGTTAAACAACCTGTAACTGTAGTTTCGGAACGCACGTAACATTGCGAGCCAACGGGCTAAGGGAGTATTACCAGGTATTTTATAGAAATCCGTAACCTTAACCGAAACTATCGGACATCCGAAATAATTTCACATCCGTAACCGTATCTGATTTCGGTATAATAGTATTTATATGTCCATATAAAATAACTTTATTCAAATAGATTGTAATATTGCATAACATATTATAATAAGGTAAATTAAAATGCTAATGGCGCCATCTATCTCTATTTTATTTTATTTGAACTGTATCATACAAAATTATAATTTTAACAAGCTAATTGGGCAGCTTTCGGGAAGCTACGGCATATCTTCACGTCCAGAATACCTCAAAGTGTGAAGACAAAGGTCTTCAATCCGTGCGTTTTCGTCAATCTTTACCAGTGATGACATACCGAACAGAGACGTGGTCTGCTGGCCGCATAAATAAGCTCAGAGTCACTCAGTAAGCTATGGACCGAGCTATGCTCGGAATTTCTCTACATGACAGGGTCCAAATGAGGACATTCTTAGAAGAACGATAACAACGGACATAGCTCGTAGAGTTATTAGTAAGCTGAAGTAGCAATGGGCGGGCCACATCGCTCGAAGAGCCGATAACCGCTGGGGAAGAAAGTTTCTCGAATACCACGTACTGGAAAGCGCCGAGCGGGACGACCTCCCACCAGGTGGACCGACGACCTGGTCAGAGTCGCTGGGCGCCGCTGGATGCAAGCGGCCCAAAATCGTTCGAAGTGGAAGTAAATGGGTGAGGCCTATGTTCAACAGTGGACATCCATTGGCTGATATGATGAAGCTAATTGGTAGGTACTCATTATGTTGCAGCTTTTTTTGGTTGCCACAAAATTTTCGGGTTAACTTTGACATAGGTAAATACAATAACCTAAATACAGGTCATGCGTCGTGTGTTTTGGATGGAAATCTTGGACCCGTGGGAGACCGCGGGGTATTGAGACTACGGCAATAAGATACTTAGTTGCGGTTTCATGTTTGTTGATTTGACGTAAATAAGATTGTGCTTTCAAATGTTACAAGGGATTGCTCTAGATACTTATAAATTGTAGAGATCTAACACAGTTATTTGTTTATTTGCGTTATATACCCACATGCTTTTTAGATAAATAAACATTATTATGAAACCAACATGAAAATTTTGAATAGGGGTAAATAAAACCTGGGTAAAAAAAAAGAATTAGTCCGTCAGTTAGATTATCAAGAAATATTGGACACGTATTTTTTGCTTTACCAAATCATTAAACATTTACAAAGATAAAGCTGCGCCGGGGGGGGCTCGTGACGTCACTTTAGAGTAAAAACTTTACAATAACGTGACGTAACGCGGAACTTCAACACATGATATCTTCGTATTCTTTTGTTTAATTGACAAAGAAAAATTCCTTTAAAAATTAACTAAAGCAAGTGTTACTATTTCACTAAAACGATGATTCATATGATCAAATCCGCACTGTAAAAAAGTTTTACAATTATATAAACAAGATCTTGTTTGTAACCTTGTGGTTAAATGTTCAATGCTATATAAATATCTAATAAAAATTTGGCACTACTAAATAAATTAAACTACTTATAAAAGCTCTTGGAGGTATAATATAATAATGGTAAGATTGAGTCCATAGTCCTTTCCTGATATCCCGTAGGGTGACAATAAAAAATTTATAGACTCAAGCCAAAGGGCAATAAACTCAATGATACTGCTAGGGTATAGCGTAAGCCTGTCCTTAATACTGTAAAAAGATTATATTTATTTACGTCAGTACAGAAACAAAATATCGCCGAAATTATTATGTTCCTGTTCAATTATGCTCCTATTAAAAGGTAAAACCGTAGTAAAGTTTTTTTTTTGTAGAGCCCTACAAAAAAAACTTTTATAATTCTAAAAATGAATATCTGGTAAAATAGATTCGGTTCATTCCAAAGGTTGACAAAGACACAGATGGTTCACCTGATGGTAAGTGGTCACCGCTGTCGATGAACACTTAACACGTTATTAATAACAGGGGGATTGCCAGGGTAGCTGACCGTGAGGGCTCTTGAAGAGCTCTTCTCACGCCATTTTTGTAGATGCCATGTCGTAGCGCTGCGGAAAACTCGCACACACAAACTGACATCTGTAACCATAGAAGCGACAATCCTTCTGGACATTTTAAATTCTTTGCTTGACATGAGGGCCAAACACTTCCTACTCAAGAAGTAGTAGTTACATATTTTCTTACCTTTTTTGTAATGTGCGTATTTAAAAAAAATATAAATGCGTATTGCGTCCACGCGCAAAATGTACGACGGTTTTGTTTGACAATCGGACATGTGTTTTTCGTCTATTCTTTGTATGGTATTGCGAGTTTTGAATAATGAATTATATATGATTTTATAGAACTACAAAGACAAATCAGTAATAAAACCACCACGTCACCGCACATCTCTGCGGTGAACTCATAGCCATAGATACTAAATAACCTTTAGATTTCGTTACGCTAAGCAGACGTCCGAAGCGTGCACACACTTTGCGAGAGAGAAAGAGACGCATACATAATTTAGAAGTGAGCCAAAAATCGAGGAAGAGCCCATAGCGTCCCGAGTACTTTGGTGTTATTTCACATTCTTGAGCAACCTGTCAAATCGTGTACTTAAGGTTCAAATTAATTGAATTATTGATCGGTATTTTCAACCAAACTCTATAAAACCCTATGGAAAGAAAACTCCTCATTATAACGTACATAGAAAGAAATAACCCACAAAATTATGTTTCACAGGTACATACGTATATTTAATCATTGGAATGTTTTCAGCTATATTTTATAACAATATTATCATAATCCGTTTTTACAACCGGATACCTATAGGATTTATCTACATATAAAATATAAGTAAGAATAGTTTTTATTTTTCCCATCCAAATACCTCACATTCCTTTTTGTCACGTTATACAGTGTATGTATGTCTCTTAATTATTAGTAGTTATTTAGTATTCTTGGAAATACAAGATTTTTGTTCGCCTCTCCGCGCAGATTCCACCACCATGCAGAGACGCGGAAGGCGTTGTCGTGTGGATTTCACGCTTCTTTAATAATTTTTTGACGGTTTTTGAGTCGCGCAGTCTTGTAATTAAATTAAGTAGCACGAGGTAAAACGAAGCTGTCACGTGCCCTATCGAGAGCGAGCGTGCTAATTTCTATACGGTGATCAATCCAGAGCCTATCCAATTAGTAACATTAATTAAACTTTATTGAAAAATTCACGTGACTGAGCGCCCACGATTTACGCAATAGACGAGCGCCTGGCTGCAGTCTGTAAAAAACATTTACGAGCGTTTCATATCTTGACTGATCCTAAACTATTCAAATCAAAGATAAAATTTTATTTTATTTATTTTATATTTTTTAATGTTTTTTTTTTTTTTTTCCTTTCCCTCCCCAATGAGCTCTGTTTTAATCCATATATTTACTAACATAAAAAATTTTGGGATATTTTAGAATGTTCAGTTTACAGCAAGCAAGGGCTATTTAGACGAAAATATGACAATACTCATGCCCCATACATTGTGAAAATCGCATCAACGAGTGCGATCGGCCGTCAGTCTAATATCGAATCTATCCCCTGCACTATGTGTCAACAGTACTAAATGATAAGAAAATAAAATATACTGTTGTATTGTTACCACAGAGGTAATTATATACTACGTACAAGTAAAACGGTGCCGCCCACTGACACGCTTGAATATTATGAAATCTGTTGAGCAAGGCGTCTGTAGGAGAGACGAGTTTTTTTCAATGCGCTGTGGACCAGCTACTGTACTTGTAAATATAATGTTTGTTTTATTGATTTAAAAATGGAGATAGTGTTTAAACTTAAAACCGATACAGTATTACCCAACTTATATGGCGCGTCGTGAATCTTCGTTCGCACAGAAAAGAAAGTATGGCCCCGAAGATTAACGAAAGAATGCTTAAAACTTACAATCAACCTTAGATCAATACTATAATGTTCATAATACACTGCAGCTGTTAGTTCCGTCTCACTCGCAAGTCACGCCCCTCCGCACGGCGCGCGCTAATATGGCGGCAGCTGTCGGCCAATAGTGTTTCCCGCGCTTTGAAAATGTATCTTCTGCGCAGGTACATCGGTAAGCCATATTAATTGGGTACTACTGTACCAACATACAGGCAAAAATATACAATGGAGGTACCTAGTAAATTCTCAAGATAAATTTAATTCATACCGTGTAAATTTGGTGGAATAAAATTAGATCCATATTTAAAAAACAGCATCTTTACAGTTTATTAAAAACTCTTTACCTCAGAATCCATCCAAAATAGAACGGGCGATATAAATAGAATATTTTGAGGTTTCCTTAAAAAAACAACTTATTATTCGCCAAACGAGTTGTACCAAATACAATTGGTTCAGAGGGCTCGTGATCGCCAAGTCACGTAGCCGCCACTTCCCAACTTTGTGGCGAAATCGCAAAGCAAGGCTTCCCTCTGACGCACGAAAACTATGTGAGCGGATGAAAATGTGACATATTACATAATGGATCTATTGTTACAAGTAATAAAAGATTAAAAAATAACTCATCGAGACAGTCGCTTCTACAGTAAATAAACTTTATGTCCTTTCAAACATTATTAATTACATTATTTCACATTTTCAGGCTTGCTATTTAGTTTTTCTTTACTCAGATTTATTTTTTGCAAAATATTACAACGCGCTACACAAAAGTGCACATTTATTTAATTCGCATAATAATTGTATACTCCAACTACCCACATTTTTTCACAACCAAGTGCTAGTAGTACTATAAGTTGAGCTCCCATTAGAAGTACATTCCTATCAAAGAGGGGTGGGGTCAGTTGTGAGTGTACCTTGTACTAGATGCCGCGCGGGCAGAGCTGCCAATGACACTAGACTACACTACAGACTACAGGACGTAGTATATTATATACTCTGAGCTACAGGTGAGTACAGTCCACGCGCACGAAGTTGGGGGCAAAAGCTTTATACTTATCTGTTTTAATTACAAGTTTTAATTTATACCAGCCAAATTTTACGCAAATTATAAAATCATTTGTAATTTAGGCATACTTAAAACACTCCCAGCTATTACAATAAAAAAATATGGTAAGTTTACGTTAAGAAAATATATAAAGCTATAAAGAACTGCTTTATTAATATACCTAAAAATATATTATTTAATGATGTCTAACAAAGATAAATTACCTTTTTATCGACCAGTAATATAAAAGGTCTGCAAACAAACAAGGCGTCATTGGGTGTTCGCGACCTAGACAACTTCGAATCATTTGACTTTGATATCACTGATTATGTAGGGTAAACTTGCTTACATCGTACCTAATCCTAAATAGTATTTCGACTATCAACTACGGATCGATTACTCAAGATTAATTACAGTAAAACGGTCTCAAGTGGCAGGGAAGATATGATAGAAGATGTCATATCTTCCGTGGCACTTTTCAACTGTTATTTACATCACACCACAACGACCTGGGGCCCAAGTCTGATATTTCAACTATGTTCTAATAAACTATCAGTGGTGTCAAAATTGACAGATTTGTCCATTTTAGTAATCTACTAATTGAATAAAGTCGAGAACAATAATGAATTTATTAGACAACGCACATTGACTCAATGATAACGGAGAGAGAGAGAGAATGCCATGTTTAGTTAAAATAGGAGACTTGGCCCCCTGCTGTCACTCCACAATAAATTATTGGAAAGTAGGTAGAAATTTGTTTGATTTTGATATTGTGAATAAATAAATAGTATATTTATCCTATCCTTACCTAATATTATAAATGCGAAAGTGAGTTTGTTTGTTACGCCTTCACGCCTCAACTACTCAACGGATCATCATTAAATTTGACATGCAGATAGCCTATGGTATGGCCATAGTCTACTTTTTATCCCGGGAACAGCTAGTTATTATATAATTTTATATTCATGACTTTTACAAACATTGTACCAAATCTTTTTTTTCCCTTCTATTTCTGAATAAGACAAGTTTACCCTACTACAGAACCATTTGGATGAACACATGAAGATCATTATCCGGCAAGAATATAATATTTTCAGACTGAAATATACAAAGGAGTACTAATGAACTAAGGCTCTCCTTAAAGCCACTCCCATCTGCCACCCCCTTTAAGAAACATTAAGTCCCTCAATCTTTTTAAAAATAAATTCCGAGAGCTACTACTGGCAAATCAAATTGGCAAACAGTAGCAGAACCGCTCCTACACTCTTTTTTCATTCGCCGCACGTGTCTTAATTTAGTCATTATTTTTTTAAGTAATGTTGTAAATAATATTTTTTCATTTGAGTATAGAATATTTAATGTAAGCAATAATAGGTACTACCATACCGCTACTTTTTAAATCCAACAGTGAAAGTCAAACGGGTCTAAGCTGAAATGCTATTGGTCGGCAGCTGCCGCCATGTTAGTGCGCGCCGTGCGGAGGGGCGTGATTTGCGAGTGAGACGGAACTAATAGCTGCAGTGTATTATGAACCTTATGGAAGTAATCTAAGGTTGATTGTAAGTTTTAAGCATTCTTTCGTTAATCTTCGGGGCCATACATCAGTTGAGTAATACTGTACTATACTGGACTGGAACCAACTAGCGCGTTTGTTAGCAAATCTACTTACTACTACGCATCGTACGCAAGTAAGTACCGTAAGTTTGCCTCGAAGCAGAAAATTATTCATCATTAAAATTGCATCGATTGTACGATCGAGTTTTCTTTTCTTACCTTTGCCACACCCCTAAGAAAATCCTATACTATACGTATTTCACTCCACATGTTAACAAATACCAAGACGACCCTAGAATGGTCTAATACTTCTCGTTGGCAAAACTATTTGCTGACTATTATTAGAATTCGGATCGACAAATATATTATTCTGGTAACGTTAAATTACTTATTACGAGTATCCTTAGAAGCTAGAACTAGTATTCCATATTTGCCTTCGACATCTTCATGTCTCAGAACAAGTTATGGCGAGCTAAGTATGTAGTCCACTCTTTTACAATTCATTCATTTAGTTCCTAGGTATAAACAATTTATTCGGTACCTATTTACTTGAAGTTGAGCTGTTGGCATTTTACTAAAGCTGGAGTTAATCAACATTGAGCCCGTGGTTGAGCTGTTAAATAATAGAAATTGATGATATAATCCAGTCGAGGATATTTTATTTTTGTATACATTGTTTATGTAAATGTTCAAGAGTCACATAAATATTGTTATAATATACTAATTTGGTTAAAAAAAAACATGATATGAGCTAAAACGTCGAGATGATAATACGACAAAAATGAACTTATCTGGGGGCACGGAAGTGCCCCCCGCCAAGACAGCCAAGCGAAGCGAAAGGGCACTACCTACCTTTTCTCGAAGCGCTTCGTCGTTTTTTTGAACCCTCATAACTTGGGTTTTTATTATACCAGATAAACAAAATCGGGATATGATGCCAATAGTGAACTTATTAAACGTATCAAGTTTCAATAACATAGCCCTTATACTTTAGATTTTATTGATATCTAAAAAACCGCGATTTCGTCACTGATTCACTGATGATCATCAAAACTGATAGGGTACTTCCTGAAGTCCTAGAAAGCTGAAATTTGGTATGTAAGCTTCTATTAGTACACAAACAACAAAAAAATTATAAAACTTGGAAATTTCAAACAAAAAAAAAACATAAGCAACTTACAAAAAGAAGTGAAATCCCACCAAAATCATTTTTATGTAAAATGTTGCCGCCAAGACATATGGCTCGTACGGTCAAAAAGTTATCAGATCTCATGTAGAACCAAGCTTATAACTCTACGTGCACTTACTCTACATAACCTTAACCAACTGCGCCAACTGGCCCGTCAATTTATTTTAACGCATACGATTTAAACGCCTCACATGCATGGTAAGGTAAATGCCAAGGCGTAGCTCTGCTGTTACAGTGAGCGGTGACCCTTATGTTATTTTTTTATTACCAGCCGGGTACGTAGCATAAATAGATTGTATAAATGTTTCCTAAACAAACTGCTTAAGAGTGCGTATAAAGCAAAATAACAATCTTAGAATTGAAATTTACCCAAGTAAATAGTATTTAAATGAATTATCATCATTATATACGCGAGGGTTCTATCTGAGCAAAAACATAATGGAATGAAATTTCCTCGATAGAAAAAAATCACAAAGCTACCTCTAATAATAATGAATTTTCGTTTTTATTCGTTCATAGTGTATCTAAAATTCGATAAATAATATCACTAAGATATCACCTAGGGCTGCTACTAACGATTTTTAAAAGTATTATATACTTTACGAGTTATTTAGATAAGAAGCGCTAAGTTCATTTTTGTTCCGCGAAACACGCTATCTCCGTCTCATGCCACGCGAAGATTAGACATAAGTTTGTTTCATCTGACATTGCCATATTTTTCTGGCTTTGTACGCACTCTTAACGTCTACGTTTGTATCCATAATAAATACTTATATTTCAAAAGCTGTAGTTTCTGCAAACACTGGATAAGTTCCAGCGTAAGTAAACTGTATGTGGTTTCTTACACTTTCACAATGATTACGCAAGTTGTTGCTTGGCTTGTTCGTATAACCACGAACAATGTGTAGTGTGTTCAGCTATAAATAATGAATATTGAAACAAAACTCATTAAATGGCAATAAATAATAAATATACCTATATACCTACATTACCTATTTACAATTATATACATTTCAAATGGCACTAAACTGATATACAGGCAGACCTCCCAGGGACCTTACCATGTTAAAAAAATTCAACCTGTATAATTACTCACATTCTTTACATATTTTGTCACGTGCCACTACTGCCATTGGTTTGCCATCCCTGTCCTATAACATTAAATTCGTTTCTCTATGTTCATTATACAAAATCTAGAATCTACTTGTACTTTGAGTGACACAAACGCAATGCTGAAGATAAGACTCAGAATTTTTAAATAATATACAAAGACAAACTGTTAGTACGGTACCCGTGACACTGGCGGCGTTTCCACGCTGAATCCTCTAGACGAAAGAGTCACTAGTTCTCAAGTCCTCACAGGCCAAGACTAACAGTAACTATTATACCTTCCTATTTTTAGGATCCTAACTAGGAAATAGGAACGTGTAATCGCAGAAAGAACGGTTAGTATCCTAAGTAGTGAGATAGGAAGGTCCCAACCGCTCTACTTCGCTCCGTCGCTTCGTCGCTCCGGTTTAGGATATTTAGGGATGTAACATTGTTCTTCAAAACATCGATGTTTTGAAATAATTATATAAGGCCCTTCTAAAGTCTTGGCGTATATTTTGAGGAATGAATGTATAGGTCATTAGTAATCAAAAAACAATAATAGAAAAATAATCCGTACATTGAAAATACTACATTATTTATAAATTAATACTTGGTACTTACTTACATAAAGTTCAATTTTGTTTTTTATTTTTAACATAAAGGAGCTCATTTGTATTCATTAAAATTTTAAGTTGTGTGATCGGTTTGAGAGAATAAAAAACTTAAAACATCGGAAGATCATCGATGTAAGTATCGTTATATTTTTTTTTAATCGTTTTTGTTACATCCCTACGAGTCGTCCGTCCCGCTTTAGTATAGTTGCTATACTCTTTGCCGCGTTCTATTTAGAAAGCAAGATAGTGTAGTGTAATAAGTAGCTCCCTCATTCATAGTTAGAACCTTCCTAGTTAGGATCCTAAAAATAGGACGGTGTAATTGTTACTTAAGTCTTGGACAAATAATTTAGAGTCGGATGACCATGCCTAACGTTTCCACGCCGCAAACGTGTTTGCGCATTACGCATTCTTCAGTGAGACGAGAGTATTTGCGACGCCTGAGGGTTTGCGCACTATCCGCTGCTGCTCCTGCTCTGAGGCGCGTACCCGATATGTGAATGGTACTAATGTGTCCACACAGGTAACGTCCCACACCCTGGTGTGGGACGTACCCTGGTACGGCCCATGCTCCAATGTACCAGTGTCACGCCATCTGGACTCTTACCGTCATCCCTGAAGAGACCACTCGGTTCCAGTCGCTGATAAACGCTTTTATTGAAACAATAAATATATTTTTTTTTGGTATAATGATTTTGTAGGCGTTCGTAATCCTAATTAATTAATCATACCTACGTTAAATAAATATAAAATACTATATTGCGAAACAAGGACGTGATCAAAATGTGTTTATCACTACGACGACATTCGTAAATAGCAATGTTTACAAGATTCCGTAGCTGATCGCTACGGCGCGGCGTAGTACAGTTGTCTACGAGCTACGAACACTAACAATTAATACGCATTACTGGATTTTAAGATTTCTTATCACATTTTTAGTTATATATACAGATGCTATACAGAGCTAATCGCGAAAAATTAATAAGCTTTTCATACTAAAGATGAACGCTGCACCAAAAAATCTGAAAAAAAACATTTTTTTGAGTGTTCTGTGTTCCTAGGAGCCAACGTAAAAGTTGTTCATAATAATGAGTAAACTAACCTCATAAAATTTAGCTACCCTTTGAAAAGTAAACCTGTATAATATCTATCAATTAAAAGAAAAATAAAGAGATTTACTAAAATTTATTGTTTGCATTATGAAGAAACGATAACTTATAGATTGGATACTCTATTAAACCTGCCTGTCCGGCATCCACTTAAATTCCTCACCCGCATCAATATCTTCCAAATAATTTACATCCAAACCGGCGCGTCACGATAGCCTCACGCCATAAAAGTTCCTTTAAAAATAAAGGAATAGAAACATAATGGAATGAGCAGTTTTCAGCGATAACATAAATTGCTATATAGCAAGTCATTGTAGTATACAACACACAGACCGCCACTTTAAGATCTTGCACCACCTAAAAATTTGGCTGGGGTCGCCGGTTGCCAAAAATAAAAATACCATAAATTCGTAGCTCTTTGAAAGAGGTTTCTACGACACAGATAACTCAAGTGGGCGACGATAATAGTGTCCATCGTTTGATCCTCTACGCCGTAGCTAAGGTGGTGACGTCAACAAATTACGCCCTCTTATTGCTACGTAAACACCTAACATTCTTCACAAACGGCTATCTAATCCAAAAACGGAGCTGTAGTATGGAAACCAGTCAACTCCATATTTACTACTTGTAAATACAAATTTTCTTATATACCAAGGTAGGTACTAGAAGCTGGTACACTAACTGACCCCTGCGTATGTTTTTTTCTTTTTTTCGCGGAACTCTAATAAATAGTTTACGTTAGTTCTTTTATATAAGCATCAGCAGTCTGCCCATAAAGTTCCATCAAAATTGATCTAGCTTTGCCGGGTATTAGCCGGAACATACAGATAAACATAAAAAAAATATCCTGACTGACTATGAATGCACAGCCAAAATATACTAACCCCTTTATTCATAATCGCTTTTTAACTAAATCAGTGTAATAGTGTGCCCCGTCTGACTCTTTCGATCACCAAATGTCACCTGTCAGATAAAGACTTCGGAATTTTAGCTAATCAGCGTTTTATAACTTTATTATGAATCTGAAAGGAATATAGGTTTATTGTATAATGTATGTATCCGCTTAGAAATGATTTATGGAAACTTCAACTTTAAATATGGGGGAGAAACTTTGTATGTATGTCTTAGTTCTTGAAATTAGACATGAAAATTTGAATTACAACTACAGAGCATAAATAATGACGCGTTTCAGGTTTTTTAGATATTCACATATTATGGGGGGAAGCGGGACTGAAATTTTGTATGGGAGTATCGGTTTTTAAAAGTAAGATCACCAAAATTAGAAATGTATCTCATCATAAATAAATAATGTCGTGGTTAAGGGTTTTTGGATTTTCAGATTTTAAGGGGGGAAATTGCTGGTTTACCTTTGTATGGGAGTATTCATTCAAAAGTCAGTTGTTATTTTTAAACATTGATTTTTTGTGGCCTTTAAAAAGGTTTTTGGAAATTTCATCCCTAAGGAGGTGAATAGGGGGCGTTTTCACCCACATTCACCCCATTCAAGGTGAAAAACTAGTAGGTACTTTCATATGTATTTAGTAAAATTTATCGTAACTATATTCGTCATGTTATATAATAATAATATTTTGGTAGTTTAAAAATGACGTACTTTGCTTAAACCATTCAAGAATTCATATTACGCCTACTGTCACTGCTGTCACGTTTTTTAAAAAGTGCGTGTTGAAACACGCAGTGTAAGCTTCCGTAGTCAGTTCAGTAGGAATGAACAATAAAGTAGAGGGACATTTGCGGAAAGCCTTTCACAGACTTAGCTATAATATATATTAATATAAATCATAGCAAGGCATATTATGATATATTTTCAATACTAATCTCTGAGTGACCGCACACGCAGCTATAATATATATTTCTGTTACTTCACCAACTTGTATTGTAATTTATATTATAGCTCGGCATATTAATATATATTATGGCTACTTCTGTGAGCCTTTAGTGGTGATACTTTTTCTTTTAATGTCTATGCAGGTTTCTAGTTTTTTTTGTAGTTTAGTTGGGATGGCAATGCAACTCGAACAAAACTTACTCCTTAAAAGCTTGATGGTTTGTAAACGAATTTTTATATGTATAAAGTATAAAAAAACCACCTACCTACACGATAAAGTACGCAAATAATACAAAATGTCACCCTCTATGAAATAAATACAAGCTAATGTTTTCACCCGCGTGGTGTTATATTATTATTGAATCTTCCTCAACAAACAAGCATTCTAACGGAAAAATAAATGTTCAATTGGAACTAGTAGTTCTTGAGATTAGCGAGTTCAAACATACAAACTGTGTTCAGATTACTTTGTCGATCATATATAGAACCACTGTGCATAATAATGCAATAACACAGTTTTTGTATCGGTCCTTTCAAAGCTTTGTGCGGAGAAGTAGAGCGTAGCGTTTATTCGCTCAAAGAGCAGCTTTACTGGGGAAGTACCTCCACCCTACAGAATACCGCAGCCAAATAACTTTATGTGTAAAGTTGTGTTCCTGTGCGTGAATTAGGTCGCCAGAGCTCATAGGGGAGGGGGGAAAGTTCGGTAATGCGTGAGCGATGCTTCGTGTGTTGCAAGTGTCTACGGTAACCGCTTACCATCAGGCGGGCCGTATGCTTGTTTACCGACTTAGCTTATAAAAAAAAAATGTCAGCCACATAATTTTTTCGAATCAAAATTTTGGACCACGTGGTAGACTGACGACCTTGTCAAAGTTGCTGGGCGCCGCTGGATGCAAGCGGCCCAAAACCGTTCGAGGTTGAAGTCAATGCTGATATAATGATGATGATGAAACTTTTGTGTGTGTATTCCTCGACTGTATATTTTCACCAACAACTTGCAATATTCTAATACATCAGTTACATAAACACTATCTTCAGCAGCTTTTCCATGTTATAGGTAGACTTTACAATAGTCTCCTCGTTTTTTTCCACGAGCATTTGCCGCCAGTAGGATTTACCCCGTGTCTTCCAGTGGATCTCAACCTTTATTTCAATAAGACTATTTCTATGCAACTTTATAAGGATAACATAAACTCGTTATTTTATATTTAAAAATGGTTAGTGTGTTTATAAAAATTTTATTAGTTTTTTTCCTGGTTTAATAGAAATTATATTTTTAAGTTTCCGATTTTATTTTGATCCGAGCGGTTACTAATATAATAATAATAATAAAATTGGAAAATTGATTTACACCCTTATTTTACATTTTGAAGAGTGTATTTATAGAATAAATTCGATGGCTTAGTGTCATTAAGTTGGCGTGACCAATGAATATACGATCGGTCATAGAACCGAGGGAGAGTTATTGCATTCTTAGTTTACTCAATCTTAAAATAACGCCTTTATTTATGTAAATTCAGTTTTATAGTTTATTTAAACAAGTTTGACATCTCAAATGACATTAAAAACATAGGTCAAGAGGGTTCGATGCCTTATTAATGTTCATGGCAGTACCTATAGGATTAATTTTAAAACATTATATGAGCTTCCCTAATTTTTCATGTTTGAAAAATGATTATTTCAGGTTTAGTTAGGGTTGTCAAATCATGAAGTATTCGTCAATGTTTATTACAAGTTTTTTAAAGGATATTTGTTGTACGTTGGGAGTTGAGAAAGTTTGAGAACCATAAAGCGGTATTTGACACGTTTTACAAAGACTCCCAAGCAGTAACGGTCACGTGTAGTCTCACATTTCTGTGTCTTCAGACGTCCATTCAATAAAAATACCCCTTGCACCCTTCGTTTCAAACTACGTTAGGTTTTTCTTATCGGAAAATACCCAAGTGAGATATCGTATTGTTGAAACGTGGATATGTTGCTTAAAAATAACCAACAACTATGTAATGGTCTTCACGTCACTAAGTAATGCATCATGTCACAAAGCGCAAAATTACTGAGGTGCTATAATTGTCGATGAAAGATTTTTTCAGAGAAATGCTCGGCATTTAATGCTCTTTAAAATTTCATATAATTGAATTCAATTAGGTAAACTGCTGTTTCAAAAGTTAAATTAATTAGTTGTTAAAATTAAATTAATTGGGCCTTATAATATACATATAATAGTAATTATTTAAATCACTTCAGTAAACAAGCATGAGACATAATCGTGCCTTACTAGAACACAATAACTAATAAAGTCAATTAAAAACGGACCGCATTAAGTCTATATAGCGTTTATCCAACGATAAAGGGGTTAGTGTAATTAATGAACGACTAAGCCCTGTCTGTGGCCGTTAACATTTTGAAGGCGTATAAAAGATCCCTAATCACATCAACTAAATTACCTACCAGTTAGGGTCATGGGACGACCTCAGGTGAAAACAATCACTGCTATTTATACAGCTATCATCAATGTTGCATTTCAAATAATTATAATATCGTTTATTGAATAAAAAAATAGATTACAATGCATGTATCGTTGGTTCCCAAACTAATAAAACCTAGGAACCACGTTCCTCATTGGTACAGATCATTCATTTACAATAATTACGTTAGATTTTAGAATTTACATACATTTATTTATTTACTATTTTTATTAGGTTATTTATTTATTTTTATTTATATTTAACATTTAATTATTGATTGTGTGGAGGTGTGTAGTGTTGCGGTTTGTAGTGTGGGTGTGTGTATATGTGGGATGAGTGATGATTTACAAAGTTAAAAGATATTCAGTAGGTCACTGTAAGAAGCTTTTAAAGTAATTGTTACTTTATCTCCAACGTGGAGGTATGATAGAGTCTTTCTTTTACTCAACATTCTGCCAAACACCCATATTCATTCAGTAGAAGAGTTTTAGTTTGAGTGAGCCTAACCCCTTCTTTAAAAAGCTACAAAACATGCCTACGATAAATTTTATTTACTTAAAATAATATCTTCCCAAAAGGTAATTTTGTTGCTGATGATGATGCTGGTGTGATAAATTTAATAGTTTTAGCAAAGTGTTCGTATACCATCTATATACCTTTGAATGACAGCCCGTGGCATTGCAGGTGGTTATTTTTAAATGTCAAGGGGTCGCTCGGGGGCTGGGGACGGGTGCGTGCCGCGACGCGACGTGCTCTGTAACGTGACCACCCCCACTGTCATTGCAAAATATTACAAAACATCTTTTCTGCAACACATTTTTCAATATAACTTGGTTTACCGAGCACAGTTGAAGAATTTTAAGATTCCCTAGAATTATTTTCTAATTATTTTCTGATATCGAATCATTTGTATTGCCATCGAAATCAATGAAACATTAATGACCCTTACTATGTACGCAATTATACAGTTCATTGGAAAATATAAATTAATTTAACCAAAAAGGTGTTCGTTTTTAACATTGATCTCAAAAACAGTTTTTAATTTGGATTCAAATGTCTCATAGTTTGCTTAATAGTTGTTAAGTACAAAAGGGGCTCGACTTCTATGACATCTTTTCAATAGTTCATCGATCTTGCAAGCTTTACTTTTAACAAAAGTAATTGGAGAGGAGTTTAAGATTACTTACTTCATATAGATACTGATGTTGTGAACAATTTATCTATTGGCAAATTGTATGCACAAGAGCACGCTGCAAATGATTATTTTTAATACATAGCTCAACTTACAGGGTTGATTACTCATTAATTCTAATGGAGCACGCTACAAATGATTATTTTTAATACATAGCTCAACTTACAGGGTTGATTACTCATTAATTCTAACGGAGCACGCTGCAAATGATTATTTTTAATACATAGCTCAACTTACAGGGTTGATTACTCATTAATTCTAACGGAGCACGCTGCAAATGATTATTTTTAATACATAGCTCAACTTACAGGGTTGATTACTCATTAATTCTAACGGAGCACGCTGCAAATGATTATTTTTAATACATAGCTCAACTTACAGGGTTGATTACTCATTAATTCTAACGGAGCACGCTGCAAATGATTATTTTTAATACATAGCTCAACTTACAGGGTTGATTACTCATTAATTCTAACGGAGCACGCTGCAAATGATTATTTTTAATACATAGCTCAACTTCTAACGGAGCACGCTGCAAATGATTATTTTTAATACATAGCTCAACTTACAGGGTTGATTACACATTAATTCTAACGGAGCACGCTGCAAATGATTATTTTTAATACATAGCTCAACTTACAGGGTTGATTACTCATTAATTCTAACAACTTTTACCTGCTATGTGACCGCAAAATATATTGAAACAGATACACACGACATTGATATGAATAAACTTCTAAAGCAATACGTCTTAATCACAAAGTAAACAACATATAACTTGATATAACCGATATAATTCTCACTTTACACGATGCCTCGTCCTTAAACATGAAGGTGAGAGAGATCCAAGACGAGTTAGTTTATCTGTTTCTACTTCAGTTGATACGTGGCTATCCCATAAACAAGTAAAAGATATCAAACGCGATACACTAGTTTATGATGTGATCATGTGCTAAGAAGTGGGGCTAGGTCGTGTCGCAACCTTACATGGGAAAATTTTTATGTTCCACAGTAGCTACTAGGATTAAACATCTCACACATGACCCAGATACGTGGTGGTGCGATGAGCAGTTACAACGAGTACTGACGAATCGAAGATCGTATATTTTTCATAGTAGGCAAAATAGATGAACTTATACATTTCGGATGTAGTCTCATCACTCGTATAAACTTTGACATACAACATTTTCATATTCATAAAAAAAATATAGAAAAGGTCAAAGTTTATATTGGGAATTATACCTAACTGCAAACAGTATTGTGAAATATCAATGAACAATATCGCAATGAACTCTTATATAAAGATTGTTAACCCGTTGGTTCTCGCGAGGGACGCGCGTCCTATTATAACAATTGATGTCATTGTTATATTTTTAACCGCGAGCCAAGCGATTAATTATGCCTATGACTATACCGAGTGGAGATAACGAAATGGCATATTTTCGAAATCTAAGTAGGGTTAGTCATGCTGATTAATTTTTACTAAGGAACTAACACAGAATACAAAAAAAAAACTTTTCATACTAAAGGTCAACCTTGCTCGATTATGTATAAATATAATAAATCAAAAATGTTTTTATAGTATTCTATTTTTTCCTATTGTTAAAGTTGTTCAGCATGACTAACCCAACATTATTTTCGAAAATATGTCATCACGAAATCTCCAACCAGTATCTAACAGTATATAACTTTTCGTAGACACAAATAATTTTCCAAAAAAACATTACATATGCTACCCACAGATTACAGATGCTACCTGCAGTAGGAACGAATTCATACAAATAATGAAGTCTTCGAAAGTTTTCTGGAATTCGCAGTGTGCATAAAACAACTAGATCAAAACAAAATACCAAAAACGATAACAACCCTAAATAAATAGGTAGCGAGGTGCTCTCTCGATAGCTTTTTAGTAGGATTTCGAATTTGTAACTTATAACAATTGAATTTAACTGAATAATATTTTCATTGAATAAAGCCTTCGTTGTTCTGGCGAACAGTCCGCAAACTAAAGGGCATGACCCGCCGTATTCGTGTCAAGGATACAATCTTTAAATAGACTTTTTGCATCGTGCTCAGTTTTGCTTGCAAATCTATTAATATAATTTATTATTTATAATATACCATACACTATACATAATATGTATGTATCTTAAAATACATTTGATGGAAATGCAAACATATTCATTCCAAATAGAAATGAACGAGATGAGAGAACAATAAAATATTTCGTTCAGTATTGATATTTATGTGTGAATCGATCAAAAACAAAAGGTTGTTACTGCTCTATGCAATAATACATATAATTATATATTGATGCAATAATACTCATTTCAAATGCAGTAAAACTCGGTAATTAAATTTATTTTTTAATTTTATTTTCAATTGCTCTCAAGATTCATTAGTTCATTACTAACCGAGGAAGTGCATATCACTGATAAATTGTCGACAATATTGAATAAAATGCTTCAATCGCTATGTTTGTTCTCTTTTCCATTGAGGAAGTCCATCATATTTTCGATGTCATGGTAAAAATAAAATGTATAAAAGACTACCTTCTCAGAGATCTACCGTGATATAATACAGTTTAAACCATCCAAATCGCATATCGGTGTTTTTTTTAAACCGGTTACAAAAAGCAAATGCGTCGAAATAATTCCTCCTTTTGTTATGTCGGTTAATTATAGTAATAATAGTTTCTTTATTACATTAAATAAAAATACAAATACATTATGGCAGACAATTCAACATTAATAATATAGATAGTCACAGAAAAAAAATAAGCATTGATGCCTAAACTAGGTAAAAACCTGTAATATAGGCATTATTCATAATTCATGCATGTTAACCAAAATAACACAAATAAAAATATATTGATCTTTTTAGCAGTATTTTACATAATTTTATATGAAACCTAAAAACTAGCGCTAACATTAATCAAAATTAATTTTTCTTTTACTATGCTGAGGTACAATTAAATAGAAAACAAAATATTTCCTGACGCAGTAATGACCTCGTATGCCAGCGGTATTTATAAATAGAAAGGACACCGAGTGAAATGACCTCCAACGATACATGTATGTACCTGCGACCTCGATGATAATTGTTTATCTGTGGAAGCAGGGTAGGTGAGGTGGCGCGGTGCAGGGCGCAAGGCTGTGATCTAGTTTTGAATGGGCTCGCGGAGGCTTGCGCGTGACGTCATGCTGGCGTAGGAGTGACGTCAACGGTGGAAACTGGGTCGCGCGGTCAAAGACCCTGGGCTCGCTGCAGTCGTAGCACACGGTGTCCTTGTGAACATGCCAGAACGGCTATAACTCAAAATTTCGCAATAATGCGTTCCGGTATAATATTTTCTCAGAATTTTGCTGATACAAACGAAAATATTTTTTTTGTGATATTTATCATTTATTATATTTAAGAATTATATTGTAAAATAGAAATATATAAAACTTATAGGTGCTATAGCAATCTCTAATGCCAAATAATTCTATGAAATATATTTATTCTATAAACAAGTTTAAAAACGTAAATGTGTAGAAAGTTTGTTCATGTTCACCAATAAAATCAACTACATTCGTTTTTCAGTCATGAAAAACCTTCATGTGGGGATGATTGACACACAAATACATACATAAAAATCTCCATTTCTTTTCCTATATCTTGCAAGAAAACTAACTTTTGAAAAAGTGCATCAAAATGAGTTATACTGTTGCATTTTGAGGTCCATCCCATACCCTTGCTTCATTGAGGGTGGTAACTAGGTCAATGCTTGGCTCTGCAGGCGCAGGCTCCGCCTCCTGATCGATGCGCTGGCGTCAATGAGTACCCTGATACCCAAGCAAATAACACCAAGTGTATAGCCAGGGCCTATAAATAGATCCAAAGGTATCACGTTTTGTTCCCTAATATATCCGCAAATTTAACGAAAGTTATATTTTACTGGTTGGCCTTTTGTTGTCTAGTGTTAGATAATATGTACAAGTAGATTTGGAAGTAATTTCTGCTATAATCGTTTTTTTGTTATTTTCAAATACAAATCTTCTTATTTGTAACCGTATCTTTTACAGTTTATATAATCTATACACATAAAACAGTTCAACTAAATATGACTTTTATAAAATAGCCCGAGAAGCGAGCAATTCATTAAAATGCGTTCTTGTCCTCTATAAAACCAGAAACTTTATAGTATCCTCTCTGGTACAACTTATCGTGTAATTAGCTTTTTGAATTTAAACACATAGTCCTTGAATTACTTTGGTACTTTGAAGCTTACACATGTTTATGAATAATAGAGCAAGATTCACTTAACTTCTTGACAAACTTCGGGTTCAAACATTTATGTCTGTAATTATTAAAAATTAAATTATTAAAAGAAACAAAAAACCCGACTGCGTAAAACATAAATTAACTGAAAAGAGAAAAACAAGCTCTTAAATCTATCATCAATAATCTATTTTTTTGTAATATTTGTTTATCCCCGACTGCAATACCTTATAAAATTCAAGTTATATTCAAAATTCTATAGATTGAAGAGCTTGTTTTTCTCTTTTAAGTTAATTTATGTTTTACGCAGTCGGGTTTTTTGTTTCTTTTAATAATTTAATTTATTTCAGACTTTTTAGTTTTATACAGAAAGAGTTGTATGTATTAGTAAGTAAATGAGCGGTACGGTAAAGGAACGCTAACAACCATCGCAAATCTGATTTACGTATGGTAACGGCTCAGTACCTACTGTCCTTGCATTAAACGTGGTTTTTTGCAGTTTACATCAAAATGGTAGCATAAAAGTATCACAATATATACATAGGATATAATAGAATATATACCTATATGGAATGGTCTATTTACAAGCTTTCATTTGATACCCATATTGTTATAATAACGAAACTTTTATTTTTAATACCCTCCCCATTTTTTTATTCTTAGGCGCTATATAAAAATAATATACCCTATGACACTCCCCCAGTCAAGACGAATCTAACGACACCTCATATGCTTAAATCCATCATGCTTTTTAGGCTGCAGAGCGACACAAAGAAATAGACATACATACATACATACACTCGAAAAACATAACCCTCCTTCCGGGTCAGTCGGGTAAAAAGCAATATAAGTATGGTATCACAAAAGAACTTTAAACAAACAGACCTTCTACTTGTAAGTACTTATATGCAGGCCCTTAACAGGGGGGGTAAATTTAGGCGTTCAAACACCCCCCGAAATCATCATTTTAATGTCGTGCTAATACTAAATAAAAATAACGTAACAGCATGTTTTTAGCAGCAAATAGCTATAGGTACTATTGCTGAAAAAAAAATGAAAATGACATCCCCCGAACATAGATCCTGGCTACGGGCCTGTTCAAAAATACCTACATTTAAACAAATAGGAAATTTTCAAAATAAAAATCAAAAAGTCATTTATTCAGTTTAGGCCCTAGTAAGGCACTTATGAACGTTAAATTGGTACAAACAGTTGAATTTACCACCGGTTCGGAATACACTTAAACACGTTAGTACTATTATTATATTCTGTGCTTAAACTGAAAAAACTCCGGCAAGAAACTCAGCTTTTGAACTGAAGACAGGAACTAAGCACGTACATAGGTCAAGGCGTGCAGCCAACTATGATGATGAAGGTTGAAAGCACCAAGAAGGTTGAAATGTACTCAAGCCAATACACCCACTATCAAGGGTAAAATAGACTGAGCAAGGTAAAAATGGCCATCCAGAATAATTGTGCTCTGATATAACAAGATTGATATATTAAAACTTTCTGACTCGCTGTCTATCTACTATTTTTAAAACTGTAAAATATGGCAATTTTGACACACTGATAGTTCATTGGAACACAATTGTAAAAGCAGACTTGGGCCCCAGATACCTATAACGTAACTTAATATAATTTTAATATCTTCAACCTTTAGTAGCGGCATACCATCCTAATGCCTAAATAAAATAAATAAAGGGGAAAATAAACCATGAATAAACTGATAGATAGAGAATGTATTATTGAAATGTTGTTCTAGCTATAAGCAGTAGGTAAACATCAAATATAAGCTCTACAAAATTCTTAACTGGATGGGAAAAACATGATAGTTAAAAATAGCATTTCCTCAGTGAATGAGCTTCAGAATGTCCTCAATTCAAAGGTTGTCACGTCGTGGCTTTAGCTCAACTATCAGCCTACGACCGCAGCATTCAAAATAGTAGATAATGCAGTTGAAGAAAATGAAACTTATGATTGTCTTCCATAAAGTGTAAAATAAAGAACTGTAACAATGACAATAGGATATAAAAAACTTGTAAGAAAGAATTTTAATAATTTACTGAGAGTCAACATTTGGGACACAGGGAAATGGTGATATGAACCAAGGAACTTACCCCAGCTGGGTTCTAGTATGTTAATTCTTTATAATGATTCACTGGTAATATCACATCAGAAACGTGAACTGTATTAATGTATTACTAGGAAATATAATTATCAACATTGATTTTTATTTCACTTTACAAACAGGTCCACATGTTATAAGTTGGTTCTCAATGCTGATCTAGTTGAATCAATGTCTGATGGCCATTCTTCATATGAAAATTCAAAAATTTGAAAATTGGAGTAGGTATTCCAAAAATTTGATATTTGAAAATTTGTGACCAGAAGCGATACCTGATTGAAATAGGAGAGGTCGCATCGTTAGAAGGTCACCAGCAACATTGACCCAAGTTGCAAGATATAATTAAACCAAATCGTTTACTTGCTTAATTTCATTTGATATTGCCTAAAAATATTGTCTCCTGCGAAAAGCACTGTGGTGTGATTAGTGCAAATATCTATAAATAACAATTTTAGTATATTTACAGCTGTATCTTATTCGTTTAATTAAACATAACAACTGTCGTAAAAAGATCAAACAAAACGAATTCTCTCTATCAAAGAAATTAATATTTATCGAATGTTATCTACACAGCCCACGAAAATTAAAAGAGCAAAGACCCTATCACAATATTTTTTTACTTCAAGAGTGCATTCGACTTTTGCATTTTGACCCCTTGAGCATGTCTTAAAGAATCAGCCATGAAATAGAATGTAAGGTTGATAAAACACACACTTAATTGTTCAAACATGCCTCTTATAAGAAAGAGGATGCATTAGCTGCATATAACAATAGTTAATGACAGGCTTGATGGTACACGAGGCGAGATGACATGACACCGTGGTGGCGAGGCCTGAGCACCTTCGTACGTGGAGGTAATAGCCCTTAAGCACACAATGCACTCGTGTTGGGGTGAATGAGTTTTGCGTCACTGAAAATGCCTTGACGTATTGAGTTCATTATCTAAAATACTTATTTTTATTTATACATGACAAGTATTGTAAGCAAAAGGTTCTTGGAATCTTGTTTAGAAATTGGGTTTCCTGGAAATTTGTGTTTGTTCTGAGTCTGTGTGACTTATTAACTAATTATCTATGTACTTGTGTTCTATAGGGTTCTTATGTATTTCTCAGATAAAAATAATCGGTACTTTATTCTACCTATGTGGCAAGTTTCATCCAAATCCGTTCAAACGAGTTACGTGATTGGGTCAATTTTCACATAATTATAATTTATTTCCTCAGAAAAGAATTATAGATAAATACACAAGGTACCAAAGTTAGTTAATTATTTATTAGTGTCATGTAGATATTTATTTATATTTTATAATATTTGTTTGTCTTTTATTTCATATTACAAGCTTTGCTTTGTTTGGGATCAAGGTCGTGCCGAGTGTGCAGAATATCTACAAATATATATTTTTTGTGATACCAAAACTTCATCGAAAGCTCTCGACCTACCCATATCTCGGGCCATTCATCAAAGGCTCTATTTTAAACCGAAAAGTCTTCAGCGTCCATATATGTATGATTATAAAAACGTGGTAACTAAATATTTTGTTTACTGTTGATTGAAGAAATAACGAGCCATCGTAAACAAACAAGCCAGTGAATGAAAAATCTATAGATAGCTGGGATCATGAAATATATTTACAATGAAGCTTAGTAATTACATCCTTTAAGTATGATAATTTTGTGAGTTCAACAAGCTTCATTATAATGTTTCATCGAAACAAATATTTGTTACTTTTACTTACCTTTTGAGTGGGCGTTAATAAAATATAAAATATCTTTTTCGTAGTCGATGGAACAATACCAATGAAAACCTTGACATTAGAAAAAATATAAGCCGTCTCTAGAAATTAAATAAGACAAACATATTTCTATAATTTATTTATTTTTCTAAATAAACCATTAATTCCTAATACAACTCTGACTAGCGAAAAACGCATGTTTATATTTATATGCTCGGTCATAATTATTATGAAATCTACAACCCCAATAGGTTTTTTTTATTCTATTGAGTCTTTTTGCTAGTGTTTATTTAGATATTACGTTAGGTATTTGTCGATCTTTCTGTAGAACAAACAGCAAGTAGCTAGTTAACTAGCAAAAAAAAATGGTGGTCTGCAACACTGAGTGCCATCAGAGTACACCTTGCAAAAATAAGTATAATTGTCTCTGGCAAATTCAATGAATAAATGAATCATGATTATTCGTTTCTTTTAATACTAGAAATTTTAATTATTTTACTTATAAGTTTTATTTACCTATTTTCCCTACACGTATTGAATAGGTGATAGGTACCAATTTATCCTGAAGTGTAGTAGGATAAACTAGTTCAGCCTAGGCTAAACTAGATTCTCCTACCGGGCTTAAAATGTACCAGTTTGGCCTAGACTATACCGGTTTATCCTATCGTGTATAGGAAGAACTAGTTTGGCCGGGTTTGGCCGGTAACATATATAAACTGTGATTTACTTTGTATCGAAATGTTTGTCGTAATATGTAAATATAAATAAGTCAATACATTTGTACATAATGCGTTACTTTGAGAACTTTTCGATTGGATTACCTTCTTTCCAAGAACGTATGTTATTTAATTTCAACGATAATAATAACATCTATCATCATTTTTAATACGATAATATAATATCATTGGTGTCAAAATAATGAAAGACATTTTTAACACGCTTTTATTAGCTTCACCTGTATGTATGTATCTATGTATGTATGTATCTATGTATGAATGTATGTAAAGGAATCTTCGAACGTAATTTTCATCGACTTCCAGACGTCAGATTAAACTAAAATTTTGCACTCTTATCAAGTACCGATGACAATACAATAATTTGGTACCATCGAGCTGATCTGATGATGGATCCGGAAGGTAGGCACTGGAACTCCATAACGGAGCAATGTTTCCTAGCCGTGTTTGGGCTTGTTAGAATTGTCATGAAATGAACTTTGACCATGTATAGTTTTCAGGGTCTGATGATGAAGTCGGAGGGTTGGCACTGGAACCCCATAGCGGAGCATCGTATTCTAGCCGTGTTTCAAAATCAAAATCATTTATTCAAATAGACCTTCGCAGGCACTTATGAAAAGTCTGACTCTAATACTCTAATACCGGTTCGGAAGGTTGCATTTGCTGAGAAGAGCCGGCAATAAACTCAGCAATTACTCTTTTCAAAACAAGCTTAGATTCATTACATAATATTTACATACTAATCGCATTGTTTGGGCGTATTGTAATCGTATTATGTGCATTTTGCCCAAATATGGTTTTCTGAGTCTGTTGGTGGAGTCAAAGAGTAGGCACTGAAGCTAAATACTCATTATAAATGTGAAATAAATTGATATTGGGTGAAAATATGGTATAAGTAACATAATAAAATTGTATGAATAATTCATGTTGACTAAAAAATAAAAATAAATTACAGCTTAAAAAAACTAAAAAAACTTTTCAAAGCGCCACACACTTTTCATTCAAATATTGAACTTCATTACAAAAATTGCTTACATTTAGGCCCTTACGGGATAGACAGAGAATATATTTAGGTTCAATTTTATAATTATTTAACACTTTTTAGTGCAGGGCTTTTTAAAGCGTGTTTTTTTAGTTTTTTTAAACTGTAATTTTTTGTACTAGAAGAAGCTTGGCAAAAGGGAATCGATCAATCTTATCTTAAATATATTTGTATTATTTCGTATCGTATCCGTTGAATACTTAGTTGAGGCGTGAAGGCGTAACAAACAAACAAACTCACTTTCGCATTTATAATATTAGTTAGAATAGGTAAGGTACGTGTATATTGAATTTTTTTCTGAAAATCTTGAACGATTGCTTGATCATGATATCGACCCCGTAGACTAATTTATCGGCCAATAGTTTACTTTTTAAAAACTAGGTATGAAATACTCAGTAGGTATCTTCTAAAATAACTCGATAAATGTCCAATAATAACGTCTCACAATAAATAGGACAAGTTATGGTCCCCAAAGGCATTTGTGCAGAATCATTGGCGCATGAAACGTTGGACAGAAAGCAATAAGTTATCACCCGTCAAGTGAAATTAACTCTGCCCCTCATACTTGGAAAGAAAAAGACTTTTATATATTTTGGTATCAAAAGTCATAACACGCTTTATTGTATATCTCCTATTTATAATCCAATTAACATTATAATTGCAAAGTTCCATCCCTATATTACATAATATCAAACATCGAGTTTTCAATCATTTTACTTACCTAAATATTATTTTTAATATACCTAATCCCAATAAGGCGAAAATTTGAAACCAAAGCATATCTTCTTCTACCTACATGGTTTATTACAAAAGCAATGTTCAATATCATGTATAATGATTTTGTGAGAACGTGAAACGCGGTCCCCTTCTCACTACCTGATATTTATTATTTGTCAACATTATCACAAAGGATAGTAAGTTATGAGTTCATTGCCGTTTCTGAGTTCACTCCTGCGTGTAAAAACTTTTTTTCTGGGTATGTGAAATAAAGGAGTCTCTTAGCTTCAGCATTGCATTTGTGTCACTCGAAGTACAATACAAGTAGATCCTTGATTTTAAGAAACTAATTTATAATGTTATAGGACAGGAATGGCGAACCAATGGCACGTGTGCCAGTGGTAGCACGTGTAATAATATACGCTAGGCGAGTTCAGCACGAGCCGAGCCGCACTGCGCGCGCGTCGTCTTTCACGGCGTATAAGTATAAGTAAATATTATAATGGTGCGTCCATGCTACGCGGACTGAGCATAATCACTAATAAAGGTTCGCCATGCCTGTTATAGGCCATTCCACGACCAAGCGCGTGGCCGAAGTAATTATTATCATGGAATTATTATCTAGTCCATTGTGAGCCGATAGCTTTACTGTTATTTATCTGTGGCGTGTAAAGAGGGCTGGAGTGTCACATACTTACGTTGGATTTATTTTGCGTCGAAAACTTCGAATTGTCCTTTTTTATTTCTGTATCTTTCCTACCGATACGCCCAGCTGATCCAAGGTGTGTATCAATGTTCATCGCATTCTCCATCTTAACAATACTAAATCCACATCAATACTTGTCCCTGGATAATAAGATGTTGCCAGAGCTGCCTGAGCGCGCTTACGTTGCCTAATTTTGTGCTGTTTACACGTCTGCCCGATTTGTCTTATTCCGTTTGTACTGCGAATTCTTACATCCTAAAGAGTTATCAGTTATCTGGTTTCCATAGAAGGTACAAGCTCTGCTTAGTTTGGAATCAGATAACTATCTGTGTGTATCCTGGGACTTTCCCTGGATATTTTATTTATTTACGAAATAAAGCCTTATATTTTTCTTTACTAGAATCAATCAATTAGTCTCTGAGCGAGCTATAAATATATTTTCCATCTTTGAAACGAGACCACGACGACGGCGTTACGTGTATTTTTAGCCAAGTTATTATTGTTACTAAGTAAGTATGTGTTTAGTACTCCATCTCGGAGACGTTTTCACGACAAAAGGCCTATACAAAAATGTATACATGAAAACCACTTAATTCCGCAGCCCGTACCGCTACTCGTCTCTACATCTACCCCTCTCAGGGAAGGGTGTGAAAAGAGGATCGGTAACGCGCAAGTGATATTCCTATTGTTGCAAGTGCCTATATGCTACAGTAACTGCTTACCATCAGGTGAGCCATATATAGTTTTTGCTAGTAATATAACACAAACACCGGCCGTAGTGCACTCGCCCGTCTAGATCTGTTATGCAAAGGTGGTGATTAGAAACTGTTTTATTGGACTCTTACCGTCTTATTAATAAATAAGGTGTATGTCAAGTATAGATAAACCTAGGATTAAAATATATCCGTCACTTTCTAATGTCATATAAACAAAAAGGGATGAGGCTATCTTAATACCTGGTTATTACAAGACTGACTTACACCTTATTTATTAATAAGGGGGTTAATGACTAACCCCCTTATTTATAATCGCTTTTTAACTAAATCAGTGTAATAGTGTGCCCCGTCTCACTCTTTCGATCACCAAATGTCAAGTGTCAGACTTCGGAATTTTAGCTAATCAACGTTTGATAACTTTATCTTGAATAAGGGGGTTATTATCTAAAAACATCGTTTACTTTCTTTATTATCTCGTATTCTAAATTAAATTATATTTTTTGTGGAAACAATTTTGGATCTAGACTTGGAGAAAACATTTATTTTCAAAAAGAAATAACATAGGTTCACCCATACAAACTAACTAAAAACATGCATGACCTAAAAACACTTGTTGTCTACTCTGTATTTAAATGACATGCAGATCCTACAGATAAACAATCTTGTGTCGTAGGTTCCTGCTTTCTCTTCATGTGTACAGTTGACTCATAGTATG
Source organism: Polyploca ridens (assembly GCA_951394255.1). Lineage (NCBI taxonomy): Eukaryota > Metazoa > Arthropoda > Insecta > Lepidoptera > Drepanidae > Polyploca > Polyploca ridens. The sequence goes on along the minus strand of OX596256.1, from coordinate 8,385,054 downwards.
AAGTAAAATAGAAAAATAATAAAGACCAATTTCACTACAAAGAGGTACAAATTATATTTTGCGTTCTGAGGATATATATTACTATTACATTGGCTGATTATCTCTGTATACTACGTACGTACGTTTATACCTTTCAAACTTACTAAGACAGAATTTACTGAAATGAACCTCCAAGGGGGTAAAGCACAGAGCAAGGAGTACCACGAGACCGCGTTTTTTTTTAATACTCTGTTGTCTTGTTTTATTTTTTCATGGGCGAACCTAAGCTAATTTTGATGAGTTTTGGCACTTATTAGGATTCTTTTTATCCCGAGACCGCGGGGAACAGTATTGTAAAATATAGCTAGTCACTAACTAAGCTAACTTCGATGTAAGGCTGGTACCTCATCAATCATCGTTAGGGGCTGCTTGTTCACTTACAAAGCCTCACCTCGCACCTTACATAGGCCTTTAACAAGTTGTTAATCCGTAACAGGATATTGACCTCTGTCTGACTTTGTACTAACTATGCAAGTTACTGAATGAACCTTCTTCTTTAGATAAAAATATATAGATATAAATAAGGTCACCAGTACCCATCAGGCGAGGGAAAGAATCGGTAACGCATGAGTGATGCCCCGGGTATTGCAAACTAAGTATCCATAGGCTGTTTGTTGTTTAAGAAAAAGTTGTTATTTCCTTTTTGAATCACATTGCTATATTGTATAATTATTTTGTTCTTTTTTATGTTAAGTACCTATATTGTGAAAATAATTTCATTCATCCATCATTCATAATCAATGTTAAAATAAATCATTAATTAAGTTCATTTCTTGCCCATAAATGTTTTCAACAATAACCATCCGTTTTGACACAGCCGTAATATTCTAAATATTAAAGGCCCCGCCGATAAAAGTGCGAAAAAAATATTTAATATTAATTAAAAGACCTAAGAGAAAATAGACAAGCTTGTTTTTGAGTAAGTGACCCGAAATTTCATATTTATTTACAATGTGTCTCGGGCTTATGTGATTTTCGGATGATCAATGGATTGACCAGTGTGGAGTAACTACACGGGTTTTTACCCCGCGACCTTGCTATGGAGCGGACGCGTGGCATGGTCGGGCGCGGCGAACCCTACGCGAATGCAATTGTAAATACATTTATTTATTAGAGCATTTAATTTCACTGAACTAAGCCTTCGTTTGCACGGCCATTTATAAAAAAGTTGAATTCGACGTTTTTTACTAGAATGTATGAAAACTCCCGACGTAAAAAAAACGTGCGAACACTTATAGGAGAAGTAATACGTTCTATTCATAAAGTTGAAAATAACGCGCGAAAAAATCCTTCGTGCGAACGTGGGCTTATAGCCAACATGCTAACGTTCCATAAACATAAAGATGCACGAAACAAAATTAAATTTGGAATGGCAATAGTAGGTAATATCACAAATATACGCTTGATCAACAAACATCCTTTTATTACAATATAATCTATACAAAATTTAAGGCTGAGTACCTACACTAGTAGTCTCTGAGTGAGTAAATGACCCTGATAGAGACCGACCACGGACATGAAATTATAAGGCGCCTAAGGGTTTCTTTTTCGAATACGTCTACTCTACCTCTCCTAAACATTCTTGTTCGAATGATTAGGAGAGGTAGAGCAAATGCCTCTCTTATTCGCTCAATGAGCAGCTTGACTGGGGACAGGGCCGGCTTTACCTATAGTGCAGGGTGTGCGGCGCACGCGGGCGCAGGGTCTCAGGTGGCGCCGAGGGCACTCTCAACGACTCTGCGCCCGTATTATGGGCAACGCCATGGGGGTTAGAAGGCGCGCCACAAGCATCACAATACAATCTGTCTTATTACATGAGAAGGATTAAGCCGAGTCTAGTAAAACTAAAAGTTTTATGATATGACTATCTAAAATCGGCCATTTGCGCCGGCGGGATTATTTACAGAGGGGTTCATCTGCATCCACACATTATACATTATAGGCGGTTTACACACTGCCGCGCACATTGTTTGTATAAATAATAAACGATAAAAGAAAAAAAAAAGGCTTTTTCTTTCAAAAGATGAAAGAAACAAATAACCATAAAAAAATATTATCGATTAAACAAAAGCTCATATCGCACAAAATAAAAACATTACCTACGTTACTTTTTTTCAGACCTTCGTTTACCGCCTTCAATTCGCGTTAATAATTATTATATTAAGTTGAGTTTTATTGAGAGAGGTAGAGCATAGCGTTTATTCGCTCAAAGAGCAGGTCGACTGGGGCAATACCTCCACCTTACATAAAACTTTATGTTGTGTTGTTTAACCGCTTACCATCAGACGGGCCGTATGCTTGTTTACCGACTTAGAGGTATAAAAAAAAATTAAGTACCTATATAAAGTAAAATAGAATTCACATACATAAATAAAGCGTTTGTCACGCATAGGTAAATCCAATAATAGAACTGTCCAATAAACTGGCATTGACAGTCGGTGAACAAACTAAAAATCTAATGTAAGCTCTACATTAGGTACCGTGCGAATAAACATCCGAGCCAATTGGTTAATTTGTTTTTTTAATTTTTAAACAAGTACTGCTTGCCTAATGATAAGCGGTTACCGTTCCCTACAAACGCTGACAACACTTGTGAGCTTGAGATCGTCGACAATTCTTATAGTACGTTACTAAACCGAATACGCCCACGGATAATAGCAGTACTCCATATGGAGCAGGACTTGCCCTGTAATGAAGCACTGCTTAAATTGAGCACACCGAGCTTTTTGGATGCCAGCAGTGACTACGGAACGAAACGTCGCTAGAAATATCGACGCCAAGGATCCCGATGCTCTTTGTAATGTTAGGCGACGTTTTCTCAAATTGTGGAGCCATATAAGTAATTTATTAGTAGTTTATCTATTTTTATTTTATTTTTTGTTTATTGTATAATTAAATACAGCCTCATTAGTGTAGAATGTCATCGGTTGTGCGATATGCCTATCTACACCCGGCTATGGCTGAGCACTAGACCTTTTTGTCTCCGCTTTTATTTGTTTTACTATGTTATTTTTAAGTTAGAGATACCATTTTCGTACATATACAATGAGCAACAGGAAAATAGTAGAGAACATACATTACTCTAAGTCGTCAAGTTTTATAACACTTCTTATTTTATTTGAAATCTTACGCAGAATACTTGTGAGTATGTACAAATGCATATAAAATTAAAAAAATAGCTACTTATATTACTTTAACTATTATTGGCATCGAAATGACAGATAATATATCGATGTTATTGGATATTATAGGTACATAACATCTGTATTTATATGGTTTCTTTGTAACCGACTTTCAGTTGTTTTGAAAACCAACATATATTTGAGGTCAAATCTATTTCCTCTTCCTCGCTTCGGAATGAGGGTAAATGTAGAGTCTAATACTATACTATGTACCAAAGCGAACTGTATAAATAAATAAATATCCTGGGACATTATTCATACACGGTTATCTGATCCCAAACTAAGCAGAGCTTGTACTTTGGAAACCAGATAACTGATATACTACATATTGTTTGTAACAACATACCATTCTTAATTTCTTCATTTCATATCTTCATTCCTGGGTGGGAATCGAACCCACGACCTGCGGCGTGATAGGTATGGGTCTTACCAACCACGACAACTGGCCTGTCTACAATATACAAGGCAATAAGTACTACAATATATAACCTGAAATAGAACGAATGTTCTCTATCGTCTTGATGATAAAATTTGTATTGTTAATGTATTGTTTGTTTTGTTTTGTTTAATGTATTGTTTCTGTAAACGGTACCGATAAGATGTGACAGGATTAAAGAGTCAAGGCCGAATCCGGTCAAAGACCTTTATTTTTTTCTACAAGTAAATTTTCCGTGTCTTTTTCCTTTCACACCCTTTTGCTACAAACTATTCATTACTTATTCCTTATGGATTATTTATTTATTTTATTTACTCAAACACTCTCATTTTCGCTTGCAGCATGCATGGGGCTTTGCGAAATTCCTTTTTAATAGACTGTTTTCCCCTTTTATGTCTGCATAGAAGAGTCAATAACGTTTGTTCACCTTTGTGGTAATTATGTATCAAAGCATTATTGCGAGTCATCCCGCCTACGACGATATGGATAACCTTTCTCGCGGTTTAAAATATCCAGACATCATTATAGCAAACCATTAAGAGTCACTTACTTCCTGTATATATATTTTTGCAGTTCATGCATCAGGGTAGAAATAGCTTTATCTACTATTTTCACACATTTATTACAGTTCATTTACTATTTACCCATGTGGCAAACATAGATATGATCCGCCACAAGTTCCTGACCCGTGTGTCCTCAGTGTACCGTCATCCATCAAAGTTGAAGGAACCAGGTTAAGCGAGCGAACGACCGCCATCGTTGGTCAACCCGCACCGTAGCATAACGTAGCATAAAATTGAATATGGATAGAGATGCGATACATGCGGTGTATAAGAATGTATCAACTTACGAATTGTCCACCAGTTCTTCTGTGGAATGTTAAAAATGTGAATAGTGGATTACCAAATCAGGTTTTATCCCGCGGAAATTCATATAATTTATGCTGAACAAAAGTCTCCACCATTTGTTAACAATTGACTTTTTACTTCATTACATATTGTTGTAGAAACTTCCCGATATAAATATTTCCTCGATTAAGATTTCGAAGCAGTTCGTTGAACTTTACTCGCCTACACCAAACGCTATGAAGAATAAAACAATTGAGAACTTTGTACGTAATTATAATAAAATAAACTTGGTGTGTCTGTAACATATTATATTTTATACTACGAAGCGCTTTCGGTAAACAAGCGTACGGCCCGCCTGGTGGTAAGCGGTTACGGTAGCCTTATGGCCGCTTGCAACACACGAGGCATAAATCACGCGTTACCGACCCTTCCCGATTAGCTTTAGCGACTTTACTCACGCGCAGGAACACACACAACTTAAGGTTATTTGGCGTTATTATATGAATTGTTTTAGGAATTAGTCTGTTTATTAACCCCCGACGCAAAAAGAGTGTTATAAGTTTGACGTGAAAGTCTGTCTGTTTGTCTGTCTGTCCTACTTTAAATCTGGGTAACACGCAAGTACTACTTTTTTACACGGATAAACGCGTAATAAGTGCGGTTTTTATACACACTTGTTATAAAATGTTATACCATACTTGTGAGTCAAGTTATTTTCGCTAGTGCAAAAAGGCACACGTATCGTAATATACTATTAATTCACACATATCCTGACGATTTTCGCCATTGTATACATTTCCTAGGCATTGTACCTATACATTGATGGATTACATATACTTTTCGTTAACATATACATATATATCGAAGTTTATTTTTTTCACTGCTCCAAGGGATTGCAGACCGTTATTTGATTTGACCGATATTTGATATTAATTCCAGCTTGATAGGTACCTCCACGCGTTACTGAGAAAAAGGGTCTTTTCAAACGGACATACGGACAACAAAAGTATCCTATAAGGGTATCGCTTTTTTCTTTTGAGGCAAAGAACCCTAAAAACGTAAAATTAATTGGCATTCATTATATGTATTTAGTCGTTAAAACTATGAGAGCAAACACTCTGGTTCTCAATGTGAGAGTTGCGCCGTGATACCTCACTACCATTTGTTAGGCCCGGCTTCAATAATTTACGGACCGGTATCGGTTAAGATTTATTAAAATGAAGACTCTTATAATCTTATATACTACTAATAATGAAGCAAAGACCTCAAAGCTTTGCATACCAGACCCTCCCATATGGAAGTAGCTATCACAGGTAAAATTAGCTTACGAAATGATCTATATGCCCAGTTTGGCAATAAAAAAACCTAAGCAGGTAAGCAAAACGAATCGTTTTTGTGTATTGAAACCGGGCATAAGTCGCTCACCACGCGCACCCAAATACGCAAGCTCATATTTTTGGCGCTAGTGGCTTCAATCCCCACTGGGCACGTCAGAGAAGCCGACTCCCATTTCTCCAGAATGGTACCGGAGCTGTATTGAGCGCTCACCTCCCAATGCGCATCCACGCATCTACCCAATGCCTACAGCTGGATTGCCGGAAAGCTAATCTAGTGGGGTAGCTCTCTCTCGCTTAAGGGTTACTCACTGACCTCGCGTCTGACCACCAGGCAGCCCTTTACCTTAGACCGGTAACTTCAGACACTCGTTGCACACGGAAAGCGACGGTCGGCCACAGCAGACAACATGCCGCTCCCCTGCAACTAAACACTAATAGCCACCACGAGGCAAACCTCAATAGTCGAGTGCTACCAAAAGGTAGTACGCCACTCGAATCCTATGGTACCCTGATCAAAACAGCCGGACCCTTAGTTCCAGCTGCGAGCCTTATCTATCCGGGTATCGATAGGGTAAAGTAGTAGTAAAGATAGGGACAATGACGGAACAGTTGGCCTGCCCCCCTAAAAAGGAAGCTAAAGCAATATTGCTAACGCAATTCATTTTTTCGAATTTACGGCAGAGCTTATGCAATTCATCAATTCCGAATCTTTTATTGAATTGAATTGTATATAATGTATGAATTGTATATAATTGTATATAGTGACTAGTATACCAAAAAATATTGAAATTACATAGGATCTGACGAGAATTCGAAAAAATGAATTGCGTTAGCAATATTGCTTTAGCTTCCTTTTTAGCCCCCCAGATAGAATGTACAATAATAACACTCACTTTCTCTGTAACTGTATGCTCAATATGTAGTTTTTATACCGCGGGTGAAGATAAGCGCTCTCGTTAGTATAGAATATCATAGTGGATGTGTTATCTATTACTTATTCAACTTTATTAATTTAAATTACTTGCGCCCTAGTAAGTAAACATTACTTTGCTTTTCAACAGATAGTTTTACTTTAATATTATAGATAACTTTTGACTATCAACATTGATTTTATATTTAATGTTTATGTACATAAACTTTTATTAGTGTTAGGAAAAGAACCTTAATTAGGTAGAAATATTTTTCAGATTTCTTTATGCGTAGTATTATGTGAATTAAAATTATATATTCAGGTTTATAGGATCGAAATACGTTTCTTTTTCTAATTGAAATTAATAATTTCCTACCAAATACCTACCTAATCGCCATGTTTTAATCATTTTAGAGAATAAGACCATATTTTTTTTGCGTATATTATATTTATTTGTGATGAAACAACAAATAAAATATGTTAGTCAAAATATTGCTTGTAATATTATTATTAATATAGATAGTAACATAACTCTACATGTAATAACATAATATTTGGTACGAAACTTATGTAACTCCCAGCACTAATCACCAAATTTCAGTAGGAGTCTAATATGATTGGTTATTCGTTGTTACGTAAATGTACATCAGTATAACATTGGGTTATTTTAGTTGCAGATTGGGGGTTTACCCTGATAGAGTGGAGCGACGACACCCCGCTGTTCCCGTCGACCTAAACAAGCTCAGCTCATGATGAGCGCTCACAAACAGCTCACGGCTATTTGCGGTCGCCCTCTTCGACCATTCTCAAAGTGGACTGACCTAAAATTTTGTAAATTACCTATACGTCACGTAACCTAAGTTTGTTGCCATGAAGACTCATATGACACCCACATAATAAATAAACCGTTAATTAATTAACATTTTAATTACATTTGGTGATGAAATCATTCCCATTTTCGATGTAGAACGTGTAGTCAATTTGGGTTATCTCTTTGTTTACAAATTTATTTCATTTTGAGTTAGTAAGTCACATTAAGTTCAAAGGGATATCGTCATAGGAAGGAGCAATAAAAACACATGATCTCGTTTTCTGTGATACGTATGTGTTAGTACAATAATGCCGTTTTATATTGGAAAAATTCAAAAACCTTTATTTAATTATTTTTTTAATCGATGTATATATTTACCTGTTATTTATTAATTATGATTGATTATAGTTTTAACATTTACGAATTAATTCACAGCGCAATCAAATTACTTATTCAATTCAGACCTGAAACATTATTCGAAACTGCAGATGTGGAATAATTAACCGCCTACATATATCACGTCCTCTATTCACTTGTGGTTACATTTCACTTCCTGAAAACATTTTTTTTTCCTTAAAGGAAATTGTCCAAATGTGAAAAATATTATAATCGATTGGGGCTAGGTCTGGCAAGTACGGAGGATGACGTATGGCTTCTAGTGAGGCCTTATGGTGCGTCCATGCTACGCGAAGCGAGCACGAGCCATGCCACGATCGAACAGAATTCGTTCGTTGCTCGCGATGTCAAGTGTGGACGTTACAAGGAGCCTACAACGAGCGCGAGGAATTCCCCTGTGTTCGTGAAAAAACTGACAATCGGATGGAGCGTAGTCGAGCTCTAGACGAATGCTCGTTCGAGGTTCGCAAGTCCGCCCACGCTACGCGAACAACGAACGAATCCTGTTCGGTCGTGGCTCTGCTCGTGCTCGCTTCGGCGCAATAATCAGTCCGTCAGCAGTGGCGTAACAATAGGGTGGCAGGGCTGGCAAAATGCCACGGGCCCCCGACCCAAGAGGGCCCCGGCCCAAGAGGCCGCGAGCTCAAAAATATTTGTTTTACATTGTACACACGGCTACTCATCAAGCTACACATTCCCAGTATAAGCTGATCTCCCATTGTACCGAAATCCTATACAATGCGAGATCAGCTTATACTGGAAATATATAGCTTGATGAGTAGCCGTGTGTACCTGAGTATTTTATTTTATTTGAAAAGTATATTTTTATAAGTTCTGCTTAAAATCCAAAAGTAATATAATAATATTTTTTTTAATAAATATCTTATTGAAATTAAATTGTTATTTTTATTTCATTGTAAATGTATGCAGGTTTCCTCACGATGTTGTTCCTTCACCGAAATGCTAGCAAATAGATGATGAATGCATTGAGATGTTATGTTCTATGGATGTGAAGTCTCCAATACACATTGGGCTAGCGTGGGGACTACAGACCATTCCCTCTCGACTAAGAGAGGAGGCCTATGGCCATTAGTGGGACATATACAACGTGTAATTGAGTACGCTGAAAATCTCGAAGTTTATTAAAATTAAACTGAGTACATACAACGTGACGATTTTTACTGATAGGGCCCCATCAAAAGAATTTTCCACGGGCCCCAGATGGTATAGTTACGCCACTGTCCGTCAGAGTAGTTTCTCTAAGAGTTTTGGCATAATTGGTGCTACTCTTTCACTGACTTCAAATAGTGTCAGTTCCTACATCATTAATTTATACTTTTTCGTAGAAAGTCACTTTAATAGTGATGTTGTTATACAATCACGCCGCGTAATGTATGAACGGATTTGGATGAGTTTCAAATCATACCTTAAAGTAAAACATTGTACAATACCTTTTTTATTTTATAGGTACTACTTGTATTGTACGTAGTATTTATATAGTCTGAGGTACTGTACTTAGGTAGCAAACAAATTCCCGCTTTATATACGTTTTCATATTGTTGTTAATTTTAATGTATGTGGCAAATAAATATTTTTTTCTTTCATTCTTTCAAACAAGCATACGGCCCGCCTGATGGTAAGCGGTTGCCGTAACCTATGAACGCTTGCAACACCAGGGGTGTTACTCGCGCGTTGCCGACCCTGCAGAAATCTCATCACACCCTTTTTGAAGAACCCCATGCTGAATACCTATAAGATACTTTTTAATGTAGGAAAAGACTAAAACCCTCGGGGATACGGAACCGCGAGATGGAAGCTAGTTATATATAAGATTGTTTATATCATCATCAACCTATAATATCCCACCCACCTTTCACAAATGATGGTGAAAGGTAATGGGCAAATACTTCACCAAATTAAACACCAGATAAATTGAATATTGAATAACTCTAGTACTAATACACCCGGCAGATGGCGCTGCAGTCGATAATATAACCTAGATACCGACTGCAGCGCCATCTGCCGGGCTGATTTGTGAATCTAAACCATCCAGAACGCCACCCAAACGCATACAAAAAAATTCATTCGAATCGGTCCAGCCGTTTAGGAGGAGTTCAGTGACATACACACGTACAGTAGAATTAACTCCCTGAATGGTTTATGTAGGGTAGGGTAGCACCACAGGGTAGGGTAGGGTAGCACCACGCGAACGAAGTTGTGCCGGGCAGCTAGTTTATTATAAGTTTCTTAGTCCATAATATTACTTCTTTATCTTATCTAGATGCATATTTAGGCCTGTGTTTGATCACAATCTCACCATGGTCAGACCGAAGGTGGTAAGCAAGCCAAGAAGGGACTAACTTATTAGTTAAAACCAAACCCATATTTGTACAATTTATTTAATCTAAAAAAAATATTACAATATACCTACTAGTGTATTTAGATAGACAGGTTTCTAAGCAATTATTATTGTGTGTGTGTGTTCACTTGGAAGTTGTGCCCCTAGGTTCGAACATGTAGCACTGATGGTAAGCACTACCAAGTACTCCAGTGAACAGTGGCTCGTAGTTATAAATCAGGTACTGGTTTTCTTCAGCTGCGCTAGCAAAGGTGTGAGTGCTCTTCCTACATTCTGTCACGAAGAAATCCATGAAATACCGGTTAGCTTTCAGAGCCTTGATGGAATGAGGATAGTTCTTTGATAATTTCCATTCGAAGGAGATCTTCTCCGGGTGGAATTGCACGCCGTAGAATGGATACCTGAATTAAAAGTTCAAATTATTTCATTGTTGATATCTACCAATCAGTTACCTGACTAATATAATATCCGCAATAAAAAGGTCTTTAGATAAATTAGAGAACATGCTGCGATTAAGAAATCTGCTAATTTAGTGTCCTGATGAAAACGTTTGCTATATTAAATTCAATCGATCGACAGTAACATTGGATTATTTTAAGACTAACTTTGGGTTGTAACTTTTCCAAGTTACTTCTAGATTCCTTTTCGCATATAAACGACTCTAAAAATATTATTAGTAGCATTTAGACTGACAGATCCCTGTCCGTGTAAAACGTGTTTTTTGTAACGAAGAAGGCATTTTATCCCGAAAAAATATTAGATCTCTCGGGAACGCGGATATAACCGCTTTTCAGAAGCAATTCTAATTATAATTTAGCATAAACGAATGTTCGTCGTTAAACTCTAGCATCTACCTATATTTTCTCAAAAATAGAGCTATTACACTGGCAGATCGAGTCATCTTTAACATAATGGAGCTATAAGTCGGTATTACTATTCTTTATTCTGTTCTATAAGTAACAAATTACAATGGTTATATTTTCACCTGTTGTGTTCAACGCTTGCGATAAATTGTACACCATACTCGTCATCTGTGTGGGAAGTCACTCGCCAGTCCTCCGTCAGATTGTGGGATTTCATGTTCTGAAAAAAAAATACTTTAGCAATTTTATAGTCCTAACTTGTATCTTATTGGTCTATGCTTGTATTAATCAAATTGTATTAGGGTCGACCATTTGCGATTTCCATAAACCGGCGCGTTCACCGCTAAATTCCCATATATTGTGGCTCCACAATTCCAGAACATCAGTAAGATAAAGATAAAGATAAAAGATAAAATGGTATTTATTAGACACACAGATTCACACACAACAATAAGAATAAGAAAGAAACAACTAGTAACATAAAAAATATAAGAAAAAACAACACAACAAACTAAAAGAATAATAAATATAATGCAATAATTTGCGTGTGATATCGTGGGTCTAAATGGCCAGCTCAGCATTTGCTGCAGATCACTACAGCGCTGATTTTCGGCTGAAGCCACGTGATCATCCCTTAACATCAGTAAGATCATCTAAATCCTTGGCGACGACATTTCTAGCAACGTTCTGTACAACAACGACGTTGGAAGACAAGGTCAAGGCATCTAAATAGCTCGGTGTGCTGAAACGAGTGAAGTCCGGCCCTATATGGAGTACCTACTTCTGCCATCTGTAGGCGGGGGCACCTACTAGCTTGGGCCTTTTAACTCGGTTCGGCGACTCGGACGTCCCGTTCGAATGAGGGCTAGCGTTTCTGTGGCTACCAGTTGGCGCCACTAGCAAATGGGTCCTATCGCTATCATTGAATAAGTATTTTTAGCACATAGGGACAATATAATTGATAATAACCAAATAAATAAAATATTGATTATACCTCAGTGTTACGAAGTCCTGTTATGTTCCAAAAAAAAAGTAGTTTTTCCAAAAGACAAATCTTGCCTAAAACAGTCGTTGCTATCAATTCACAGGGATGTCTGCCATAATTAATTAATTGACGGGCCAGCTGGCGCAGTTGGTTAAGGTTCACCTTACGCGCCGTGGGTTCGATTCCCACACAGGACATGCATTTGTGTGCATGAACATGTCTGTATGTCCTGAGTCTGGGTGTAATTATGTATATTAAGTATGTATTTACAAACAAAAAGTAGTATATGTATTATATCAGTTATCTGGTTTCCATAGTACAAGCTCTGCTTAGTTTGGGATCAGATGACCGTGTATGAGGAATGTCCCAGGATATTTATTTATTTATTTAATTAATCAGAAACGGCACTATTTTACAACAATCATGAATAATTAGTGAATATTCACGATGAAACCTCACAACCAGTAAAAGTTCAGAAGTTTTGTAATTTCTAGAGCCACGCAGCACTAGCGCCTCTAGCGGATAATTCAAGCGCGTTAGCACCCTTTGTCGACAATCCTGAGCTCCACTTAGTCTAAGGAGAGATTTTGCCTCCTTATGTGTGTTCTACCGCATGTACAACGGACAGTGTTTTGAGGAATTGTTTGACATGATGCCTAAGGCTACCTTCTACCATCGCAACTCTCGCCATCGACGGGGAGGCCATCCACACACATTGGAACAAAAATAGTCTCGCACTATGAGGTTTCAACGGAGCTTTCTGCCGCGGACGCTCAGACTGTGGAATGAGCTCCCCGCCGTGGTGCACCCCTAGGGAGTACAGCATGGGGTTCTTCAAGAAGGGCGTGAAAGGTTTTTGCAGGGTCGGCAATGCGCGAGTTATCCCCCTAGTAATGCAAGTGTCATAATAATATTAAGACTAACTCGTTGTTAAGTTGTTATAGCGGCAATGAAATACATATTCTGTCAAAATTTCAAGTGTCTCTGACCGACAGACGGACGGACGGACGGATGGACGGAATAGGGAGGCGGAGGCTTATGAATAGGGACCTGTGTGGCACCCTTTTGTATACGGAACCCTAAAAAGAACATCTTGTGTGTCTCATTCCATACCAAATCTCAAACTACTATTTTCGTAGCACAGTCAGTCGTAGTTGGGGCCAAAATCGCTACGACAACATGCTACAAAGTATTCGTAGTTAGTAGTGTTTCGTGTTATGTAGTAAGTTTTGTTCGATGATTGATTACATTATTAAAATTTGTTAATTAACAAATTATACAAATTGTTCTGGTAGATTTCTATTATGATTATTTTTCTGAGTGAAATACATTCTTTACTACGTACAGTAGAAATCATTTTTTTGACCCGTCTTGTTATTGTAGAAAGAATGAGAATGATATTGATACGACTGTTGTCTCGTTTCATTACACTTCACGAGTATTTTAAGTTCCCGCTTAGATAGGGACTACAGTTAATTCTTCAAAATTACTCACTTCATCTACGATGCAGAATTGATGGGCATTGACTGTGATATCATTATTGGCCAATAGGTCTACGACTTCTTCCGGTGCTGGTTTGAACATCTTACTGTCGCGGTAATCTGGAACAGAATTATGCCATTTTGATATAGCGCTGATAAGCTTCTATGGCTTTTACTATGCAAACCATATAACTAATATACAACATATAATACTTTTTATTTGTAAGTACATACTTAATAATATAATAATAATAATAATAGCCTTTATTTTCAGACAAGATAATACATGATTAAATTAAATTTGTTGATTTTATATAATTAAATTTTAATAAGTTTTCTAATAAATATCAATTCTTTTTGTAATTTAAGTTTTTAATTTGCCTCTACAACCCTGTCTGTTTGTCTTCCATTGACAAAGGCCTCCTCCAATTGTCTCCACAACATTCTGTTCCTAGCTGTTCTGGCCCACATGCCACCAGCGACTGCTTCGACGGGCCAGTTGGCGTAGTTGGTTAAGGTTCGCCTTACGCGCCGCCGGTCGTGGGTTCGATTCCCACACAGGACATACATTTGTGTGCATGAACATGTCTGTATGTCCTGAGTCTGGGTGTAATTATGTATTTTAAGTATGTATTTACAAAACAAAAAGTAGTATATGTATTATATCAGTTATCTGGTTTCCATAGTACAAGCTCTGCTTAGTTTGGGATCAGATGACCGTGTGTGAGGAATGTCCCAGGATATTTATTTATTTATTATTTATTTTATATCATCAGCCCACCGCCTGATAGGTCTGCCGCGATTTCTCTTCCTATCCTTTGTGTACCAGTACATAATAGTTTTACTCCAGTTTTCTTTTCCCCGTATTGTATGTCCTGTCCATTTCCACTTAAGTACATACTTAATTATACATAATTATACCCAGACTCAGGACATGCAGACATGTTCATGCACACGAATGCATGTCCTGGGTGGGAATCGAACCCATCGCGGCCTGATTGGTGGAATCTTAACCAACCAACGCCAACTGGCCCATAATAGTAATTCCCAAAAAATAAGAACGTTGTCTCTTTAGATTTTCCGTGGAAAATCAAATTATCGTTTTCAAATTATACCGGTAGGGTAAGTCATACGTAATCTATGATTACATTATCATAAACTGGGAGTTAAATAAAACAGAATGTAGGTAAACATCGGAAAACTTGAAAGTTATAATACCTACTTGGACATATTGTATGTAAATGAAATCAATGGTTTTCTATTTAGAACAAATTCATAAGATATCTGCGCAAATAAATACTCTTCAAGATTTCGGTGACTTGGCTAAAACCACTTTACCTTTCGGAACTAGTCTTCTAATAGGAAGCTACAATTTCCTCGAGCGATATAGGCTACTTTTTGTCACGGAGACGCGGGTTAAAACCGCGGTCGTGTGACAGCTAATCCCATCCATACAGTACACATACACATCCATACAGCAGATAAAATATTAGATTACGTTGATTATTAATATGATACATATGTTGATAATAATCAAAAGTGACTATAAATCAATCATGATTAATAATTATTTAATGTATGCGTTTAATGAATTTTACAATTAAGATATTGTTTAATCACTTTATTCTGTTCTCTGAAATTTTAATACGCATGATTTTGAATACGATGATAAAATTTACTTTCTCGTTTTTTGTCAAGATAAGAAAATAATAAAAGTATTATTATTATTACTTTCACTCACATAATCTAGCCGTGGATTTTTGCTTAGACTTTGGATTTCTACGAAGAGTGGATTCTGGGCATTCTATAGTACCTCAGATGAAGACTTCGGAATTTTAGCTAATCAACGTTTGATAACTTTATTATGAATTGAAGTTGCAGTTTTTAAAAGATCTACCCTTGGTAGGTCTTTTAAAACTGGAACAAACCTCCAAACGACATACAATTATCAGCTTCTTATTATATATATCTACTACTGCATGATCAACATGCATAGATTTACATGTATCAATTTTAGTTCAATATCCAGTGTTAGGTAATATCTTACCGTCAGTAAAGTCAAGTGGCATATTGCTATATGAGTAGCATGTGATTCTGTTCTCCTTCTCTCCGCGACCAGAAGCGAGAATAATAAGAAGCTCGAACCCGAGACAAGTGCCGAAGATCGGGAAGTAATCGCCTTCGTCGTTCAACTTTTGAGCTATCTCGTATATGTGCTGACCAGCGTCTGCATATCCGTCAGATTGGTTGAAGTAGGTGGCACCACCGGGGAACAGCACTCTGGAATTAAAATGTACTACGATGATATCGAAGAAACTGCTAAACATGGATCATCGGCGTCACGTTGCAAGTTTGACGGTTTTGTTCCATAGACAATGCGATCGCGAACTCCATAATCTGTTCCTCCATCCCCGTTTTTCCATCGGACCATTAGGCGTCGGGAAGGTCTCTACCACTTTGTCGTCGACTTTCCTTCTTGCTGTACCAAGCGTTTCGCTTCTCTTTCCTTATACGCACGGCCAAGCTGTGAAATTCTCTCCCGGACAACATGTTTCTAAACACATACAACATGGCCTTAATCAAACCCAGAGTGAACAAGCATTTCATTGGCCCGTGCATTCTAACCTAGATTACTCTTCGCTTAACATCAAGCGGGATACTAATAACTTATTATTGCTTTTAAAATGCCTTTTCACAATGGTGTAGGATCTTTTCAACTATGACTGCTTCATGGATGCATGCATCATGATCTGCTTGATCACACGATCGGCTGCCAAGCCAACATACACGCGACTTTAATAATGTACAAACTAGTACAAAGACTACAAGTCAAGCTAATCCCACCAAAAACATTCTGTAAAAAACTAGCCAAGTCTCGATGGAGCTACTTGTTTATCTCTAAAAAGTAATGAAATCTAGACAAAGTCGTGCCAAGTCTAAGGTTCCTTACTGCGATTTCTTTATTATTATAGTTAATTTTGTTCTATTCTGATGATCATGAGTGAGTGAGTGTCATAAATGCGAAACTTTGCTTTCGCTTAACTTCGGATCTAAATGACCTACAGACTTGAAATTTTGGATTTTAAGTATGTGATTATAGCTTACTGGATGACGAAAATTTCTGCGTTCTGGTCTTATCCAGAGGTTCTCAAATAGGGGCCTGAAAATGCGGCGAAATGGTTCCAGTAAAGGATGGTACGGCAGTGTTTGCTTCGCGCTCGACTTGGCGGGGGCACTGCCGTGCCCCCCGATACAAAACCACTATAAGCTGGCCCCGCGAAGCTTTACATAATTCAATCTACCAGCTTTGAATTTTATAACTTGACTTGACATGTGCTTGTATCATATTAGATAAATCAGAAGTATACTTTGCATTAGTTAATTGTTATTTTCATCATGTGATTGCTTCATTGCGTCATGTCATCATAATTTAAAGTGTTTGATTGCTATCCACTTAGTGGCGAGATGGTTATCACGATATCGGTTGATACTTGAGATAACAATACGAATAAGATAAAGTTTAAACTCACCCATTTATTTTGGCCATTATTTCTTCATAGTACGAACGATCTTTACCAATCCTGAAAAAATAAAACAATCAATTAGTTTGATTTATAGTACACAAAATAAATAAACCAACCGCAAACATTGCAACAAAATAGAGACTAGCCTGTTAAGCCCATTACAGACGTAGCTATAATATATATTCATATGCCCAGCTATAATATAAATTACAGTACAGGTTGGCGAAGAAACAGAAATATATATTAGCTGCGTGTACGGTCACTCGAAGATTAGTATTTAAAATATATCGTAATATGCCTTGCTATGATTTATTTTAATATATATTATAGCTACGTCTGTGATGGGCTTTAAGGTGGACTGTCTGCCTACATTTCAACTGTTTGACATAAATAAAGTTATCAAAATAAATGTATCGCGCTCAACTGGACTCCGCCAGTTGTCAGTTTTTTGACGAACACAGGGATTCGCAGTTCGCAGCGCGCTCGTAGGCTTGTTGTACGTCCACATGTGAGCGACGAACGAAGTGCAGCTTAGCTCGTGCTCGGTTCGCGTAGCGTAGATGCACCGATGTTCGCTCAAAGAGCAGCTCGACTGGAGAATTACTTCCACCTAACAGAATACCGCAGCCGAATAACTCTATGTTGTGTTCCTTGCGTGTGGGTAAGGTTCCCAGAGCTCATTGGGATCGCGTGAGTGATGGCCCCTATGTTTCAGGCGCCTATATGGCTACGGTAATCGCTTACTACCAGGTAGGCCGTAAGCTTGTTTACATACTTCTTCGTATAAAAAAGGTACTCACATAATTGGTACAACTCTTGCACCAGAAGCCTCGACATCTTTAACGTATGAAGCTGCGATATAGCTTGTATAGTTTTCTTCGGGATATTTGCCGTGAAGGTAGCTAGACTGTTCCATTGAGAGGACTCCAATGATCGGACGGTCATTGACAATTGGATTATCTTCCGACCGCACCACCACCGCACCTTCGCAGTGCAAAAAATACACCACGGTCAAGAATATGGCTCCTTTCATGATGAACACGCTGCAAATGTCCCAAAGCGGACCGTTCAACCACCTAAAAACCAGTCATTATCTTTACAATCCTCCACAACCGTTAAGACTATCTGCCTCGATAAATCTACAAAACAATTTTATATTACAATAATAGTTAATTAGATAGATTATTTTAGACCCCGTATCTGATCTGTGTTCGTTGCTTTGATTAAATTAAACTTTGCCAATTACGTGTCGGAACACGCAGTGCAGGGTTCTGTAGTCAGTACGATGGTATTTACAGTCTAAAATCTAGACCTATGAGCATAAATAAAAAAATAAATTGACTAAACATTTACATTATTTGATTTAGGCCTCATATTTCAATCCCGGGATAAACCTTAAATAAGATTGTCTGCCCGTTGAAGAATCAGCTGTTTTTTAGTACTATATGAAAAACGCGAAATGAAAATGAGAAGCGCTTGTGGTGTAGCATGATTACCTAGCCGTTCTTAATAGATGGGCTAAGTTTAGCTACCACAGGTGAGGCCGGTACCTGGATGGTGGTGGTGGTGGTGATGGCCTTAGTGGTATTTTAAATTGAACGTTTTCCTTGCTTCGGAAGGCACGTAAAGCCGATGGTCCCGGTTATCACTTATTGTGATAGTCGTAAAGTGGGGGGCCACCTAGGCAGCTTGAATAATTTTACCAGTCAGTTGACCCGAGCCTACCTCCAGCAATCCGCAGTGGACATGCGTGATGAAGTATTGCCTATTCCCTTTCACTCTCATTTGTGAAAAGAGGCCTGTGCTCAGCAGTGGGACATTATAGACTGATGATTATAATGAAATGAAAAACTTATATATCCAGTTTAGGCCCTGATAAGGCACTCATGAACGTTACAGTTGACTCTACCACAGGTTCGGAATACGAGTACTAAGTGTATCCGTATTCCTCGTGTAAATGAGAAGACTCCGGAAGGAAATCCAGACGAAATTTGTTCAATTAAATGATCAACAAAACCGGTCAACGAGGCTAATTCATAAAATTAGTGTTATGTATGTCCGTACTATAAAAAAACAAATGACAGTCACTTGGAGTCAATTAAAAAAAAACAAAAACATCTATTCAAATAAACCTTCGCAGGCACTTATGAAAAGTCTGACTCTAATAATCTAATACCGGTTCGGAAGGTTGCATTTGCTCAGAAGAGCCGGCAATAAACTCAGGAATTACTCTTTTTAAAACAAGCTTAGATTCATTACATAATAGTTATTTACATTCTTATCGCACTGACAACAATTGCGTGCCCCGGCGCGGCGGCAAAACTACAAAGTAGTAAACTTAAGCAGACCAGCCCCCACAAGCAGCACCTGTTCACAAATATGACGCGTGTGGCAGCCATCGCCCTCCTCGCCATATTGTAGAGACACTATGAAGCAAAGATAATATTTTATTTACTTTGAAGTATTTTTGCTAGATCGTAAAGATCACAATGATTGTATAGGTCTGTCCGTCCGTCTGTTACATTAAGAGTCATCTTATAAGGGTTTCGTTTTTCAGGTCCGGAACCCTAAATATAAAAGAACTTTGAACAAACTTTTTCCCCTATTTAAAAGTAGTTCTATTACACGACTACCCAAAACAAAGAGTGTAATGTTTATGTAAAAATTAAGATATTTTTGTTTTTTTTTTGGTCGAATAAAATACTAATCAAAAAAACTGTGTTGGCTCCTTTGTACTGAATTGAATGGAAAAATATGTACCTATACGAATCCTAGCTTTGATATTTGAAAGCAGTAGGCTCTCAAAGATCCCGGCAATTTAGTTTTCACGATATACCTAATAGCGAGGGAATCCCCTCGTCGCGTCTTGTTCGTATCCGTCTGACTGACTGAACTGACTGTCAATTATTCTAAACTATTATTCGAACTAGGTAAAACATGGGTAAAACTAGATAGAGCGAAGAGTTTATTCCCTCAAAGCACATACTCGATGCAAAAAGTGTGAAAATGAAATGCAGGGGATTTGAGATCGCTTGATTTATGTAATTAGCGTCCACGCTACGCGAACCGAGTACACGTGGAGCAGAAATTCGCGTAGCGTGGACGAACTTGCGAACCTCGAATGAGCATTCATCTCGCGCTCGACTGCGCTCCGTCGATTTGGATAAAAAAGAAACATTTGTTTTTTGATTTCTCAAAATTCGACCCCTAATGGGATAAAAAAGAGGTAATTATGTTTTAAGGGGAGGATTTTACTGCGTGTCTCGACTAAATTAAAATCTAGATATTGGTTCCTTTTGTAGCCTAAGAAAGGATTTTTGGAAATTTCATCCCTTAGTGGGTAAAGTAGTGGGGGTCGCGAGTGTAACCGCGGGCGGAAAGCTAGTAGTATATAATAATATCAGTTAAAAAGGATTGCTAAGTTTATATCTATTTGATAATTATCATGATAATTATCGCGATAAATAACAAAAGACATTTTTATCTTGATATTTTCTAACCCTAATGAAATAAATTTTTTATATTTAACAATCGTTACAAAAAGTTCAAAACAATTTGTTTTCGTCAGGACGTAGGACGACACGATAATTCAAGATATTGTAAAAATAGAATAAAGGTACCTACTTAACATTATCAATGTCAATTTATTTTATGTTGGTATGTAGATATTTTGACTGCATTATTAAAAATATGTACTTACTTGATCCAAACAAAACAGAATGTGACAGTGAAGACCAGGAAAATATAATAAGTAGGTACCTATAATACTGATATAGATACTTATTATATTTTCCCTTCATACATATACTTAGTACTACTTAATATAATGTGTAGCTTACCAGTGTTGACTGACCTTATCAAAATAATATCACCAATATCATTCACTAGGACTACCACAAGATTTTGTACGATTCTATTGGGCTGCATCGGCTCTATGAAACACTTTATCTAAAAATAAATCTCATCTCCTGCCAAGCTGTTTTCTACTTTGAACGTAGGTAATAATATAATAAAATAAAACTGCCAAATCGGTCGAGTCGTGCTCAAGTAGTGCTCTTACATACATGTGGCCATTGATTTTTATTTATATAGAAAGATAGAGATGCACACACGGATTGAGTCGGTTGTCGTTCTTGTTAGTGTATACATCATAGTACAAGTGTTAGTGCACTAAAATGTTTACTCATGGAATTACCTAGTCGATCTCAAAATATGAATCACTAGCTGTCCCACGCGGTTTTACCCGCATTCCTGAGGGATCCTATGTTTTTTTTTTTTTTTTTTTTTACTTTTTATAGGCCTGTGTTTGACCGCAATCTCACCATGGTAAGTGATGTTGTGGCCGAAGGTGGTAAGCACACAAAGCCTAGGAGGAACTGGCTCTCAAGTGCAGCTATCGGAACACACCGAAAGGTGCTTGGCGACAGATTTTCAACTTGAGGGTGGTAGCCAGCCAGGTGGGTACTACAAAGTACCCTACCACCGTGCTATGGTTTCCTCACGATGTTTTCCTTCACCGAAAGCTCAAGCTCATTGTAGGATTCGAACCCGGGACCTTCGCCTCGGTATCCGACGTCACTACCACTGAGCTATCATCGCCTTAAAATGTTTTCTCGGGATAAAAAGTATCCTATGTGTTAATCCGAAACATATTCTATCTGTGTGCCAAATTTCATCAAAATCCGTTCAGTAGTTTCTGCGTGAAATTCAAGAGTAACAAACATCCATCCATACATCCATACTCACAAACTTTCGCATTTATAATATTAGTAGGATTTCTCAAAATTTTATAAATTGTCCGCCATATTGAACTTTATACTCATTTTGAACGATTGCGCACATAATTCATATTTGAGAAACCAAAAATTGATTGATCTTTTTACTTATTGACTGATTGCACTCAAAAATATATATGAGGGTCCGTGTAGTAGCTGAATACGAATAGGTTCATTATTTTGTTCAATAAGCCTCTTTTTATATTTTTTTTATTTTAACTAATTTATTTACATGTGTACCTACATAATTCACAAACTAATATTAGAACTAAAATAAGAATAATAAAAATATTTACAATTAAGGGGCGTCAAAAAATTCGTCTATATACATCGCTGTCAACAGGAAAAGTGCCCAGAAGGCTGGCAACATTGCCACGTTGGATGACAATGCTGATTCTTTGGCCAATAAAAGGCCAACCCTCTGGTCTTGTGAAGAGACGACCAACCCCTTGGCGATATCCCGAAATAATAGGTGTGCACTCGGAACCCATGGCCAGTGTTTCAACCCCAAACGGTTTGATACACATAATTACCAATTAAGTTGTTGTATTTTGCGCCGTTTGAGGTTTTCAGCACCTGCAGCAGCCGCTCCAGCACAGCCCACCGTGCTAGGAAGATAGGATGTTGACTGTGCTAGGATGGTGCAAGGGTGTCGACGCAAATTGCATCCCACACCAAAGACCTACCCAAGTTCCATGGCATTATGGTCATACCATCGGTCTCTTCCCCTCGACGCGTACCAGGCCATTGGGTTCTAAGGCAGCTGGCACCCCGGCGGTGGCAACGACGGATGAGATCATTAATGTTAGCGTGCCGCGCAATCCGACCCGCACTCTTACTACAAGAAAGGCCATGGTGTCCCAGGCAGTCGACTGCTTCACCGCATTGACAGCGATGTGGAGCCCCACAAGGAGCGCCCAATCGCAGACATGTAGCGAGTCGGAAGGTTGTGTCACCTAGCATAGTGCCTATGTTAGGCGACGGTAGTGCCTGAAGCCAGAGGGCCGACTCCCACTCACCCACAGCCAGCAGGCGGGCACGCTCAGCAGTATTGGTAGACGTCCTTGGATTTGGTGGTCCTTTGACTGCTTGACGATCCGCGCGGGCGAGGAAAACAATAGAAATCAATTGTGATTTTTTAACCGCAAGTCAAGGGATAAGGTTATTATTCCTTACCAACCTGCAGAGCGGCTCATCCCACTGTCTCTGGGAAAATGGGATCTCGGGCCGATCCGTATCCGGGCAAGCCACTTTCCAGGCCTCCGTTAAACATGGCACTTCCGAGTCAACCAGGGAAAGAGCTAAAACCAGAAAGCATAAGCCTCTTTTTGAGATTTTTGTGCTGGTTTTGTGAAATAAGAGTACCTAAAATAAAAAAATTGAGAGCAATCGGACCAATAACTGAATAGATCAATAAGGCGGACACTATTCATCTTTTGTGATCCCAAAGTCTCAAAAATCTCAATTTTAAAAGCAACTGAACTAGTAACTAAATATTTCAAAATGGCGACGCTAAAAAAACAGATTTTGTGAACCCAAGCTTCTGATATTATAACCAATAAAATTGAACATATTTTTCACATACAAACTTCACACAATGGGAAATTAAATTTCATATCACGGCAATTCTCGAAAAACATTGCGTCATCTCAGCCAGCAAATAATTAAAAAATTTATTGTACACATGATTCGTAATCGCAACACTTAAAGATGAAATGTGGTTTTATAAATATAATGTACCTAAGTACTTCTTTATATTTTTAAGATTTTTCTGACGTTTTGATTAAATAATACGTATTTTTTAATAAAAACCGGGAGCACAATTACTACGGACTGCGCAATACATATCTGTAGTCTGTGGCACATTACGGTCTGAGAGCAGTTTGCTCAATATCCCCAATAAGAGGGGTATATATTATATGAATTTCATGCTTTGGTGAACCCATGGTGAACCAGACTATCCATCTGGATAGAGGCACGATACCCTATGTAAATCTATGGCTATAGCTTAGATTACGAAAAAACATACGACATACTTTGCTTTTCATCGAATAGTAGATTAAACACTTTTTAAGTAATTAGGTATGTTATCCCGAGATAAAAATGAAAGGTAAAAAAATATTCATATCTAAATCTAAATTACATATTATTAAAAAACTAATATTATAAAGAGGAACGATTTGATTGTTTGTTTGTTTGTTTGTTTGTTTGTTTGTTTGCATTGAATAGGCTCCGAACCTACTGAACCGATTTGATAAAATCTTTCACTGTTGGGAAGCTACACTATCCCTGGGTGACATAGGCTATATTATATTTTCAAAAAAATTAGGGATCCTTACTAAAACTCCAATAATGTAACCCAAGGTGTAAAAAAATTACCTAAAATATTCATTTCATCGCGTGCGCTGCGAAAACCATTGATGATAGAATAAAATAATGTATTACGACTTTGTAGAACACATCATTATTTACAAAAAATGTCGCGACACTATATGTCTAACTATTATAGTTATGCCGCAATAAGTGTTCTTTTATTTTAAAAATTTAATTGAAATGCCTCCGCTAGAAAAAGCTCTTTATTTGTATCTTGGTATTAATCCTTATCAAAATAAATTACTTCATATTCAAGACTGCTTCAATAACTTTGTATAACTTTTTGAATTATTCAATTCGGACATTCCATTCGAAAGATATCACGAGTTTAAAAATGTAAGTAATAGAACAGTGTTTGTAAAAAATCTCCTCCGAGACGGCTTGACCGATTCTTATGAGATTTTGTGTATATATTCAGTAGGTCTGAGAATAGGACGTCAACTATTTTTCATACCCGTAGGGTAGGTTAGGTTTGGGTAGGGCAGGGCAGGGCAGGGCAGGGCAGGGCAGGGTAGGGTACGGCGCGAAAATCTATCGACACCTCATTACGACATTGCACCCGTGCGAAGCCGGGGCGGGTCGCTAGTTGTTGTTATAAGCTTAGAAAGGATTTGCTTGTTTTAGGAGATAGCCATTTCTTGTAAGTAACTATAAGCTCAATGAAAGTATGTGTTCTATGTTTGTGTGTGTTAGCCCTGGAAGTGTAAAAGCTGATGTATCACACACAACACAGTAGCCACCACATACTTTGTGATATTGTATACTTACTTATTAGATTTATAATGGATGGTGCAACTACCGGCGCACACACAAATATACAATGTGGAAAATTTTACTCTAGATGACGTTGTTCAATTTTACCCGTGTTCCCAAGAAATCTAAATTAATCATTCGATATCTATAATTCGATATATACTTACTTATACATACTTACTACTACTATTATTGTTATTATGACTTACTTGATAGATACTTAGATATAATTCGATTAGTGCCGAGAATAGAGGAATCGAAAAATTTACTCCGCCAGTCGAAATTTTTGACAGCAAGGTCATACGCAGACTGAAATTTAGATTTTCTTTCAAACCAAATTGATTCGAACTGTGCGAGCTAAAAGTTTTCTTCCGCGGACGCTTGGACTCTGGAATGAGCTCACCGCCGTGGTTTTCCCAATGGAGTACAGAATGGGGTTCTTCAAAAAGGGTGTGAAGAGATTTTTTCAGGTTCAGCGACGCGCGACTGATACCCCTGGTGTTGCAAGCGTCCATAGGCTACGGTAACTACTTACCATCAGGCGGGCCATATGCTTGTTTGCACCTCTAAGGTGCAAACAAGCATATGGCCCGGCCCGCCTGATATATATGTATAAAATGCTATTAAAAAAAAACTATGGATAACCTATAAAATTTTACTAAACGATAGTTTACTTTTCGTAGGCAAAATGGATAGACCTGTTTCTGGAGTATGAAAAAATAAAAAAAAATACTGATTAAGGAATCAGTACAATATTCAATATGCCTAAAAATATTATCCTATAAACGCTCTCTTCAACAAGTGTTTTATTAAAACATTTAGATAAAGTACATAAAATATATAAAGATCGAAGGTTTCTTGCCGGAGTCTTCTCAGTTTAAGTGTATTCCGAACCGGTGGTAAATTCAACTGTATGTACAAATTTAACGTTCATAAGTGCCTTACTAGGGCCTAAACTGAATAAATGACTTTTTGATTTAGATTTTGAAAACAGAACTTTACGTGCGAAAAATAAGTGCCATCGACATCGTCTTCTCAATCTAAATCTGAACAAAGTTCAAACCTAGTTTCAAAAAGACCTTGATTGTAAGAAAAGAACATGATTATAAGAAAATTGACTCTTTTTCTGGAAATATATACCCCCGGGTATTTGAATTTTTTCATATACCCGGGTATATGAAAAAATTATACTAGTCTTGCGCGTAATAGTTCGCGACCGAGAGCGGTCAGTTTAGTTCGCTCCTCCCTGGCGAACTTGTTCGCTCTTTTAGTTCGTCAGCTCCCGTCTCGAACTAGAGAAAGGCAGATCGTTCGCCCGCTTTGCTACTGCTCCTGCACGCTTTCTTTAGTTTGTTAAAAGTAGCTATTTTACTGTAACTCTTTACGTTACATATACGTTACATACATTGTACTCATGTATATATCATTTTTTAAATGATGTACCTAGTTCATTATAGAAATATTACTTGTATTCTAATTCTAAGTGTGTTAAAAAGAGTTTCAACTTGTATATTATTTAAATAATAGTGTAATTGGTGCAACAAAATGTATTCCTTATTTTAGAGAATAAAATTATGAATAATCGACTATAAAACAAGTGCATAGTGACGTGACTAGCTCGGGCGGCGCGCAGCGCCTCGCTCTCGCTCACTCTCCACAAATTATAAAGTCGATCTTACCGACGCGAACTAATATAAGGAACTAAGGAGCGAGGTATCTGGGAACTAGTTCGCGTAGTTCGTCTGTGGGAGCGCTCTTTCGAACTAGTGCGTTCGCGAACTACACAAGACTAAAGTATACCCGATACACGGGTACCTATTCAAAAAAGTTGGGTACGCGAAAGAAAACCCTAGTATCAAGTAAAAGTATATCTGAGTAAAATGATGGTGACAGACAGAAGGACGAAACTAAAAGGGCTCCTTATGACTATGAAACCCTACAAAAAGTTGAATAGGTAGGTATAACTTCCGATGCATTCATGAGGTGCATGGTCTATTATTAAAAATAATGTTCTTAGCATTGTGGTACCTAAGTACCTACTATCTTTATATAGTTACTATTCACGTGGCTTTCACCAACCAGTACCATTCTCAAGATGAAAATCTGCGCCAAGCACCACAGACGAAATATCCGGCTCGCACCGTACCAAGCACCCACCGATGAGTTCTGTCACCTACACTTGAGACCTAATTCCTTTCTAGGTTTTTCGTGCTTACCATAAACACCCATAACCCGTATGCTTGTTTGCTACCTAAGTAGTATAAAAAAAAAACTTCACTGCCTACTACTGTTGGAGAGAATATGTTCAAACATTTAAAAATATATGTTTATTTATCAAAACAGACAAACACACAGCTAGTTAAATTAACAACTTACCACGATTGCATTTTTTTATATTTTTACAGTTAATTATATAACACATGAACTTGAATATATAACAAAATAAAAATTTGTCTACTAACAAAGCAATATTAAAATAATGCATTTGTAATATAATTAGATATGTGAAAATAACTGATGGATAAAATATTATGAGTCCAATAATATCTAGGTACCTAGTTCAGTCAGATCAATGGCGTTTCTGTCGCTCTTTTCTCCTTTGTCTCAGTCCCGCTTTACCTAGCGCATGCGCTTTCAAGCCAAATTTTTCAAATTAATATATCTTATTTAGTACATTATTATGACGTAATTTTTGCAAATTAAAATAAAAACAAAAAATATATATAACGGTCTTGTAGAAGAATTGATTTTATAGGTATGTGCCTATAACTTAGGAACTTTATTAGTACTTTATTACGAGTACCCAGTCATGAATACATATAGAAAACATACTTTAGATACTCATTCGGGTAGAAAACTTGAACAACTTATCCAAAGACAATACAATAATTGAACATATCCAATTTGTAGATGCGTTCAAAGGTGAATTGATATAAATATAGGGCTCTACAACCAATCCAATGGTTGAAACAACCCAGGCTGGACCCATTAATAGTATTTTTTTTTATCTTAGCATCTAACTGCTTGTGTATTTTGCCAGTGTCGAGTTATATTTATAAGTTGTAGTCACAGGTTCTGGTTTGTTCTTGTCACTATAAATCACTTTCACATAGTCCGCACAGCGCACTTTCAGTCACCACCGTTCACAAAAGTCACGTTTTATTAAAATCATGGTCATTGTACCTACTAAAACTTTTCACGGACTTTTTGAGATAACTTGAAAAGTCACGATACACGTAGTTCATTTCATTTCACTTCACTGGTATACCTAGATTGATATTTATTGGAAAAAGCACCACCGATAATATGCAATAAAACTCAAAATTGTAACTCAAACGAATTTATGAAAATAAAACGAAAGTGCAACGTCAATCTGCACTCTGCAAGTTTCCGCCAAAAAGTCTAGTAAAAGAATTGTGCATGAGCGTTTTTCTTGCGATAACTCTATCCTCTATGCCTCAGAGTAAGTATTTCTTAGTCAAGGAAATTATATACTAACGTAATTGGAATGTGCACTTCCGATCAAAACCCGGTCCGAGGAAGCTAGCGACGCGGGTGAAGTCTGTCTGTCTCGGTCCTTAATATAATATATTAGTCAATGGTTGGACCTGCCCAAGAATCTTGAGCCCAAGAGCCTTAAAAGTTGACATTTATTAGATGTGAAAGTGTGAAAGGGATAAAGTGCTCACGCGCTCTATCTCCCTCGGACTGCATTTCTTTCCAAACAAGACATGGTCTAATATCGACTTTATATGTCTCAACTTTAAGTTTAGTTTTGTATAAAGTACAATACCAACAATGCATTCCATTTACGTTAGTATCATCCATATACTAACGTAAATGGAATATATGGTTAGTATATAATTTCCTTGTTCTTAGTATAAATATGTTTAGTCATTGCTCTATGCTCAAAATACCTACTTGTTAAATCGTGAACTTGGTTCAATATACAGGTCGAAGGTCGAGGTTTTGATCAGCGACGAGCGACTCAGGGTTGATAATACAAATGATACAGGTGCTAAAAAAATATAAAAAATATACTTTATATTTTAGTTTGGAATTTGAAAATCATGTAATAAGTTAAAGTGTAGTCTTAAAACTCAACGGGAGTGCGAGGGACGGGATGACTGCGCCTCATGCCTAGCTATAGTCTGTGCACGTGCCTAATAACCATACGTTGCGGTAATTTTAGTTTAAACTAAATAAGGTATTTCTCAATGTATTTACAGTATTTAATGGAATTAAGGGAATTTTTGGAAAATGATTTTTTTGTACTACCGTACATTAAATAACAAACTTACCTATATAAGCAGACCACCCCCACAAGCAGCACCTGTCACAAGTATCAAGCCGGCTTTCACTATGGGATGTAATATATATTACATCTTGAGCTGTATATTACATCTTGAGCTGTATATTACATCTTGAGCTGTATATTACATCTTGAGCTGTATATTACATCTTGCGCTGTATATTACATCCCGCGATTGCTGTTCACACTGTAAGATATTATATATTTTGGATTGTTCAGCTTCGGTCACCACTGTGTCATCACGTTCTTTATCGAAACGGTTGAATTTTAAAATGGACAATATGGAGATCGCTTTGCTTAATTCCTACGATAGTTCATCAGACGACGATTATGCTGTATTCGATTTACATGTATCATTATTAAGAAAATAATTGAAAACTATTTTACAAATAACTTAAACCGAGTTCAAAGTACACTACGAAGTAATCAAATCCTGATCTGATGACAATGGGACCAAGCGGGAAGTGTACCCTTCCAAACAAAAAAGAATTTTCCAAATGTTTTAATAAATGAAAGAGGTTTGAGGTAACAAACATAAATATAATAAACGTCGATTCTGGATATTGAATTAATGCGTAGGTAAGGATTGCGTACTTCAAATACCTATATTAAACATCACCATTCAAACTGAGGGCGAGGCAGGGGAGGCGCGGTGTCCGAGACGTGAGATAAAATATACACCTTCAAATATCGCTTCAAACAATATTTATAGTTTGGGATGTAATATATATTATAGCGCAGTGTGAAGGGTCTCGTACAAATTTATGATGACTTGATGAGCGATAAAATATTATATCTCAAGATGGATTATTGTATTATATCCCATAGTGAAAAGCCGGCTTAACGCGTGTGGCAGCCATCCATTGAGTTAGTTACTTATAGTCTTACAAACTTATCTGACCTACTGTGGCTAAAAAAATATAAGCCCTGTGCAGTATTACCCAACTTATATGGCGCGTCGTGAATCTTCGTTCGCACAGAAAAGAAAGTATGGCCCCGAAGATTAACGAAAGAATGCTTCAAACTTACAATCAACCTTAGATCACTACTATAAGGTTCATAATACACTGCAGCTGTTAGTTCCGTCTCACTCGCAAGTCACGCCCCTCCGCACGGCGCGCGCTGTCATGGCGGCAGCTGCCGACCAATAGCGTTTCCCGCGCTTTGAAAATGTATCTTCTGCGCAGATACATCGGTAAGCCATATTAATTGGGTACTACTGTAACAGTCTGTACCGGGCTGATATTTAGGTTAAACATTAGTAAATTT
Source organism: Polyploca ridens (assembly GCA_951394255.1). Lineage (NCBI taxonomy): Eukaryota > Metazoa > Arthropoda > Insecta > Lepidoptera > Drepanidae > Polyploca > Polyploca ridens. The sequence continues at coordinate 8,354,401 of OX596256.1, read as the reverse complement.
GAATTTTCTCTAGTTTTTTTACCTTCTTAGAACAATATGTTTGGATATTTCAGTGATTAGCGACCGTATATTGTAGAATTGATACTTTTTGTTTAAGATTAACTGGTTTTGTACATTTCCCAAAATAGTCAGTTTTACGGTTTTTAGAGAAACCGTGAGAAACGTTCAAATATGGCTCATATTAAACAAAAACATTCATTGTAATATTAATGTATCGGGTCTATTATCGCACAGATTATTATCAAAATTTAATTTTGATACTGAATTGACCCGATACATTAATATTACAATGAATTTAGTTCGCGAAAGCTTAAAAAGTACTAAAAAACATTCATATCACAATGTGCCAAATGAACTTCTACGGTCGCTAATCACTGAAATATCTATCCATATTCTATCTACGAAGGTAAAAAAATATTTATTTATTAAATCAAAATAATTTCAAATAATATTAGCATAAAATTTTGTGTTGTTAATTTGCCAATTACAGAGTTCCATTATTATCCTTAAAATTTAGTGTTACGGTTTACAGAACAAAACTAAATAAAGCAAAACAAAAAGTTTCAATTAAAAGGAATTTAAATTAGTTTAAATTGAATGGTGATGGCCCTCTTTATTTTATTATAATATCATTGGTGATGGGGCGGTGAGATGAGAGTATTTTATTTGTACTAGGAGAAAGAAACGTGTATAGACCGCTTTATATGAAAACCGATCGGGCGACCGCTAACGTTATTTACTTTATTATTGTTGGTAAGTTTAATATTTTTTCTATTATGGTAACATCGAAATATTCTTCGTCAAAAGAAAAATGCCGCTGCTAAGAAGAATCGTAATGATAAAGGTATTTTGATAAAAGTAATTATTACTCTTTTAACAGCTTATTTATTTTTAGTTAATGTGAGTTGATTAAAGAGACTAATAGTTTACTGCACCAAACATAAATTTTCAAGCATATTATAATGAAACACTTTGTTTTAGGTTGGTTTCCTGCGTTGACAGTGGAATTCGCGTTATTTTCTTTTATAAGACTACTATACAGTTTATAATGTTCGAAATGGTGAGTATCCAGCCACATATACCAAAGCTATGAAAGTTTTAGAAAATACAGTTCGATAATTATTGTTGAAAATGTCTTTCTACTCGTTTTATTTTTTCAGAATACTGCAGAGCCAATGCAGGTAGATATTCCACCAGAAGACAATGAAAACAATGAAACTGAATGTTATGTGGTCGAAAACCCTACCATGGATTTGGAAACATATGCTGCATCATACACTGGTTTTGCAAAGCTGTATAGACTGATGTTTGTAGCAGATCATTGTCCTTCACTTAGGTTGGAAGCACTTAAAATGGCAATATCTTATGTTATGACCACATACAATGTAAGTCTTTACCAAACACTTCACAAGAAGCTGGCTGAGGCAGTAGCGTCTGCTGGATTGCCAGATGTTGCGGTCCAAATGGGTTCACAAGATATACCTGTTCTTGACACTATGTGGGTTGAATCTAAAACCAAAAAGGCTGCTATTAAGTTGGAAAAGTTAGATACAGACCTTAAGAATTACAAAACAAATTCAATAAAGGAGAGCATTAGAAGAGGACATGACGACCTTGGTGATCATTACCTGGATTGTGGAGACCTCACCAGTGCCCTAAAGTGCTACTCCAGAGCCAGAGACTACTGCACAAGTGGTAAACACATTATAATGATGTGCCTCAATGTTGTTAAAGTTTCAGTGTATTTGCAAAATTGGGCTCATGTGCTTAATTATGTGTCTAAAGCCGAGAGCACACCAGATTTCAATGAAGTACCTGGTAAGGATTCCAACCAGTCAATACTGACACGCTTAAAGTGTGCAGCAGGCTTGGCCGAGTTAGCTACAAAGAAGTATAAATCTGCCGCCAAACACTTTCTTGCAGCCAGCATTGACCACTGTGACTATTCTGAATTGCTGAGCAGCAATAATGTGGCTGTTTATGGTGGACTGTGTGCACTAGCTACCTTTGACCGTTCAGAGTTACAAAAGCAAGTCATAGTTAGCAGTTCTTTTAAATTATTTTTAGAACTAGAGCCACAGCTACGTGACATAATTTTTAAATTTTATGAATCTAAGTATGCTTCATGCTTAAGGTTATTGGATGACATAAGGGATAATCTCCTCTTAGATATGTATTTAGCACCACATTTAAATTCACTGTATATGCAAATACGCAACAGAGCATTGATACAATATTTCAGTCCATACCTATCAGCTGACATGCGTCTGATGGCTGCAGCTTTCAACCGCACAGTTAATGCACTTGAAGATGAACTGATGCAATTAATACTCGATGGGCAGATTCAAGCCCGTATTGATTCACACAATAAAATATTATATGCAAAGGATGTGGACCAGCGCAGCACTACTTTTGAAAGAAGTCTTGCCATGGGAAAAGAATACCAAAGGCGGACATCAATGCTTATCTTACGTGCTGCCATGCTCAAGAATCAAATCCATGTCAAGGTGAATGTTATTTATTTATACAAAAGTGTGAATTATTTTTGCCTCAGAACTATGTTATAAATATATTTATTTTCTTCTATTGCAGAATATTGGTCGTGACACTGGTCCCCAAAGTGGGGAAGCACCTGGCTCCAGCACCAGCCTCACACCGCGTACCTTCGACACGGTGCCCTTGTGATGAATCTACTCATAAGATAGTCAACTTTAATTTTAAATGACAATGTAAATGACACCGCCACTATTTTAAGTAGGCAAATTGTGTGAATTATTTTGTAAAGAATCCCAACTTAGAAGTATGATTGAATTTACATTGTCATTTAAAATGTAAACTTATTTTTAAAATAAACTCTTTTGTGTACTGAGTAATATCTGCTTGTTTTTGTTTAAAGAGACTGCAGGAGTAGGCCGGCATAGATTCAACAGTTTTGCCTTTGCAAACTGCTGACATTGTTTTAAGGAAAGTGTTTTATCAGCAATCACAGAAACTAGAACAGCTGGTGCAAGCATTATTTCTCAACATTGTTTATACTGAATAATTCTATGTAACCACGAAATATTATGTCTACGTAATTTTTAATTAAAAAGTAAAGGCATGCAGAGTTTTATTTACTCCTATGAATGGGTCAATTAATTAGACAACAAATTAATTAAACAAGCCATGGCTTAATTCGGTACAGACATTATTCTGTAGGTAGTGCAGACAGATAAGATTCACGAAGTTGGTTATCCACAAATGCATACGAAAACTAATTAGAATTCTGCTACCTCTGTTCTGTGTGTTGCACTTCGCTCTAGTCATCAAATATCAGATTTTGTCGGTCCCTGGCACAGATTATAGAACAAAAGGCAAATAGAGCGCGTGGAACACGGGATTGAGGCCAAAAAAGCAAATCTTGCTCACAAGTTGCTAGAAGTATTCGCTTTTGAATTTGTATTTGCTTTGTTACAAAGTTTATTAAAAAGAAAGTGTTTTTCGTTAAATACAAATTCAAAAGCAAATTAGTTTTGTGGCAGTTTTAATGTTTAAATTACTATTTTATATACTATTTTAGCTTTATTATTTTGCCACAAATAAATAAATTTCTATTTCTATAAAAGCGAATACTTCTAGCAACTTGTGAGCAAGATTGTCATACATAATTTTGTTCGTATTATGACGTAGAAGCAGAAAAAACTTTAGTTGAAAAAAAAAACCATATCTGAAAATGCAATTTTATTTTCTTCAAAATTCTGCTCGGGGTCCCTTTTAGCGTTTTTCTCTTAGACCAATGATTATGGGCACAGACTACGGAGGACAGATCCTCGCTAACAAAAAACTGTGTCTATGGAGTCGGCCACCTCTCACGCACACCTTAGTTGGCTATTCCGCGGGAAATTAGACTCTGTCGCCGTTTACACAGAGTCGATTACTCGCGCTCAACTAATGTGTGCGTGCCGGCTTGTACGTACAGCGTTGTGGCCGACTTGAGTGACACAGTTTTTTGTTAGCGAGAATATATCCGACTTTTTTTAATATCTGTGATTATGGGATTGACATTTCAAATCGAAATATCACGTGATTTTTAACAATCTCTTATGTCAATCCCATACAAAGGTTGATCGTTTGCTAACGATGATGATTGTCGATAACCATCTTGTCTAGGGGGGCTGTAGTTCAGAAGTTGCCTATACTATACTGGTGAAAAATATTTAGAGATTAATGATTTGTCACAAGTTGACAACCCTAACGTTTCACGTGCCGCGTCATACCATACAGTTTTTTTGGATCATGCCATACAGTAGCCATCAAAGAAATTGGACTAAGGATATGCGGTAGCCATACAGGATATAGAGTTACAGACTGAGTCAAATATTTTGCTGGCGCAGCTGGTTAAGGTTCACCTTACGCGCCGCAGGTCGTGGGTTCGATTCCCACACAGGACATGCATGTTTGTATGTCCTGAGTCTGGGTGTAATTATGTATATTAAGTATGTATTTACAAACAAAAAGTAGTATATGTATTATATCAGTTATCTGTGGGGCGATTACGTAACTAAATTTCAATCATTTTCGAATTGAAATCAGTAGGGCGATTAGCTAACTCTGACTTCAATTAAATTTCTATTGAAGTGTAATTGAAATCAAAAACATGGCGGACTTGCGACCACCTATCTCCGTTTTGACAGCTATGACGTCAACATAAACGCCTTTGCAATTTCATTTTTTTTTTGTATGGGATTTCTATCGATAGACTTAATTTTGCGATCATCTAACTCTATTTCTATTTTAGTGACAGCTTGTGATTTCATAAATTTCTATTGTTCATTGAAGCAAGTCTTAGGTAATTTCATCAAGCAATAAAGGTATTTCTCTATTGTTATTTTGTTAATTGTTCAATAATAAACAGTGATATATAAAGTTAAATTGATAAGTCTATATTACTGGGCTATCAATAGTCCAATTACTACGAATAAAACAATTAATAACTATCTTATTTTAGTTTAAAATGTCACGAGCATTACTACTGGGTTATGCGGAGGAGCAAAGTCGCAAAAACAAACTAAAAATAGTGAAATAGACACAATGTCGCTGCTTAACAATGAGTTCGTGGCTCAGCAAAGATGCCTTTAAGGAATTGTGCCGGAGTCATTCCCAAGCTCCCAGCCGGCAGACGATCCACCGCCATGAGCTCAAAGTAAGTTCAAGTCATAAATGTCTGCACATACCTATGGCCTTTATTATCATTTAGGTACAATAAGCGTATATTTCTTTGTATTTTGGATCCATTAGTAAATGTTTTCTTATTCACTTAGGTTCTTGCGGCGTTGGCTTTTTAATGTCATGGGTCATACCAACGTGGGGTAGGTGCTTCTTACCTCTACAATATGCCCCAACTTCACTGTCGAATTGCCTCAATGATGTCACCAAAGCGTTCAATTCCCGGAAGTACTTAAATAAGTAAGTAAGTACATAAAACCATGACAGACAGAAAGAAATGTAATGTCAGAGTACCTAAGTACTATAAACTACCAACCTGTCAATATCATTATGTATATTAGATACTCCAATTACCCATGGACTTGTATATGTATGTGTATATACATTAATTTTACTTTGTAAACCATTTAGAAAAATAGCCAATATAGTTGTCCAAAAAATATATAAACATGTAAACTTGCCGATTTTCTTGCCAGATTATTGTTAGATGAAGGCCGTTATTTTATTTTACTTACTTAGTGGCAGATATATAAATAAAAACATTATTATTTTCAGGACATCAATGCTCTCACCAGCACTTTGCACAACCTCCTCAGCAGAGCTTCTCCTTCTCCTCAACAGTCAAGATCTCAAAGATAATGTGAGTTATTAAGCAATTGTTCGTAGACTAATGTAAACTACACTTTAAGTAAATGTGGCTTCTAATGTTTTTATGACATTGTATTAAAATACATATTTTACTTTCAGTACAACAACATGAGGGCTGCCTCGCTGGGCCTACTGAAAGAAGCTATGGTGGAGTTTATAAGAGAAATTGAAAACATAGATAATATACCTATATTATCTATAATCTTAATTTTTTAATTAAAAACAAGTCTGATTGATTTAATCTGAAGTATAAATACCGAGACGGTGAATAAATTCCTCTTTACAATAAATGTCTAGTAAAATGTATTGTTTAGGTGCTTGGTGTTTATATAATTAAATACATATTTAATCCTATATGTTTTTTTAACTATATGTACCACCCTCTTTGATCTCAGTGCTATTTTAAGTATTCATAGGTACTGTAGTATAAAACTATGGTTTAGTACTTTGTGAATATTGAAAATAAAATGATACTTTTTATTGAAGTGTTTTTATTATTCTCATTAGTGTGTACAAGGTTTCTTTGGGTTTAGCTTACATTTACGGTTTGTTAATAATCCAGTATTGTAACATGTTCTAGATCTAAGCCTAGAATATAATAAATCTTTATAATGAAAGTCAAATTTAATTCACAGTTTTATTTAGCTTACGTTGGGTTTACACAATATTTTATTTTATGGTCTGGCCATTGGTTATTTCATTATTGCTTATACTAACTTACAAACTAACATTTCATTTTGTGAATGTACAACAATTTTAGGTGATTACTGCATTCATAAAAATAGAATTAGGACTATATTAATAGATATAGTATATTAAAAACTGGCACATTTTTTTATTATAACAGTAAGTAGATAGCTTATGCTTATGACAGTAAAATAAAGAAAAACTAAAACAATACTTAATTAAAAATATGTATAAAATAATAATGTGTTTCATAATGTTTAGATAAGCATATCCCTATTGCTATCTGGAATTGCCTCAATCCTAGTTGCCCTGTGATAACTTGGTGCTCTTATTCACTGGCACCATCTTTTGATAACAAGCATCACCAACATGCTTTAAGTAATGCAATGCATTGCTCCAGGGTTTCATCAGTGAGCATCCGTTAAAAACTCTTCTGGAGATTCAGGATTAGCGCTTCGGAAAGGTGTCATCATTCAAGGCCTTTGAGCATAATCGGTCTCCTGCAAAAAGAAGGATTTCGATTAATAATAATACTGGGCATATTAATATGATGATATGCAGGGCATGTATGAATGTAGTTGAAGCAAAAGAGGTTTGTAAGTCAGAACAGAATGACACTCTATTCTCACTGCCTAGCCCATGATAGTATCATTGTGACAATATGTGCCTATGTAAATTTATGATTGAATGATCATGCTTATTATAAACAGAAGGAATATATGAATATACTCTGAATTATTTTGTGTATTTATTTATTTTTGAATTAATATTAGGTACCTATTTAGCTAAAATACATACCAAGAAGCCAACAGCACTCTATTCTGTATCCTTTCTTATAAAGATTTCTAATAGAGCATTGGTGACTTCATGGAGGCACTTGCTACAAGTCGGTGCGACATATTGCACAAAAAGATTCAATAATTGGTACATTTACGTAAAGAGTCACTTACTTTTAGTTCAATACGAATGGCAATTTTCGTCTGAGACAGGCATGTGAGGGCATAGTTCTTCTAATCTGTTGGAATCCTGCCTTTGTAAAAACAAAATGCGCAATATAATCCTCCTTTGGAAACTGGAATCGATCACTCCTGTCGCGCAAGCGGCGTCTCTTTATTCGTAAGACACTCATGTTCCTTTCTTTTTCCGCAATCCCCATCAAAAACGCACGGGATATGTATTATTGTTGTTTTTATGAAAACAATAAGTTAATTCGGCTGGCAAAAAGATAAACAAACAATGACATACGATTTCAATCACAGATTATACACATAAATGTCTGTCTAGAACTACGTACCAATCTGTATTAAACGGTTTATTAGAAAATGTAGTGCGTTTTTAGACGTATCATAATTCAATAGTACTTTTTAAATTGGTCGAATAGCCAGGTCTTGCACCAACTTCACATTGGAATATATCGATAGGTAAGGTAATGAAATCCTTGTGAAATAAGTTACGTGGTCGCGATTTATCGATAGAGGTAAATTTCAGTTCGCTTGTGTGGTTCTTAAGAACCTGATTTCTAAAAAATTGCGTAATCGCCCTACTGTTCAATATAGCGGTTTTCTGATAACTTTTTTACGTTCTGATAACTGCAAATACAAACAGTGGTTCATTAGAAATGGAACCTTTTCCTATTTTGTAATATTTCTACCGATTCAGAGGTTATTTCAATCTGAATTTCATTGAAATTAAGTTAGGTAATCGCCCTACTGGTTTCCATAGTACAAGCTCTGCTTAGTTTGGGATCAGATGACCGTGTGTGAGGAATAGTGTTGCCAGGTCCCATGTGTCAAATTTCGGAACGTAAGGATAAAATAATCGGGATTTTGGGTCTCAAATCGGGACAGCTGCAAAAAAAATTTTTCATAATCATTTCTCTTATTTTTTTCATGAAAGTCTGATTTTGGTGAGAAAATTTGAAAACAAAAATATTTTTATGAAGTAAGTAGCTTAGTTATTTTCGTTTTTCTTGTCAAAATTATCGAATATAGTAAAGACTCATGAGGTTGGTGAAAAATCGGGACATTTGGCGTCCCGATCAAGGGTTAATCGGGACGTGTCACCAGACCCCTGAAAATCGGGAAGTCCCGCGCAAATCGGGAAACCTGGCAACACTAGTGAGGAATGTCCCAGGATATTTATTTAATCGTACGTAACGAACACCATTTATGAATTTCATCCAATCAGAGCCCACGAATGGTCATCGTCGCGTCGTACCGCGTGCGCGTCATTGGATGAAAATAATTAATGGTGTTCAAAATCAAATCAAAAATTCATTTATTCAGTTTAGGCTCTAGTAAGGCACTTATGTACGTTACATTGGTACATACAGTTGAATTTACCACCGGTTCAGAATACACTTAAACTGAGAATACTCCGGCAAGAAACTCGTTCCGTACTGTTCGTTACGATTACCACGCAATAGCCCGGCTGGTGGAGATTTCGAGATAGCATATGTGTTTGTCCCATAGTAAAAGTTGTTCAGCATGAGTGACCCAACCTAGGTTTCGAAAATATGCCATCTCGAAATCTCCACCCAGTAGGTATACTTTGTACCTGTTTTTTATGCGTCGAATTGCGGTGCAAAAATAAAATATTTTTCTTTCTTTCTTTTCTTTTTACTTTACAACAGGCGTCGCCGTCGTCGGCTTGCTCGGCTGCGACTGCGAGGCACAAGGGAGTGAAACTAACTAGTTTAGTATTTTATTAACCCATTGATTCTCGCGAGGGACGCGCGTCCTATTATAACAATTGATCTCATTGTTACATTTTTAACCGCGAGAACTGCGATGATGATGACACACACAGTTTCTGTTTTTATCTCGTAAATTTATTGAATAATAAAGGTAAGTGGGTACTTAGGTATATTTAATTATTATTCTGTTTACAATTCAAAATACTGATAATCCACAATATTGTACTGATGATGCAGGGACCAAAACTTAAATATCCTTCTCATTGCACGCAATGGGTTGTAGACAAGTAGGGCAAGCACCAGTTGCCACTCCAAAGGCCGGAGGACGACTCCCAGCGCACGCCACAAGCCACTGTCAATATAAATTTTACTATGTTATTAAGTTTAATATGTTTGTAGGTATTATCCACGCAAATTGCTAAAACGTGCGGCCGCCATTTTAGTTACGTCAACCCCGTAGAGTCAAGCCAAACATTTATTAATACATATTACTTAGGTACCTATTATAAAAAAAATATCATCATCATATCAGCCTAAGGATGTCCACTGCTGAACCTATGTTCAGAGGCCTATGCCTCCCCCATTGATTTCCACTTCGAACGGTTTTGGGCCGCTTGCATCCAGCGGCGGCCAGCGACTCTGACCAGGAATCTCGTCCGTCCACCTGGTGAGAGGTCGTTCCGCTTTCCAGTACTTGGTCGCCACTCGAGAACCTTTCTTCCCCATCGGTTATCGGCTCTTTGAGCAATGTGGCCTACCTATTGCCACTTCAGCTTACTAACTCTACGAGCTATGCCCGTCTTTTTCTGTTCTCATTTCGAACCCTATCACGTAGAGAGAGTATTCCGAGCATAGCTTGTTCCATAGCTCGCTGAGTAACTGAGTTTATTTATGCGGCCAGTAGTGAAGGACCACGTCTCTGTTCCGTATGTCATCACTGTAACACGCACTGATTGAAGACCTTTGTCTTCAGACTCTGACGTATTTTGGACGTGAAGATATGCCGTAGCTTCCCGAACGCTGCCCAGCCGAGTTGGATTCTTCGATTGACTTCTTTGTCGAAGTTGTACCTACCTAGTTGGACAATTTGTCTTAGGTAAACATACACGTATACAACGTCGAAAACAGTGCTCCCAACAATCACCGGCATTGGCAGAATATAAACATTAGGCATAATTTTTGTCTTGTCCATATTCATTTAAATGTTTAAAGCTTCCAGCGATTCCGCCATTATGACTAGGGTAGAGGCACCAATAAATTAACGTTTAAGCGTTTTTTCGATCTTTAAATAGCTATAACTCGGTCATTTCATGACATAGGCGCTTGTTGATTTTTTCAATAATACCTTAAATCCTTATTAATTGAAGGTTTAAAGTATTTATATCCTACATCTTCATATATTTAAAAAAAAAATGAAAATGTAAGAAAATTTAGGTTTTACCCCTATAGTTGAACACTGAGCCCTAATTATGAACGTTTTGTACCCAAAAGTTGAACTAACATTTGAGTAGGAGAAGATTCCATAGTAGTTCGTTCATTTAATGGATTAATGAACCATAAAATGAACGAATAATATTCTAAGTGAATATTATTCGTTCAGCTTGAGGCAAATATACCCAAAGGTTGAACGAATAAAATGTGGACCGTTCAAATTTCGACCACCGATCTTAATGGTGATTCTATAGGAAAGTTAGGTTTAAAATAATCAAAAACTATAAAATAATTTGTTCAACTTTTGGTAACTAAGTTCATAAATTTAATAAAATTCATTTGAGTATTTTTGTTTTGGTGTTTAATCGTTAACTTATCGGTTTTAATGGGTATAAAAATTAGACCTTTTTCCATTAGTTGAACGCCGTTCATCTATTGGATCAAGTGAACAAAATTTAATCCATTACTTGAACAGTAAATTTCTCTAAAAAACGGTAAATAATGTAATAATATATATTAAGTTATTGAAAGCAGAATATATCAAGATTTTATTCCAACCAAAACTGCTCTAATATGACATTAATTCTTTCTATACGCTGACAATGTTCTTAAATTTGGAGGGACTTACCGTTATAAGGTTTCCATATAAAACCGATTTTTCGCGGGTAATGTAACATATAAAAATTCACTGCAAGCGCATCTGGGCTGTCATTGTCAATGTTGTTAAGGAATATGGAAGATAAAATATTGCCTTATGGGGAAAAAAATATTGCAAATATGTAAATTTAGGGATTATATTATATTTTTTTAATTTTCGGTCGATCGTTCATCTATTGGGGGTCGGTCATCTTTTGGTGCCACTACCCTATATCATCGGCAAATCGAAGGTGACTGATGTGTTCACCATTGATGTTGATGCCATATCCCTTCCAGTCCAAGAGCTGGAATACATTCTCCAAGGCAGTGGTGAAGAGTTTCGGGGAAATTACGTCACCCTGTCTTACTTCTGCAACTGGATCGGTCTCGTACTCTCTGTACCCGAATTGACATGGTGGCTTTGCTGTGCAAGCACCTCAACACTTTGGTATAGCGATAGTCGATTTGGTCTGGTCAGTTGACTTTGACCAATAGACAAGTCTCTTGCGAACACTTTTGAACATTTGTTCTGCTTTATTGCCTCTTCGATACATGATGTACTATAGAGGTGTAAATCGTGACGCATTGCGTTTGAGACCTGCCTATTTAAATTCGGCTGTATCAGCTGAAGACTGTAACTTCATTTCATGTCGTCGCTTCATGAGTTTGAGAGAGTCTCATCCGAGAGATTTTGGGTTCTATTCGTGCGGTAGGTCTTAAGGCGGCCCTCTGTGGCCGGCGCAACTTCAACGCGAGCATAGTCTAAAAGCTTGTTGTTTCATCCAACGTAATGTTTGACTGCGAATAAAGAGAGATAGCATCAGAGCCGTCGGTTATCAGTCGGTAAATTCCGCTGATCACTCGCGGCCGCTTCGCTAGGTCGTAATTCATGATTTCGCATTCATAAAACTTGTTCCAGGAGTATACTTCTTGAGAAAAAATCTTACAAGTTTGTGAAAAAAAAGTTAGTTATTTAGAATCTCCAATAGATTTGCAAGCCTGGTATCTTAATGTTTTCTTTACTTTTACAATTTATAGGTACATTAGATATGGCCAAAGTTCAGGCAAAAACGCTGTTTTTCGGAGGCTTTGACTGAATTTGTTTCACACTTTTTTTTAATTACGCCAAGATACAAGGCTAGATATAGTACACAAGATACTAATTTGTTCAAAATATCTAACGAAAAATGTTTAACAACGCCATAATAAGTACAGGGGTTTTGTATGAAAAGTATGACGAATTGAGTCCTCTTAAAGAACTTAGATCCTACCGCATGGACAGTTTCCACGAGCCTGTTGTTTATATCGTCCACCGTCACGCAATTATCCAGGCATTGGAAGCGATCATGAACTTCGAGCTGAAAGTTTTCAGGGTCTTGGATATATGCAGATTGGGGCCGGATTGTAGACTTTACCAGACGACATCTTTCCACCGAGATGTTCAGAATCAGTTTGCCTCTTACTAACCGGTGATCGTTGACGGTCTTAACCCAGATCATCACTGAACATTGCGCCGCTTTGTCGTTAAGATAAAGTCTATCTCGTTTTTGGTGGATCCATCGGGGCTACTCCAGGTCCATTTCCAGTGCGGCCGCTTTTTGAAGAAGTATTTCATCATAAAGACTCCCTCCAACTCTATGAAGTCGGCCAACCGTTGCCCCCTAGGGTTCCTCTGCCCAATTCCAAACTGCCCCACTCTCAGGTCATCGTTATTCCTAAGCTTAGCTTCGCATTAAAGTCCCCCATCATACCATATAGTGAGTTTTAGACGCATGTATGGCTCGTGAGATATCCTCATTAAATGTCTCTATCTCGTCATCTGGGTGTGATGAGGTCTGAGCGTATACCTGAATTACCGTCAGCGAATACCGTTTGGTAATTCTGAGTATCAGGGACACGACTCTCAGTGAGACACTCTCTATCCTCACTTTATTCTTGATTAGGGGCCTGCGGATAATAAACCTGACACCACCCTGTGACATGTGATCACCCACCTGGTAGTAGAACAGGTTACCAGATTTGCTGGGGTCAGCTACTCTTAAATAAATGGTTATTTTATGGCTAAATGATTGAGATAAATGTTGGTCTTTCTAAGCTCTACATACTGTAGTAAGTTCATTTTATTTATCTCTTATAATTACTTCGCATTCTTCTTGATTACAAAACATCGAAATTTTTCTACTATTTTTGAATAAACTACTGGAAGAAATTCTTTAAATAATGTTAAAAACTACATCAAAATGGTTCTGCTTACCTACCTGAAATAAACAGGTTCTATGAAAGTGAACTCCACACATGGCATTTTGGCATAGCGGCTGAGGCACACCAGGCTCGTCAGGTAATTCTGAACATAGACATATGCCGCATGTAGGTATGTCCGATATAAATTCATCTGCTTCAATCATATGTGGGGATTTTCTTGAAGGAAGAGGGAAATTTGATAAATCTGAAAATGATGTAAAATTACCCACTGTTAATAAAATATAGCCTGATAACTGTCACATAAATCTTAGATAATTTTATTATTCAAGCAAAAAGCATAAATACAATGAAAATATTTATAAATAGGATAATAATTGCAGAGATCTACTGATCATACATCATTTGGAGTTTCCTTTTTTGGCAAGTTTGTAGCATAGGGTGTATGCCCAAGTAACACAGGAAGCATTTTAACAAACGAATAGTAAACTTATGTATGTACAACTTAAGGTTCGTATAAACTCTTATATAAGCTCACCGAACATCTTGACGCTTTATATAGGCATTTCAAAACCATTAAGATGCTTTACATTATATAACGTTTGGATAGTGGTATATCAAAATGATTTTGTATAGCCTTTAGTTTTTGTGCAGCAAACCACAAAGCAGCTGTACAGCTTTCAGCTGTGTTTAGTGCGTTTGGACCTACAATAGCATTTTTAAGTAATAAATAAATGCTTAATGCTGTTTAATAGCATAATCCTGAAACATTATAATAAATGTAAATCCGCTATACAGCTTTCAGCTGTTTTAGTGCCTTTTGTTGTGTAATAGCATTTTTAAGTGGTACATAAATGCCTAGTACTGCTGAACAGCATAAACGTGAATCAATGTAATGCTTGCATTTTTAAAGATCAATTGAGTTCTGATATACAGCTAACAGCTCTTTGATCAAATACACGTGAGTTATTGTAATGCGTCAAGCAGTATTTACATTAATTTTACTGTATTCGTAAAACCATTTGTCGGCCATATTGGGGAAAAGCACAATATTATATATCAACAAAATATCAATCACAATAATATAGCCTTGTTAACTGAGTGATATTCAAAGAGGTACTCGAATGAAACAACCTATTTACTTTATTTCTTTTTTGTTGACTGCACCATCGTTTTAAAAAGGCACGCGCAGGAATAGTTATGTAGATAATGCATTCACAACAAGCAACACTTTTTATCAACTCTTGGCGAAGGGATTCAACTCGTAAAACATTCTGAAATGGGTTTTATTGTTTTGCTCAAGGATCCCCAAAATTACGTTTAAGTAATAGCAGTATTTCAGTCTACATAAATGCTACTGGTATACCGATGAACCCATATAGAACTACTTTATAGACAATAGCACAACAGTGGTTCATCAAAAGTCTTCTCTCTGGCCTCTGGCTTAATAATTACTCCGTGTGACTATTTATACTGCTGGCGGCATTAATTAAGTGGTGTGAAAACTACCTAAAAAATCGAGCATATAACGTCAGGATAAATAACACTAACAGTGGACCAGTTAAAGTAACTGAGGGCACAGCTCAAGGTTCCGTATTAGGTCCACTGCATTTTCTGTCATACGTAAACGATATGTGTAACTGCATTAACCACTGCACGTGTTACCAGTTCGCAGACGATACATGCTTAGTAGCTTATGACAAAGATCCACTAAAAGCTCGTGATGTATTACAGTCTGACTTTAATGTCCTTGCAAAATGGTGCCATGACGCTGGTCTTGTCTTGAACTCAAATAAAACTATAATGTTAATTATAAAATCTCCATATGTTCAAAATCATCAACCAATAAAAGGTATAGTATCCCACGACCACAAATGTCTACACGAGAACAATGCCGTATGTAACTGTCCGTGCGTAGAAGTTGTAGACACCATGACGTACCTTGGGTTACAAATAGATCGTAAATTTAATTGGAAATCGCACATTGAATATGTTTGCACAAAACTACGACAGTTTCTAGCTAATATAATTATAATTAAGAATCGTATCCCCTACAAAGTTAAATTAATGTTATACAACTCTTTGGCTGAATCGTATATACAGTATGGGCTCAGCAGCCACGGCCGAACTTACAACAC
The DNA here is from genome assembly GCA_951394255.1 of Polyploca ridens. Lineage (NCBI taxonomy): Eukaryota > Metazoa > Arthropoda > Insecta > Lepidoptera > Drepanidae > Polyploca > Polyploca ridens. The sequence goes on along the minus strand of OX596256.1, from coordinate 8,338,762 downwards.
CTATCTAAATCAAATTTATAAATTGCAAGTAAAAATTTTGAAAAATATTGTATCAAATAAAACCAAATACCAGTTCCTTAATGATGATATTGGTCTCTTCAAGCATTAAGTTTTCACGAAACTTATATACAAATTTACAGTAAACTACATTGCGCAGATATTTGAAGGCATGAAATAGCAAAAGAGGCAAAAACTTATCCAGAAATATAAATGTTGTTTTGATGCAAACAAATATGGTGTCATTCACTCAGTTTTAATCGTCTTCGTCCATATTATATTGCGAGACAAGGTAGTTATATTACATTGTTAATTGTATTATAAAATTTGTTCCGTGGTATTAGAGATGTTTTTCCAATGATATTTAAGCTCTAACTGTGAACACTTAAATAGCTTCAATAATTCTTTTACTACACTCTAATGCTAGTCTAATACTTTTGTAATGCAATTAACATCTTCATTATCAATAATATTGTTAGTATAATGCATCTGTAATGCGACTGGCAACTTCATTGACCGTAATAATGCTTCCTTAATGCGATTGACAATTTCCTTGACCACAATAATTCTTCCTTAATGCAATTGGCAATTTCTTTGACCACAATAAAGCTAATATAATGCGCATGTAATGCAATTAAACAGCTATTGTGAACCTATTTAGGATCTATAGTTGTATAATTTGTGCCCAAATAAGCATTACAGTAGCTGTATAAACGTTTGTAATGTTACTATACAACTAATTCAAAATGCTAAAACGATACAAAAATGCTGCCGTTATACTGCTTTGATGTGTTACTTGGGTGAAATATTTTTCAAAATTCCTCCCAAAAGTTTGGAAGATTTTAGTATGGAGCCTGGCATTCCTATAATTCCACAACCCTTTTTTTATTTATTTTATCAAAATGGCGTCGCATCCACATATAATTTATATAAAAATCTTTAGTTGATATCAATGCAGTCAAGAAAAATGTTGTGTCAAAACCAAAAAAAGTGCTTTTTCAAACTTGTTTTTTTTTGTTTTATGGTATAGTTGGTATATTGGGTATAGTTGTAGTCATTAATTTTGCATAAAAATTAAGTATTATATTTTCATTTTTCTTAATATTAAAACATTCATTGCTTAAAATTTTTTTATTTATTTATTACATTTTTCAAGAGCGATCAAGTTGAAGAAGTGAAAGGCACAATTAATTGTTATGAAATTTGGCACGCAGGTAACCTATGGCAGACCTAGGCTACTTTTTATCCCAGGAATGCAAGTGAAATGGCAGTGGATAGTTAACATAATATATTTATTCTTACCAAATACAGTCATGATGTTTTCGACAATATCTTTATCATGATCCCAATTTAAAAGTCCTACTTGTAGCTTATCATGCCACAGTTCAGATTGACCTACGAGATGAATATTTGTTGCCAAGCCATCTGGGGTTACTTCCACATGCAGCCATGTTCTGCCATCTGCATCAAATCAAATATTGCATAAGTGATAGATTGGAACTACCTTACAGAAAAGCTAATCTGCTTATCATAAATTTGAACACACCAAGGAGTATTCTTCTGTAATCTTCCTTAAATGATGGATTTAGTGGCTCCATAATTGTACAAAATCTGTCTATACGCTCTAATTCATAAAAATAACAAGATAAGTCATTGACATACTTAGTTAAAACATTTACAATCTCTTCTATGGAATTATACTCTCTGTCCAATATAGGTGAATGAGGCAGCTTTACCGAGGCTATTGCAATCTTCTTGGGACCTTTGTATTGAATAAATATTTCATGTTGTCTAAGGCCGTTACTATCCTGAACAACACATTTCATGTCCCTCAATGTTTTACCAAAATACACTGACGTATTTCCAAAACTTATGAGCTCCCTTAATTCATTTATTATCTCGATATCTACAAGGTCTTCAGAAACTGAGTTCATTTTGTGGGTATATTGCAACAGCGACTGTAAATGATCTAAGAGTAACGACAATTTGTCGTACTTTTTACTTTTGAGATCTAAAATGATTTCTAATGTATTCATGTTATTTCTATGTTGAAAAGTTGTAGTAAATCGGTAAAATAAATAGATTTTATTTCAAGCTAGTACCGGTAAGAGTCACTTCACTTCACTTCTTAATGGGGTTGGCAACTGTCAAGTGGCGCTACTAAAGTTAGTACCCATAACATTGCATTTTTGTATGGACTAATCTAAGATTGTATTTATTTAAATAAAATGACGCGCTGTATAGTTTCAAAATGCTCTGAAATAGGAATACATCATTTTCCTAAGGACCAGAAAATTCGAAAGCTGTGGCTGAAAGCAATCCGTCGGGAAAAATTGATTCCTACAAATAGTTCGAGGTTATGTCGAAAACACTTTATAGAAAGTGACTATCAAAAAATCAGTAAATACACCGGTAAGCGGGTTCTAAACAAAGATTTACATTCACGCCTTTTCTAAATAGAGATATTTTCACCTTCTGCTTCAAATTACCATGTCTATATAAATAGTTAGTTGTTATGCTAATAAGTTATTATTTTACAGGAGTTGAACACCAACATAAACATCTGAGGAAAGGTGCTGTGCCATCCATTTTTTCATGGAACACACCACTAGTGTCTGAGGAGGTAAAAGCAAGAGAACAGAGGCTACAAGCACGCAACCTTAAGAAAAGCCTTGATTATAATTTGCCTTCAACTTCCCAATACTGTGACGAGATGGTACCTCTTGAACCAGATTTATTGCCCGTTGAATGCAACAGCCAAGAAATTGATATCGAGACTATTAAGTCCCAATCTCAACCTGTTCTTGATAGAACAAAAACTTGTAGTACTCAAACATCTAACATATTAAGATTATTTTCTTCTGAACTATTGCTTGCAGATGATGAGACAGTTCATTTTTATACGGGGTTGGAAACATCAGCAAAATTTTCATTAGTTTTTAGTACACTTTTGCCAATGGCTAATGATATCAAATATCGTTGGAGCCGAGTAGTTGGCTTGTCAGTAGATGATCAGTTTCTTATGTTGTTAATTAAGCTTAGGAGAAATACCACTGACTTTGAACTTGGTAAAATATTTGGTGTTAGTAAAACTGAAGTTTCCAACATAATAGTGACTTGGATTAATTTTGTCGGTGATATCTGGAGCTTGATTGATATTTGGCCTAGCCGTGAATTAATAAACTTTTATATGCCAGACAGTTTTAGAAAGTACCATCCTACTACAAGGGTAATTGTAGACGGAACTGAAATAGCTATACAAAAGCCTAGCCAGCCAGATGACCAAAAAGCCTCGTTCAGTACATATAAGCACAAAAACACTCTAAAATTCTTAGTTGGTGCCTCACCAGGAGGATTGTTAACATATTATTCTAGTGCATATGCTGGATCTGTGAGTGACCGACAGATAGTAGAACGCAGTCAGTTATTGCAAATATGTGAAGAAGGAGACAGCATCATGGCTGACAGAGGTTTTAATGTGCAAGATTTGTTTGCTTGTAAGGGGATAGGAATAAACATTCCTAGTTTTTTAAAAGGGAAGTCCCAGATACCAGGTGTGCAGCTAAAATTAGACCAAAAGTTAGCTAGCCAAAGAGTTCATATAGAGCGACTAATAGGACTAACTAAAACTTATTTAATATTAAAAAATGAACTTAACCATTTTTATGTTCCTTTAGCATCCAAAATTTTTTCCATATGTGTCATGCTTTGTAATTTTAGGGAAGGAATTGTAAATAAAAATAAATAATATGCTTATGTACTTACAAGTTTTATTTAATCATATTTTCATAACTATAATAAATATATTTCTGGAATAAGGCTACCTTAAAAAACTTATCATAGAAAAAATTCAATTTCTGAATCATTTCATTAATGAAATAATTGTCTCTTTCAACATACACAACTTTCATGTCTTTAAATGTGTAGATAATTAAATTACAATATGTTCTACCTGAGCAATACAACTGCCCTTGCACCTGATAGTAATAAGGGCATGTTTTTTTTAGCACAAGTGTTTGGTGTTGCTCTTCTAAGAAGGGAATAGTTGTGGGGTTAATTTCTCGAAAGCGACTAGTATAGGGGCATTTAATTTCAATTATAGTTTCAGGTCCTAATAACCCATCTGGAGACGCAGCAAGATGTGGTTTTTCTTTTGATATAAAAATGCCACATGGTGCTATAACTAAGTCATATTCTAAAGAATACTTATTTAATGCAATGCTTTCATTTAGTATGCCATGGCTTGTAGCTCTTGATGCAAAAGGCTTCCTGTTTAATATCTCCCTTGCATATCTTTGCATTGTAGTAGGCTTCAGATGGCAAATTGTGTGAAAATTACTAGCCGTAAGCCTATGGGTTCTATAATAATTCCATTCAGAACACACGTTCTGGCCGATTGTATCATATTGAATGCGTTCAATTTCCTCATTACTTACATCAATCAGTTTTAGTTCTCTTAATACTTTTATCTTTGGATCATCCATTGTATAATGATGGTCATTTTCTAGTGCATATGGGTTGGCAGGTGCAAACAATTGTTTAAATGGCATATGGGAATTAGGAAAATTTATTATTAAATTTCTTACTCTTACATTATAATTACCTTTATTTATATTTTTAATAGGATAGGGCTCGAATATTAAATTATGTTTATTTTTTCTTTTGTTCATCTTTTCTGCCTTTACAGGAGTTCCCATGTAGATTTTTTTTGGCACATGAAACTGCTGTAACTTTTGTGTGCATACTTCCATTAGTAATATTGCTTTTTCACGTACCATATGCTCTATTCCAAGTAAAAGAACTGCAATATGCTTACAAGTTGCATTATTGCCACTTCCTGCTGGACATTCACAGTGAGATTCTTCAGGATTTCCATTTTCACTTAGTTGTATGTCAACTTCGTACTGCAGATTTTTCATAGTTTTCCGACAATAACCTTTCAAAAAGGTATTATCACCAACAACAGATGATCTTGCCATCAGTAAATGTCGTGTTTCATACAACTGTGTTGCAATCTCCATTTTTTTCTGGGTGCTGGAAAATAATGAATTACATGTAGTAAAATACAAGTCTACTACAATAACAAGATTTCTTATGAATTTTGATCCTTACTAGCTCAAATAATGCCGTATCATTGTCTTATCCAGGGGTGGAAGAATAGTGTTACTATTTATATCCCGATATGTCTCTTTCATCGGTAACTGCATTACGGGATCTGTGTCGTCAACGTGTTCAGCACGTCCAAAATTAAAATTCTTATCATAGAGCTCTAATCTGAAACAAAATACATAGTAATTTATAATCATAAAACAGAAAATCAAAACATAACTTCTACGACCCGAATTACATTAAAATCAGAGCATTCATGAAATAATTTCCTGTCATAATTCATTTTAGGATCTAAACTGCAAATTCTAAGGTTTATTGAGTAAAAAATAAGAGAAAGAAATACAAATTCTCTGTACCTTTCAACAAGGTCTGCTTTTTTCCCACTCAAGGAGGCACCTCGTTTTTTAAGTTCTTCTTTCAGTTCTTTGATCCGCCAGTTGGAATACATGTTGTTTAGAATATGGTTCACTTGATAGCACTGAGAGAAAAGCGTCTTTGTGTCACAAAATGGCTACAAATCACGAATAAAAAAACAATGCTAAAGCTTAGCATCATCACAAAAAAATGACATGGGAACTAACTATTCTAGCGCCATCTGAGATTAGCTTTCACCGGCCAACCCCATTGAATGGCACCAGATGTGTATAATTTACACAATTCCGCCAGTGTCAGGGTTATAGAGGATACACGAAGGAGTCATCTATGATCTCAAGATTTTTATGACATTTGGTGGGCAGTGCTGCCAGCCAACTGCAACTTGACTGCAACCAGTGTCTCCATATGTAAATCGGCATTTACCGTGTTGCAAAGGTAAAAATACCGTGTTGTTAGGCAAAATTACGGTGGATTTGCTTAAATTGTACCGTGTAAATTACCGTGTAATTTTTTAAAGGATAAAAACAATAATATAACCTAGATACCGACTGCAGCGTCATCTGCCGGGCTGATTTGTGAATGTAAACCATCCAGGGCGCCACCCAAACGCATACAAAAAATATCATTCAAATCGATCCAGCCGTTTAGGAGTTCAGTGACAAACACACGTACAGTAGAATTAACTCCCTGGATGGTTTAGTTAGGGTAGGGTAGCACTACGCGAACGAAGTTGCACCGGGCAGCAGGTATATCATATAAACCTAAAAAAATGAGCTAATATTCAATAAAAAGAGAGCTATAGAGCTAAATACTATTTTTTTAGAGCTGACAATGTTGAAATTGAGCTAAATTTAGCTCTAAAAGAGTTAAGTTGGTAACACTGTTCCTGTATGTTTAAATAAGGGCGAGAATAGATTGCCGAGGTTTGGTAGATTTTTCTATGTGTGAGTGGAGATAGAAGTTTTGATAACCTGGGATTCCCGGTAACCAAGAGCAGTGTTGCCATTACAAAATACTTATGTTAAGTTCACTGAGATTCGTTTTACGCAGTATTTTTTTTAAATACGGTGACATATGACACGGTAATACCTTATTACCTTGACGGTAGATTAAGACCAGATTACGGTGTTTCTACGGTAATTACCGTGTATATGGAGACACTGACTGCAACTGCTAGCCAGTGTAGCCAGTAGATGGCCACATGGCTTATAGTAGCTTTGACTATTCATAAGTGCCTGAGAAGGCCTATTTGAATGAATAAATTATTTCATTTCATTTCATTATAAGACCTTATTATATTATCCCCTACGCTGTTCAAACGTCAAGTTATGGAAAATCAAAACTTTTATATAATATTATATATCTGTGTATAAGACACAGTAAGACATCTTGCTAAAAATAAGCACCCAGGCATAAAGGTATTATCAGATAAGCACTCGAGGTACAGGTAACTGCAGACATTCTAATCTGGCGCTATTTGCCTATGACAAGCGACTGAAGCGGCTAACTAGAAATCTGCTCACCTTAAATCGTAAGGACCTACGATGACTCTCCACTCCACTGATCTCCACTGATGGGCACTCTCCAGTATACAATAGTAGGTAGTATTTGGGGGGCTTGAGCTTTCGGTGAAGGATAACATCGTGAGGAAACCATAGCACGGTGATAGGGTAATTTGTAATACGTAATACCCACGAGCCAGCTACCATCCTCAAGTTGAAAATCTGTCTCCAAGCACCTATCGCTGTGTTCTGACAGCTGCACTTGAGACCCAGTTCCTTCTAGGCTTTGTGTGCTTACCACCTTCGGCCACATCATCACTTGCCATGGTGAGATTGCAGTCAAACACAGAGTGGTTAGCCGAGTTACTAATAAAAACCTTAGACCCTGTCCAGAAGAAGCGACTTCGCCGCGCTCGCGCGTATTTCGAGTCAAAGTATGGGGGGAAGTGCACGCGATTTACGCGCGTATTTTAAATTCGCGCGAGAATCGCGGCAATTTCGCCCTTTGGACAGGCACTAAGACCCTGTCCAGAAGTAGCGATTTCGTCGCGATTCTCTCGCGTGTATTACGTGTCAAAGTGCCTGTCCGGCAGAGGCGAAATCGCGGCGATTCACTCGCGCGAATGCATTACACGCGTTGGTGGATACTGGGAGCCAATACATTGAGCCTAAAGCATCTCGCGATTTTAAAATACGCGTGTAAATTGCGTGCACTTCCCCCATACTTTCACTCGTAATACGCGCGAGTGAATCGCGGCGAAATCGCCCCTTCTGGACATGGTCAAAGTATGGGGGAAGTGCACGCGATTTACGCGCGTATTTTAAAATCGCGCGATGCTTGTGGACGCAATTTATGGGCTCGCAGTACCTCACCAACGTGCATTGGCGCGAGTGAATCGCCGCGATTTTGCCCCTTCTCGACAGGCACTTAGTGACATGCACGACTTCTAACGTGTAGCGGTTAGTTGTTTTGAATTTGTGGTCGGAACAAATCAGTTTCAAACGGGTTTAGTATATAAGTAGGAATGCAGCTTATTACTAGATTTGTTAATATTGGTAATCAAAAAGGGTTTCAGTACCTACTACAAAACTTGTTGCGATTTCTCTTGTCCATATTTCATTCATAACAGAAAAAACTCTTACGACGCGTACCGCAAATTAAGTTACCTATCTATTGTTCTGTTTGCGAAAGCGGGACTATTTAGCCCTCACTGGGGACAGCGGGACAGACAGCCTGAAAGCAGGACGGAGGGAGTATGGTGTGTCCCCGTGTCGTGTGTAAAGCAAAATAAGCGAGGAGAACCCTGCTTAAAAAAATCTGGCTAATGACTTAGTCAGCATTCTTCACGCAAAAAGGGCCCACTCCAGCGGCTTACTTACTGAAACAAGAGCCCCGAACAAATAACAAGTAACTGAACGTAAATGAACCGAATGTCCCGTTTTGAGTCACAAAAAAATGGTCACGTAAATGGTCAAGTAAACTATGCGCGGGAGGTGTAGTGTAGGTAGCGTGACATTGTCCCCTCCTCCTCTCGCGTACCGAAGACCGCAGACTATAACGAAAGATATACACTAACAAGCCCCTTTGCACATTATAAGAAAATTTCTTATGTCTTATCAGACACAAAAACAAGACATAAATTGTATGGGCGTGTCTGATCCGACATTTCCTGTAATATGTACGGTCTCAAATAACATCCAATGCGACTGATTTCTTATAAGACAAGAATTTTTCTTATAATGTGCAAAGACTAACCGTGCCTTGCGAGCCCTCGCGCGATAGTTATAATAACAAATAAAAACAAATAGTAATAAAACTTCAATCTTTTATTATATAGCCGCTATTAGCGGTAGTCGACATGATGATTGAGCGTTTAGACCTAAAGCTAAAAACTATTACCTATTTTTAAAACAACGCTAAAATAACCACACGTGAAAAGCAATCACTTCCGGTTATACCTATACATTTATATAGGTAGGTACTTACTTAAATAATTAAACAATTCTCAATCAAGCGGAAATATATTTTCTTTGTTAATAATTTAGTAAATAAAAACAAGCTGATTAAAATTGAAGACTACATTTTTATTACCTTAATATTTGTACCTATATCTGGGAAATGTAATACCTACTATTATTATTTAAAAGTCATTAGAAAAATGTCTATGGGTGGATAAGCAATGTTATATTTAACTAGCTGTCTCCCGCGGTTTCACCCGGACGCTCCTCGGACGCCCTATAAACTAGGACAAATCCGGGGAAACCCGGACAGATGACGGAAATATTGGAATCAGACTGGTAGTTCCCGAGATTAGCCCGTTTAAACAAACAAACAAAAAAACTCTTCTGCTCTATTATATTAGTAAAGATGGATAAACTATTATGTAAGATAAAAACAATGTCTATTGTAAGGATACTCAGTGTATCAATTCACATGACACCATACATTTCTACATGAAAATCTATTAAGTACCTACCAGTCCATCAAGTTAGTTGTTAATAACATATCGTAGTGTTGCGAGATCGGAGGATTGAGTGAGAGGAGATTGACTTCACACAATAGGTGAGGTAAGTACATCCAACGTAATAAAATACTTTGGATATAGATACCGCAGATATCCTTTACTGAGATCCACCGTCCCTATATAACTGTCACATTACTTGAAAGACTAATCTACAATACCTATTAATAGCAGTGTCAGTAGTAGATAGGACTTACATACATAAATTTATTAATTTAAAAATTCTGAAACTGCACCTTTAAAAAGTTCATTATAAAAAAAATACTTCATAACACAATAAAATTAAAGTAAATTCCTATGAACTATAAAGAATGGGTAAAAACTTTTTACAATTTACAGTAATCAATCATGCATAAAAATATTCAAAAAAAATGTCATAAAATTCCTCTTTTATGTCTATTCAGGTCTGACCAGCTTCGTTTCAACCTTGGCCATGTCATCATCTCGGTGCAATTGAACTTTAAGAATCGAGAAAACCCGAATAACTTGTTTTATTTCTGGAAGGTTAACTTGTTTTACTGCACTCCATGTCAATTCCATTATTGATAATTTTGTACCCCCTTCATTTTTAATACATTTGTACTCTCCGGGAAAATCCTATAAATAAAATTAAGTAAATGAATACTTCCATTATCATCAGTTATTTACTAAATATGACATGCAATGATTATAAATAACTTACATTATTAAAAAATATTCTTCTATTCAAGCCCATAGCCACAACAATGACATCTATGTACTTTTCTCTTACTTCAACTACAACAGCATCAGTCAGAAAGGGAGAATTTAACTCTATGTACTTTAGTGTATACAATTCGGTAGACAATTCACCAGCTTTCTTTGCATTATATTTTTGCTTATTACATTGTGCTGCTATCATATGAACTTTGTCAACTTCCCATTTTGGTGATTCTCTGTAATTTAAACTTGCAGCCAATAGTCTGAAACATACACACCATTATGTTACTATAACGATAAATTAAGTTATTCTAATACAGGATGGGCTAAAGTTGAGGGGGGGGGGGGCTGAACCACCCTTATTGTCACATAAATGATGTGTTACCCTATTAATAAAAATATAATTTTACATATAAGTACATACAAAATTTATTTACCTGTGGACCATAATGTCAGCATAACGTCTAATGGGACTTGTAAAGTGTGTATAGAGAGGGACATTTAAAGCATAATGCTGGAAATCTTCTTCACCTCCACCAGCACAGAAATATCTTGCTCTAGTCATTGGTTTTGCACATAGCATGTTTAGAACCATAGCTTTGCCTCTGTCAGTATTTTCAGGCCCTACATGAGGTAACAATGAGCGATGCAAATCACCAGCTGAGGTGATTTCTAATTCTATACCCATGGGCTTCAAGGACTTAGCTAGCTGCTGTAGCATGTAACCACTTGGTTCAGGATGGCATCGTAAAAATGCCAATGTAGGATGGTCATCATGAATTCTTTTAGCAACAGACATGTTCGCAAGTAACATAAATTCCTCAATAAGCTGATGGCTCTCCTTACTCTCATAAATCCAAAAGGAATCAGGCAGCCCATTCCCTGGACTTAAATGAAAAGCTACTTTGGGTTGATCAATTCTCAAAGCTCCATTTTCAAATCTATTCTTCCTGAATTTAGCAGCAATATTTCCAATAATTTTTACAGTTTTGCTTACATCTTTATATCCAAACCCATTGTATGTTTCTGGGAAGTTGGCTTCAGCATTTTCATTATCATCCAATATGGCTTGTGCATGATCATAAGACAGTTGTGAACAGGACTGAATAACAGTTTTAGAAAACCTATGGCTTAACACTTGTGCATCTTTTGTTATTTCCCAAAATACAGAAAATGCGAGTTTATCAACACCAGGGAAAAGGGAACACAACATGCAAAGTTCATCTGGCAACATGTGATAAGCTCTTTCTACTAGATAAATAGTTGTAGCTTTTTCTGCAACCTTCTCATCCAGTATTGTATTTTCTGTTAAAAAATGAGCTACATCAGATATGTGAACTCCTATTTCATAGTTGCCATTTTCAAGTTCTCTACATGAGATGGCATCATCAATGTCACGACAATTGGATGGATCAATGCTAAAAATACACAACTTTCTGCAGTCCTCTCTAAGCTGTATTTCTTCTTCAGGTATAGTGTAGTCCAGGCGAGGATATAGATGTCTTACTTCAGGTCCAAAAGGTGTGATATCCAAGTCTGTTTGAACCAAAATAGCCTTTGATTCTGCCATCATGTCTCCTGATTGTCCTATATTACAAATAATTTGCCCTACAGCAAATCGAGTATCAGACCAGTCTACAATTTTTGCCAAAAATAATGTATTTTCATAGGCACCAGAATCCTGATAGAAGTTATCAGGCCAGCAAGTAAATGGTATGTTAAGTCTTGGAATTCTATGATCACGAGGTACAAATAATGCCTTTTGCCTATTCTTATCTGGCATTAATTTTAGAATACCAATACAAGTTCTAGTGTGTATTTTTTCTTTAATAAATACCACCTTTCCTTTTTTTTGTTTATTTTCTTCATTAGTATCTTCATTATCACTATCAACTAACTGTACCACTACAACATCACCTTCCAAAGCACGATTACGATTTTGTAATCCATCAATGAGAATGTCTTGTTCACTGCGATCACTACTTGAAACATACGAATGTTGAAATTGTTTTGGATTTATTCTCAAAACACCTTGCAGTAAAATATTTTTACTTAAGCCTTCTTCCATTTCTTCGGCAGTTAAGTACTTTTCAAATGTTTTATCTCCATTACTATCTGACTTCTTATTAGGTTTTCTTCTATTGTTTTTTGGTAAATTCTCATTAACAATATCATTCCTTGGATAAGCATGTTGCAATTTGTATGACTGACTCAGTAATGGATGCTGCATAATGTTTTGTAAGAATCTTCCAGTGTTAGGGTCATATTGCAATATTGGTGTGTTTGGATTACTCAAAGACTTTGGCTTGTGTGATAGTGGAAATACAGGTGTATTTGGAACACTAGCAGCGAGCTGAGCATTCTGATACAGTTCTCTTTGCTGCTCCATGTAAAGATATTGAAATTGTGGGTGATGGCTCATATTTTCTAAATACTTCGAACTAGTGCTAGCATACAATGGGCTTATCTGTTTCATAAAAAGGTCTTGCACTGAACTAAATTCATTAATTCCTTGATAACTGGAGTGTGCTTGAGATGTTTGTGGCATTAGGAAATTTATTGAGGGTAACTGCAACTGTTTAAGTCTTTCTTTCTTTTTCGCATTTTTTCTTTTCGGGTGCATGGGACTATTATCTTCTTCTAGATCGTCGCCCTCGCTATTTATAACCAGGTTTTGACACTGGTTTGATACATCATTTATAGTTGAATTTGTATATGTCCGAGTAGGGATCATTCCATCCTGAGCTTGCTTGTGCCTGGATATTGATGGATGCTTTGGAGATTTTTTAGGCAAGAATACTGCTTTATTTTCCTTTACCTTGTTGTTCTTTGAACGAAAAGGCTGCGACGTGGATTGTTGTGCAGTTGATGGCTTACTTAGGTCAACACTTCTTTCCGATATGGTATCCCGTAAATTTGACATGATGAATCCTACAAAATAAACGAAAGATAGACTAATATAAACGATTTACACCATTTGACAAAAAATTTGGTTGCATTACAGATGTGAACGAACTACAATAGTTTTCTTTAGTTCCACTTTTATTCAAGTAAATCCATAGTAAATCGAATGAAATCAAATCAATTCTCATTTTTTTTTTATTAATTTATTCATGACCATGGATACAAAGTCCTTCAGTCGCATACATTTTATTTATAATGGTGCCGATTCTGTTGTAAATCGCACTAAACTAATTTTAGTGACATCTCATCTCTTTCTTACGAACATTATTGAAAAAGGATAGAACATATTTTAAGTTGTCAAATTAATCTTTGCCGTCTTATTTTGCGTGTATTTAGGCGTAACCGCGATAGACGGCGACTAAATTTATATTGAAAACAAGTATTGGACTAATTTGACAGGACTAAATTTCTTACATCCTTTTCTTATGTTCTTTGTTAGAAAGAGACATAGTGACATTAAAATTAGTTTAGTTGTGAGCAACAGAATCAGGGCCAATATCACTTTAATATAGTCCGCACATTCACTTTCACATAGTCCGCATGATCAGTCACCGTCCAGTCATGTTTTAGTAAAATGGTGGTCATTGTACTATAACTTGTCACGGACTTTTTGAGACAACTTGTAAAGTCACGATACACATATTCATTTTATTTCACTTCACTGGTGCACATGAATTGATATTTATTGGATAAAATACCACCGATAATATGCAATAAAACTCAAAATACACGAATTTATGAAAATTAAAATGAAAACATAACGTCACTCTGCAAGTTCCCGCCAAAAAGTCGATTCCCCGCGTCAGTGCTGTCAATTCCCCGAAATTCCCTGAAATGATATTTTTGGAATAAAAACACTGTTTTATACAAAAATTTGTTTAATATACTACTAAAGCTTTTATTAAATAGGTATTATACCTTAAAACAAAATTAACTTTTACATCTACTGACAGACTACATCCGCTAGGAGTAATAGTGTTCTGTGGACTACATCCATACTATTCAAAACAAAGTAAAGGTTACGTGCTTAATATATAGAAATGGATGCGTTCAAAAATACAAAATCACGTGTTCAAATGATAGTTGAGCAGAATTTTTAGTGGTGTCGCCATTCAAAATGATGTAAGTAGTAGCGAGCCGTGTCGGCCAAGTCTGAACGTGCTTTTTAATTGTAAGTAATACCCAACATAAAATAGTTTAGCCTACCGAAAAAATTGGTATGGATACCCCGCAGGCTGATTACCAATCTTGCAAGAGCCACGCGATAGCAGAAATTGCTAAATATCTGCTGTTTTATTGCACATTCGTATTATGAATCAGCGATAAATAAGCCATAGCAAACACGCATCAGTGCTGCCTCTATGGGACAATCGGTACACTAAAAAGTGCATTCATCTGTATAGACTTACATTATTTTGGTATTACGAATCGTTTTTGACAGCAGCGGACTAGCAGATAGCAAGCAATTTTATCTGTCAAATTGCGACAACCTTTTCTTTGATTGTAAATCGTTGCTGATCGATTGCTACCAATATATTATTAAAATTATCTCGATTTTAATTCATATTTACGTGTTGAACATTTAAGCAAGATCATAAGAAGTAAATGAAGTGTAAATAAAGAGTGGTAGTTAGTTTATAAAATGAACTAGCGGTGAAATCTACTTGTTTTAGTAACTACTGTAACTTATGCTATTTGTTGTAGTTTATTCAAGACTTAAGTGGTCTAGTAAGGGTTAAAAATAAACACAAAATAATTGCAACATTGTTATTTATTTATCCTGAACAATTATGGTCCATATGTAGCTCTTGCTCTTGCTGTACTTTTCTGGCAATAGGTACTGCAGACTCTGAAGTATCTGTAAATAAGTAAAAGTATAGTTGTAAGTGTTTGGCAGGTTTTTATTACTATATAAATCATAAAAATAATGGTGCTGGGATGAAGACAGCCACATCAACACCTATGAAGATACAATATTAATAACAAGTCCTTATTATTTAGCATACCAACATTAATGGAGAATATTTTAACAAAATACTATAACAGGCATTTATACAATGATTCACGTTCAGTTTCTATAGCTATTCAACTTACCATTATACATTAATTAGTCAATAGTTCTTATGAATACATTGGGCCTGTTAATATCATACCTATTACAATTATTTCGTTAGATACAACTTGCACCGGAGTGGGTCGGTGAATGTCCTGAATATCTATGATGTGAAATATTATTTAACTGTCATTTAGTTACTGTTCCATATAAATTTTAACTCTAGCAGGTCTTTCTTGTCTGGTCGTGCGCGCGACCAGTGCATATACATGGAGATTAATAAATAACTTACAAATATAGGAACTCTGTGCTGGATATCTCAAAACAACAGCTTGTTCCCCGATGATGGCTAAGACTTCTGACCAATCATCTTGACTACTCGGTCCACCACCAGTACCCAAAGCATCCCGCCTCCGCTTAGATAGCCTTGACTTCAATATATGTTTCAGGTCAGCACAATACTATAAAAATAATAATACACCTATATATTTAATTGAATTAAACAAACATTTAATGGTTCATCTTTACAAGAAAATGGATGGTAAGCAAGCATAAAGAAAGCTCACGCTTTTCCATCTATCACCAGATTTTGATGAACCTGACCCATAAGAGTTTAAGTTAGTGGCAAGATCATGCTACTGTCTGTCAACAGTTTCTTTTCATCTTGCGCCAAGCCTAACACCTTTGGCTAACGCGAGATGCTCAGCAAGGGCTAACAACTCTTCTAATTGCTCTTTAGATACCTACTCTGTTTGCCATTTCTTTAACAGTTTACTTTTACTTCAAAGTTAACCTCTTACTTACGTTTGCAGTGATATCCAAAATCCATATGAAACAAACACTTAAATTAACTTCGACTTTGACCACTTGAAAATATTGGAAGGGACGCCAAGCATTTTTTGTGAATTTTGAATTACATTTGAATTATTTTGAATAGGTTTCGACTTGTAAATAAACCAAAAAAATACATCGCACACATCTGTTTGACATAAAGCTATTTCTACTTATTGCTACTATATCGCTATTGGCGCTAGCATCGTCGCGATAAGTGCATCCTAACGATCAACGATCGATAAGCAAACGATCACGAACGTAATTCGATTTTTTTTGACATATAGCGATCGATCGCGCGATAGCTGCGCGATATTGCTTATCGCTTGCTTATCGCAAATTTTAAGGTAATCAGCCTGCCGATATTCCCCGATTTTTGTCATTCCCCGCACTCTTCCCGCACCAACCCTCAATTCCCCGCAAATCGGGGATTTTCCCCGCGATTGGGAGCACTGATCCCCACCCAGTAATCCGCAGTGCTGCCAGATCCGGTTAATTTAAATCCCAGATAAAAATCAGCAGGGCGAGGGAGGCGAATAGTCCGTAAAATTCCATAGATTACTAATGATTACTTATCAAAGAGAATTTACTATTTAAGTTTTATGAGATCCTATTTTCATCAATAGGTATATTTAAATTAAAATAGACTAGTACTGTGTGTTTGGACATAATACATAGTTGTTTCCAGGGTGAGATCTATCTACGAGCCAAGTTTCATCAAAATCCGTAACAATTTTGACTCAGTCACATATTCACAAACACTCTAAACAGCTAGCTGCCTCTTAGATTAGAACATCAACTTCCAAGGCTTACTAGTGAGTAATGAAAAAATAATACCATAACCACAGACATAATATAAAGCCGACTAAGCATTCGCTAATTTTTTTTAAGCTAATTACACCTACAAATAAAGTGTAGTCCAAAGAGGTGTAGTCCTCTCTCTCTCTCTCTTAGATAAGAACATCAACTTCCAAGGCTTACTAGTGAGGGAGTAATCAGTAATGAAAAAATAATACCATAACCACACCATAACATACTATAATATATTATGTCAGATAAATTTCCAAGCTCATCCGTTATTTTATTTTAGGATACTGCTTTGAAAACCGGGAATACCCAGCAGAAAACTGGCGGTCTCTAGTGTGACTAGCGCTCAGCGTTGCCAGGGTGACTTCACGATAAGATACGCACAGCACCTAAAAATAGTACGAAACTTAACTTTTCAGTACGCAGTGAATAAAAAAATATTCAAGTAATTTCAAATTTAAAGTACGTTTTTCACTGTATTTTTTTAAGTGCCGTTTGCGCACTGAACCTGAAGGAACTACGAAAGAACAAAACTACACCAGCGAAATCACAAACAGTAACACAGAATCATGACTTTTTTCATTTATATTTTCATAAATTCGTGTATTATGAGTTTTATTGCATATTATCTGTGGTATTTTATCCAAAAAGATCAATCCATGTGCTGATTTAACTTGGTAGAAAATAATCACTTATTTTTGTTATTGCTTTTTATGTATATGAAAGTATGATAAAGTGTATATAACACGGTCAATTAAACAAATAACATCAAATCTTATAATAGTCGGTAAATCTGTTCTGTATACATATGATGTACACATAAATCCATAAATATGGTAGCACCAAGGTACCACTATATCATTGGATTGGAAGTAGAATTAATATCTATTGACCCGATGACTAGTAAAATATCAAGTACCTATGCCTTTGTTGGCATATATATCCGCGAAGATGTAATGTAAAAAAACGCAAACTTTATATTTATATCTGTCTCGATAATTTTCATACGATTACTGCATAAGATAAAAAAGGAAAGAGATATTGTTGCGTGTTACTGTTTATACCGCTCTGTACAACATTTGAGTTGTCAGTGGTTACTTTTCATTCCATTATGCGACCAAATTGAATAGGTATAAAAGTGAACTATGGTGTTAGCCCTTAGATGTTGTTCTTATTTTAGTTGTATTTTGTTGTCATACAGCAGACGGACGACGACGCCGCGAAGATTCAAAATATATATTGTTTATTTAGCTTCAAAATTGTGAAAAGCTTCTAAATTGTGATCTGTGATAAACACAAATATGGTGTGTGTTGTAATGGTGTGCAAATCTCATTCCTACCGAAAGGAAAATGAATCTGAAATTATTAGCTTTCATCGGTAAGACGGCATTTTGAACATATTTCGGATTTTATTCGTAAGATTGCTTTGATAATTTGTAGAATTGTAGACTAACATTAAAGTATTATAGTATTATGCGTGTTAAATGTTTAAAACAAATTAGATTACCAAAATATTGCTATATTTTAAATATTTTGGTATAGGTTAAAATAGTGCCGTACATTTCATATCGACAAATCAATGAGGATAAACTTTTCTTGACGAGACGCTGGTCTGGGATTTCGTATTTTTTTGACAGAAAGAAGATGATGTAAGAAGTCTTTCAGTGAAGTCCTTTTTTTAAGCAATAATATTTTTTTCATAATTTTCGATAGTTAAATAATAGAAGATTGTTAATTGGGATAGAAATGTCGTGTTTGGGTTCCGTTTGTTAGTAGTGATGAGAGCTTACAACAAGACATACTGAACCGACCTGATGATGGTTCTTGGAGACTGCTACTGGAACTCCTTGATGGATTGGGATAGATATATCGTGTTTGGGCTCCTTTTGTTCGTAGTGATGAGTGCTTACAACAAGACAGACTGAACTGACCTGATGATGGTTCTTGGAGACTGCAACTGGATATTTTCTTTGAATTCCGTGATAGTTTGGGATAGATAGTATGACATGAATTCATACTTTTTTTATACCACTAAAGTGTCAAACAAGCATATGGCCCTGATGGTAAGCGGTTTCCGTAGCCCATGGACGCTTGCAACTCCAGTCCAGGGGAATCACTCGTGCGTTGCCGACCCTGCCGAAATCTCTTCATACCCTTATCATACTATACTGTACTGTGCTATGCTATACTCTACTATAAAATGTTTTCAATCAATCTCACACCCACATTTATAATCACAAATATATTCCACTAAGGAGTTCCAGTGCCTGCCTACCCTCCTACTCTATCATCAGACCTTGAAAACTATATATTGTCAAAAGTAGTCAAAACAAACAATCCCAAACACGGCTAGGATATGTTGCTCCGCTATGAAGTTCCATTGCCTACCCTCCTACTCCATCATCAGACCCTGAACACCATATATGATTAAAGTTCGTCTCATGACAATTCCAACAACCCTTATCACGGCTATGATACGTTGCTCCACTATGGAGTTCCAGTGCCTACTCTCCTACTCCATCATCAGACTCTGAAAACCACATAATATTTCAAAAGTGCATCTCAAGACTTTTTAACAAGTCGAAACACGGCTAAAATACGTTATTATGTCATGGAGTTCCAGTGCCTACATTTCGGATCTATTATCAGATCAGCTCGATGGTACCAAATTATTGTATTGTCATCCGAAATACATACACTAGCAAAGTTAGTTACATACACGTGAAATTTAATAAAAGCGAAATGATAACAAAAATAGATGAAAAATATATAATATAATGTTAAAGTATCAAATTAGGTTGATTCACTATTTTTAACACAGCTTCTCCATGCACGTGTGTGCGTGTGGGCCTTGCAAATGTATTAGTGCGATTTGCTACCTATCAATTTTGTAAACGCGTCCTTAACTTTGTTTATATATTAACTGAAGGAAAAAAGGTAGGTTGAGACAAGTGACAAGCAGGCGATGAGCATGCAAATGTCATTTTTGTATCTAATCGTTCGATTTGGGAAAAATCGTTTGTGGCAAAAGTTGCAAAATTGTTGAAATTTTCCAATTCGAACGCATGAACAAAAATGCCCATTTTGAAACTGATATAAACGACATCACTCCAATTCGAACGTACCTTATGGCAGCACTAAATTTGACAGATGATTTGACAGGCAAGCAGGCCAGGTATTTTGGCCTATGCATGGTATAATTATATCGGTCTATGCATGGATTTAAGTCCCAGAAATAAGTCACTCACAGAAGAAAGAAACTCAACTCAAAGGTTTTGTCTGCGAAATTAAAAATCAGAGTTTAACTAGAAGAAAATAACTCAATCCCAATTCAAGAACCTTCCTTTTGGACTGAAAAATTAACATCACACAGCACGTGTGTTTGTTTCAGTTACGTTGTTATTGAATACATTTTGGTTTGTTTGAGAATAATGAAGCTTTTAACGCACAACATGCTCACATCGAAATGTTTAAAAGGTGTTATGACTGGATACCCTCTGACTATTAACGCTACAGATGTGAAAGTATCAGAGGTAGACTTTAATAGTGATTTCATCACAAGAATAATTCCCAAATTAGATTGGGAAGTGCTTTGGGTAGCGGCAAATAGTATTGGTTATAGTGAAGGTCTTCCAAAAAGCATTGAACCCAAATATGAAGAAAATGAAGATTTTTTGAAGAAAGCCCACCGTGTTCTCTTAGAAGTTGAAGTAGAGGAAGGACATCTAACCTGCCCAGAATCTGGTCGACAATTCCCTATTTCGAAGGGAATTCCTAATATGTTACTGACAGAAGCTGAGGTACAATAAAGTAGTAAGAAATATGAATATTGTTATATTTTCGAAATAACTTTCAATGATGAATTTTGAATGTATAGCTGTTGTGATCATCGGGTTATATTGGGGGGCTGGTGAGCATGGCCCATGGCCACGACACATTAGCCATCATGATGCATAACATGATAGGCAATAATTCCATTGTGATTGAAATAAACTGCATGTAGGTATGGTTGGCCAAACAATTGCGATTTATGAATTAAACCATTTTGTTAAAACTTATCTACTGTTGCTGTGCTACATCCAAAGCACAGGTTGCACTACAACTTAGCATTGCTCATGTATCTGTGGTAACTTTTTATACTTTAGTTCACATTGGTAAAAAATATTTCTGTGTTATGAATGTATGAGAAACCTGTCTAATGCTCCCTGGTTTCTAAGAAACTGCGAACTCCAAGCACTCAAATTTAACACAGTCAGCGACGAGATAAAACAATACTCAACTAACTACAAACAAAGATTCGCTACCCATCCAAATCCCCTAGAGCTAATGATAATAAACCATCCAAAGAGACTCAAAAGTAAACACATAGTGGAACTGGATTTAAAGTGAAGGGAAGAAAGGTTAATGGACTGATCTTCCCACAGGACATAGATGCCCAACACCACATCTGCTCGAAGTCCAAGACAGATCGCAGATAAAAGTGGAAAAAAAAAAGAATGTAATAGTAAAATGAACTTAATGGTTTAAAAAATAGTGAAGAGATCACCTTAAGTCTTATGACACTAACATCAACTAGTAATCTTTCGTACCATGTGTTATGAGTCTAACAATTCATAAGTGCCTGTGAAGGCCTATTTGAATGATTAAAATATTTCATTTCTTCCACAGTAGATGTTGTGTTGTTTAGAATTAAAACTCTTGTAGGTTTCATGTATGATTTCCTGCATTGGACCTAACTTGTTTACTATGTAGGCAAGTGAGTAAGTTATTTTTCAACACTCTTGCTCATCAAGTGACATTATTGCACTGGTTTTAGTATCATAATTCAGCTTTTTACTTTAAACAGTTTGAAAGCGCATCACTGTCATATAAAAATTTGTTAACATTCGCATGGCGTGGTTGATGATCATCAAAAAATCTATACTTAAAAAAATACAAGTCTGTGTTTTTCCTCGCAAGTGTGTTGACAAAGTCTAGGACATGCGTGTGCATTGTTCATTACACTCTCAGCTTCCTTATCTGTTTGCCCCAACTTTGCACACATATATCATAATGTACTATTATTTAATACCTACACATAGATTACATTACCTAACATCAATTCTATTGCATTTATTATGAAACACTTTCTGCTTTTATTCAGATAAGATGGAAAAATAAGAAAGAATATGTATTTAACAAAGTTTTATTTATTTTGGTTGAACAATAAATTATATCCACATTGATGTATTAACTCATTACTCGGTAATTTCTCATCACGGTTAATTAAATAGGTACATAATTGTCTAAGTCTACTGTACAGTTTATAGTTCGTCTGCATATGGCACAAATGCCAGGTTTCCTGCTGCACCAATGGAGATCTTGTTCCTTGCAGCGTTGGCAAGAGCCTGAAAGGATGACACTGGTAAAGTAGCTGTCATAAATGTTGTTTAATCACACAAACTTCCAAATTTATTTGAATATTTATAGGATTATTGTTAACTCATACATAAAGCCAGTATATTAAAAAACACAAGAGATGTTTCTATACAATTACAATAAAATTGATCCTTGTAACATGAGGTATTCAATTTTTTTTAAGTTCCAACATTAAATTCACCATTCAAAACCATTTATTTTCTTTTTGTACTCATCAATTTATGGATCCTACAGTAAATGAGTAATTAAATTAAATACACTAAAGGTGCGTTCGAATTGGGCTACGGTAGCAAAAATAACAGTCAAAAATGCCAAAAACGATCACATCTGGCATTCGATTTGGAAAGTTGTGGGCGAAATTGTCCGTTTTGAACTGTTTTCATTCACCGTTCGTTTTGCTTGGAAACAGTTAAAAACGACATCGTGAACTGCAAATTTTGACCCACCTCGGAGGCAGGGTCGTTTCGTGATCATATTTTGACATCTTTAAATCTGACAGATAAGTTTTGGCTAACAATTCAAACGGGAAGCGAAAATTATAATTTTTATATTCAAATTTGATAGAAACTAACAGGCAAGAGAAAAAAAAAACAGTTTAACTTTGTTTATATATTATCTGAAGGAAAAAAGGTGGGTTGAGACAAGTGACAAGCAGGCGATGAGCATGCAAATGTCATTTTTGTATCTAATCGTTCGATTTGGGAAATATCGTTTGTGGCAAAAGTTGCAAAATTGACGAAATTTTCCAATTCGAACGCATGAACAAAAATGCCAATTTTGAAACTGTTAAAAACGACATCACTCCAATTCGAACGCACAGTAAAATGTATGAAATAACTCAAATCTGACACTGTTTTGAAGTCAGTGAAATATTTTCAATGGAATACGTCATACTCTTTCGCTGATTTCAAAACCGTGTCAGATATTAGAGTTACTTCATACTTTTTATTTTGGATCTTGGATTTTGAAGTAATTTTTGAAATTACTTAGTTGCTTTAGTTTTTCTTACATGCACTAGAATTTTACCAAGGTTTTGAGATGTTTTCCCTTTGACACCAGACCCATAGCTTGTATCAATAAGCCATGCCATCACACTTACATGTATTAGTCCATATCTTGAAAACAACTGAACCAATTTTGATAAAACTTGCACTAATTTGAAGTAAAGCTAATAAAAAATATTGTCACAATCCGATTAATAGTTTTGGATAAATTTGTGGACATACATACACCTATAAAATTTTGTATACTTGTTTGGAGGCCCTAATAGATTATCATATTTGAATATATTGCAGTTCCAATAATATTACATACATGTCAAATTGATAATCTCTTTTTTTCGAAGACATAGCTTTAATAGCTTTACCTGAGAAATGTCACTGTCGGACAGCTGATCAATATTCTGGGCTATGTCAGCTGGGGACTTGGCAGAGCCGGTGTAGAAGCCCTGCGCTGCGAGCGACTCCGCAACAGATGTGCCATCCTCAGCCTCGCTCAGGACTTGAACCTTTAACTGGTTCTTGCCGGCCTTGATGGCCCCAGCACTCAAAGATGGATTCTTTAATAGACCTGCTACTGATTTTACAGCCTGAAATAATATTATAATTACATGTTAGTACATTTTCTTGACTGATTTCTGAACTTATACTTAGTGCCTTGGCAAAGAATCCAGAGAGCAAACCAGAACCGACTACATTGGAAAAGACAACAGACAGGTCTTTAATATTCCCAGTATGTATTATTATACAAACCAACCCGTTTTTTTTATAATAACCCAATTAATATAGGATGTTAAACCTAGTATATTGCGTAATAACTTACAGAGTTGGCTTCGTCCTTAGGTACGGACAACACAACACCATACAGGCCGCTATCGGAGTATGAAACGTTGAATCCGGCGGCGGCGAACGGTCCGATGTTGCCGATGGCCTTCGCCAGAGGAGAGTTGTCAGAACCCCACTTGGTGACCGGACCATTGCCTAATGCTGTTCAAATACAAACAATAAACAGTTTTATATTATTGAGAAACAAGCGAGTGTTAACAAAATGACATAATGGTTCAATAAGGATGAGAAGCTAATGGTGCCGATTCTGTTGTAAATCGCACTAAACTAATTTTAGTCACATCTCATCTCTTTCTTACGAACATGATTGAAAAAGGATAGAGCATATTTTAAGTTGTCAAATTAATCTTTGCCGTCTTATTTTGCGTGTATTTAGACGTGACCGCGATAGATGGCGACTAAATTTATATTGAAAACAAGCATTGGACTAATTTGACAGGACTAAATTTCTTACATCCTTTTCTTATGTTCTTTGTTAGAAAGAGACATAGTTACATTAAAATTAGTTTATTTGTGAACAACAGAATCAGGGCCATTGTCAATTTTAATTAAAAATAATGCAATAAAATACAAATAGGTAGTATCTAGACACTCAACAATAATGTAATTATTATCAGTAATTTACTACATTACATAACACCTCAATCAATTGTATTCTACTACCTATGATATCAAAGGATTAAATTTGTTTTCTCACTACACCTAACCCTACAGTAGACCCCCTAGGGGTCGCGACCCACAGATTGAAAAACACTGAGATAGATGTATCAGAAACTTAGTAGTGTCTGTACAGCACTTCAGTCGCATAACTTATTTATAGTGTTTGTCTTTATTATATTCTCAGTTTATATTTTGTCATAATAAATCGCATCAGAGGCTGTTATTCTTGTTTGTCGTTGATGGCCAATGGAATGGTGAAAATAAATGGTTACCCGGACTTTTTGAACCCGAAGGTTCAGGGCCGGCTTTACGTATAGTGCAGGGTGCGCGGCGCACGCGGGCGCAGAGTCTTAGGGTCTTTTCACGCTCTCCTATACCAAAATGGTAGTCCTATCTTTGTGGAAGACTGCCATCAGACCCCGCGAATCACAGGCCGATCGCCATCACCTCCCTTCTCTCCAAAGTGATTGAGTGAGTGATCAAAACGCAACTCTTGAGATACCGCAGCTTCTGCCACAGTCGCTCGGCGGGTGACCTGCTAGTGTATCTCATTCCCGTTGGTCACTCGCCATCGAGATTTAAGGTGTGGCATTGGCAGTGAGCCTAGATGTAGCGAAGGTTTTTAATGCACCCTAATTTCAGATCACTGGTGAAAATATTACCGTACCCCTACCATGAGTTTTCTACACTAATTCAAATTCAAATTCAAATTCATTTATTTGCTTAAATGTGGGTTAATACAGATGTCATTAAGTTTACAATATTAGGTTCCAACACATTACCGTTCCCGGCATGCAAAAAGAAAGGCACATACATTTTTGTGATGATAATTACAGAAAAATAATACTTTTAAATAGGTGGAATGTCAGATCTTATGTCAAGATAAATAAATTATTAAAACCAGACTATTAAATTATTATTATTATTATGTCATTTATTTATTTTACTATTCATATTAAATATATTTTTAAATATTTTTATAAAAATCATTAAAAAAAACATTTAAAAATATAAAAAATAGTTGTCCACCGATGTCGGGAGCAGGGTCCAAGCTACCGGTGGTTAGGGCTGCAGAGACAGGAACCTCCTCACAATGCGAGCCGTATCGAGGAGTACTGCCTTCTGAATCAGGTTCTTGATCCAACCGCCTAACGAGAGCCTCGAGAGATGTTGGTCGAGGCTCTGGGCCATCAGGCCATTGGCCGTTACGACAATCGGCACAATGATAGCCGAGCTCACATTCCACATGTCGACAACCTCGTGTGCTAAGTCGAGATACTTTATTTGTTTCTCTTTCTCAGCTTTCACGAGGTTCTCGTCATGTGGAATGGTAACATCTACTATCATTGCGCGGCGCGCTAATCGGTCTATCACCACTATGTCAGGCTTATTGGCAACAATAGTCCTGTCAGTAATGATAGACCGATCCCAGTACAACGTGACATGGTCATTTTCGAGAACTGGGTCGGGCACATACTTGTAATACGGTACCTCAGCATCCACAAGATTATATTTCAAAGCAAGTTGCTGGTGAATAATCCTGGCTACTTGGTTATGCCTGTGCAAGTATTCGCCGTTAGCCAGACGAGAACACCCAGAGATAATATGTCTTATGGACTCACCCGGACGGTGGCATGCCCGACACACGTCAACCGTCCCGTCCTTCATGATATGTCTCCGGTAGTTATTCGTCAAGATAACTTCGTCCATAATTGCACAGACAAAACCTTCTGTTTCCCCGAAGAGGTCACCAAAACGTAGCCAGGATACGGACGCTAAAAAATCTACACCGGGCTCATGAAGTGCCCGATAGAAGCGCCCGTGAAGCTCCTTGCTTTGCCATATCTCCCTGCGGTTATCCGTGGTAAGTATCACAGGTTTGCGCCAGTTCTCTTTAGCCATGGAGAGCGGGGTAAGCCCCTTGTCCACTGCCACCACATCACGGTGCATACCCACTTCGGCTTTTAGAAAATATTCCCTGAGACTGCACACCTCGCGGTTGTGGAGGGTCTTAGCATTTAAAAAGCCGCGACCCCCGCACTTCCGCGGGATGTACAGTCTCATCACCGATGAGCGTGGGTGATGCATCCGGTTTGCGGTCAGCAGTGTACGGACCCTTCTATCCAGGGCGTCGAGTTCAGTCTGAGTCCATTTGAGTATGCCGAAAGAGTACATCAAAACCGGCATGACCCAACCGTTGAAGGCGCGCACCTTGTTTCCGCCTGAAAGAAGACTAATTAATACCTTCTTCAGGCGACCAAAGAAGCGCTCCTTCAACGATTGCTTCATGTCAGCAACGTTGATGCCTAACGCTTCCGACATACCCAAATACTTATAGCTTTCGGATGAGGAGAGGGATCTAAGTTGTATGGAATCCGAGAGTAGGGTTCCCTCGGATTCCATAATCTCCCCTCGCTTTACATGCATAACTGCACATTTGTCCACACCAAATTCCATCCTGATGGCGCTACTGAATGTTTCAGTTACCTTCAGTAGCTCCATCAGTCGCAATTTGTTGGGGGCAAAGAGTTTCAGGTCATCCATGTAGAGGAGGTGAGATATAACCTGACCACCTCTCCTCAACCGATAGCCTAGACCTGAATCCTCTAGCAGTGTGCTTAGAGGATTCAGGGCCAAGCAGAACCAAAGTGGACTCAAACTGTCGCCCTGGAATATTCCCCGTTTAATCCATACAGGTTCATCATTCCCCTGGATTTGTCGACATCCCGGATAGCGAAGGACCGTCTTCCATTGCCCCATACATGACTCAAGAAAGGTGCGTAGAGTTGCATCAATCTTATACAACTCCAGCACCCTCAAGAGCCATGTATGTGGCACTGAGTCGTAGGCCTTCTTATAATCTATCCAGCATGTAGACAGATCTTTGCGGGATCGACGAACCTGTTGGCTTATGGCCATGTCAATGAGGAGTAGCTCCTTAGTACCGCGGGACCCATTCCTACATCCATTTTGAGAGGCGGACATAATTGAATTATTTTCAATGTGAGTGTTAATTTTCGCTCTCAAAATGGATGTAAGAAGTTTATAAACCGTTGACAAACATGTGATCGGTCTATAATTCTTGGGTTCCGCGGGACTACCTGACTTATGGAGCAGGTGGGTAACGCCTGTTGTTAGAAACTGGGGTAGCGACCCAGACTCTAAGGATGACTGGAACTGAGATGCCAGGCAAGTGTGTGAACTACTTAGCCATTTGAGCCAAAAGTTGTGCAGTCCGTCTGGTCCCGGTGATTTCCAATTCGGTAACGGACGGACTGCTCTGGCTACGTCTGATGGTGTAATTTCGACTTTTTGCATTTCTGTTATAGTTTCACACACTCGCCAGACATCCCCCATCCAGCCAGCCTCAGTGTGACAGACGGGCACCGACCAAACGCTGCGCCAGAATGCACTCGTAGCGGCATCATCCGGGCGGCACACGTCCGTCACATTTTGTTCAGGTCGCTCCCAAGCTCTGTATACCCACCTCTCATCGCTCTGGAACATGCGATTTTGCGTGTATCGGTCAACCCGCCGCTTATACCGCCGAATACGGCTCGCCCATGCACAAACTCTCTGCTTCAGGAAGTCGATGCGCTCTGTGACACGGGACATGTATTCTGGAGGACTGATTCCAGTCCCCGAGAATGCCCGCCTCACAAAGCGCATCACTCGTGGTCGTGTATTGCCCTCCCTGAAGCAGTATAATTTGGCGATGAGTACCCTGGCCCCGTCGATACGACGCTCGATCCTGCACTGCCAGGCTGGTACGGCCGATTTTGGTCGAGTAGCTTCGTCACTTTTTGGGAACTTGACGTTAGCTAAACGACATGCCGCAACAGCCGCACAATACAGAATCGAGTGTGTATCGACGAGGTCCTCGCTGCTTTCAAAAAAAAAATTAAGCTGCGAGTCCAAGGCACACACCAGTGCCCTATTTTTGTTGTGCATAGGCAGGCGTGGTAATCGGGGTCTAAGTTCGGTAGAAGTGTACCTATACTCGCGAAACGCATCCTCCAGAGCGCTCCTCAATCGGACGTTGCACTGGCTACTTACTGTGGCAACCCTATCAGCCTCCTCTTCAACATGATGAATGGACCGCGGCGGGATTGCATCAATTGTTGCTTGTGCCGCGGTTTGTGCCGAAGTTGAGACGATATGGTTGCTCAGTATCTCTGAGCGCAGCCTATCAAGTGCAGCATCATCCAACCTATGATTGCGTTGGATGACCCGCACCTGATCCGACAGTCGTTGGGCCGAAACGTTGACGGTTGGCTCTAGTTCCTGAAACAGAGACAGCATCCTAGCACGGTACGCGGTGAGGTTAGTTCCCCCCTCTGTAGACCCATAATATGCGCGCATGACGTTCTCGTTCATAGACTGAGTCCATCTCATGCGCTGCACACAACCACCGGCAGCGGGGACCCGGCTCGGGGCCGGCTGGCCCCTAAGTCCCAAGCTCCTCGGTGGCCGGCCTCTCCCCTGCCGACGTACAGGTGTTGGCGACGTCGGCGGGGAAAAATACTCGTCGTCCAAGCTCGACGCAACTACCGCGGCCGGTGTCGTCACAGCTCTTACGGTGGGGCTGGGTACCGGCGGCGGCGAGGCGGAGCTGAACGACGAGTCCGGAGGTGGTGGGCGTGCTCTAGCTGCAGCTGATCTCGTCAACATTGTGGCATCATTTTCATTTTTTCATTTTCGGGTTTATTCTTGTATTATCGGAGGTGACATCTGTCATGTATGTCACCTCCGATTCCGCTGATTTTTAATATTAATTCTATTTCATTTTGGTGTATTTTGATCTCTTTTATGTTTATTAATGGTTTTCTGGTTTCAGGTTCAGTTTATATTGAAGAACAATTGTAAAAATGCGTCAAAAATTATTTTCTGTTGAAATTGTGAAAATGAGACGTTTGTGTTGACACGGTGTTGCCAGCTTATTATTATCATTATTAGATTAATTACTTTAATTATTATTTGAATCATAAAACTTGCATACCACATTACATATTAATCTTATTATTTAAATATTCCTGTGTAGAATAGAAACATTTTTTGATTAGCCATTTTTTTAGAGTAATTTTAAACCTGCGATTTGGCAATATTTTTATTGCATCTGGTAAATGATTGTAAATTTTCACTGACATTGAATAACAGTTTCTGCTATATAATTCTGTTTTGGATTTGGGTAATACTAGCTTATTTGGGTATCTTGTGCTAAATAAACATATATCTTTTTGGCACACGAACAGTTTTGGATTAGCTTTAACAAAAACACAGATCTCATATATATATAGAGATGGAACTGTAAGTAAATTTAGTTCAATGAACAGAGGTTTGCAGGTTGTCCATGAATTAACATTGCATATAGCTCTTACGCATTGTTTCTGTGCAATGAAGGCTCTATTAATTTTGACGGAATTACCCCACAACATAATGCCATATCTCAAGTTTGAAGCTACATAACCATGATACGCTTTTAGAGCTGTTTGTTTGCTACTTAGCCTAGTCAGTCGCCAAAGGGCATACGCAAATCTATTAATTTTGTTGCACACTTTGTCTATGTGAGGTTTCCATGTGCACTTATCGTCAAATTCGATACCTAAGAA
Source organism: Polyploca ridens (assembly GCA_951394255.1). NCBI lineage: Eukaryota > Metazoa > Arthropoda > Insecta > Lepidoptera > Drepanidae > Polyploca > Polyploca ridens. Next base: position 8,308,393 of record OX596256.1, on the reverse strand, counting down.
GGTAGTTTCATTTACCTCAGTTAGTGCTTCACCGTTAAATGTTAAATTTAAATTATTCTTCATTCCACCTTTATTTAAAAATTGAATGAATTTGGTTTTATTTAAGTTTACCATGAGGTTGTTAGCCTTCAGCCAATCAATAACATTTTTAATAGTTGTGTTCAAAACCTCGGTATAGTTTGCAACTCTATCGTCAGGGACCACTATAGAAATATCATCAGCGTATAAAGTACAATGATGCCTTGTCACCTGAGGAAGGTCATTAATGTAAATTAAAAAAAGCAATGGTCCCAAGATACTGCCTTGGGGTACACCTGCTTTATTGTGCCTCAGATCAGATTGAAAAGTGGCTTCTTCCATATTAGCATTAATATTAGTAATTTGGACAAATTGCAATCTTTCACCTAAATAACTACTTAACCAATCATTTGTGCAGCCACGTATACCGTATAATTCACACTTGCGCAACAGATACTTGTGTGAAACAAAATCGAAGGCCTTGCTCATATCGAAGAAGATGGTTGTAGTTCTTACTTTATTATTCATATTTTGTATTATCTTGTCAATAAGAGAGGAAGCTGCATGTATGGTAGATTTTCCCTTCTGAAAGCCATATTGTTCGGAATTTAAAACATCAAACTTTTCAATAAAAGAGCATATTCTCTTATGCATTGCCTTTTCTATTACTTTGGACAAGACTGGTATCAATGCTATAGGTCTGTAGTTACTGAGACATTCCCTATCACCTTTTTTGTAGATAGGTTTTATGATAGTTTTTTTTAACTTATCTGGAAATACACCCTGGGTAAAAGATAAGTTTATTACATATGCCAGTACTGATGATATATTATTAGCACACAATTTCAGTATTTTTGTAGGTATATTATCATATCCTACTGATTGCGTGTTATTTAAAGATTTTATAATTTTATAAACCTCGTCACTATCGACAGGTACTAAGAATATACAATCATTATTTACTTTAATATATTTGTGAATATTATTATTAATTAGATTGGGTTCGTTATTATTTGTTACATTAATATAGTAATCATTGAATGTCTTGGCAATTTCATTAGGTTCATTAATAATTTTATTAGAATATTTTATTGTATTTATATGTTTTACTTGATTCTTAGGATATATATCATTGTTGATTACTTTCCACGAGGCTTTGCATATATTTTCTGCTTTGTTTATATATGTATCATTATGAAGCTTTTGTGCAGTTAATATACACTTTTTAAACAATCTATTGTAACTCTGATATTTTATTTTACTGTCAAAGGTTCCAGTTCTATAATAATTAAACCGTAACCTGCGTTTCTTTTCGGATGCGATTCTTATACCATTCGAAATCCACGCGGGTTTTGTAGATTTATTACTCAGTTTTATTATATCTAGAGGAAAGCATAATTCAAAAAATAGCGTTAGAGTTTCGTGAAATTCATTAAAAGCCGAGTTCGTATCTACTTCAGAATATACATTAACCCAAGTCAGTTCCTTCAGGCAGTTGATAAACTTTGCGGTGTTTTCAGCGCTAAAGTTTCTTTTCTTTATATAGACAAATTGAGGTGGTATGTGTTTATTTCCAATAGGTGTTGTCAAGAGCTGACCTGTCTCATGATCAGATAGGCCAAGAGGGAGGACTTCTCCCCTAGCCTCAGGAATGTTACTTAGGATTTGATCCAGACATGAGTTCAATCTAGTAGGTACTTTTATGTGTATATTAAAATTGAAGTTCTGAACTATTCTTGAGAATTCTGAAGTTATATTGGAGCTTTTTAACAGATCGATATTGAAATCACCAACGATTATTATCTTTTTTTTTGTCTTGGATCTAAGTTTAGTAAGTAGTATTTCTAATTTATTAAGGAATATTGTCGGATTGCAATTTGGTATTCTATATATACAGATAATTATGCACATATATTTAGGTATTTCTATTCCGCACGCTTCGAAAAAAAGTTCGGAAGTCAAATCTTTCAGAAGCTGTATTTTTTTATACTCTATGTAGTCCCTACAAAGTATGCACACTCCGCCGCGTCTTTGATTTCTCCTAGAAAAGGAATCTGCCAAACAAAATCCATTCAGTTTTAGGTTAGATTCTTCCCCGCATTTAATAAACGTTTCGCATAGGCATAGAACGTCTATGTATGTATTGGATGCATAGAGTTTACTCATAGTTATATCTAGCATCTCTTTTTTACATAATACGCCAGCAATATTTTGATGAAGTACTTTTAAAGTTGCTTCTTTCTTATCCACGAAAAAGATTCGTGCTAATGACCTCATTTTTATTTTCTTTTCTATTCAAAACTGCTATGGATTGTTTAGGAAAGTAGTCAAGAATTGTCTTTTTTACAGGTTTGTTTATATTATGTTTATCGCAAGGAATTATGGCTTTTGTTATTTTTCGTGTAAAGTAAAATGGTATTGTTCCTTTTTTTGTAGAGCTATAGCATGTTTGTTTGGGATGATTATGAGTCTTCTTAACTTTAACACTACTCTGCAAACGTTTATTCAGTGTGTGATAATTATTCACGTACATACGATCATAGTCTAGACAGTCTATGGAAAAGTTTATCGTTTTACACATCTCAGGAAGTGAGTTTTGGCCTAATTTTACAAAGTGGCAGTCATTGAAATTTTTACACAATAATTGAATCTTACTATTTAACATATTTTCATTCAGGTAATTATTTTTTAAAATACTTAATACTATAACAGTTTTACCATTCAGGATTTTTAAAGCGTTAGACAATTCCAGAATAACTTTCATGGGGTTAGAGTCATGCTCTCCCACAGAAATTATAACTTTGTCATTTGAGTCGTATTTTATGTTTATACAGTCCTTTAGAATGTGTTCAGATAATGCAAATGGTTTAGTTGTAGACGTAATGCAATATTTTTCATAATTAGATTTTTCTCTGTCGTATAGTAAGGCAGAAGCCAGGCCGACACATTGATGTGTACCAAATAACCATATTTTCTTATGGCTATTGTTGTGTTTATTGAGTTCAATCGTTTTTAATGTTTCCTGTTTTGGTTCTGTTGTCAAGTTGGAAGATATTTCTTTGGGTAAGATGTTTTCCGAAACTTCCTGTGATGACTGTATAGGTTCATCAAATAATGAGATATTTAATTCGTTGGGTTTTAATCCAGACGTACATAGATGTGGTTTATTTGGTTTCCTTTTTTTTGTCGTCGATGAACAAATTTGCATCAATTGGTTTATTTTAGAGTCTTTTTCGACTAATTTGCTTTCAAGAGCATTATTCTCTAAAATTAGTTTATCAATTTCTGTATGTGCGCTTTCTAGTTTTAATTTTAATTCTGAATTTGCTTGTTTTAGTTCTTCTATATCATCGTCGTCTCGAGTGGAAAGATCTGGTAAACTTCTTCTTAAATAAGAGTTATTGGACAATAGTGACGTTTCTAAATCAAATGAGGTAGCTCCTTTTAAATTTTCGTGTAAAATGGATTTTGCGTTTCCCATAGTGACGTCTATTTGGTTCTGTTTATTAATCGATTTTACATGTTCTTCTAGGTGGTCGTAAGGGCCATTTTTATCAGTGTTGCTTTTTGGTGTAGTCGTAATACTATTATCGTTTAGCTTGGTCTTACCCGTTTGGTTAGAACAATTGTTTGTTTTTTTTAATCTACAGGTTCTAATCGTCGTTGTTCTGTTACTTCCTTGTCTGATCGTTCTCTTTACTGTATCGGATGTAGACATTTTATTTTATTCGTTTTATAAGTTTCGTTTTATTTTAGTTGTATTAGATATTCAAAAAGACGTTTGCAGATGTTTCAAACCTTTTAGCCGAATACTTTGTACCAAAGCGTGATTTGAACCAAGGACCGGGGCGGTCGCCGCTGTGTCGTTCCGCAGCTTACGCCACTAGGCCAAGCGGTGCTTGAACGACTTTGCAGAAAATCGTGTCTAATGGTGCACTTAACGGTTATTAATAAGGGTTGCCGGTGGTGGTGGTAAGACGAGTCCAAAGTTCACTTTTTAATTTAATGGATGTTTCACTGAATGTACCGACAAAATTATGATTTGTTTTTAATATTAAACACGTTTAGCACTTAAATTTATCCACAATTTTTGCACAGTTTTGTTGGAAATTTCTCGGGTAATAGTTTAGCATAAATTGAGCGTGGAAATAATAACTTTTTACACTGTTTAGGATTTAAAATCACGGAGATATTTATCAACACGTCTATAGTATACACTCGATCGCGCGAAGCGTGAACTAACGTAATCTACAGTCGTTAGCGACTACGGTGAACCATTTTGCATGAAATGCTTCCAAAAGTATCCACTAGAGGCGGTGCTCGTTAAACATATTCACCGTAGTCGCTAGCGAGTGTAGATTACGTTAGTGTAGAAAACTCATGGTAGAGGTACTCTAAGTATTCCATTTCAATCGCGCGCCTACTAGAGGGCGCTAGGGTACTGATTGCACCTCAGCGCTATATGGGCTAGAGCCGGCCCTGCGAAGGTTACCCGGACCAGTGAACTGAAATGAATTATGTGTATTGTGACTTTTCAAGTTGTCTCAAAAAGTCCGTGAAAAGTATTTGTATAATGACCACTGTACTAAAAAAATACTTTTTCAACACACTTGTTCGTAAAGTGACATTTATTGCACAGCTTATGACGCACTTGTGCTTTTTACTTTATAATAACGCAGTTTTATGATAGGTATAATCCCCATTATGTTAAGTTTGTACCTCAATGCAATTGATATGTGCGTAGACGAAGCATTCTTATTTTAAGCGGGTATAACAGTGTGACAACGAATCGCTGTAAAAAAAACTTGCGCGCCATTTTGTTGGGGTTCCCATTGATTTTATTATCAAAAAATCAACTTAAAAAAATATAAGTCTGTATTTTTCCTCACAAGTGTGTTGAAAAACGTCGTATGACACGCGTGTGCAACTTTGCACACATGTATTATAATGTCCTATTATGGACGGTGACTGACATGACTGCGAACTATATGAATGTCATTTATTTTGTGACTCGAGAAAACTCAAATAAGACAAGGCTTGCGGACTATGTGAAACTATAAGAACTTATAATGTAACTAGACACTGGCAAAAATAAGCACTAATAAAAAGGATTTGGTTACTTAAAAATAAGAAGAAGAAAAGGTTACCTTTAGCAGCAACAGCTAAAGCAAGTGCTTGGGGCGAGCCAGCGGGGGCGCCTTGAACTGCGATCGCTACATGCGCCAAGTCACCACCCATCTCTTTCCTGAATACCAACACCTTCAATTAATATTTTTTCTTTGTTATACAATCGCTATGCTTATCTCATTGAAAAGATAAATAATATCTTGGCTACTACAGGTACTTTTCCCGGAAAACCATTATTTTCCAAAACACAGATGTAACCGCAGGGCGAAGCCCCCTTATTTAAACGAGTGTCGTCTGTCTGTGATGATTAGTTTTTTTTTTTTATTATACACGTCTATGGCATAGTACTTTTCGAATGATATATGTCTAGGCTGATCCATACTAGAAAGCCGCACTTTCAATGTGGATTCACATTTTGATATGCGGGTGAATGAATACGCGGGACGAAAGTTAGTTACTAATAACACTATTAGTAAAGAGTACATTAAAAGGAATAAGCATATTAGGTACCTCATGTCACCGCCATAGTATTTCGAAGCTTCCGTTTGTGAATTGCTCGAGGCTGGTAGTTGAAGTTGTTGTGCGATGAAGTTGGCTCTTTCCTGTATATATAAATATATGTATATGAACAAGTAGAAACCGACAGACAGACCGATTTTTAACCGACTTCAAAAAAAGGAGGAGGTTCTCAATTCGAATGTATTTTTTCCTTTTTTTTTAAGTTTGTTACCTCATAACTCCGTCATTTATGAACCGATTTGGAAAATTCTTTTTTTATTTGTAAGGGTACACTTCCCGTTTGGTCTCATTGTCATCAGATCAGGATTTGATTACTTCTTAGTGTACTTTGAAGTCGGTTTAAGTTTTTTGTAAAACAGTCCAATTATCACATTCATAATATTAGAAGATAATATGTATTGAGTATGAGTTATTAGCATAAAGGAACAACCTATTTACCTGATTATCTCCAACAACGGTAACAGCACAACTACCGGCAGTGAGGTTGTTGCATGCATAGTGCTGTAAAGACTCTGAGGACACCTTGCCTATTCTTTTGGGCGAGATGAATAATGAGTTGCCCAGACCGCGGCGGTAAGCTGCCTTGTGAAGCAAATCTACAGCCCGAACCTGTTTGACAAATTTTACACAATTATTTATACAATTGTCGGGCTTTCTTCACTATTCGGAATCAGTGCGCCTAATACTCTATTTGTGTCCATACTATGCAATAATTTTATCGTAAATGATTCATAGTAAAGAAACTTAAAAGAAAAAGAACTTTACCTGCGGGGCCAGAGCAACAATATCATATTTGAGGCGAAGCAGGTTGTCGGTCAGCTCCCAAGGCCTGAACTCCTGACATGACACCACACTGTTGAGGTACTCTACAGCAGATAGCAAGTTGTCTTGAGTAGCCTGCAATATGTTATATAAATACTTGTAAAAAAAAATGGAATAGAAACAGAGATAGGGAAAGTGACAAGGTTGGCACTTGATTTTTATCAAAAGATCTTTGATAAAAATCAAAAGGTTAAAGTTGAGATGGGCAGAATGTTTAGTGGAGTAGAAGGGTAACATCCTGGTATCCAAGTATTGGAAAAAGGAACAAAGGATGTCAAAATAAAAGTTGGTTGTAAACACATATGTTTTAAATTTTCTATCAGAAGTATTAATACCCAGTTTCAAGTTGAACAGACTGCACAGTAGGTTTCTTCCATACAAACTTTAACACCCCTTAAACCCCCTGTTAGGGGTAGTTTTCAAAAGCTAATAATGAGAATCTTTATTATTTATTTAGATAAGTAATCATGCTAATTTCCAAATTTATAAACCCAAGAAAATCTCCCCTTTTAACCCCTTTAAAGGTTGAATTTCCAAAAACCCTTTCCTAGTGGATGCCTATGTTATAAAAGGAACCTGTATACAAAATTTTAAGTTTGTAGCCCCAGCAGTTTGGGCTCTGTGTTGATGTATCAGTCAGTCTTTAAAAAAATCAAGAAAGTTGTGAAGAAAATGTAAGAATAATTAACGAGTATATAAACTCTTCTAATGTAACCTTAGCATGATAGGGTAGGGTAGCGTAGGATATAGGGTAGAACACCACACAAAGAAATCATGCTGGGCAGCTACTTAAAAATAATAAGCATTTTCTCCCCAATTTGATTTTCTACATAAGTTGGATGGATAGGCAAGTGAACAAAAAGGTTTGGTACTATACTATAAATTTATTATTAATGAACTTACCTCCAGGGTATAATAGACAAATTCGCGATCACCTGAGGCACTGACTGAAGCCCCAATTTGTGCGAGTTTACGTGCAATAATAAAGCTGTTGGCATTCTTGGTGCTCAGACCGGCAGCTGATCGCAAAACATGGGAAATTCCCAATTCAGTTTGTGGTTCATAACGGGAGCCAGCCCTGAAATTTTATAGATAAAATAAGCTTACAAAGTAAATGAACAATTAATTATTGTGTGATTATAAATAATGTTTTTCAAGCAAATGGTTACAATGTACCTTTTATACCAATGCAGATACTCTTTAAATGAAGTATTATTTGAGCACATTGGTAAGAATTCAATTAACTGACTAACTATCTATATAGATAGATTATACTTTATTGACACACCACATGAAAAAACACAAGATAACATTTAATAAAGAACATAAATGGCGAACACAACATAGGCAGCCTTATCACTAAAGCAATTTCTCCTAATCTGTTTTCAGGATTAGAAGATATCGGTGACAGTTCACATTTTCCGGTTCACTCATACTACTTGCGAGTAACTAATATAATATTTTACAAAAAATATTTTAATTTCCATTTTATATCATTGCAAAAATACAATATATATCGCTATATATAACTAAGAAACAATTTCAGCACATTAATACTATAGCTTGATAATTTTAAAAATTAAGAAATAGGATGTATTTAAAATACTTGCTGCATGAAACGGAACATTGACCTATAGTGATTGACAATGCGTGATCGACAGGGAAATTCAAAAAAGTATCGATATATGTTATATCGATTATTTTTGAATTGGTTTATCAATATCGAAATATTTTTAATTACCAAAAAATTTCGATATATCGGTACGATATCAAAGAGAGAGAATATTCTTACATTATTTGGTAAATATCAATTAACAAACATAATTTCTCATAAATCCTGTAATAATTATCTGAAATTAAGAACAACGATAATAGTACAGTATGATACATATGTGCAAAGTTGGTAATTACACACGAGGCGGTATTAAGCAGTAAGACAGTGATAAGAAAATATAATTTGGAAAATAAAAGCACTAAAATGAAAATCGATTAGACTTTCTTTATTAACTTTCTCGATACGACAAAAAAAATCGATTGGATATCGTTAAGGCGCATGACTATAATTGTCAAAAGTGAACTGTCACCGATATCTTCTAATCCTGAAAACACTTTAATAGGGAACGACTTTTAAATGGCCTGTGTAGAACAACCTAAATATTATACATCCTAATACTTACAATAAAATAAAGTAATAGACTAATACATATAATATAAGTAACAATGACACCATAAGTACGGGAAAAATAAATATATATCACAAGAATAGGTAGCAAGATCAACAAAAACTAAAACTATTTTTGGAAGGAATCTATTTAACTATGTTAATACATGATAACTATTATTATTATAATCTATAATAAAAATTTACTTATAAAATCATTGAAGTCCATATTCATCCATAAAACAGACATATTTTCCTGACCATTATAATTTTTTCTGGTAAAATGGCAGAGAGACAAGTTAAGACGAAGAGAAGACCATTTGTGGAAGTTTTTTTGGTATATACCTAATTAGTTTGAGCCGTACTTACTTGAAAGCTACAGTTACACGGGTAACAGGGGACCCGTTGTCCAAAGCAGCCACAAATGTTTTGCTAGGGAGAACTGATGATTGTATCCTAACATCTCTCTTAGCAGCTGGAGCAGCCTGTGCATAACCCCGAGTCTGAAAAACATTATTTTATATTGGTCTCATAAAATTAACCATGAAAATACTCGGAAAATATAGGTTTACATAACAGGGGTTTGACAGTCAGAAAATAAATTAGTTTTTCTCTATAGAATTACTAAAATACGTTCAGGATACAAATAATAGTTACCGTTATTTGGCGTAATAAAGGTTTTGCGAAAGTCTTTGAAGTCATTTTCGCGATTATTCGTTAGGCTTATTTTGCACTGAAAATCTCAAGCACGTCGCAAAGATACCTACTTCGGACACCAAAGAAAAGTCAATCCAGTGTTCACAACCTGAAGCCAGGCAGCTATCGTACCAGGGCCGTAAAATTATCGTATTTGCTCGTATATGGATCAAAATTATCGTACCCATCAGGAAAATGGCTAAAATACTTTAAAAAATCATAATATGAAACGTGACAATAATATGTTGCAAATACTTTATAGTTTAAATCTTGTAAACTTGTTTTTTAAATGAAAAAAATAATAGTTCCCGCCAACATCTCGAATTTATACAGAAGAAAATAATGTTAAAGGAAAGAGACACATGAAAACAAGCAAATTTTTTAAAAGTTTAACTGAATAGATTTTATATTTGCGAGAACAGAATACACAAATATTAATTAAACTTAATATTTTATATACAAATTCGAAAAGACACTCATAACTGCCAACACACCACCACATCGAAGGACGACATCGATATCGATCGCTGATTGGAAGACAGTAGCAAGATTGCGCCATTAAGCAACAGCATGTGTTCCTAATATGTTCCTAAGAAAGAAATGAGCCAATAGATGGTGCTGACACTAAAAAACAACTGTAATTGTTATTGGGCTATTGGCTATCTGCGTAATCATCCAATTATTCATCAGAATGGAAATTATCGTACAATCAGCGTACGATAGTCGTGTACCATCGTACATCGTACGTGGTTATGAAATTATCGCACATGTACGATAATTATCGTACGGTTGCGAACATTGAGTCAATCAAATCCAGAGTTGGATTCAGACAGTGTATTCATCTATGATTCAGACCCTCAGAAAATTGTTGTCTATGGAAAATATAACTATTTTATACCTACTACTTGTCTAAATAATACTACGTTTCACTTTTCATTTCATCGAAATAAAAATGCATTTGTAAGGAAATTTTAGTTTTATTGTTATTGTACAAATTAACCAAACTTAGGCAAGTGATGTTTATCTCAACCAATTCGTTAATCGGATCTTCGTCTTTGGCATTGACACGACATAAGTAGGTAGCATGTCGTCGTCAGATGTAATAAATTCAATACACATTACATTTAGGTACTTTCTTTCACAGATGTAATGCAACGTCACCCTGCAAGTTCCCGCCAAAAAGTAGTGGTGCATCACAGTGCTACATGCTTTTGGATCGTATGGTCACACAATCTTATCTGGCCCAGGGCCAAAAGAGGAACTAACGACGCCAGTTTGAAATGTCAGTCTGCCTACCATTCGCCATTGGTTGTTTTGTTTTTTGCTCCACCCTTGGCTCCACCAAATGCGTTAACAGCGCCTTTCTCACCGGCGCGGCGCGGCTCGTAAGAGTAAGTCATTGTTCCATGGCGCAAGTAATTTTCATTTCACTATAAAATGGTACAAGGCATAACTGTTTTGTGGCCCGCGCCGGCATAAGCACATCTCTAAGTGAGCAGGCCTAGACAAAAATCATCCATACTTTTTTCCGCACACGCTACAGACTAAACGTTAGCGTGAGTACGCTAACGACAAGTGGTAGACAAAGCACCAAGCAAACAAGAAACGCCAATTCCGCAGCTTCCAAAGGAAACACGCTGTTTTGTCTATAGAAATTAGCGTGATACCGATAAAAAAATATTTATACATCAAATATCAAACGTCGAACGCGGCCTGACTGTAGGTAGTTAAGAGACTGGCGGTCATTTGAAACGATATCTTCTTACAAAAAATTGCTGATACTGCTAATAATGTAATGAAATTACTATCGCGTCTACACAGGGACTAAATCGGGAATCGTTCCATTAGGTTATTTCAAATAAAGCAATTTCTTGTAAGTATTCTTTTTCATCAATTTTTTTATTGATATTTTTTATTTCAAATAAAGCAATTTCTTGTAAGTATTCTTTTTCATCAATTTTTTTTATTGATATTTTGTTTAATAATTTATAGTATACTTTTATGCAATAGTACAAAATTCCAACCAAGACATTTCGGCAATAACCTGCATATCATGCCGATGAGTCCTTATTCGACGTCTAATCCTCGCTTCTTCATTATTTGCCGCCTATAAAAATCACAAACAATGCTTTTTGTTGTCAAATATCAATCACAAATTCACTTTTTACTATAACTCGCTGGCATTCGAAGCGTTAGCGGCAGGGTTCGAGCATCCGCTAAGGAGCGTGACCAATAAATGCTAAAATCGACGCTTGCGTTTGTCAAAAACACCACTTGTCTGCCACTTTATCAGAAAGACGCCACGCTACCGCTCACGCTCCACGTTAGCGTTAGCGTCCCTAACATTTTTAAATTTGTCTACGAACTTAGCGTGATGTTACACGTCTTTTCCACAGATGATATCATTGCCATACATTTTGGAATTAGCGTTCGGCGTTAGCGTTACCAGCAGGCCTAGACAAAAATCATCCATAGTTTTTTCCGCACACGCTACAGACTAAACGTCAGCGTGAGCACGCTAACGACAAGTGGTAGACAAAGCACCAAGCAAACAAGAAACGCCAATTCCGCAGCGTCGAAAGGAAACACGCTGTTTTGTCCATAGAAATTAGCGTGATACAGATAAAAAAATGTTTATACATCAAATATCAAACGTCGAACGCGGCGTCACTGTAGGTAGTTAAGAGACTGGTGGTCATTTGAAACGATATCTTCTTACAAAAAATTGCTGATACTGCTAATAATGTAATGAAATTACTATCGCGTCTACTCAGGGACTAAATCAGGAATCGTTCTATTACGTTATTTCAAATAAAGCAATTTTTTGAAAGTATTCTTTTTCATCGATTTTTTTGTTGATATTTTGTTTAATAATTTAGAGTATACTTTTATGCAATAGTACAAAGTTCCAACCAAGACATTTCGGCAATAACCTGCATATCATGCCGTAGAGTCCTTATTGGACGCCTAATCCACGCTTCTTCATTATTTGCCGCCATAAAAATCACAAACGAATGCATTTTGTTGTCAAATATCAATCACAAATTCACTTTTTACTATAACTCGCTGGCATTCGAAGCGTTAGCGGCAGGGTTCGAGCATCCGCTAAGGAGCGTGACCAATAAATGCTAAAATCGACGCTTGCGTTTGTCAAAAACACCACTTGTCTGCCACTTTATCAGAAAGACGCCACGCTACCGCTCACGCTCCACGTTAGCGTTAGCGTCCCTAACATTTTTAAATTTGTCTACGAACTTAGCGTGACGTTACACGTCTTTTCCACAGATGATGTCATTGCCATACATTTTGGAATTAGCGTTCGGCGTTAGCGTTACCAGCAGGCCTAGACAAAAATCATCCATAGTTTTTTCCGCACACGCTACAGACTAAACGTCAGCGTGAGCACGCTAACGACAAGTGGTAGACAAAGCACCAAGCAAACAAGAAACGCCAATTCCGCAGCGTCGAAAGGAAACACGCTGTTTTGTCCATAGAAATTAGCGTGATACAGATAAAAAAATGTTTATACATCAAATATCAAACGTCGAACGCGGCGTCACTGTAGGTAGTTAAGAGACTGGCGGTCATTTGAAACGATATCTTCTTACAAAAAATTGCTGATACTGCTAATAATGTAATGAAATTACTATCGCGTCTACACAGGGACTAAATCGGGAATCGTTCCATTAGGTTATTTCAAATAAAGCAATTTCTTGTAAGTATTCTTTTTCATCGATTTTTTTGTTGATATTTTGTTTAATAATTTAGAGTATACTTTTATGCAATAGTACAAAGTTCCAACCAAGACATTTCGGCAATAACCTGCATATCATGCCGATGAGTCCTTATTGGACGCCTAATCCACGCTTCTTCATTATTTGCCGCCATAAAAATCACAAACGAATGCATTTTGTTGTCAAATATCAATCACAAATTCACTTTTTACTATAACTCGCTGGCATTCGAAGCGTTAGCGGCAGGGTTCGAGCATCCGCTAAGGAGCGTGACCAATAAATGCTAAAATCGACGCTTGCGTTTGTCAAAAACACCACTTGTCTGCCACTTTATCAGAAAGACGCCACGCTACCGCTCACGCTCCACGTTAGCGTTAGCGTCCCTAACATTTTTAAATTTGTCTACGAACTTAGCGTGACGTTACACGTCTTTTCCACAGATGATGTCATTGCCATACATTTTGGAATTAGCGTTCGGCGTTAGCGTTACCAGCAGGCCTAGACAAAAATCATCCATAGTTTTTTCCGCACACGCTACAGACTAAACGTCAGCGTGAGCACGCTAACGACAAGTGGTAGACAAAGCACCAAGCAAACAAGAAACGCCAATTCCGCAGCGTCGAAAGGAAACACGCTGTTTTGTCCATAGAAATTAGCGTGATACAGATAAAAAAATGTTTATACATCAAATATCAAACGTCGAACGCGGCGTCACTGTAGGTAGTTAAGAGACTGGTGGTCATTTGAAACGATATCTTCTTACAAAAAATTGCTGATACTGCTAATAATGTAATGAAATTACTATCGCGTCTACTCAGGGACTAAATCAGGAATCGTTCTATTACGTTATTTCAAATAAAGCAATTTTTTGAAAGTATTCTTTTTCATCGATTTTTTTGTTGATATTTTGTTTAATAATTTAGAGTATACTTTTATGCAATAGTACAAAGTTCCAACCAAGACATTTCGGCAATAACCTGCATATCATGCCGATGAGTCCTTATTGGACGCCTAATCCACGCTTCTTCATTATTTGCCGCCATAAAAATCACAAACGAATGCATTTTGTTGTCAAATATCAATCACAAATTCACTTTTTACTATAACTCGCTGGCATTCGAAGCGTTAGCGGCAGGGTTCGAGCATCCGCTAAGGAGCGTGACCAATAAATGCTAAAATCGACGCTTGCGTTTGTCAAAAACACCACTTGTCTACCATTTTATAAGAAAGACGCCACGCTACCGCTCACGCTCCACGTTAGCGTTAGCGTCCCGAACATTTTTAAATTTGTCTACGAACTTAGCGTGACGTTACACGTCTTTTCCACAGGTGATGTCATTGCCATACATTTTGGAATTAGCGTTTAGCGTTAGCGTTACCAGAAATGATTTTTGTCTAGGCCTACAGAAATGATTTTTGTCTAGGCCTACTGTGTATGAAATCATTCATAAACAAGCTTAGAAATGGAAGTTAGACTACGTTCGCATGAATGCTTTTCAACGCGCGTTATTTTTAACGTTATGTTTTTTTTTTTAAGGGACATGAAGATGCGGACCCAAAATTTGGCCTTAGCACCCTTACGCGGACAAGTCGGCGAGCAAGCTCTTTATGTTATGAATAGAACGTATGACTGCTCAACGTATGTGTTCGCACGCTGACGTTTTACGTCGTCGATGGAACTAAAATTTATAAAAACTGGCAAGACATTTGTTACTGTCAGTCAATAACAAAAAAATGTGACATGACAACTAATGACAGACAAGTGACTGTGACTGGAAATTATCTGAAATGCCGCCAATTTAATTGCATTGTGATTATTTCGTGTGTTTTATGCGTTTTTGGTTAGTATGTTTTGGTTAATTTCTGTGTATTGGGCATGGTAAGTAACATTTTCCTCGCTTAGCGATAACACAATATAAATCTTGGTTATTTTTATAAAAGGCTTAGTTTTGTGAGATATCTGCCCAGCATTTATAATAGGCAAATAATAGGTCAAACACAAAGTAAATTTGAAATCATACAAGCATAGCTAGCCAGAGAGTATATAATCCCAACGTTTTAGTAGTAGTTGTGTTCTAATATTATTCATTGTCATACACGTTTCAGGTAGAAAAGTAATGACCAGTCTTTTCCAGTCTATCGCAAGCGGCGACACAAATTCAGCTACAATTATTGAATTTAATGAGAATATTCCCATTTCATACCAGAACAAATATCTTTTAATATCTAAGGAAAAAACTTTCAAACCTAAATGTAGCAAAGCACATAAAAAGAAATTGAGAAAATATAAACTAAGACGAGATGGTAAGGAAGATCAAGATGTGTTAAACATATCAAAAACATTGCTTTCATCATTAAAAATCAAATCTCCAAATAATCAGATACAAGTCAATGAAAGTGAAGAATTAATACCTAAAAATTACTTGTTCAAAATGGTTAGAAGAAAGAATACTACAAAAATAGATAATTCTGAAATTGTGATAAAAACACAGAAACAAAAACAAGCAAAGAAAGAAGAAGCTACTTCTCCAGTCACACTTCTTGGTAATAATAATGAAGACAAAAAACAGACTAATGCATTTAAATTATTAATGGATTCAAGAAATAAATCAATTGGCAGTAACTCCCCTGGAAAAGAAAAAGTTGTTGATGATTATGAAGTACAAGAAATAATTGAGAAAAAATCTTTGAAAGCTAAAAGAAACTTGGTTCTACAGAAAATGGCAGAAGCTAAAGGTTCTACAAAAAAAAAAGAACTTGATGAATATCAGGAAAATTGTGTTAAAATTAAATTGGAAAAGCGAGCTGAAAGGTTCAAAAGCATGCTTCTGAATAAGGATGTCAAAATGAATGTAGAATCGAAAAAAAAAACAGCAAAACTTGATGGAAAAAATATAGAGCCACATTTACCTGATAAACTCCAATTGCATAATATTGCAAAGGGACCCAAAACTTTGCAATTGGTAAATATGTTCAACGATTCTGCTAACAGTTCCAATTGTGTTAGCCCTCCAAAAAGACTGTTACCAGAAGAAGATGAAGAATTCCTGAAAAAATTATCTCCTTCAATAAGAAAGAAAGAGAACATGCTATGTTATTTCAAAAAACTTGAAAAGGAATCTGAGAATTCTCCTACTGATGATGAAAACAAGATTATCATTAAAGTTAAGCTTTCATCCAAAGGTAAAAAGAGGGGGAGGAAAAAAAAGGCAAGTCATGACATTATAAATGTGGATCCATCAACCACTGAATATGATGAGAAAAATATGGTTGTAGTTGAGACACTTTCTCCAGTAAATAATTCCGAACACAGTTCAGATTTTGTTAGTGATAGTTATGTTGGGCGAAAGCGGAAACGCAAAGCGATTATAGTTTCAGAGAACAATAGTAACAATACTATCATCATTGATACTGACACAAATGAACCAATACCTATTAGTGAGACTAGACCCAAACGTGGTGTAAAAAAACCAATTAAATACAGTGATGATATTTACATATCTGGTTCAGATGAAGATTTACATATTTTTACTCCAAAAAAGAAAAAGCTTATTGAAAATAATAATTCCAAACCAAAAGTTGATGCTAAACCTGAACAGAAGATTAAAATGAAACTTTCTGAAATGAAAACAGAAAAAACACTTTCTGCACAACATAAACCTACCAAATTGGCTCCAATATTTGCTGTGAAAACACAAGTAGACTTAGCAGCAATCGAAGCTAAGCAAAAATTCCTCCACAGTGGTGTCCCAGACCAATTAAAAAAAAATATTGCTCAGTTAAAACAGAGAAGTGAAAGCTGCAATGATTTTTTTGAAGTTGTTCATGTTCAGCAAAATAATACAAGAGCATTGCCTTTATCAAGCCAATTTGATTATCTACTTGGAATAGATTATGATGATGAAAACATAGATATTCAGAGTGACTATGATTTATTCGAAAAATTGATAAAGCTTTCAAATGATAGAATTGACAACAAACTGCCTAAATTTGCAAGAATTCCAAATAAGGTGATATTGCATGATATAAAACAATCATATCCTATGTTTCCCGTATTTAGAACATTTCGTTTGTTGAGAGATAAAAGTAAAGGAGTTTTAAAAGATTTAAATTATCGAGATCTAGATAACAGCATTGAACTAATAAATGGTATGGTAGATTTTAATAATGATAATCCAGATAAATTAACTTGGACTGATAAATACAAAGCTACATCTTCGAAACAAATAATTGGAAACTTTGAAAGCATCAAAGAACTGAGAAAGTGGTTAGAATATTGGACCATAAATGAAATAAGAGCCAAAGTTAATGGTAATCCTGAGACAGATTCTTCAGATTTCTGTGAATCTGACACAGATAGCAGAGATGGAAGAGTAACAAATAATCTTTTAATACTGACAGGACCACTGGGTAGTGGTAAAACATCCAGTGTATACGCTGTTGCAGCAGAATTAGCAATGAAAGTAATTGAAGTCAATGCTAGCAATAAAAGAACAGGTAAAATAATGCTTCAAGATTTGCAAGAGGCAACACAATCTCATAAAGTTAACAGAAGTACAGAAAATTCTCAAAAATCGCAAGAACTCATACATGTAAATTTAGAACCCAAGAAAAAGAGAGGGAGGCCAAAAAAAACGAATAAAACTAAATCAGATATTAGCAAAAAATGTGATATTTTGTCTGGGACATCAGCTAGTCAAGAAACTATAAGAACTGCAGTGTCACTAATTCTTATAGATGATGCAGATATAGTATTTGAACAAGATGACGGATTCACTTCTGCCATTATGCAGTTAGTGCAATGTTCTAAGCGTCCTGTTATATTAGTAACAGGATCATTAGCATGTCCACATTTGCAAAGATTTGTACAAAGTGGAAAAATCTTGAAATTGAATCCCCTCACACCTAAATTACTTGGACCTTGGTTAGATATAATGTGCTTAGCTGATAATGGTATTAGTCAACTAGGCCTGGGAGCAAAGTTCTTAAATTTCTTTAAAGGGGATATAAGAAAAACTATAAACTGTTTACAATTTTATGTATCAACCCACACTCAAGACTCACTTGTTGTAGAGAACAGTGATAATTGCAGTCCAAATATAGAGACAGAAGAAAATTCAAGTATGTCCTGGGCAGATAGAGAAAATTGGGATGAAAGAGACATATGTATGCAAAAATCTAATATAGATATTGATTGTGTCTGGAAAACATTTATAGATAATCAAAAAAACTTGCTTCAGTTCAGATATCCTCTAGAACTTCTTAACATTTGGTGGACACTACCAAGTTTATTCAGAAATTCTATTAACAATAGTAAAATCAAGGAAATAAAAAATCAGGATGATAATAAAATCATGTGTAAAAAAATTGACTCTATGGCTATGGCAATAGACGCTATTTCAGTATCAGATTATTTTAGTAAAAATAAACCCGACACAAGTATCAACATAACTTCACAGCCTTGGGACTCATCTGAAAGTGATAATGTATCAGAGCTAGAGAACTTGGATTATTTTAATAGAAATCATGAACTCTCTGATGAGATCTCGCACAGTCTTGTAACAACTGCAATTATTAGAGCACAAAATATTTTAGAAATTGATAGTAAAACTGATATACATTTTCCTGGCATGACTGTTCAGAGGTTTGCAATTTGCATCTATCTTTTATATTTTTTTATTGGTGAAACATTTGATGATAATCAATTATTTTATTACAGGGAAAAAGACAGAATTATTACTAGACATAAAAATGTTACTAGTTATTTAAACCCATCAGCTGTTTTTGATAGAAGAGCACTTGCGCTGGATTATTGGTCGTCGTGTCGAAATATATGCAGAATAGAAAAAGCCAAGCCTGATATCAATTCAAAAAGGAATAATCGTTTTTGTCACTACCTGAAGTCTTTGAATGTTCAGTGCAAAAGCGATACTTTTGATAAACTTTGCGACAGCTTAGGCTCTAGTGGTAAGTGTAATTGGGATTATTTTTATGAATGAAATAATATACTTATTCCTTTCTTGACTGTAAAATTATATTTATTAATAATGTAAATTAAATTAAAATTAAATAGTATTATTATTATTTGCAACACAGTTTACAGTTACAATACACAGTTTTGTAAAAATAATGCATTATTTTTCAGTAGGTATGAAAATAATAAGATTGTACTACATAAATACGAATTAATTATATGCTACAAAAATGCATCAAAGTTTAGTTGTTTGAAATAGAACCTTGAATTATGAAATAAATGAGTTAACTTGTGCTTATTTAATTAACATTTTTCTAGCTACCCATCCTTAAGTTATAATGTATTTTATTTATTACATAAGCATATTTTTTCATTCAATTATTCGAGTATTATCACTGAAAGGAACCAATTTCATGATTGCAACACCAATAACGTGAAAACACGAGAAAGCCCTTTTAACAACTGGATGCTGACCTTTTTATTGGGACAGAATTACCTACTTGATAATTAAGAATCTAATGTAGCTACCCTCCTAAGTTTCCATGTGGTTTGGTCAAACCCCAACAAATATACAATAATTATATGTTAATGATATGACACGCAGGCAGACAGTCCACCTAATAGTAGGTAAGTGGCTAGCGTTGTCTATGGACATAAGCAAATTAAGCAATACCTAGGGGAATGCCAATGTGTTTCCTAAAAGTCCACATGGTCTCAAGTGCAAACAAGTGCCAGTGATGTAGGTGCATAGGCACAGATTTTCACACGGCTACATATCAAGCTATACATTTAATTTATAGGATTTCTGTACAATGAGACGTCAGCTTATGATGGAAATGTATAGCTTGGTATGTAGCTGTGTGTACAACAGACATAGAGAATGTTAATATAGCGACTGTACTAGTGTGTGCCGTGAGCATGGGTATGTGCAGCGCTGCCTTGAAATGAACTGCGCGTTCAAGTTTCAACGACTAAATACATAATGAATGCTAATTTCTCGTTTTTAATCGATACTTTTAACGATAACAAATGATAAGGAACTCATATCGTCATATTTTCGGACAGATCTAGTGTGATATCTATGAACGCTTCTATATACAAACTGCTCACGCTTCGCACATGGTAATGTTTTTAATGCTATCACTCTATTAATATTCTTACTCTATGACAACAGAGTACCTACCCTACCATCGTGCTATGATTGCCTCACGATGTTTGCCTTCACCGAAAGCTCAAGTTTATTGTAGGATTGGAACCCACGACCTTTGACACTACATTCTACGTCACTACAACTGATTCGAGTTATTATCGTTTCAAAGACAATTTCATTTTACTATAATTTATATATAAGTATCTACAAAGTCAAGCGCGCGGCGCGTCACATCGATTTTTATTATAGAAAGCATTACTTATAATACTATCTTTCCGCTCCGCCGTTTCACCCGCGCCCCCTTATTTAACCCCTTAAGAATGGAATTTCCAAAAATCCTTTCTTATAGGCTTTAAAAGGAAACAATGTATACCAACTTTTGAGTTAATAAGTCCTGTATGCTGAAATATAACGCTACCTTCGTTCAGTTGTACAGTCTTTGTTCTGCCCCGCGGCACAAAGTTTTACAAACAATTATGTAAGCTTACTCTTGGCAACTGTTTTGTTTAAAAAGTCACCAGCCGCATGCTGATAATTGCTAATTGCTGTATCACTCGCTGATATACTTATCTTTTAAAAATAACAGATAAATAAACCAATGTTTTAATGAGTTATGAATCTATTTTTAACTTGGAAATTACATGGTTACAATAAAATATCTAGTTCTGTCTGTATGGTCAATTCCTTGTACAAATATTAAACTACAAGGTAAAATATAAAAAATAAAATATTGTGAGCTAGTCTGTATTGGCAATATAGCTCTCCCGCCCTGCATATCTGAGATACGTATAGAATAGCCTATGTACCCGCAAGTAATTGTCTCGTAATAATCATCCCGAAGCGGACGATAAGAAAGGAAAAATCCCACTATCACATTTATAATAATATTAACAAAAATGTTTTAAAAATAAAACCGGCCATGTGCGAGTCTGAGTCTGACTCACTTACCGAGATCACAGAAGTTGCTGAAATAAAGCGCTATTGGCTGTGGCAGACAGACAGAGTCGCGCCATAAGGGTTTCCTTTTTTAAAGTGTACACGACATCCCCTATACATATACCTATATTAAAAAATAAAACATTTTTAACGATATATGAATATGAGTGGTAAATACACTCCTACTTTATATGATTGTCCTAAATGGAAGATTTATCTATGATTTTATTAGATTTTGTATTTATCTACTGGTAGTGTTCGAGACTCCGAGTATGATGACAGTGACAGACTAACGGACGGACGGACATGTATTTTTTTATACAACGAAGTATGTAAACAAACATACGGCCCGCCTGCATGATGGTAAGCGGTTACCGTAGCCTTATATTGACGCAACACTCGAGGCATCATTCCAAAGACTACAAGTATATTACTTAGAGACATCACTCACGCGTTACCGACCCTTCTCACCTCCCCATTGAACTCTGGCGACCCTACTCACGCGCAGGAACACAACAAAGTTATTTGGCTGCAGTATTCTGTAAGGTGTAGGTCTTTCCCCAGTCGAGCTGCTCTTGAGCGGATAAACGCTATGCTCTACCTCTCTTATAACAAACTATAATGGTTCCTATATTTACTATGGAACCCTAATGAACAAAATATGCATAGCCATAGTGCCAGGTGAGTACCTGAGTGCACTGGCTCTCAGATAAATAATAAATAAATAAATATCCTGGGACATTCCTCACACACGGTCACCTGATCCCAAACTAAGCAGAGCTTGTACTATGGAAATCAGATAACTGATATAATTACATATACTACTTTTTGTTTGTAAATACATACTTAATATACATAATTACACCCAGACTCAGGACATACAGACATGTTCATGCACACAAATGCATGCCCTGTGTGGGAATCGAACCCACGACCGCGGCGCGTAAGGTGAACCTTAACCAACTGCGCCAACTGGCCCGTCAGATCCTTTCCTAGAAGTTTGAAAAAAAACGTGAGACAAAGATAACATTAACATAATAAGGGGATATTCCTTTCTGAAGATATTTTTCTAATATTATTTTTTGATTACTAATGATCTATAAATGCATCCCTCAAGAGGAAATTCATTAATTTATTAGGACCTTATATATTATCAAGGAGTTCCATGATACTAATGGCACGGACACCAGCCAAAGTTCCATTTTTTGCCTTTTAAAGGTCGTGGCCTTTTCATCTCAAATAGACCCTTGTCCAAATATTAGCATGAAGCTGTGCGTTGATGTCACTTAGTCAGGGAACAGTATTGGTGCCTGCTAATGCTGTTCCCTGACTAAGTGGTCTCCCCAGTAATGCGTTTGCGTTAACTTTAAATTTGTATGGGGAAATTAGTACCATGAGTATTCCGCTAGAGGCGCTGTGCTAAATCCTATAGAGAAGTGTAGTAAAAGCAAACGCATTAGTAAGCAATTACTAATGTCAATTCTTTACACTCGGGGTACCTACTGTAGTACCTAGGACCCATATAATAATAATTGTCTACTACAAAGTGAAAGTGACAGTGGTGTGGTATTTTATTGTACTACTCAGCTTTGTAAAGATCCGATAGGCCGGTCGGGTCGGTGTGGTCAAGCTATTCGTAGGCACTTTATAAATAGCATCGAGTTGTTTACACCATGTCGTATATATGATAACGAACAGCGTTACTACGTCAAGACAGTTCTAGAATGCACTTCTAGGAAATATTATTCACAATACTTATCACACTAAAAAATCTGAGTAAATGTTGGTTCATTGTAATACTAGTTTTCACCCCGCGGTTTCACCCGCGTTCCCGAGGGTTCTGATATTTTCCCGGGATAAAAAGTATCTTATATGTTATTCTATCTACCTGTGTGAGTGTGACAAATAATCACCATTGGTTATGCCGTTGAGGCGTCAAATAAGAGGTCACAAACAAATTACTTTCGCATTTTTTATCTTAGTAGGATAATCAAAGAAGTCTTAGGTACAATAAATTATTCGATAAGTAACTATAATGTTTATTATAGCATAATGTCGTGCGGTGTAAAAATAAATTAATTTGTATGTTTTTGTACTTAAGTTTTCCATTATTTAAGGCCAGCAGGGTTATTTTAAAAAGTCGGGTTCGATATCGGAAACGGATTCAAAAATTTCCGAGGCGTATTTCAGCAATTGCTATTTTAATTACCGAAAACTTTTCGATGAATCGAATTGATATATCCGTAAAGAAACATCAAAAATATTCGAATTCGGAAATTGAAATAGCAATTGCGGAAAATCGCCTCAGTAGTTTTTGAATCCGTTTCCGATATCGAATCCGAGCATTTTAAAATAGCCCTGCAGGTAGGCTAAAAAGGAAGCTAAAGTTATTATATTACTAATGGAATTATGTTTTTCGAATTCACAGCACTTACACGCAGCTTTCTCATAGAGAAGGCTTATAGTAGGTGCTTTCGTTCCATCTGTCAAGAAATCATACTCCTATTTTATCGCAGTTCCATAGAAGTGTGCATAGAAGTATTATTTTACGGGGCATTGTGGTTTTTAATTTAAATAAATATGTATTGCCAATAATTGCCATAGGTAGGTAGGTATGTTTCTGAGACAGATGTGGGATAAAGGCTATTAGGTAATAGTTCTTACTACGTAGGTAAGTCAAGGGTCATAAATTCTAAAACCATATTTTTGTAACATTAGGATGTACACACGGCTACAGATCAAGCTATACATTTCCAATATAAGCTGACCTCTCATTGTACTGAAATCCTATACAATGCGAGATCATCTTATACTGGAAATGTATAGCTTGATGTGTTGCCGTCTGTACATACGAAATCACCATATTTCCATGAAGATTGCTTATATTAATGTTGTAGGTATGAACTTACATCAATAGTGGATGATCCATCATAATAAAAATATGATCTCGTAAATAGCTTAAAATTTACATCACACGGAACCGAATAGACGCATCTATAAAAGTAAACATGAAAACAGATTTCATCACGCAGTACTTAAAATCATTGATAAATGACTAGTAAGGTTGGGTACAGGCCAAGTTCCGTAAAATACAGCGCATCAATATTTAAACGAATCATCTTTTTTATCCGCTGTATCTACGAGGGAGGCTTGATAAGTAACATTACAGTAAAGGACATTTTTTTATAGGGATGCTTTACCAAAAATAATCAGTAGATATATAGTTAGGTACGTAGGTAATCCAAATGTCTTATGTCGGCTGATTTAAAGAAAAGAAATAAATATTAAATCTGTTTTTTTATACATTGAAAAACATATTTGTCCTAGGCCTCAAATTGGGCTTTTTTCTAACGTACACGCAGTAATCGAAAATCACTTTAGTCCAATCGCGAATTTCCCTTTGTGGTATTTCTAACTTAGTCACGACCGTTTAGTTCAAGGTACGATTTTTTTTATTGTTCTGAGTATTTTTGGTCATTATTTTGATAATGTCCACTCCTATTTTACAAGCTTTTATTTAATTTGCAATGTACGTATGTATGTTTGTTTGGGTGGAATCTAAGAAAGGGTTTTTCGAAATAGGGGATGAAAGTTTTGTATCAAAGTCCGTCAGTTTCGAAGTTAGGATCTTCAAATTTTGTGTTTAGGCTGAAGATTGAAAATTAATGTATACGTGTCTCAGCGTTTTTAATAATTCCACCCTCGAAGCGGGATAAAATTGTTTTGTTTTGTTTTATTGTTGTAGAAAAATATGTCATTTGATTCCTGTAGGCACCGCGGGCGAAGCCGCGAGCAGAAGCTAGTCAACAATAAAAATACACTGGAGTGCTGGCTGAGGCACTCCACGCACGGTAAAGTATAGATTACTTTACCGTGCCCCACGTCTCTCGTAGACGTGTCTACGCAGCGTGACTATCGCCACTAGCCTAATTGATTAATCATAGTGTGCGACAGTAAACTAATACATCATTGAAATATAAATACATGGATGCTCAAATCTGTTGGGAATAACTGAACACATTTAAAAACCAAACCAAATAAACAGAAAATAATAGTGTTTTGTAATAATGATATTGAAAAAAATATAAAGTAGGCTTAATATCAAGGTTCTCAACTCTTTATTAGGGGTCCGTACCTCAAAAGACCTTATAGGATCACTTTGTTGTCTGTCAAGACCTTTTTCTCAGGAACGCGTGGAGGTATCAAGCTGAATTCATATCAAATATTCAGCTACTGTCCCTTGGAGCTGTGAAAAAACTTCTAAGCCAACACAATCAAAAGATACAGCCGTTTATTCTGCAAATTTTCGACACTCGCTAGGGAATCAAAACCTACAGGGTACTTCCCGTGAACTCAGAATCTTGAAATTTGGTACGAAGCAACGTCTTATAGCACAGATAAAGGAAAAAATGCGAAAAGCATAATTATTTTGTTACATCACAAAAATAATAACAATCGGAAAACAGGGAAAATCTTCGAGACCGAATCCCGTGAATGAACGAACTATTTACATATTTACAAGTCTGTACGGAACCCTCGGTGCGTGAGTCCGACTTGCACTTGGCTGGTTTACTTTATTTATCTTGCTTTCCTTCTTATGTCAACCTTTTTATTCTAAAGAGGTATGCTACCTACCAGTCTTCCTATCTAGTTATGGCTATAACTTTTAATAACAAATAATAGGTCTTTACCTATGAAATTGCCGTTCTGCAGTACTGGCCATTTCAAATCAAAATAATTTTTGTTTGGCTAAGAATTCTAATTTCAAATTAATTTTATTTTAAAAACATGGAATTCTTTTTCCAAAAGTAGTCATTTGTTTATTGATTAGTGTTACATTTTCATCGCATTTCAATCTTTTTCGTCATCATGGATACGTTAAAAATTCGAGTAATTATGGAATATGAGTACCGTCGTGGCAGCAACGCGGCACTAGCGGCACGCAACATCAACGACGTTTACGGAGTTAACACTACAAACCAACGCACCACCTGTTATTGGTTTGCTCGCTTCGGTTCTGGGAATTTCGACCTGAAAAATGAACCTCGCGGTCGTCCGAAGACTTTGGTCGACAATGACGAATTAAAGGCGATTGTGGAAGCTGATGATACACAATCGACGGCTGAAGTAGCAGCAGCTTTCGACGTTAGCGTCAAAACAATATTGGTCCATTTGCGTCAAATAGGCAAGGTAAAAAAGCTTGACAAATGGGTGCCCCACGAACTCAATGATCGCCAGCGCGAAGTACGCGTGAAACGTGCCTTGCACTGCTCAACAGACACACAAATGAAGGAATTTTGAACCGCATTGTTACCTGCGATGAAAAATGGATTCTGTTTGATAACCGCAAGCGCTCAGCAAGTTGCTTGTATCCTGGTTCAGCACCTAAACAATGCCCTAAACGAAAACTTACCCCTAGAAAAGTAATGGTCACTGTTTGGTGGTCTAGCGCCGGTGTGATTCATCACAGCTTCTTATCAAACGGGGTGAGAATTACTGCAGATGTGTACTGTGAAGAACTGAACACAATGATGGAGAAGCTGGCATATCTCCAACCAGCATTGGTCAATCGCTCGTCTCCGCTGCTCCTGCACGATAACGCGCGACCTCATACTGCACAGCAGACGGTCTCCAAGTTGCAAGAACTGGGGTTGGAAGTTCTCCGTCATCCGCCCTACTCACCAGACCTTGCGCCTACAGACTACTACTTTTTCCAGAATTTGGATAACTTCTTGGCGGGAAAAAAATTCAATACCCGAGAGGCAGTACAAAATGCCTTTGAAGAATTTGTTGCCTCCCGTCCAGCTGATTTCTTTAAGGGCATCAATAAACTGCCACTGCGTTGGCAAAGATGCATTGATTGCATGGGTGATTACTTCGATTAATACAAATAAAAAATACATGAAAAAAAATCGTTTAAATTTTTTCATACAAAACGGCAATTTCATAGGTAAAGACCTAATATTTATTTTCTCTACACAAAGGTAAAGATGTAAACTGCACCTTGATGCTTTTAGATACTTATATTATTATTTACACAACATATTATAGCGATGCAATACTAAACTTAGATACTGGTTACAAACCAGTGATCACTGGTATGAGGATCTGGAGCAACATCGTTGACATTATCTTTAAGTAAATTGGTGTAGATATACAGTACAGATTCTACAACGTACTTGTATAGATAAGTCTAAATAAAGATCGCGATCGGGCAAACAATATATTTGCAGAGGATATATTTGTCTGATATATAAATAATATAGGTACCTACACTAGCATTTTATGGTAGCAAGTACCTACCATAAAATGATAGTGTACCTATATTATTATCATCTATCATATCTTTAATTAGTAGGCCCTTTGGTACGACTTACACCATAACTATCTCTGCTTACACCTCAATGTTCTCAAACCTATTACGTGAATGCTGGATGTATGAGCTTCTAAGTCAAATCAGATCAGCATCAGATCTAATTACAAAACATGATTTTATTTTATTTTATGTGGCTTATAAGTTTTTTACTTATCATGAAAAATGACAAAAAATTAACATTTCCCCCCCTTAACTCCGAAGATAAAAATCCGAAAAATCTGAAATAATTTCAGTTGAGCATTGATGTAAATATTACAGGAAAAATAGAATGAAGGTTCTATCTAGCACAGATTTTCGAAGTCACCAAATGCATTTACAAACAAACTATAGTTGTGAGACTCACACGCCGCGCCAAGCGAGTCGAGTTTACAAAGGCTGCCAAAAGCCGTAGGAATCAAACCACAGCAGATATAGTCCCGGGATCCACGAATACTCTGTACATTAATGAACGTCTGACCAAAACAAATCGCCTCTTGTTTCGCGAAGCTCGCCTCCGCTGCAGAGAATATGGATTTCGCTACTGCTGGGTACGAGATGGCGCTGTCTACGTGCGCCAAGCTGACAAAGCGCCCGCCACTCACATCCGTTCACTTGAGGATCTCACGTTGCATGTTAGTCAGACATCAACATCACTCACGAAATAACTATCAGCCGTTCTTATTTACTTCAAGTGTATGCTTACTGATAATGATATTATATTTTCTCAAGCAACTTACATTTAATAGTCATATTGTCTCGTCTAAATTGATATGTAGCCGTTTTCTTTTGTACATATATAAAATATGCTCTATTGGTTTGAATATAGCAATTTATAGAACTAGCGTTGTGCCTTTGCTAACTTATGTATGTAACGTCAATCTGTTCTCTGATCACTGGCTTATTTGTTTTTGCCCGTCAGTTAAAAATATACAATTACCTCTTAATTACCCTCACACTGTCACCAATTATTATCAATCAATTG
Organism: Polyploca ridens; assembly: GCA_951394255.1. Classification (NCBI taxonomy): domain Eukaryota; kingdom Metazoa; phylum Arthropoda; class Insecta; order Lepidoptera; family Drepanidae; genus Polyploca; species Polyploca ridens. Next base: position 8,279,919 of record OX596256.1, on the reverse strand, counting down.
TAAAGAGTAACCGCCCGACACTCAATTCATCGCATGTAAGCCTTACAAAATTAATAAAAACTATTGTAATTAAAAATGACTTTTGATGTAATCAGTGATATAGACAATTCTCTTAATATAGAGTGTCAGGCTATAGACTTTCCCGAAGACTGTGGTGGGGTATTAACAAGCGAGTACAAAATCAAAACATTAACTCTCAATATTCGTAGCATTCATAAGAACTTTAATTCTTTTTGCGTTGCCTTAAAAAGGCTTAATATAACTTTTGATGTTATTGTGTTAACGGAGTGTTGGCTTGGTGTGTGTGACTCAGTGGGACAAATCTCTGGCTACCAATCACATAAAACGGCTAGAAATCTCAACCAGTGTGGAGGTGTGGTGATATATGTAAGGGATTGCTGGAATGCCACCGTCTACGAGCCCTTTATTGATGAAGCCGAAAGCCTTATTGTTCATCTATCTAATGATATTTCTCTGCTAGCCATTTACCGCTCCCCCTCTTTTAGACAAATCGACAAATTTATCTTATCTCTGGACAATACGCTAACTTAACTTAAAAGTTGTCCAACAATTGTCATGACAGGCGATATTAACATAAATACTATGTCCACCTCAGATAGCCACAGCATCGAGTATCAGTGTCTCATGGCTGAACACAGTTTCATCCCGGCTATTAATAAGCCTACGAGAAAATACGCTTGCCTAGATCATATATACATAAAGTGTAAATCTCACCAAAGTATCGGCCTTGTGTGTGATGTAGATATTACTGATCACAAAATAGTAATGCTGGGTATAAAGTCATCTACACCGAACAATACTCAAAATTTTCATAAACGCATCATAACTGTCACTAGTTTTGAAGCCGTCGCAGAAGAACTCTCAAAAGCCGATTGGTCAACGATTTCTGCAGCACAGGACATAGACTCTGCAGTATACTATTTTCATGATATTATCTCCCAAGCTGTCTATAAACATACTTATGATAAGAAAATCTCCCGTTCAAAATTTATTTTAAAGCCTTGGATTACTACTGGGCTTGTCAAATGTATGAATCGACGTGATAAACTCCATCTTGATGTAAGAAAACACCCAAACGATCAATCTCTTAAAAATAGATACTTACACTATCGTAATGTATTTACTGATTTGTTACATAATCTGAAACAAAGTTATGAAAACTCTGAGCTAAACAAGCACAAACAAAACCCTAAAAAACTATGGCAATGTATCAGGAAAATCACTGAGTCGCCGGACCAGGCAAACACTTCCTCTAATTTAGTTGCTGATAAAACTTCTCCGGAGGAATCACTGAATAACTGCAATAAATACTTTTCGAATGTTGGCGGGCATCTTGCAAGGGAATTACTTACTAAACTTAATAAAAGCCAGGAGACCGTAACCTCTGACTTAGAACTAGGAAACCATATTCCCCAAAGCTTTTTTATGCAACCAACTGACCTTTTTGAAGTTGAGAGACTTATATCAAAGCTTAAAAATGGTTTTACTGTCAGGCTTATAAAAGCTATCAAGCACGCTATAATTGAACCTCTAACTCATATACTGAACCTTAGCTTAGCGACTGGTTTTTTCCCTAGTATGTGGAAACACGCTATTGTTATCCCCATTCATAAAAAAGGTCCCACTAGCTTACCTGAAAACTACAGACCAATATCTCTTTTAAGCATATTTTCTAAAATCCTAGAGAAAATAGTAAACAAACGCTTGGTAACTTACCTAGAGAAATACAAATTACTCTCAGATAACCAATTTGGGTTTAGGGTACGAAAGTCGACTGAAGATGCTGTGGTTTCCCTAACAAATCAAATCAGTGAATGCTTGGATGGCAACCGGAAGTGTATCGGAGTATTTCTGGATCTAGCCAAAGCCTTCGATACGGTTTCGGTGCCAATCCTATTGAAGAAGTTAGAGTATTTCGGAATCAGAGGCCTACCTTTTAACTGGTTCCATAGTTACCTCACAAATAGACGCCAATCTGTTAGGATCGGTGATCTTGTCAGCTCTGATTTGCCTGTAGATTTCGGCGTTCCGCAGGGTAGCGTTTTGGGACCAACGTTGTTTATCATCTATATGAATGACATTCATTTAGCTGCAAATCACGATACCACCCTTATTTGCTACGCCGATGATACTGTTGCTCTGTTTTCTGGCAAGTCTTGGCAAGCTGCTCTGAACTCAGCTGAGGTAGGTATGAGGTGCATCAGCAACTGGCTTGACCATAATCTATTAACCCTAAACGCCAAAAAATCCAACTACATCTGCTTTCACAACGCCAAAATCTCTGAGCCCAAAATACCTTTGAACCTTAAAATACATTCACCCTCTTGCATCTGCTCAGCTTGTAGCTGTGATCCTATTGAAAGAGTAGAAAGCATAAAATACCTTGGAGTCGAGATCGACCAAAACCTCTCCTTTAAAGCGCACTTAGCCTCGACTGCAAAGCGAGTTCGAAAAATTGTGTACGTCATGAAATCCTTACGCAATTCTGCAGATCCATGGGCCCTGCAATTGGTGTATAATTCTTTGTGTGAGTCTATTCTCGGATACTGTGCTATTGCGTGGGGAGGTGCTGGTGTTACAGCTATGCTAGGTCTTGAACGCGCACAACGTTCAGTCCTCAAAATCATGTTCAAAAAGCCCTTCAGATACCCTACAAACCTGCTATACACCGAAGCTAATGTACTCAGTGTCCGTCAACTGTACCTTCTTCGTGCTTTCTCTAAACAACACTGCTTAGTACTGAACTCACCTGATTATCCTTCCCAGCTGAATCGGCGTACTTTCAAAACTCACTGTGCTTTTGTTAGAACTAAGTTAAGTCAGAGGCTACCCAATTTCTTGCTCCCCTATATTTATAACAAAATTGTCAAAGTTCTTGACGTTAAATCTTGCAGCGTCCACCAAGCTAAGCGTAAGGTCCGAAAGTGGCTCCTTACCCTGTCCTATGATAGTACTGAACGGTTTGTGAAAATTGTGACGTGATTGCTCCTGAGGCTATTTCTAGGCACTACTTGTATATTTTCTGTGTATTTTAGTAATGTACGTGTAATGTGTTTAATTTATTGCATGAAGTGCTCTGTTGTAAATCTTTTTATATCCTGGATATGTGGCCCCCACGAGACAGGCTTGACCTAGTGTGGGGACCACCAGTAATCTAACGGTATAACCGTGTTATTTTTAAAAATGCAATAAACTTATAAATTTATAAACTTAGTTATGCGGTCTAGTTTTTTACAACAGCTATGACCCAAAACAAGAAATATACGTCCAAGGAAGGTTGTAACCCTCGGTGAGCGAATCAAGACTCAAACTCGCATATGGCTGGTTTTTTTCCTTACCGTGTATGTTTGACCTCAATCTCAGCCGATCAAGCTCACACCTATCGGTGTGTTCGTCGGAACAAACCGATAGGTGTTTGGCGACAGATTTTTCAACTTTAGCTATCCAGACAGATACTACAAAGTACCGTAACACCGTCCTATGGCTTCCTCACGATGATTTTCTTAACCGAAAGCTCAAGCTCATCGTGCATCGTAGTATTCGAACCCGGGACCTTCGTCTCGGTAAGTCGGTATCCGAAGTTAATACTACTGAGCTCGCGTTTCACGTTTTATGTGTTAAATTCTTATAATTTATATAAAAAACTCCAAATAAAAATAATTATTGTTATTTAATTGTAATTCAAATATTTAGTATACATACTTAGTTTTTTAATTACTTTCCTCCCCGAGGTCGAAAAGTATCACTTTCAACCCACTTCTTAGATAAACTAATGATTATGATAACTCTACTTTCAGAGTATGACGGATGAAAAGTAATTTCGTTGCTAGTATGGAATGAAATTTCAATTCGATGCGATGATGAATGACAGGTAACTTTGTACTAAATGTGTTAAATACAGATAATTCTGTCTAGGGTCATACCAAACGTGGTTCAAGTTAGTACCGTAAAAGTTACTTTTAGTACACTTTTTAAGTTTCATGGTTTTGATTATTTGGTAAGACCGACCATTTTACGATTATACTTGTTTTTGGATTACAATAAAACAATATATTTACTTTAATCTGTGATGTTCCCAGCTGACAACCGTACAAGTGTTTAATGTAAAACAATCATAATGTTATGATATCAATTGAACAATAAATCCGCACTTAAAGCGGTCGGTACGTTGGCGCCGCCGCCACAGCCGCCGCCGCCGCCCCGGACCCGAGGTTATCAATGAGGCGCGTGCGCGACGCCACTCGTCCACCGCATAAATATAACGCGACACTACAACTGGCATCAGTTGTTACAGTACGTAACCGAGCTAACAGCATATACACAACATGGTCAGGAGTGTGCTTCGTGGAGATACTTGCGGCTATTGCAGCGCCTGCGTGCGGGCCCGTTTGTGTGCTGCCCGCGGTCGCAGTCCCGAACCCCTGGAGTGCGCTTACAAGCATATTTTGGAATCATACGGATCCAATCCAAAAGAAGAAAAAATTGTTAAAACTGAAAAGCCTACATGTGATTCCTGTCGATGGACGTCAGACGCTCAGTTCCCGGAAACGCCACCCTCTATGAGTGACCTCAGCATGGAGTGGAGCTCCCGGTCTTCGCAAAGGTCGCGTACACGACGGCGAAAAAGGTAGTCCCAAAATTGCGTGGACGCTGCGAGTGTTCGGAATTAGCCCTGTGGGATCCGAGATCCGAGTTGTGCTACGTTGAGGTACCATCTGAAGAAATGGACCTACGAGTATGTATGTAGATAGGTATGTGTCGTCGGACTTCTGTTGCTTTATATGTGACACAATGTATTTATGAACTTAATAAATCATACCAAAAAATACAAACGTGTTTAATTGCATTCCTTTCTATCTTTTAATTATCTAAATAAGGGTGGGCTCGTAAAAATATATGTATGGACTAGTAACACGTCTATTATATACCTTAACTGTGAAGTGGACTTAAGATACGATACCTTTATAAAATTATTTATTCTATTACGTACGAAGGTACCAACAAAGTTTTTTTTTATACCACTAAGGTGGCAAACAAGCATACGGCCCGCCTGATGGTAAGCAGTTACCGTAGCCTATGGACGCTTACAACACCAGGGGTATTACTCGCGCGTTTCCGACCCTAAATGGACTCTTCTAGTTAACTTAAATACTGTATGTAGTTATAAAAAGGTGCCAACTAAGTACACAATATTAACTTCTAGTTAACTTGAATACTCTATTTAATAGAATCACCTATTACCTAATACTGTATAGATAGATATTTATACCTAAAGGAAATGGCTAGATAACTTATTGTGCAGGAGATTGGTTTATGTCCTATATGTAATAAATCAATGTTGGCGAATGCCACATTGATTTATGACATAAATTGTGTAGTGCGATTCCCTTATGAACGTAGCTAGGTACGTTCATAAATAACACTGGACTTTGTATGGCTATTTTAAAATGGCGAACCCAAATGTTAAAAAAGTATTATTATAAGTACATTGCCCTCAAACGTGCTACCTACGTGATATAGAGATCTACATTAAAAATAATACCTACAATGTCCGAAATTAATTCTTATTTATCATTATCAACAACAATGACCAAAACATTTACAACTTTTCCTTCTTGTTATGTTTGTGCTCAAATATCTATCGCATATGTTTAGGCTGGGTGATGATTATGAATCAGTGAATGAATTATTTTCTTTAGACCTCGCGAGTCTAGAAATTCCATATAATTACCGAACCCTTACCAAATTTCAAGGGAATCGGTGAATGCGACAAACAGGCGGACATCGCGCCGACATCTACGAGTACACATACGAAAGCATTTTTGCCCAAGCTGAAAAGGAGACTTCGCTCTCGTTCGGTCAGTCAATAAGTTTATTGTGACATAGATTATAGCTAACAAAGGGTGGGATGAAACTTTAACTACCTACATAGTTCTCACTCGTAAAGAAATACTACAAGGTGCGGCAAAAGTATGTTATAATGTGAATGTGCCTGTGCCATTATTTTTGCAAATGGTGTCAAATAACTTTGTTTTAAATATAGGTTTTAAAATATGTATGTTATGTTGTAGATATAATGGAGAATACATAGAGCAAAGGTTTGGCTCTGCGTAAATTTTAATTAACTTCATTGAACTGATCTTCATTGAAATCCCATTATCTGGAGTTTTATAACATTTAGACCTCATCAAATCTCTCAATGGGATCATCGTACTCAATAATCGGAGTCAATAAATGTCTCTCTTAGCTCGTTTGATATTCACGTGTTCCATAAATATAATAGTATTTTAGAAAAAGGAAGGAAGACCATTTCAATGAAGTTCATTACCATTGATTTATGCGGTAGCCCCGCGGGTCACCCCAATGCTAACGCAGTGTGTGAATCAGTACCTGTATAAATGTACAGTGAATCAGTACAAAACAAGAACAAAAGGGGTGCGCGGAGCGGGCGCCCGTGCCCGGCGAGACACGCACGTGCATGCGTTCTCGAAATGTTCCAGTTATCTATCAATCTAAACCTAGCAACCCGCACTCGCGTCATAAAAAATTGGTACTGCTTGACCTCACATGACACGACACATGTTTAAACAGAGAGAGGTAGGTATCGATGACTAAAATTATTTCTTTTTTGGAGATCATTTATCGAGAAGAGTATGCAAATAATGTATAGGTAAGATTTGTATATGCAATCTAACCCCCTTATTCATAATCGCTTTTTAACTAAATCAGTGTAATACTTAGTGTGCCCCGTCTCACTCTTTCGATCACCAAATGTCAAGAGTCAGATAAAGACTTCGGAATTTTAGCTACTTAATGAACATTTGATAACTTTATTATGAATAAGGGGGTAAGTATCTAGCCCTAAATTTAGTAACTGGTCTAATAATAATTAAACTTTAGATAATCGGGTAAATAAATATCCTGGAACATTCATCACACACGGCTATCTGATCCCAAGCTAAGCATAGCTTGTACTTGTACTATGGAAACCAGACAACTGATGGACTAATTTTTGTTTGTAAATTAGTACATAATTATTATATACCTATAATAATTACACCCAGACTCAGCACATATAAGGTCCTAATAAATTATTGAATTTCCTCTTGACGGATGAATGTATAGGTCATTAGTAATCAAAAATAATGCGTGGGAAAAAATCAAAATTCCGAAATTTAACTTAATATCAGTACAAAGTATTAATTTAACCATTTATCTTAAAAAAACCCACGGATTATTTTTCTAATATTATTAATGACCTATACATTCATCCCTTAAGAGGAAATTTACTAATTTATTAGGACCTTATGCAAACAATTGCATGCCCTGTGTTGTGTGGGAATCAAACCCACGCGTCCAACCACCTGCGGCGCGATAGGGGAATCCGCGCCAATTGACCCATCGAGTACCTACCTACACATGAGTGTGTGATATATGTATTATGTAGTGTGATTGTTAATTATGTGGTAGTTGCATTTTCATATGTATGTGCACTTACTTACCTACGTATGGTCAATGGCAAATAATGTTGCTTAAACTTAGGGTGGATCTATCAGCTAGCATGAGGCAGGAAATTTGATTTTTTCCAGCTTTTTATTGTTTTTTTTACCTTCGTAGAACAATATGGTTAAATAGTTCAGTGATTCTGGACCGTAGTCGTTCTCATTTGTCACATTGTGTTATGAATGTTTATTGTATAATATGTGCCACATGTGAACGTTCCTCTAAAAACCGTAAAACTGAATGTACAAAAATAGTTCATATTAAACAAAAAGTATCAATTCCACAATATGCCAAATGAACTACGGTCGCTAATTACTGAAATATTTAGCCATATTGTTCTACCAAGGTAAAAAACTAGAAAAAAGTCGCCTGGCGCGACTTCGTTCGTGTGGTGTTCTACCCTACCCTACACTACCCTAAAAAAAAGTTCAAAGTATATATACGTCCGTCTCCTGGTTCTAAACTACCTCCCCACCAATTTTCAGCCAAATCGGTTCAGGCGTTCTTGAGTTATAAATAGTGTAACTAACACGACTTTCTTTTATATATCCCTATATAGATTAGTAAAAATAGTGGATCGAAAAAATTAAACACACCATTTAAAAAGATTCATAATATTTACAACCAAATATATTAAATAGAACATAATTGCTTATAATATACAACATAATTGCTTATTATATACAACATAATACCTAAACTTGAGAACATAATTATTACGTACATATAATAAAATAAGACAAGAGAAAGCTACTGGCCTAATAATGGCCAAATTACATTCATTATTAACTTTCGTTGAGAAAGCGCATTCTATGAAATGGTTTGAATTTTTGTTAAAATACCTACTTAAAATAAAAAAAATCTTAAACATTTTTTTTTATTACCTACCCGATCTAGAAACGATCTGTGTTTTACTGATCTACATATCTAATGTGTAGGATGATATGCAACATAAAGTTACTAATATTTCCTTACTCCTAATTATTTTTTCAGTTACAGTCTTGATTCAGAAGATAAATATTTAATAGGTACCTAAAATTTTGTAAATCAAATCAAATCATCATTTATTTGCAATCATGAGTTACAGAGGTATTCAGAAAATAATATTATTGAGTGGTCACATGAGCCATTATATAAGGTCCTAATAAATTAGTGAACTTCCTCTTGAGGCATGAATGTATAGGTCATTAGTAATCAAAAAATTATACTAGAAAAATGAGCCGAGGGGAAAAATAAACTTCTTTCACTTCTATGGAGAGTCTCTATCATATATACGTTTTTTTTTTATTTCCACGGATTATTTTTCTAATATTATTTTTTGATTACTAATGATCTATACATTCATCTCTCAAGAGGAAGTTCACTAATTTATTAGCATCTAATATACAAGGCATGCAAAAATTAAAAATTCGAATATAAATTGGTATTTTAGATTGTAGGAAAAAAAGCAAGACAAAATTTTTTTTTTAATAGGGTACCTAAATCCTAAGGAACTCATTATGTGTCTATGCTACTCTTAGGTATGTTTGGAGAAAAACAATTTGCTTCTATTATATATGGGAACATTCAACAATTTTATCATAATAATATCTTGCGATAAGATTGTACACAATTTTATTTTTAGTTATTAACATTATGTAAGTCCTATACTATTATTTACAATAAGATCACATTTATTGGATAGTTAGAAGTTAGTTTTATTTATTGTAAATTACAAAACAGTAATTTATTTCTAATTCCATGAGAAAGAGAGAGAGAGAGAGAGACATTATATCGTTATACATTTTATTTTAAAAAGGTCTATGGTTAAGCAATGGTTTTTATAAATTATAACGAATATAATTTTAATTTTAACAGACATCAACACTTGCAATTGCACAAGCATGAAGAGGGTAATTTGATTTTAATAAAATCTACTCCTTGCTTCGTGAATCATCTCTATAATCCTCTGGATCGCGGGATAAAGAAGAAAATAAAATTTAGAATATTTACCATCGATGTACCAACAATACGTACACATGGCTACACATCAAGCGATATTTTCCAGTATAAGCTGATCTCGCATTGTATGGGATTTCGATACAATAAGAGGTCAGCTTATATTGGAAATGTATAGCTTGATCTGAAGGCGTGTCTACGTATTGTATTAGTAATATTTCTAAAGAACTAGCGGAATAACTCACTGGCATTGAACTTGGCCCAAGCTCGAAATTTCATACAGAAGAGGTGTTTTCAGCAAAGATTTTCTGTACTTTTATATAAGTTTTTTGCACCGCACTGCATTTGATATCGTTTCAAAGTTATAGGAGCCAGCTTGCAAACAGTTGTTGTCATTTTAAATGTTGAAAAGTTCAATTTTACCATTTGAAGTGTAAAAACATTTTCTCTATAAAAAAATACAAATTTGGCGAATTACTAGAAATGTCACTGTTAATTCAATTGAAGTTTCCAAATGCTGATAAGGATAAATAAGTCTCAAAATATACCTCTAAAATCATAGAGCGAAATTAATAGGTATATAAAATAATTTGTGCTAATAAATTTTTCCGAATTTAAAAAATATATCAATTATGAATCTATGAAAACCATTCGGACCACGCATTTATTATTAACATAAACCTATAATATAAAGTACCTCTCTGGTCATAAGATACGGAAATCTCAGCACGCATGTCTGATTCGCACGTGTCCTATTTTTATTTAATTTAATTAACGCTGAATAAGAACGTTCACGAATAGCTAAATACTTTAAAATAATTAAGCAGTTAATGAAACTAGAACAAAGGTGATAACGCAAATTCTTTTTAATAGATAACGAACATAATATATAATACTTTTTGATAGAGGCAGCCCAATGAGGACGGACTATTTGATAGAATTTCGCTTTATGCTTCGAAACATGACTTTCTCATTCAATATATTACCAAAGATGATTTGAAATTTGATTTTTCAACGGCCGGATTTAAGCGGTATTTGGCAGTTAATTTGAAATGAGAACAGTTTTTTTATTGATTTATCAAAATACAGAATCGAGGTTTATCGAGCTATCAGATGTAAGCAAGTTTAGTAAAATCCAGGTTTTGAATATATTCATCACTTTCTTTCATAAAACAAAAACGAGGAGGTGCTGCTATCTCAAAACCTGGGATCGATTAGACTTTTTTGTAATAAGACAATGGCCCTGATTCTGTTGTTTACAACTAAATTAATTTTAATCTCACTATGTCTCTTTCTAATAAAGAACATAAAAAAAGGATGTAAGAAATTTAGTCCTGTCAAATTAGTCCAATTCAATATAAATTTAGTCGCCATCTATCGCGGTTTCGTCTAAATACCCGCAAATGAAGACGGCAAAGACTAATTTGACAGCTTTAAATATGTTCTATAATTTTTCAATAATGTTTGTAAGAAAGAGATGTGATGTGACTAAAATTAGTTTAGTGCGATTTACAACAGAATCGGCACCAGTATTGACTAATGCAATGCAGTGAATAGATTAGTTAAGTTGAGAGCAGTGGTGGTGGAGGTGGTGGTGGTGGTGGAAGTGGTGGGGATGGTGGGGAGCGGCGGCGTGGGGTAGAGGCGGCAGGGGGTGCGGGCGGGGCCGGGGCCGGGCGCGCCCAGCATGCCCAGCAGCAGGTACGACACTAGCGACCCCGACAGGAGCCCGCCGTTGTACGATAGTGTCATCATGTTACCTGAAATAAATAACCTATTGGACTTTTTGGCGGGAATTTGCAATGTGACGTTGCGTTTTCATTTTCTTTTCATAAATACTTCGAGTATTTCGAGTTTTATTGCATATTATCGATGGTGTTTTATCCAATAAAAATCAATTCATGTGCGCCAGTGAAGTAAAATGAAATGAATTACGTGTATGACTTTTCAAGTTGTCTCAAAAAGTCCATACAAAGTTTTCATACATTAACAACTATTGGAAGTACAAAAACATGACTTTTGTGGACGGTGACTGACAGCGCGGACTATGTGAAAGAGATTTATTGTGACTGGAACTCGACACTGGCAAAAAAAAGTCGTAAAAAGAAGATTCGGTTGCCACACTTAAAAATAAGAAGAAATAACCTATAGACCCACACCATCAAAATTTTTTAACTATGCATAGTTCTGAATTTGACAACAATCTGACAGTGGTCAGTGATGATGTGGCCGAAGGTGATAAGTATAGCCTAGAAAGAAACTGGCTCTCAAGTGCAACTGTCGGACCACATAGTGCGAGGGTGGTAGCCAGACATACGAGGGTACTACTAAGTACCCTACCATCGGGTGATTTCCTCACGAGTCACGATGTTTTCCTTCACCGAAAGCTCAAGCTAATTGTAGGATTCGAATCCACGACCTTTGTTTCGGTATTTGACGTCACTACCACTGAGCTATCATTTCCCTCTACAATTTAATACTATTACGATTTGCGAGTTTGAGGTTGCCTGGAAGAAATCGCTTCAGCGATAAGGCCGCCTGAATTATTTACACTTTATTTTTGTTTTGTTATTTTTTATATTGTGTGTTTTTTGTGTAAATAATAAAGAATTTTGTATTGTATTGTATTCATCAACCTGCCGCGAACATTTCGAAACCGCCTGCTATTTCCAAAGATTAGCCCGTTTAAACAAATCAAAAATCTCTTCCGCTTTATTATATTAGTATAAATTTATGTTAAAATAAAAATAAACTATATGTGGCTCACCAGCAATTTCTCTGTGCTCACGACCGACTCGAGATGGTGCCATTATCATGGGCACAGAGCCGAACAGCCCATTTGTGAAGCCCAGTACCACTGAGAACATTATGGGATAAATCTGGAAAGTAAATGGTCCGAGTTTGTATTATTAAGTTTTATTACTATACTAGCTGTCCCCCGCGGCTTCACCCGCGTTCCCGGGATAAAGATTAGCCTATGTCCATACCTTAGGCTATCTGCATGGCAAATTTCATGATGATCCATTGAGTAGTTGAGGCGTGAAGACGTAACAAACAAATACGTATAATAATTTTGAGAGAGGTAGAGCATAGCGTAATATTCGCTCAAAGAGCAGCTCGACTGGGGAAGTACCTCCACCTTACAGAATACCGCAGCCAAATAACTTTATGTTCTGTAAAGTTGTGTTCCTGCGCGTGAGGAAGGTCGCCAGGGCTCATAGGGGAGGGGGGAAAGGTCGGTAACGCGTGAGCGATGCTTCGTGTGTTGCAAGCGTCCATATGGCTACGGTAACCGCTTACCATCAGGCGGGCCGTATGCTTGTTTACCGACTTAGTAGTATAAAAAAAAATAAAAAAAAAACAAACTCACTTTCGCATTTATAATATTAGTAAGGATTCTTCAAAACATGTTGCTATTTTCGAAGATATTTCGCATGTTATCCTAAGAATACATGAAAACTAGGTGTTGACTTCAGTTTTAGTATGGCTACCTATATTCAAATACAGGTTATAAAAAGAGACGACGGTGTCGTACTCAAAATCCAAACAAGAAATTTCGGAATTGAAAATTTGTGGGAAGTGGAAATCGCGATATCAATTCATACATCACCGACGATGTGTCTCGACGCGGCGCACAGCAGCAGCAGCGGCACCAGCAGCAGCAGAAGCGACACCAGCATCAGCCGCAGTCCGCTCGCCACCAGCAGCTGGTTGCGGCTCCACTCGTACATGATTAGTGTAGTGTACAGTACGGTACAGTAGGTAGGTACATACATCACCGACGATGTGCGGCGAGTGTCTCGGCGCGGCGCACAGCAGCAGCAGCGGCACCAGCAGCAGCCGCAGTCCGCTCGCCACCAGCAGCTGGTTGCGGCTCCACTCGTACATGATTAGTGTAGTGTACAGTACGGTACAGTAGGTAGGTACATACATCACCGACGATGTGCGGCGAGTGTCTCGGCGCGGCGCACAGCAGCAGCAGCGGCACCAGCAGCAGCCGCAGTCCGCTCGCCACCAGCAGCTGGTTGCGGCTCCACTCGTACATGATTAGTGTAGTGTACAGTACGGTACAGTAGGTAGGTACATACATCACCGACGATGTGCGGCGAGTGTCTCGGCGCGGCGCACAGCAGCAGCAGCGGCACCAGCAGCAGCCGCAGTCCGCTCGCCACCAGCAGCTGGTTGCGGCTCCACTCGTACATGATTAGTGTAGTGTACAGTACGGTACAGTAGGTAGGTACATACATCACCGACGATGTGCGGCGAGTGTCTCGGCGCGGCGCACAGCAGCAGCAGCGGCACCAGCAGCAGCCGCAGTCCGCTCGCCACCAGCAGCTGGTTGCGGCTCTACTCGTACATGATTAGTGTAGTGTACAGTACGGTACAGTAGGTAGGTACATACATCACCGACGATGTGCGGCGTGTGTCTCAGCGCGGCGCACAGCAGCAGCAGCGGCACCAGCAGCAGCAGAAGCGACACCAGCATCAGCCGCAGTCCGCTCGCCACCAGCAGCTGGTTGCGGCTCCACTCGTACATGATTAGTGTAGTGTACAGTACGGTACAGTAGGTAGGTACATACATCACCGACGATGTGCGGCGAGTGTCTCGGCGCGGCGCACAGCAGCAGCAGCGGCACCAGCAGCAGCCGCAGTCCGCTCGCCATCAGCAGCTGGCTGCGGCTCCATTCGTACGGCCATGCCGCTGCTATCTGAAATTAGCAATCAATCATTGTTCAAAATCGACCTTTCTAAACCACAGTGGTCTCAATTATCAAATTACAAATTCGAGACAGAGACAATGCTTATCCAATGCACAGGTAGGTTGCACTATTGTTTATTCTTTGGCCCAAGCTTAATTATTTATTTATTACGTAATGTTTGTGGTTCGATTAAACCACCGCGTGCAGCTTGCGAAAAAATTAAATGTGATGTTTTGATGTATTTACATACTCAATTATGATTTGAAATAAAGCATAATTCAGCATGATATCAGGGGCCGTCATATTGTGATCGTGTTGTGCTTAATTATTTTGGTTTTTTTCATATTCAATAAGAGTTGACAGAAGTAAATCTTCTATCTGTATAGCACAGCATAGTAATGTTGTGACGCCGTGAGCCTGGTGAACGGTTAGCGAACGCGTTTCAGTGTGAATAGTTTTTGCACACGGAATGGACGCCACCGTGCACGCCAACGCGGACGCAAGCTAAACGCTGCGGTTTGATCAGGGCTGAACCCAAAGAAGCGCACTGACGTTAATTTTTCTTGAAATCTATCCCGCTAATATCCCACCACCGACAATTGGCGCTCTGATTGGCCATGTCAAGAACACAAGAGGCAGTGATTGGGCTAGTTGCGGAATTGGATTGCTCGGTGTTACTACTCGGTCTACATGTAATACTTACTTTTCCAATGAAATCGAAGAAATTAAAAGAACTCATGAGCACAATCGGCATCCAGGTGTCGAGATGGCACGAGGGCACTTCAGACGCGATGCCGGGGTACAGGCTCAGCGTGGTGAAGTATACCAGCCCGATGGACACCATGTACGGGTAGATTGCACGACCCACTGCCCACCTAGCAAGGACGCCACCTGACGGAATTAATTAATAAATTATGACCCCTAGTCGATTCCAAACTTTCTTCTAGCCCTATAAAGAATTAGTCTGAAAATGGGGTGATTAGAACCATTATTTATATCGATAGGTACTTAATAGATAAAATGAGAGGTAGGCACACAACTATCTGTCACTCATTATCTATCATAATACCTCACGAAACTTCGTCGTGAGGATCCGCGGCGTGTGGGTTTCACGGACGCACTCGCCAATTTTACAAGCGAATTTACATAGTATTCTAAATTTTATAATGATCAAAATAGTGAAAGGTATCTGTTAAATCATTGCTTAATTTTATAATAATACAAGTGTATCAATTGTGTAAAATTGTATAGCGATAAGGTTTATTTTTCTATGACATGTTAAATATTAAATAGAAATTTCTTTGATGGGCAAAGAGCACTCTTCCTTGTTAATAGTGATTGCTGCTTGCAGGGGTACCTATATGATGAACAATTGCAACCTTAAGTCCTTTTTAACTTACGTTTAAAAGCCCTCCATGATGTAGGTCTTTCAGGTGATTCGAAGACGACATCTTCAACTTTGTAGGAAGGTCTCGGGGTGGCGGAGGGCTCGCCCGGCAGTGGCGCCGGCGCCGGCGCCGTCGGAGAATATACCGGGTTAGAGAAACTGAACGTGTTCGTTTCCACCTCCCCTGCAACTGATCATGTTTTTCATACCTAAAGCGAAGGAACGAGAGAGGTAGGGCCACAGATATACATCTAAATAGATGACGCAAGTTTATGTACTTCGCGTGTCAAAATCTGTGCAAAAATGGGGCACAATGTTCTTCTTTTGAAACTGTTTCGCAAGGACAGGGAACTCGCATAAGGCTGCATGTCCACCAGAGATGTGTAGCGAGTGATATGTTTAGCTGACAAATAGGATAGCTTCATTTTCACGTTAAACATCGAATGCCAGCCTAACTAAATCAATCTTGTGACATTATGGTAGGTACAAAAAAAGTTACACGTTAGGTTTTCAATTTCATACGGATGGAGGGACATGCGTTATCTATTTAGGGCGCCGATCCCACAGAAAGAGTTCTAGAGTTCCGCGTTCCGAGTTCTGCATTCCATGTTGACTATTGTGCATACAGCAAGCAGTCTATAGTTCTAGAGTTCTGCAATATTCGCTACTGATCACACATCATACCCTTTTTTTACTTTCAAAGGTGCCACATAGCTTACAATCAATCAAACGCGGAATGCAGAACTCGGAACTCTAGAACTCTTGTCAGTGGGATCGGCGCCTTAATTTATGTCTGTGGGTAGAGCATAGCGTTTATTCGCTCAAAGAGCAGCTCGACTGGGGAAGTATCTCCACCTTACAGAATACCGCAGCCATCGAGGAATAATCTCTTAGAGTAGTAATACCGAAGTGATTTTGCACTGATTTTGAACAGTGAGGATCAATCACTGCAACCTGTGTTCTTGACTCGGCCAATCAAAGCGCATATGTCCTTTATTTAGCCAATCAGAGCGCATTGTCGGTAGTGGGAAATTGGCGGAATATATATCAAACAAAATGAACGTCATTACGCTTCTTTGGGTTAATTGTTCGATGACCGCAGCCAAATAATTTTATGTTGTGTTTCTGCGCATGAGTCAGATCGCCAGAGCTCATTGGGGATGGGGAAGGATCGGTAACGCGTGTGAGATGCCTTGTGTGTTGCAAACTTCCATATGACTAAGGTAACCGCTTACCATCAGGTGCGCCGTATGCTTGTCTATAGACTTCATCATAGGTATATAATAAAAAAATCGTAGATGTAACACGTGTGTCACGGTCAGTCACGGTTCGAGCGCAGCACCCACTGAATTGTTTTACCGTCCACCGCTCGCGAGTTCATATTTTCGAGTCAGTTTTAGTGCCTAAGCTGTGAAGTGAGCCAGCCCCGACTTAAGTGAAAATTCAGAACTAAGTAATATAACTTTTTATGATCTTTTTGTAATTTATCTTGCGTTCATTATTTTCAAATCATTCATTACAATCAAATCCTTTTTATTAGGACTTATTTTTTGCCAGTGTCGAAATATATTATATTATAAGTTCTAGTCACATTAATCACTTTCACATAGTTCGCATTTGCAGGTTATAGCTAAAAAGTCTTATATTAGGTACCTTGTCCATTACCCTGTCCAGTGGATGACAAAGCGGGACTCTGTAACTTCAGTACACCGTAACTGGTTTCACCCACTTCACTTTCCATCTGTAATGATATTGTTATTGCATCAATTTAAAAAAAATACCAAGTTTATAAAAAACAAAACATTTTACAGTCTGTCTGTCAGTGGGCTGTATCTCATGAACCGTAATAGGTAGCCAGTTGAAATTTTCACAGAATGTGTATTCCTTTTGCCGCTATATAAACAAATAATAAAAATCGACGGTTTCTACGTAAATTGTTGTTGTCATCAAAGGAATTGATATTTTGACATATGAAAAAGAAATAAATAATACCCTTGACATAGTAATAAATTGGCTTATGATAAATAATTTAAAAGTTAATATTAAAAAGACTAAATTCATGCAATTTCGAACACTTCAAAGTAAATCTCATAATTTAGTTATATCGTACAATGGGGAGAAAATTGAAGAAGTTCTTTCAGCCAAATTTCTTGGTATTACTATAGATTGCTACTGTAATTGGAAGGAGCATATCGATAATATATCTTCACGCATAAATTCTTTTATATTTGCATTGAGGCGTATCAGCTTACTAGTTTCGAAACAAGCTGCAATTAGTGCATATTATGGCTATGTGTACTCTTTATTACGTTATGGCATTACAATATGGGGACGTTCATCAGCGATAGACAGAGTATTCATCATGCAAAAACGTTGCATTCGATCTATTTTTGGCTTAAAACAGAGTGAATCATGTAGGACATTGTTCAGAGACTGTGAAATATTAACGGTACCAAGTATCTATATTTTTGATGTTTGCTTGTTTGTACATAAAAATAAAAATCTTTTCCAACAAAATGGACAGGCAATGCCATATAATACAAGACTACGAAATAAAAATAATCTGTATAGACCTTTTACCAAATTAACAGTAGTATCAAATAATAGCTTCATGATGGCAGTAAAAATATTTAATAACCTACCAGACATATTTAAAGATTTACCACTTCATAATTTTAGAAAAATATTAGTTAACTGGCTAAATGACAAATGTTTTTATAGTATTCACGAGTATTTTAATTATAAGTAAGTGTTATTATATGGTGATGATTATGATATATATTAATGTTGACATTTAAATAATTTTTAATGTATAAAAATGCTTTTTTTTTTTAATTAATTTAATTTTTATTGGACATTTTACCAAATCTAATAGTTCGACATTTAGTAAATATTATGATTATCATGCTAGCTATGTACTATTTTTATTGTTAAACATATTGTCGTTGATTGTGATTAATTTTATGTAATAATTTGTGTTAATTTAATGTGTAAAATATTGTATGTGCTTGGAAGGGCAGAATTTGGAATGGTCCTAAAAAAATTGTAACATCTTTTTGTAACCCAAATTTTTACAAATAAATACTTACTTACTTACTTACTAAAAACGGACATGTCGCATACATCATGTATGGAACATGTCCGTTTGTTAATTGAAATGAAATAAAATTAAAGGGGCCCATAGAAGAAACAAAATTGAGTAAGTTAATATTATTATTGTTGTACGAAACCCTCCCTGTAATCATCAGTTAAAGTCATCATCAGTTAAAGCTAGCTAACCAGAGTGGCATCTTCATTAGGATTCAGGTGCAATTGAATACGCCTCCTGTGTCGAGATTCGTTGGTGAGGTTCAAGTAGTACTGCACGAGTGGGTGACGCATCATCACATGGTGCAGCATCGAGTGGCCCAGCAGTATCAGGATCGAGAACACGAAGAACATGAATGTACTGCGACGAGGCTGACGGAAACCATACTTCGTGACGATGCGGTCTGCTGACACCCAGAACCCGGCTGCGCCTGAAATAAGTATCGAGCAATGTTGTAGAGAACAATATTATCCTACATGGAATGTAGAGAAAACGGTAAAGCCTAACTTATTTTGACCTTTAGCAATGTCAGCTCAGTTTCAACTCTTATTAAAATATTTTACGATTAGGTATATAAAAACAAAAAAGAATAATCCCAAAGTAAGTACAGTTTTTGCATGGAATCAGTGACACATAGATCTATAAATGGTGATATATAGACTACAATGTGGCCGCCGAGAGAATGCGTTTCTGGTACCTGTTCATATTGGGATGGGACTTTCACAGGATGGTTCAGTATTTTCTTAGGCATAGTTTAACGAGTCTCATCGTAATCAGATCAGCCGTATCCGTGATTTGGCCAAAATTAACAGGTGTGAGAAACTCATTATTTCGGCAGCCGCAATATAGTTCAATATATTAGATACTAGTGGCTCTGTGAGATGTAGACCTCGCGAGTCTCGATAGTTATTATGGAATTTTATTGTCGATTTGGTTTTTGGAAAACCGAACCCCTCTCAAAATCTCACGATAATTGGTTGAGAAGTGCGATCTGAGGAGAACAGCCGGAACTCCGGACATCTGGTCAGACATACGAAATAATTTTTGTCCAAGCTGAAACGGAGACGATTCACTCGCTCGGTCGAACATAATTCACGTCAGAAAAAGCTCGCAGACATTTTTTTTTCGGATAAATTATAGTTCCATGTGTATTCCGCGAGAAGTGATGCGATTGATTCCTATAGATAGAGAAATGTTGTTATTATGTAAAAGCGATTGTGAGCGTTTACTTACTACCTTACAGTATTACCCAACTTATATGGCGCGTCGTGAATCTTCGTTCGCACAGAAAAGAAAGTATGGCCCGAAGATTAACGAAATAATGCTTAAAACTTACAATCAACCTTAGATCACTACTATAAGCTTCATAATACATTGCAGCTGTTAGTTCCGTCTCACTCGCAAGTCAAGCCCCTCCGCACGGCGCGCGCTATCATGGCGGCAGCTGTCGGCCAATAGCGTTTCCCGCGCTTTGAAAATGTATCTTCTGCGCAGGTACATCGGTAAGCCATATTAATTGGGTACTGCTGTACTGCCTTTATACTCGGTACTCAGTAATGTAACTACAAGCAATAATGTATATTTATTTTATATAGTGAATCGTATGCACCATGCATCTTTGTAACTTTAAAGCAGAACAATAATTCAGTGTCGTAACAGCACTCGCACGTTCATCATCATTTCATCACTTCATCATTTTATTTAAGTGTAGGATTTACGACACCATCAGGTCATTATCTTCATTTAACTATTTGCCTCAAGTCCATATTTGAATATTATAGAAATATATATATTTACGCGCCTCTACTTTTAAGAGATGTACTTACTTTCTCCCGCCATAACCGCTTGCGTGTACCTCGGCGGCAGACACCCAGTGAAGCCATAGTACGACGCCTGTTGCACCGTACAGCCAAAAGCAACCACGCCGATTGCAACCAGGTTTATTGTATACGATACTTGAGTCGAGAACCCGTCCCAACCAATGTTGCATATAGCCACGAATAACATTGTCGCCAGAGACACCAATATGCCTGAAACAATATGTTTTTTATTTTTTTAAATGCTCACCTTGGAACAAGAACACTTCATCCGTAAATATAGAGAATTTTTGTACGTACGATAAAGGTCAAGTTTTTAGTCCAGATTAAAACAATTCAATTTGGAACGTGATCCGTTGAAGTAAGGTTTACTTGTGATAAACACAATCTATTCTTGAGACTAAACTTACGATTTTCTTTTTATAATACGGGCTTTTGATTGGATACTCACAAACTTCTCGATAGATATTATTTTGTTTTTGATAGATTGGTTAAGATAGTTTGAAGCGGGATTGACATTTTTGTTGGTTGTTTTATTCAACACTAGCTGTCCGGTTTCACCCGCATTCCCGAGGGATAAAAAGTATCCTATGTGTTAATCCAGAACATATTCTATCTGTGTGGCAAATTTCATCCAAATCCGTTCAGTAGTTTTTGCGTGGAAGAGTAACAAACATTCGCGTTTATAATATTTTAGTAAGGATTATAGAAATGCCTCGTCAACTAGCCAAATAGAAGTTTATATTCTTACAAAACAATAAATGATTGAGAATGTATAACTTACCAAAGGTAATCCTCGTGTTATACGTGAAGAGATCGATGACCAGATTGTTGACAACCACAGCAACACACGCTGAAGCTATGTACACTGTAGACATGTCGAACATTATCGTAGTGTTGGGGTAGTGGTACTGGAAGTAATCCACTGCCATTATGAAACTGAAATGATAGATACATAAGGTAAATAATGGATAAATTTTATCCTTGTTAAACCATAAAAACACAGGTACAGTATTACCCAACTTATATGGCGCGTCGTGAATCTTCGTTCGCACAGAAAAGAAATTATGGCCCCGAAGATTAACGAAAGAATGCTTAAAACTTACAATCAACCTTAGATCACTACTATAAGGTTCATAAAACACTGCAGCTGTTAGTTCCGTCTCACTTGCAAGTGACGCCCCTCTGCACGGTGCGCGCTAATATGGCGGCAGCTGCCGACCAATAGCGTTTCCCGCGTTTTGAAAATGTATCTTCTGCGCAGGTACATTGGTAAGCCATATTAATTGGGTACTACTGTAAATAAGTACTTAGGTAGGGTGTAGAGGTAGTAAAATCAAAACCTTTTTTTTCATATTACTAGATATGTGACTAAAATTAGAAGCTACTAAAAGCTCAAAGGGACTTGAAAGCCGTAAAGTGTTATTTTAATATCGTGATTTAGTGGAGGCCAGCCTTTTATTTTTTATTGCTACAAATATTATTTAATGCGCATATTACTCTGTCTGTATGTTTGTTGTTTGTTCATGACTAAACTTCTGAACCGATCTCGATGTAAGGCACGCAGATAGTGTATGGTATTGAAAGCGGCATAAAGATAGCTTGTTTCTAATAAGCGCTAACTTGAGAGCTACAGCTCCAGAGTCCATCAACTTCACATAAGAATAAACAAGTTACCGCCTATTTTGTTATAACAAAAATATACCTACTGACACCTTCATCACATACCAATCATTTGGGATAAGTCCATTATCTCTTTCTTATAAAAAAGATTACCTGTTAAATGGCAGCAAGAATGCAGCACCTGCGATGAATAACGTCAGGTAAACAGAGTTGTATCTATCCGGGGGCGGAGCGCAGGGCTCCGTGACGGTCGACAGAGGCTCCCCCCTCGCCGCACGAATCGCCTCAATGCGGGCGTAACCACGACCTAGAGTCTCATTCATCTTGATATCTTATTTAACCAATGTTACTATTCACTTTAACATCTTATTGAATTTTTAATCGATACGCTCTATTTTATATTTAAATTTCTTGCCATTTTTTATTAGTGTTTATCATTAGACAGCACAGTTGTTTATGTACTTAATAACAGATTCTAACACGACATAATAAATAACAGTTATTTTCAAGATGATATTTTATAGCTCATGTCATGCGTAATAACTTGCTTGCTTAATTTATTTTTGTTTTCATTCGGTTGTGTTAGTATAGTTCACATTTCTACAAACCATTGTTCAACAAATTGTTTAGGTTTGTCAAATTCAAATTGTTCCCGTTATTTATCAAATCGCACAAAATATAATCAACAAAATCTCTTTGCCGGTGCCTCTTGACAGGGCTTGGGTAGAAAGCGGTAACGCATGCGCGGTCAACATTGATTTTCAGTGATAGGATAACACCTAGTACAGGAAAAAACTCTTGAGGATAAAAACTAAAAAAAAAACTAAATTATAAATTACATATTCCCTTTAAATACAACACCAAATATTCTTCATTACATTATTTTTATCACACGAATATCTCATAAAATTTTCGTCACGTTTACTCTGAGGCGAGTTACTAAAATTCGGCTTTATTTTGACGTAAATCTGTTTATGTAGTTCAATCTTATGATAACCTTATTTAGTTGATATTTTCAAGCATATAAGTAAATGACAAACAGAAACGCTTAATCAAATTTTAATTAAGTAAATAAAAATAAAACAAGTTATATTTTACTTATAAGTAGATACTGTAATTGTTATGAAATGTCGTGCGTGTTTTCAGCTTATCTATATCGGACATTATGTAAAGTTAGTTCTTGGTTGGAACACAATTCTAAATGGTTTGGCAGAGAGGGATACTCCATCGATAGGTTCTGCAGACGGCGTAGGGTCTCCATCTGGAATCTTGAGGTTGAACTCCTGTAGGATATGTGTCAAGAACAGGAATAGTTCTGAGCGAGCTAGTCCTTCACCGATACAACGTCTTTTGCCTGATACATGAAAAGAAAAAAATCTTCTAAGTACACATACATAGGTACCTACAATGTTACTGACAGAAACCTTGTATTTTTTTTGCTAAGCAGTAAATAACAATAATATCTTGGGACATTATTCACACACGGCCATCATCCCAAACTGAGCAGTGATTCTACTGTAGTAGTCAGATAAAAGATATACCTACTAGTTTAAAAACTAGTAGGTATATCTTTTATGCATTATTCAAATGCATACTAGTAGATAGATAATTACACCTTACAACCACACATACACAAAAATGTCTGTCTGTCCTGGGTGAAATGGGAATCGAAACCACGACCTGCAATGTGTTAGGTATCTTACTATGCTACTCTCAATGGGCCCGTCATGGCTTCATTCAATATAAGATTTCATCATAATTTCAAGCGCTTTATTGATAAAGATTTTTCATAAATAATAAACAATTAAGAGTTAAGTCATTGAAATAGTTTATATTCGTGATGAGATAACGTTATCTTGAAATATAGCTGCGGGGGGTATTAGCGTAGATACTTTGTAAAAAGTATCACACTATGTATAGGTAGAGGCACGAGTCGTGAGCACAGATAGGCAGTAGTGGGGGCAAGCTCGAGCATGTACACTTTTGGCTAAATCACATTAGACAAATGACACGCGAGAATCCAGTAGACGACGAGCATTGACTGACAAACCAATCGTTTGCAGCTCGGCGCTCCCCCTTCTTCATTCCGCCAAACAGACCGAAAAAATAACTACAGCGCTGTACCCACAGGCATATAGCGCATAACTGAGTAGGTTCCTGGGTGTATTTCCAACCGCCCCATTGCCGACATTAATGGGGCCGTTGGGAAATTAATAAAATTATTTAAAATTGTTTCCAACCGCCCCATTGCGCTATCCCCATTAATGGGGCCGTTGGGAATTGAATAAAATTATTTCAAATTGTTCCCAACCGCCCCATTGCGCTATCACCATTGATGGGGCCGTTGGGAATTGAATAAAATAATTAAAAATTGTTCCCAACCTCCCCATTGCACGTACATGATTATTAGATTTCGTGAGTTTAACACGTTTACAATATTAAAATTGTCTCTACGTTACAAATAATGAAATAACAATGTTGTCAATGCTAAAACGTGAGGCTAAGCAGTTTATAGTTTGTAAGTAAACGAACCAATCTTTCAAAAATAATAATACAAAAACAGCACATCAAACTAAATTTATGGGAGAACTATTTACACATGACTTTTTTATGACGTTATTTTTGTGAGTTTAAACTGCAATTTCAAAACTCGCCTATATTTGAAATATTTATGGCGTTTTTTTATCTTAAAATAAAAATCTGTAAATTAATTATTAGCAATACACACTCTTTTTTGTATCGCGCTAGTTACCCGTAGTATAATTACAGTGTAGTCGAGGAGACGAGATCCGATTTCTCAATTCCCAACGGCCCCATTAATGGGGATAGCGCCATGGGGCGGTTGGGAACAGTTTTAAATAATTTTATTCAATTCCCAACGGCCCCATTAATGGGGATAGCGCAATGGGGCGGTTGGGAATACACCCCGCAGGTAACAACCTACTCAGTTATGCCCTATGCCTGTAACTAAGAAACTGACTGGTTCATTATAAAATAACTTATTAGGTACCTACCTGCGCCAAATGGTATAAGCCATTCATTCTGTATAATGTTTCCATCTTTGGTAATAAACCTTTCTGGGTAGAAATGTTCTGGATCCTTCCAGTGCTCACCATTGTGGAGATCATGCAGAGATAGTAAAATGAAAGTTCCCTGAAAATGCACGAGTTTTAATGAGCAGCTATCCTTCTGATTAAGAATTAGGTATCTTCCCAAAATAATAAATAGGCAGTTCTGGTTTAACTGATAAGCAAATGAAATAAACACGAGGACTGCGTGTAGTTACTGCAGGTTGTCTGCCTATATTCTCTTTATGTTTGTTATAAAGCCCCTAATGATTAGTAAGAACAAATTAATTAGCTGCAATTATTGAGTTTAGTACGGCTTTTCTCAGCATAATATAAAGGTAAACAAAATCAATTAGGAATTATTTTATACGAGCGGTGCCGGGTTTCGCTGTTAGTTATTTTATATAGGTATATGACATAAATAATATTTGTTACCTTTGGGAGAATTATAAGTAGATACTATAGCTATGTATTGGTTTACTTAGTTTATGAAACATGCTGATTCAGTGAGGTGATTCTCAACGTTTATTGACCAACCAATACCACAGAATAAATAATAGACACAATACCATGTATAAGACAATAACATGAGTAACTCTTAGGCAATAATTTTACAAAGACGCACATAAGTCGACTATTCATAATGCCAATCCATATACCTAACATCAATTTTGCCGTTTGAGGTGTAAAATTTTCTTTTTTCATATAAAATGAACGAATTTTGTATTGTCCATTGTTTCAGACTTATGTAGAATATGCACAAGAGACCATTCAACACATCACAGGTGCATGTAAAACAATAGTCCAGGTTGAATATAAGGTTTAATATACCTGCCCAAATAACTAGCTAACATCATTCACCAAAAACCCGCCCCAAAATACCTGATTGATACCTACAAATCATATTACAAATACGTTCCTGATAATGTACCTAATAAAATCTTTACCAGAATATATAGATACAGACATAGCTATACGAACTGACAGAACAACGCGCTACAATACACAGATATAACAATAGTAGATAAATATAATAAAACAACATTAATTATAGACATCGCCGTAGCAAAAAGGGGGTAAACAAAACAATACTAGTGGGTATTGGTATAAAGATCTTAAAAGTACATTAGGTAAAAATATTTCAAATATTTTGAAGAAAACCATCCTAATGTTAGATACTTGCATGATAGTAAGTCAACCACAACCACCAATTCAACAATTTTCTCCAAGTTCATCCGACGTAATACATACTTAGGGTCGGGATTATCACTTTTTGTCTTACCTTCGGTATAACGTAATTGCCGAGGCGAGCGTCATCAAGAGCCATGTGAGGGATTCCCATTGCAGCTACACTCGATATACGCAGAGTTTCTTGTATTACTGCTTCAGTATAAACCATTCTTTAAAAAAACACAATCAGTTGTTTCTACTTCATAAACTTAATTATGAGAATATTTCAAAGATTTCATAGCATACCTAATAGGGATACGATGCTGCCTGGGTAGTAAAATTATATTTAGTCCGTCATCAGATAGATTATCAAAAAATATTGGAAACGTATTTTTTGCTTTATCAAATCCATAAAAAAATACAAAGATACAACGCGTCAAAGTTCGGGAGTGGGGCTCATGACGTCACTTGTTTGTGAAAAGTGTAGGTACCATCGCGTGACGACACGCGGAATTTCAACACACCATACCTTCGTAATTTTTTCTTTGATAGAATTTTTCAGGCCACTAGCCTGTTATTGTCAAAATCTTTTATGAAATAAGAATCTTTTTAGGAATGGCCAGTGAAGGCAAGCCAGAGGGTATCAGCGCCGCTCCGAAGAGGTCTCGGGGCCGTACTGTCGTTACTCACCAACAACATTATTATTGATCATAATTTACTTATTATTTATTAAACAATAACATTCTTTGCAAGTTCTAGAAGAGAATCGCGACAACAGGCGCGGATCCTTCATCAAGTCACGATACCATACTTAATGAAAGTAGTTAATTGTTAATTGGTAGCAACTTGCATAAGTTCCTATAAATTACCATTTAGGTACCTTCGTTAAGCCACAGATATTATTTTTCCTACTGAAATCATGTAATTGCACTCGTTTATCATTAAATGAGCTAACCTCGTTGACTAATCATTAGTTTCAAGAATGATTAAATAAAGACCTGATCCGATCATTGAGCTGAGGGGGCCGCACGCGACCGATTACTTCGTCGATCTCTGCATGCAGCCGTTTCTGCACCTCATCGTTTCTTATAATATGGAGCAGCATAAATACCGCTGTGTTAGTGACAGTCTCCATACCAGCTTCGATCAAGTCCAAACATACTACTTGAAGTTCCTCGTTTGTAACTAGATATTTAAGTACAAAATGCGTATTTTTGTTAAAAATATATAACAAACATGTTTGGAATTTGGATAATAATAATATTATGTTCGGAAGTTACGTACGTGTTTGATCTTTGTCTTCCATCATTTCGATAAGGAAGGCGTCGATGACGTCTCGAGGGTTTTTGACGTCGATATTCTCCCGATGTTCTTTTATTATTTCCTGTTGATGACAAACACATAAGCACAAACTACCTAACTAATTATTGAGCAATTCACAAAATGTCATTGTATCGATTTGCCTATTTTTTACAGTATTGCGCTAATATGAAACAGCTTCACTTTCGAGACTTCTTGAAGCATTTTTTTTATTTGAAGACTACACCTAGTGAACCTACAGAGCGCGTGTAGAAGTAAATAAGAAACTTATCACTTGTTCCGTAGCACCTATTAGATAAGTAAGTACTACGTTGTTATTGTGAACATGAACATATCACCTAGTAAACACTTTTTATTTATTTGTTGTTTTTCTTTTAATTTATTTGATACCTACGTCTTGAACACTCCCGATTTTATGCAAAATATTTCCTTTTGAAAATAGTATGAATGTAAAATATATACACTCACCTTGATAAAAGCATGCAAGGAGTTATGGATATATTTTAATTCTGTATAACCAGACAGATCAGGTAAAATATGCCTGATAAAAGGTATAAAGTTCAAAATGCCACCGCTCATGTTTACAGCTTTGAAAGACCTGGTGATCAGATCGCATAAAGTTTGAAGACGCTCGTCTTCTAAATCGTACCTGGAATAGTGAGAAAGGTACATACAGCTGCTGAAAAAATATCGATTTGATAAGGAAGATTGCCTGCTAAAGCTAGCTTCATGATATGTAGTAAAACATCTGTCATGGGCCAAGGTCCTGATTGACACAGAGAAATTGTATAGTTAGATTTTAATCCTACTAATATTATAAATATTACAGATACCTATATGATTTGCGTAGATGTTTGTTACTTTGTCACGCAAAAATTTGGATGTCATTTGGCACATGAATATGTTTTGGATTAACAAATAGGATACTTTATATCCCGGAAAAGCATAGATCCTTGGGAACGTGTGTGAAACCGCGGGGGACAACTAGTAATAGATAAATAATTAAAAATTGGGTATATAACCTTTTACCAGCAACTAATTGCCACAATATATTAAGAATGGCGACGTGAAACATATGATTTACGGCCACGGGAGTGCCAGCATCAGCCATGCGCAGTTTGACGAGGGCCTGGCACTCTTTGCCTATATAAGTTTCCATGAAACGAGTGTTGTACCCGAAACCTTTTAGGTATTTCAAAACAAAACGTCTCGTCGTGCTCCATGTAGGTCCATCAGAGAAGACAATTCCTGTAATTTTAACGAATGATATCGAACTGGTTGTAGGATTATCGCAAAAATGATTCTGTAGGGCAGTTCTTACCAAGTTTCTTTCCAAACGATCTCAGCAAATAGAAAAATCCAGTCGGTCTTCCTTCAAAAACTTCTCTCGCCGAGACTTCTCTAATGAAATTTTTACCTGACACCACGACTATATTAATAAATCCAAGTTTCAGGCCAAACACTTCGCCATATTGTCGGGCCCAAGATTGGCATACTTTGTGATAGAATTTATATTTCCTCAATTTAAAACAAACGTGGACGAGATGTCCTATAATTGGTATCGCTGGTGGACCTTAAATATAACCCGAAAATTTGTTAATTAATGCTTCTTAGTAGGTGAAGATTTATAACGAATAATAAAATCAATATACCTGGTGGATACAAACGAGGTGTCTTAAACTTCTGGTTCAAGATATAAAAAAGTAAAAATGAAAAAATTACAGCGACAGTCCACATTGCTTCGACCTATACGAAACAAGGTGTAGCTTGCAATGATCCGGAAATGCTTCGATGTGTAGTGTAGGCATCGCACATTTCCTATGCAGATATAATCTCTGAGGGATACGTATCATACATCTTTCTAATGTTATTTAAATCGCTTTGTACGATTTATAAATAACCAATGACAAAATATGCAAAATATGACTCTACAGCACTGTTCAAGACATTTCAGATAAAGGAATTCCTTTAAACTGGATTAAATTTAATGCAGTTTAAATATCTAAAAATAAAAATATTTATAATAATAAATACTTAATAACAAAACTAGTAACAAAATAAAAACATGATTAATAAAGTAGGTTGGTCGGTCTCCAATACCTACATACCTACCTTAATTATGAGTGAAGACTTAATTTTCATAAATATTAGAATTAATGGTATATTATAATTTAATATTATCTTAATCAAATCAATTTTATTTACAACAAATATGTACAAATTACAATCTATATATAGAAATTTTCCTCAAGCCTGCCGCTGCTTTCGATTAACGGCAATAATTTAATAATTTAATTAATTACAACACATATGTACAAATTACAATCTATATAGGGTGACAGTGGTAATTAGTAAACGATACTTAGACACATGATGGTACTCATGAAAACAAACAACTTTCCCAAAAAACTCTTTTTTTATAAAGGAGCTTCCTTCCGCGGACGCTCAGATTGTGGAATGAGCTCCCTGCCGTGGTTTTCCCAATGGAGTACAGCATGGGGTTCTTCAAAAAGGGTGTGAAGAGATTTCTGCAGGGTCAGCAACGCGTGAGTAACACCCCTGGTGATGCAAGCATCCATAGGTAACCGCTTACCATCAGGCGGGCCGTATGCTTGTTTGCTACCTAAGTAGTATAAAAAAAAATTAAAAAAAATTTACTTAGCTCATGAGCCCATAATATTTAGTACCTAACAAAGAATAAGAATACACCATCAGCTTTTATTTAATTTAGTTATTTATCCCTATTAGTTCCTTTGGGAAAGATGTATGTTATGATGAGTACAATCATGTGTCTAAGTATCGTTTACTAATTACCAGTCACCCTATTATATAGAAAATTTCCTCAAGTCTGCCGCTGCTTCCGATTTAATTAAGATTATAATTTTAATTAGATTATATTTATGGATAGACGGATCCGTACCCCGGGTGTAAAGCTTGTAACAAAATAATTGCAAATAATTGACGTAGATAATTATCGCGTTTGCGTTTTTTAGTACAAGTGCTCATATAAAAACGCAAACTCGATAGTTACGTTAATTCTTTGCAAACTTTACACTCGGGGTGCAGTAAGGAAAGCACTCGCTACTGAACGTGACGATTCGTTTTCAGAGTTCATTTGTTTCGTACAGTCCGTTGCGTCGTATACATATACGTTAAAGGAAAAGACGACAATATAGTCATTGCAGATAATTATGGTAAAATATCCACTATTCATTCAAAGGGATTGTGGTAGATAGATAGATAGATAACTCTTTATTGTACACCAACAAGTATAAAATAAAAATAACAATAAATTTTTAATATTAAAAATACTGTACGATGGGCGGTCTTATCGCTAAGAAGCGATTTCTTCCAGACAACCATAGGATGGAGATAGATGTTGAAGTTTAGTTAGTAGGTGCTCTACCTAAGGTCGAACTCTAAAGAGTCGCGTCTACGGTTGGGTTTGTTCCCGGGAATAAACCCAACTTCGAGTAAATTTACAATTTGGTGGGAAAAAACCCGGGAATTTTCCCATTGGCTGGGAAAATACTCAAATGGTCACTAGATTTTGCGTATATAGCGAGAGATACCTTAACAAAATCGTTTGAATAACATTTAACAAGATTTCTATTAGGGTCATACCACGGTCATACACATATATCATACAATAAAAAATCTTTTTTTTTGTGATGAAGGAGTGCTTTTTTTTAAAAAAAAAAGTGACGTTTTGGGGTTGTGGTGGACAGGCGGCGGTCCCACACAATTATCACGCCGTGGTAGTAGGTACATACTCCTCCGACTCGAAGTCGGGAAGTGTGATATTCGGTCCAGTGCGCGCAAGGTCCGCGTGGGTCCGCGCGTAGGTAATGTAGGTACATACAACAGCGAGTATGATTAAAATAACAATCAAAAGCAGCTAAAAATATTTTTTTAGGTACAAAAAGCCACTTGAATATTTTCCCGCCGTTCATTCGTTTTTCCATTCTTTCCCGTATTTTCTTTTCTTCCCATTTTTTTTTCTTTCCCTACCCATCCCTAGTCGCATCTGTTACATTATAATAGTATGTAATCATATGCGATTTGCGAAAAGCCACTATAAATCCTTTGAAATTAATTGAAGTCTTGATTAAGGTAATTATCCTTTCGCGCTTCAAAATTATGCCAAGATATTCAATAACTATGGATGAAAGGAAATATTTCTTACATGTGGGGTTCATACATGATCGTCGATAATAAGTGGCGAGCCCGCAGCGTCCATCGTCGAACTATATAATCTGTCCGAAGGTCCCGTACCCCGCATTGCATGCTCGGACATCGAACACTAAACAACTTGCGACTATAATACTTGATCGTTTCTATCTGTCAATTTAACAATTATAAAGTGCAGTGATGGCACCAATTAATGTGAATGATATAAACGAGAGCAAGACTTTTGTACCCGTCAAGAATGCACTACCAGAAGTGGAAACTGAAAGTTGCAATGGAAATGGCAATACGTCAAATGGGTATGTAAATAATAAAGTTTGTTTATTTATATTTTATTATTAAAGAAATGGACTACAAATATTTTGCAAGTTTTTGGCCTGGTTACCTAGGCTTAGGGATTTTGTAGAAAACCTCATACATGCTGCAAGGCTTTCGGTATATTATTGTTACGCTACGCAGCTAACATATTATTTGGAAATATTGACGAAATGTAATAAATTACTTCACGCATTACAACTTAATTTCTTGAGAATTACCTACGTGAATAAAACAGAAGAAACAGTATTTTTCTCATTTTGATCACATAACAAGGGTTAATTGAGGACAATTCACAAAAGCATTTTATCAAACAAACAACTTGATGCCTTGAATTCTGAACTTTAATGTCTATTTTCAATCGATCAATTTGGAGCAAAATTTAAACGTTTGCATCGCCCAATTTATCGATACCTATTTTGCTATACTCGAGATATCTCGAAATTTCTATCTATTGCTGGAATTTGACCAAGGAAAAATAATTTACTTGGACGACTGGGAATTACTGGGGCTCTTTATAGATTTTTGGGAATAGTAGAGTGATGAGTAAGTGATGATTAGTGTCTTTAACTAAGTACCTTCAAATGATCAATCCCAAATTATGATGGAATAATTTAATAATTAATAACGTATCGAAATATTTAATGTGCGCTTCACGAAAACATAATAACATTATGCAAAAGTTATACTTATGTAACACTGTTTCCAATAAAAACATCGTGTGACAGACCGACCGACATGGTTGCGACTTGAAAGTTGGCTCAAAAGTACCGATTTAATAAAATTTTGTTTGTATAGTCGTTTAAGAATTACTAATTTAGGATCCTAGATCTTTAAATTTAAAAAAAAACTCCGTCATAATCTAATTTGAAAAACGATTTTATTGTTATGATAATCACGTAACATTAAACAACTGTTACGCAGCAAACATCGGTTTTAATGTCACCTTTGGAAATACTAATTGAAATAAGTACATATTTATCAAGTAGAAATAATGAAAAAATAAAAAATAATAAAAATATGGTAATGTTGAGTTTTAGCTTGAACACTCCATATATTCTGAGGTGAGATAATATTTCCAGTGCTACTTGGGCCTTCTTGATTTCGATACCCTAAAAATATCAGGCTTGACTTGATTCGGCAGTTAGTGAATATATTTTCTTTTGATTATATATTGTTTTGGAAACAAAGGTTTTTGTTTCATCGGAATCTCTTAAGCGCTTTCGTTGACATTATAAAATAAAGTACTTAGATAAAGACCTTGTAAATCAGGCTACTATGCACAAATAATTTCAATATCAAGAATCCAGTTCGCTTCAGCGAAAATGCCTCAATTGTTTGAACGATAATTTGTTTGATTTACGTCTTTGTACAATAAATAACATTTGTAATGTACATTTTGTTTCAGGTATTCATATGAGACACTATTGGAGACCGCCAACTTCCTGCTTACCCGTATATCTATAAAACCACGCATCGGCATCATATGCGGTTCTGGGATGGGTGCGTATTGGAAAGAGGGTAATTTCATGAATAATGATAATATGAAATTTTCATATTATTTTCAGTTATAAATTCTTTAATTTCAATTTTACATATTTTTCTTAAATTAAAGAAACACATTGTAAGAAGCCCTGGGAGCCAATTCTCACCCAATCGAAATTGGTCGCTCAATCGAAAAAACTACGAATTCGAACTTTTATCGAGAGTAAATCCCGTTACGTTATACTGGCAATTTCGAGTCTCTGGAGGATCTGGATATTTAGAAGGTAAACCTGCAGTCAACTCGAGCCTTAATTGGTCGGGTTCGTTCGATTTGACTCCGCCCCTCGAAATTTTACACTCGAATAGGACTCGAACCGTATGTTTGATTCAATGGTTATTTCGAAGGACGCGAGAATTGGGTCCCTGGTAGTGACAGCCTAAGCTAAATATGTTCTTTTTCCTTCTCGTTCTAGGTTCTCTTGCCGAAAATATAAAGGTTTCAGAGGTATTTCCTTACGAAGATATCCCTAACTTTCCTGTTAGTACCGTGGAAGGACACCATGGCAAGCTGGTCTTTGGCAAATTGGACGGCGTACCGGTAGTAGCCATGCAAGGACGCTTCCACTACTACGAGGGTTATCCCCTTTGGAAGGTATGTTCCGGATAAATAATTATAGATAACTAAGTAATCGTTGTTTACGTTTGCTTCCTTCGAGATAACACAATATTTTATAATGTACCTACCTACAACATCATATGATCTCTTTCCAATTTGAAGCATTTTGTACGACATGTATTAACCGCATGCTGCTTAAAAATATTTGAAGAGCTCCGCCATACAATTAATATATTTTTTATTACCAACACGATAAAACTATGATGATGAAACAATTATCTGTTCTTTAAATTATCGTTAATGCGTTTGTTTACAAATAATGAAAAATACTTATCATGATAATTGAAATGGAAAAATTAATGGAAAGATCTTGATGTGGCTGATGCAAGGAGCTCTCGACCCCCAGCAGCGAGGTTATCTCTTCCTACACGCATCACAATAGAGAATAGAGGGTAGAGGACGTGTTAAGATAATACACTGCTTACATTGATTATACCTAGTTGTTCACAATATATAGTAAAACAATCAATATTTACAACCAAATCCAATATAGTCAATATAATATTTACGTCAACTCTTAGCTTATATGAGTAGGTACTTCTTATTATGCGCTATCTCTGGAATTAATAGATCTTGATGTCATAAATGTCCCGTTTCCGCACATATATATTATTATTATTAAATTATAATAATGCATATATGCCAATAAGATCATCGACACTCAAGACTTGTGTTGCGGACAAGTTATAAACATTTATAAATGCTATATAGAATGGCACTGATTCTAGAGTTACTTGTTGTTTGGTAGCATTTACATGTATACAGGAAATTATTTTCTTTGTTCGCCAATAAAACATACATGCCCATAGACAAGTTACCTTATTAGTTCCAATATGCGGTTATAAAACAAAACAAGGACGTAAAACTAAGTATGACGTATTACTTACCAGAACTACAAATGCGTGTAGACAATTTACAACAATTGCTGTGTATTTTCTTAGTAGCTCAGTACACATTCCTCCTGACCGGTTTTATTTTTACTATCCAGTGCTGCCTGCCAGTTCGCGTAATGAAACTCATCGGCGTGACAACTTTGATCGCTACAAATGCTGCGGGAGGACTCAACCCGAACTACAAAATTGGTGACCTAATGGTCGTTAAGGACCACATCAACATGATGGGCTTCGCTGGCAATAACCCCCTGCATGGTCCTAATGATGAGAGGTTCGGACCACGATTCCCACCTATGAGCAAGGCGTATAATTATGAATATAGAAATATTGCAAAGGAGGTGAGGCTATGTTTTTTTAATTTACTTAGGTATTCGTTTTACCTCAATTGAATTTTATCGATCTGAAATTAAGCAATCAGAAATGAGCGACTGACTTTTGAAGAGACCTACCTGTTGCTGTATTCCTATAGTAGCTAAATAAGTAAATATAATAGAGATAATCTCTAACATAATAATTCACATCCATGTGGTATGTGTTTAAGATTAAATGTTATCAGTTCGTGTGACGTTTTAAAAAAATGTTAAGCGACATGCGCCAAGAGATTCATTAACATGACTATAAGCAAGGTTATCGGGGGTCGCAAAATGGTTTACAGCGAGCTATCGATAAATAACGAATTAATGTGACTTATAAAAATAAAAACAAGTAAGTACCTACTTTGAAAATTATTAAGTCACTTTTAGAGTAGTAGAAGTAGATAAAGGTCAGCTTGATGGAATATTAAATTAATAAGCATATTAAATATTTGATGTCACACATGAATTAATGATTGATGATAAAAATTTAGCATAAATCTAAATAGATATTCAAAAAGGGTGTGAAGAGATTTCTGCAGGGTCGGCAACGCGCGAGTGACTCCCCTGGTGTTGTAAGCGTCCATAGGCTACGGTAACCGCTTACCATCAGGCGGGCCGTATGCTTGTTTGCTACCTAAGTAGTATAAAAAAAAAAGATAACGCAAGTCACTCCATCCATCCGTATGAAAATCAAGCGTGTAACTTTTTTAGGGTTCCGTAGCCAAATGGCAAAAAACGGAACCCTTATGGATTCGTCATGTCTGTCCGTCCGTCCGTATGTCACAGCCACTTTTTCCGAAATTATAAGGTCCTAATAAATTAATGAATTTTCTCTTGAGGGATGAATGTATAGGTCATTAGTAATCAAAAAATAATATTAGAAAAATAATCCGTGGGAAAAATTGCTTTGGATTGATGGATAAAAACTTGCGAGTGAGACGGAACTAACAGCTGCAGTGTACTATGAACCTTATAGTAGTGATCTAAGGTTGATTGTAAGTTTTAAGCATTGTTTCGTTAATCTTCGGGCCATACTGTCTTTTCTTTTTCTCGAACGAAGATTCACGATGCGCCTTATCAGTTGGGTACTACTGTACGTGATTTACACTCGATAAAAGTTTATATTCGTACTTTTTTCGATCGAGCGATCATTTTCGATTGGGTGAGGAGAATTGGCTCCCTGATTCTCAAAACTAATGGAACGGAAGATTCGTAAGAAGAGAGTTGAGGTATTTGTCTAGTAGCGCAGAATAAAGAATAATACTGCACTACCGCTAGTAGTTGAACATATTCGGTTCATAATAAGTCCAAATCCGCGCATCTAGATATTTCAATTTTGAAAATTATACATGCACGTAGCAGCAACTACTAGTATAACTGCTTTTATTTTGTCAGCCTATATGAAAAATATCGACCAATTTTTTCACGCTCTCAATAACTAATTTTTCATTTTTCAATTGACTCCATGACCATGGTTCCATTTCCAATATAGCACGGTTTGTATTTGCAGAACCAGAACGTAAAAAGTTATCAGAAAATCGCTATATTGAACAGATTTCAATTCGAAAACGATTGAAACTTATTGCAACAAACTTACGTAATCGCCCCACTGGTTTACAAATTAACTACCTAGTATGGTGGCAGATAAAAGTGTTTGGATGAGTTCGACCCTGCAAGCTCTCTTATTGCCAAATCGTTGTATTTTCGACAATTTGCGCTATAGAAAAATTATAAGCCAAAGAAAATTAATAATAACAAAAAATATTAATTTCAGGTGGCGAAAGAACTGAACATTGACAACATAGTTCGACAAGGCGTGTACACATGTCTCGGGGGACCGAACTTCGAAACTGTTGCCGAATTGAAAATGCTCAAGATGGTTGGAGTAGATGCCGTTGGAATGTCTACAGTTCATGAGGTAAATTGAAATTCATAGACATCTATATGTATAGGAGTATTAATCCAAAATCAAAATCTTGGCCGCACTTCGCTGCAAGAAACTGACGAAATGTAAATGATCACTTGGATCAGCATAGTTAAATTCATTACGTAGAATTAAATAATTAAGTACACGGTGAATCATTAAAAATTATTGGAAAAATTATTTCAACATAATGAATGACTGACGTGATGTTATAGTACTGATTATATCAAATTGAATACATACCCACTATAATGAAAGAGTTGTTGTTATCCTACACTTCTCTTATTATCTTTATACATTGGTATTTCTAAGTTTAACATTATTACGGCGTAATTATGATCTTGTTGGTATTTAGGATACAGCTTAGGTACCTATTCCATTGAGAACTACTTTAATACTTATTTATTTTCAATGCAGGTAATCACAGCTCGTCACTGCGAAATGAAAGTATTCGGATTGTCTCTCATAACGAACGAATGTGTTACAACCTACGAAAACCAAGATCAAGCGAACCACGAGGAAGTCCTAGATGTAGGACGCATGCGTCAAGATCTCCTTCGAAAATTCGTATCCAGACTGGTCGAAAAATTCGCAGTAATTGAGAACGCGACCAAATGAAAATTGTAACACTCGTGTTCGGTATTTAAAACTACACAATTTTCACTGATGATGACCATACTTCAGCCGATCCTCTTTCCACGGGCCCAGTGGTGTTCACAGATGTTCCTTAATTTATTGTCTTAGCCCTAAATCATCTTATTTATGTAACAAACTAGTTTTATATAGGACTAAGCTTGAAAAATATAATTTAGTATATAGTTCATGTTTGAAAATACTCAAGTATATATTAACACTAGCTGTCCCCGCAGTTTCACCCGCGTTCCCGGGATAAAAAGTAGCCTATTCTCATTCTGGGATAATGTAGCTACCTATTAGTGAAATAATTTTTCGAATCTGACTGGTAGTCCCAGAGATTATAGCGTTTAAACAAACAATCAAACAAGAACCTCTTCCGTTTTATTATATTAGTAAGTATAGATAGTGGGCATCAATGCGTTCGTGGAATGGTAGGTAAATATCGTCCATTTTCAAAAAGAAATCGCTTTACGTGATCAGTTCACTAAGTAATTGCATGTTCTTGCCAATATATATAAATCTATTGCATACCTAAGTACATAATACATAATAGAAATTAAATTAGATATTAAGATAGTAACATAAATAGATAACTAATAATTTTGAATTAGGTATTAAGTGATCTTTATAAATTATAAGTTATGTCGGTTATCTCGAATTGAAATAGAACGTACTCGTAAATATGATTATATTTGATAATTATGAGATATTTTGTCATTATGATGTATTTTAATAGCTTTTATATGCACAGATTCTTAAAACATAATACGTAGGTATCTAAGTGTAAAATAACTCAATAATACCTACCTACTTCGTTGTAATACGTTGATGTACAAAATATAAACAATGGTTGTATAACAATACAATAATTTATTTTTCATATACATACATAAGTGTCTATCATTAACTGCAATAAATAAATTTACATAAATATGAACATAGCTTTTAAATGCAAACTCTATGATAACTTGACGATAAATTATTTAAAAACACTTATCAATTAAAATTGAATCCTACTTACCTAGTTCCCTAATATTGCTTAAAGTCATTTCAAGGGATGTTTCTTCGGGAAAAGGTAAGCGAATTCCTGGCAAGCTTTATCTATATTGTCGTAATTGTATTTGAAACCATATTGGAGTACCCTCTTTGGTGTAACGTGTTGTCCTTTAGTCATGATCATGGCCCTCTCCTGGTTCAGAAAGAAATTCAACATGGTCTCTGGCACCGGGAAGATTGCTGGCCTTCCCAGTGCTTTCGCAAACGACTGCAAAAACAGAAGAAAATCGTGCATTATTAACAGTTAGTAATAAATTAGCAGTAGTAGTAGAAGGACCAATCTCTGCATCCTAATGTTTAGAGCGGAAGCGCTCGTGGTGTAGCATGA
This sequence comes from Polyploca ridens, assembly GCA_951394255.1. Lineage (NCBI taxonomy): Eukaryota > Metazoa > Arthropoda > Insecta > Lepidoptera > Drepanidae > Polyploca > Polyploca ridens. Next base: position 8,240,427 of record OX596256.1, on the reverse strand, counting down.
TTACCCGTTCTTAAGGCGCTGTCAGCTCCTAAAATTAAAAGAGTTTTGTCCCCTTCACCTCCTCACGCTACACACGCCGCTTGCCGCCCCGCGCCGTCTGCGTCGCAGGTCGCGTGCGTAGTTCTTAGACTAGACTCGCGCATTACGGCATGCGACATGACGGTACAACAATCACGACCTATATTGTACTGTAATTGTTTTGTAAATATTATATTTAATTATACATTATTTTAATAGTAATTTCTAGAAGAGAAAATTTATAATATTAGTAAGTAGGTACCTACTTCGTAAAAATATTTTGCGCATTAAAATACCTACTCAAAACTAATCATTGAAAACTGTTTTATAAAAATCTTAAACCGACTTCAAAGTACACTAAAAAGTAATCAAATCCTGACTTGATGACAAATTTTCCAAATCGGTTTATAAATGAGTTATGAGGTAACAAACATAAAAAAACATGCAACAGAATTGAGAACCTCCTCCATTTTTTAAGTCGGTTAAAAACAATAGGCTACACATACATTTTATTTCTTGTAACATTTCTCTAAATATTTTGACACAAGTATTAAAAATGAAAGGAGACTGTTCAAATCTGTATGGGTGGTGGTCTATGAACCAATACCGATACTGATGTGGTATTTTTGTGGGGATACCTGAACTACACCTTAACAACCTTTGTGCAAAGGGGCATCAAAATCTATCCCGGCAGTTTTGAAATATATACAGGGTGGACATTTTAGACGGATCAGTAAAGGCATTACGGGTTGAAACCACGCGAATATGGTCTTAGGTGACTGTCCCTTATTTTTTGAGTTATTGCAATTGGCATTTACAGAAAAAAAACAGTCAGCGAGAAAACGGCGATTATTGTACAATATGTAGGGTCAAAAGGCTCTACTATGTAATTAGTGTCAGTAGCGCTGGATACATTTCTTAACAAAATGTATGGGAAGCGTTTCATGGAAAGTTACATGGATGTCTATGTCCTAAAACGTCAAATTACTCATTGCATAAAAAGATGTTTGACATCTTCAATAGCCATGAAATATTACTCATGAACTTTAGGTACGCATTCTGTGGTGCTATATAGCTATATTGATTTATTATGTACTATAATATACTACAAGTATTCACTTTACTGACATGATCAGCATACAAAATTTACAGGAGATTCTGTAATATTTTTGCGGGTATAATATTTTTTTCAACACTCGCTCGTAAAAGACATTTATTGCAAAATACTAGTCTATTTTTTCCTCGCAAGTGTGTTGAAAAACGTCGTATGACACTTGTGTGTATTGATTTATTATACTCTCGGCTCACTTAATACTGCCTCGAGTGTTAATAACCAACCTTGCACAAATGTATCATAATGTACTATTACTGAATTTCAGAAATTATCCAGAAGTTTAGTAGTTTATATTGAGTGTAATTAAAACGATTTCGCTTTCAAATTAGGGAAAAATATAAAGAGAAAAATAAAACGTATTTCAATAATAAAAAAAATATATAGAACAACAGCAACAATACTTTACCATACGTAAGGTAACCTGTATACTATATCTGTGTAGGTCAAATATCTGAAAAATTTAACTGTCGACAAACAAGCCTAGGAATTATTTTATTTTTGAATAACTATAATCCACTGAATTTTCTTCTTCTTCCAGTTTTATTTTCATCCAGTGAATTTTTTGATTCCCCTAAATTTTCTTTATTACTGTCATCTTTGTCTAAACCGTCCAGTGAATTATCTATGGGCATATCACGACTCTTCTCATGCTCTGAATATATAATAGCATACTAGTACATATATTTTAAGAGAAGTAGAGCATAGCGTTTATTCGCTCAAAGAGCAGCTCGACTGGGCAAGTACCTTACAGAATACCGCAGCCAAATAACTGTATGTTGTGTAAAGCGGTGTTCCTGCGCGTGAGTAAGGTCACCAGAGCTCCAAGAGGAGGGGCTGTGCTGGCAGTGGGAGAACCAGCGGTTTAGTACTGCTGTACGGTGGTGCAGGCGAGGCATGTTGCGGCTGTCAGGGAGACCCGGTGAAACAGCTGCCTACTGGCTGCCCGCAGGTTGTAGGGGTCCCGAACCCAGGGATCACTTAATCTCCGCCCTGGGAGGCTGACCAGCCACCTCGCGTAAAATCCCTGGTATAGTTGGTCGTGCCGGGGAAGGAGACCGGAGTGGACTCGTTTGATTGTATCAGGGGGGACCGGGGGCCCTTCTGACTGCCGCATCACCTGTCCAGCACTCTAGCAGAATAACACTGCATTTCCTCCTTCTCGCTGCTGGCACATCGACTGCTCTCAATCTCTACAAGGTGCGCTAGTGCCGGTGTTTGCGCTGCGTATTTTTACGTTAGTGCTCATGCTAGTGCTGGCGTGCTGGGGTGCGTGTGGTGAGCGACTTTGACTGCTCCGGTACCATTCTGGACAAATGGTAGTGAGTGATCACGGTGCGACTCACATTTTCTCTTGAGTACCAGGGGCGAGTACTCTGGCGGCGTGACCTACCGCAGATGGTCCCAGACGCCTCGTAAGGGGTTGCCTGGTATAGTGTGCCGTCTTTTATGACCGAGAGGTTGGTGAAGGTGGCCACTATAGAAAATCTCAGTAGAAAAGAGGGGGTATGCTCTCAATCTCTACAACTTTTTTTCAAAATTATGCAAAAAAGAAAAACAAAAAAGAGATATTCAGCATCGGCCTTCCAGTCCACATTTAAAATGGAGTTTTGCAACATCAGGGGAATTCATGCGAACATCAATGCAGTCCACCAACATCTGGAGACTGCACAGCCGACTCAGCTTTTTCTCACGGAGACGCAAATATCCTGCCCTGATGATACATCGTATCTACACTACCCCGGGTACAAACTGGAGCACAACTTTGTGCGCCGTGCCGGGGTTTGTATGTACGTCAGGGAGGATATTTGCTGTCGCCGTCTCCATGGCCTGGAAGACCTGTCGATTTTGTGGGCGCGCGTAGATCACGGGGGCCAGTTTACTGGTCCCATAGCGGTGACGTGGACAAAACGGTTATTTGAGCACCTTAATCAATAGAATTTTGAATATAACTTGAATTTCATAAGGTACCTATTGCAGTCGGGGACAAACCAATAACCTAAGTATGTATTTTTTTGTAATATTTGTTTATCCCCGACTGCAATACTTTATAAAATTCAAGTTATATTCAAAATTCTAAAGCGCTTGTTTTTCTCTTTTATGTTATTTTTTATTTTACGAAGTCGGGTTTTTGTTTCTTTTAAAAATTTAATTTATTTCCAACTATTTGGTATTTTTAATGAATGAATTATATGTATTAGTAAGTATATGTGCGGTACGGTAAAGTAAGGCTAACAACCATGAAAAACTCTGTGAGTTACGTACGGTAACCGCCCAGTAAGTAGGTACCTACTGTCCTTGCATTAAACATGGTTTTTTTTTGTTTACGTCAAAATGGTACACAAAAGTATTACAATATATACATATATGGAATGGGCTGTTCACAAGCTTTTATTTGATGCCCATATTGTTATAATAACGAAATTTTTGATTTTAATACCCCCTCCCCCTCTTTTTTATTCCTAGATGTCATATAAAAATAATATACCCTATGACACTCCCACAGTTAAGACGAATCTAACGACACCTCATATGCTTAAATCCATCAAGCCGTTTAGGCTGTAGAGCGTGCTAAAGAAATAGACATACATACATACATACATACACTCGAAAAAATAAAACCCTCATTGCAACAGTCATCTAAGACCATATTCGCGTGGCTTCAACCCGTAAGGTGCCCTTATGCTGACCGGTCTAAAATGTCCACCCTGTATATCTCAAAACTGCCGGGTCAGATTTTGATGTCTCTTTGCACAAAGGTTGTTAAGGTGTAGTTCAGGTATCCCCACAAAAATACCACATCAGTATCGGTATTGGTTCATAGACCACCACCCATACAGATTTGAACAGTCTCCTTTCATTTTTAATACTTGTATCAAAATATTTAGAGAAATGTTACAAGAAATAAAATGTATGTAACCTTGCCTATAGTTGAGGTATCCCCACAGAAATACCACAACAGTATCGCTATTGGTTCATAGAGCACTTCCCATACAAATTTGAACAGTCTCCTTTCAAGTCACAAAAGCTAGCAAACTATAAAAAAATAGTTTAATACCTTCTTCCCTGCGGTTTTACCCGCGATGCCGAGGAATCTTATATTTTCCGGGGATAAAAAATATCTTAAACTAGCTGCCCGGCGCGACTTCGTTTGCGAGGTGTCCTACCCTTTTCCCTAACCTACCCTTAGATGTGATTATACTTACATAATAATATACTTAGATACGAAGTACGATGATTAAACTACAGTACCTGGGTGATCGAGCTTTGCTCGTTTTATTTTGGTAAATCATATTTTTTTCTCACAAAAGAAGGAACTTGAAAAAAAAAAAGAAAAAAAATTATAGTTGTTAAATCATATTTTTTTCTCACAAAAGAAGGAACTTGAAAAAAAAAAAGAAAAAAAAAAAATATAGTTAGCTGGTCTCGAACCGGGGTCGTCTGATTTCGGGGCTGCACGTTCCCATCTGAGCTGTTATAAGCTTGAGAGTAGTGGCGAAATTTACCTTCATATTCTAATGATATTGCAGCAGTTTTTAATTGCCTGAAAACACGGATAAAACTACGTTTTCTAAAAATGAAACCTAGCTAGATCGATTTATTGCCCCCGCATACAAAATTTCATGAAGCCGTTGCAGCCGTTTCCGAGATTCAGATTATATACGGGGTGGATATGACAATAAATGAAACCACGTAAAGTACTCATAAATACGATCAACTGTTACTATGGGACCAACTTCGAAATAGAAAAAAAAAGCTTTTCACCTTTTCATAAAAAAGTAAATCGGCAAAAATGTATGAAAAGCCGTAAAAAAAAATTGTGATTACGAAGTTGGTCCCATAATAAAAGATCTACCATTATTTTCGAGTAGGTACCTAGATTTTTCATAAATTGCACTGATACAAAACGAGGAGGAGGCACCGCGGAGAGAAGCGACGCAGGTCCGTCCTCCGTTACGTTCTGATGAACACTGGCGCGGTGCGGGCGGTGTTGAAATCAAGCAAGCGCATCTCGTAAAAAACGTATAAAAATTCGTAAAAATTGAATATTTACAATTAGTTAAATATTATACCGACAGTCTACGTGGTTTAGAATTTAGAATTTTTTGGTATATTTTAAAATGTTAAGCACAACTGAAAATGCAGAGAAAAACTGCTTTAAAAGGTGAAAAAAGCGGTATGTTTGAATTTTTTTTCTATGTAACTAAGTATATATAAATATGTTTTGGATACCGACAAGCCCTGCAAGAAGGTCTTGAGAATGTGATATTAATTTTTCTAAGTTTAAATAAGTCTCTGTATAAGAGATATACTGCTTTGAAAATCCTGCTTTTACCAGATTTAGGAATTAACGGCGCCTTAATCGATCGGCAAAGTTAAGCTACGCCTGTCGTGGTCGGTACCTGAGGATATAAGAGTACTTTTTATCCTGGGAACTTTTGGGTATTGATAAGTATACATAGTATACAGTATATTTTTTTTCTAGCCAGTAAGGGCAAGTAACTAATCTGAACTACAGGTCTTAGAGAAAAGCGCTGAAAGGAATCATGAGCTGCATTTTGAAGAAAATAAAAAAGGCATTGTAATGGCATTTTTATTTTACTTATGATAATGCTCGTGCGTGACTGAGTATTAAAATTTAAACGGACTGAATAAGTTACGATAAAAAGAAAAAGCTAAATAGGCAGTCACTTATGCTAAAATGCTTTCATTCAGTTTTTGGATTTCAAACGAGAAAACACCTTATGAAAATTATATGTCTGAAAATCAAATTCAATGCCACAGACTACGGAGGACATATTCTCGCTAACAAAAAACTGTGTCTATGGAGTCGGCCACCTCTCACGCACACCTTAGTTGGCTATTCCGCGGGAAATTATACTCTGTCGCCGTTTACACGTCGATTACTCGCGCTCAACTAATGTGTGAATGTGTGCGTGCCGGCTTGTACGTACAGCGTGGTGGTCGACTTGAGTGACACAGTTTTTTGTTAGCAAAAGTTGTCCCCTTATTCAATGCTGACTCACCTTGGTGAAATGTTCGTTCGTAATAACTTGTGGAGAGACCCCATTGAGAATGCCTTTTACATCATCGTTGTCTATAGCAAATTGTATAAGCCTAGTTAGATCGTCTATGTGTATCCAAGGCAGGTATTGTTTCCCGGACGCGATGCGACCGCCCAATCCGAAGTAGAATGGTATAAACATGTTCTTGATCATGCCACCCCAGCGACCGAGGACAGCTCCACATCTTATTATTACCTGAAACATCCAAATATGATACTTATTAAATACTAAGACTAACTTTCGTAAGTCTAGACATGTGAACACAGTTTTCCTAATCATAGACATTTTTATTTAATTTTAATAGGATTAACAAAAATTTTTGAAAAATGGAGCACTGCCATTTGTGCAACCAACATTTGACAAACATATAGCAGGTGAAGATTACGAGATGGCATATTTTCGAAAGCTATGTTGGTTTAGTCATTTGGCTTCAGACTAATTCTGGGTATCTTCTTTATACTTATAACAAAGATAGGTACATTTGCGTCTGTTTCGTGACACCCAAGACATGGAGGTCTTCGACGCTAAAGTGAATAATAATCTTCTGAAAAACTTTACCCAGAATTAGTCTGAAGCCAAATGGAAGCCTGTTTTATTAAAGTCTATTCCTGATAAAAAGAAAGACAAACAGAAGAGCGAGAAAGTAGTATCCTAGAAATAGAAACTCTTATGTGGAAGTGTAAAGTGGAATCCTAAAAACTCTTAATATTGTCAAAAGAACAAATTGAATAACATACCAATCTCACAGGTGGTTCAACAATAGCAGCTTTCTCCCATTCCACTAACAATCGTGAAAAGAAGTCATTACCGGTAGTGGGGCTGGATTCATCATACTTATTGGTTTCAGAAGGCTCATAGGCACCAACACCAGTTAAAAGCACAAATACTTTTGGTTTGTCTTCACTCTTGTTGATGGCTGTTGCAAGTGCCTTGGTTGTGCAAACTCGCGAATTTTGAACATTTTGTTTGAATCTGAAATGTAATAGGTAAGTAGTATAATTGAGAATTACTAAAATGTAATATTGCTTTAACCCTTTGGTTCTCGCGAGGGACGCGCCTATTATAACAATTGATGTAATTGTTATATTTTTAACCGCGAGCCAAGCGATTAAAACGGGTTTGCATAAAGTTGGCAATATTTTGAAGGTTTGCAGTCCTTCTCTGGAGCTAATGAAGAGGAGAATTCATGACCTATGTATTTATCTTCTTCATTCTTTTTTATTTTATTATGAGCTAATTTTATTTCTCCACAGTTATGCAAACCCTGAATGTTTTTGAATTTCCCTGCATTCTAGACAAAAGCTAAAATTCTATAGAACTTTCAAGAACCATCAGGTTGATCTTGCATATAATGCAATGTATAAAACTAACCCAGGTGTCCAGGATTTAGAAAAGTCCATAAATTGTTGACCAGCACAGTTAACAACAGCACGGGTCCTTTTCGGCAAACCAGACACCTCCAGTGTTGACCATGAGATATTGTTGGCTCCAGGCATGCGAGCCACATTTATCACACTGTAACCACTTGAACGGAGAAGATCACCTAAATTGCGTCCAATGAAACCAGTGCCCCCACCTATAAACGTTAAACATACATAATTACACATAACTTTTGCTGGGGATTTTTTGATTTCGAAAAAAGAAGTAAAATAATGGTATAGATGGCATAATGCCAATATTTTAATACTAAAAATTGTAATACTAAAAACTAAAAATTAAATTACTTTAATTAAACTAAAAAAATACACTTTAAAATGTGATAAGTGATCATTAATCTCTCTGTCTATTCCATAAGGGCCATAATGTAAGAGATTTTTGTAATTAAGTTGCATATTTTAATAAATAAAACCAGCCAAGTGCGAGTCGGACTCGCACACGGAGGTTTCCGTACAATATTAACGAACTCAACTTTGCTGTAAAGAATAAACGTTTATTTTTTACAGCAAAAATTGAATTTTTACCTTATTTTATTTTTATTATTTATTGTTATAGCAACAATAGAAATACATGTTCAGTGGAAATTTCAGTTGTCTACCTGTTACGGTCAATGTGATACAGCTCACTGACGGACAGACGGACGGACGGGAGGGGAAGGTCTAGAACCCCCCTGTGAAGGAAAAGTTGCGCCGCCCGACCTTGTTTAAGGGGATATTATTCAGAAAAGCGGGGGATGTTTACGCCACATATTAATGATACCCCTCCCCCCACAGATATAGATATAGTTAGATAACGCAAGTATCACAATCTGTATTAAAACCAAGTGTGCCATTTTTTGACTACCTACTAGGTATTTCGTCACAAGCACTATTCAGTGACGAAAAACCAACTCAACAAACGTGCCATTTTTTGAGTACCTACTATTCAAATTCAAAATCATTTATTCAAATAGACCTTCGCAGGCACTTATGAAAAGTCTGACTCTAATACCGGTTCGGAAGGTTACATTTGCTGAGAATAGCCGGCAATAAACTCAGCAATTCCTCTTTTCAAAACAAGCTTAGATTTGTTACATAATATTTACATTCTAATCGCACTGACAACAATTGTGTGGCCCGATGCCGCGGCGGCAAAATTACAAAGTAGACTGAATAAATATTTAATAAATAAATATCACGTCACAAACACTATTTAGTGATAGAAAACACCAAATCAATTCAAGTACACCAATGCAATGTGGGTGCGACAGAGGCCATGTTAAGCATTTTATGCTTAAGTCGTTCTTGCGTTATCTAACTATATCTTTATCTGTGCCTCCCCCCCTTGTATGAATTTTACAAGGGTTGGGGGATTGGGAGAGGACAAAAAGGTTTACCTATTGGATGCTTTTTACTCCACCCAACCAACGGAGGGGGGTGGGGGGAATAAAAGGAGGTGTTGTTGACCTTTTAGCTCCTTTTCTCTCCTCCCACCCGTAGGGGGGGGAGGAAAAGGGGGTGGACCTGCTGATCCTTTTTATTGTGAATAAACTTGTAACTAGTGCTCGCCGGCCGCAGCTACACTCGTTCGGCTTGCGCAGTGTTGTCAAAGTTTACCTAACCTAATAACCTAACCAATGGCCAACCTAATATGATCAAAATTTACATAAAAAATATCTAAGAAAATAAGTATGAATATTTTTTACGTAATCAGTGATGTAAAAAAAAGTATTACTTAAAATGTAACACATTTTACACACTAAAACACATGTGTGTCAAAATGTTGATAGTGTGGCCAAAGACTATGACTAAAAGTATACTGGCAATAGCAAAATATTGCGTAGTTTATTGCATTTCTTTTTTTTCTCTCAACTCGTTAATTCTGCAACTTTAAACTTTGTAAAGAACCTTCTAATAATGTAACCATCCTGTAAAAAAAAGATATGAACTCCCAGATCAATGGACGTCAATGTACACCTTAACCGAAAAATAAATCATAGTGGTTCCCAAGATACAGGTTTTAGTTTGGGAACCAACAATACATGCATGCACTGTAATCTGTTGTTTTACTCAATAAAAATTATTATCATAATCATAATAAACTTCATTGAAATGGTATTCGCCTGAGGTTGATGTTAAAGAACTCCAGATATTGGAAATCAATGAAGGCCAGTTAATGAAGTTCATTATGATTGAATTATGCGGTAGCCCTGCTGGTGTGTCTTAAGCCGGCTTTTCACTATGGGATATAATATATATTACATCTTGAGATATAATATTTTATCCCATAGTGAAAAGCCGGCTTTAGTATACTTACACTACGAAGTAATGACAGCTCACTGACTTAGAGCAGTTTCGCACTCCATCCGATCTGATCTGAATCCGTGAAAATACGGTCCGGTGTAGTCATAGAACTATTAGTATGGTAGTTCATGCACTGGATCCGATTTCCATCACCAAATTTCTCTCCGTCATCTGTGAATCTCCATGTCGAAGAAGATCAATTATTGACGGATCGAAGTAGCCGTAGTAGGCATTTGTACGAACAGTCGCGCACTGTATCGACTGCATCACGAGCAGAGAGACAGGCTATGTGGCCGGGTGCGGTAACTAATTAATTAATTCACAATTCATTATATTTTAGGTTAATGTTAATAATGTCTTCGTACGTACAATAGCATTGCCAGAAGTTGACGCCTTTTGAAAGGACTCATGATCAACGACGTGAACGCTCAGTGTGGTTTTGACTTCTGAAATACGGATTTAGATCGGAGGTAGTGCGAAAAGCGATATCCGAATTCAGTCCGAGTTTTCTAGATCTGTATTTTCACGAATTCGGATCGAACGTAGTGCGAAACCGCTCTAACACTTTATTTTATTTGAATTTTTAGATGAAATCTAAATCTTACGTACCGATTAGGACTTTCGTTGCTGCCATTATTTTGAATTGTTATATAACCCACACTTAACCCGAACCAAACTAAATATAATTCAACCAAAATAATAAAAATTATTCTTTGCGTTCTTTGTACCTTGTGTTCTAATCTACAAATTTTTATGAAAAATTATTGTATTGTTTGAAACTCGCACAAATCGCACAATGATGTAAAAGTTTGTTTGTTGACATGATTTTTTTTTTTTTTTTTTTTTGGGATTTTATGGCCTGGTTACTAAGACCTTTAAGCCACGACTTTATTATTCCGGAACCACTTTTCAGATTTTGTATTTTCAGTTTTATAATTTTACCACCGTATTTTTAATGTATTTAAATATTGGTTTATAAGTTTTAATGTCTTTTAATAGTTCTTTAAGCGGCGGCGGGCGGGAAGAAAAATCACTATAATTATTTTGCCACACTTCACTTAGTTCACTCGCGAGTACCAATCTGTCAATAAGGAACTTTTGACAGCTGAATATAATGTGGTCCACTGTTCCTTCTTCAACTCCGCAAAATGTACAGACATTGCTTTGAATTATATTTAACTTTGCTAGGTGTGATGGTGCTTTATTATGTCCATAACGTAGTCGGTTTATGGTGGTAATAAAATCACGACTGGCTCTTTGCAGGCTATCATACCATGGCTTTACTGGTAAGTTTTCTTGAATGCTACCGTACCACCGTCCTTTCGTTTCTTGGTCTTTCTTCCACATTTGCTCCCATAACATACTTATAGCTAGCCTTACATTACTCAAATAATCAGTCATAGGTACATACATAGTATCGGAGACATCGAGTGCATTTATTCCTCCGTAAGCGGCTTTGTCGGCCATTTCATTTCCAGTGATTCCTCTATGAGAGGGCACCCACATAAATGAAATTAGTTTCCCTGTATGATAATATTTGTATAACAATTCTTTAATTATGTACAGAATGAAATTAGTTTTAAAGTGAATCTTTAAATAGCTCAATCCTCTTATAAAACTTAAAGAATCTGTTACAATTAGAAAATATTTACAATTATCTACATTTCCAATTTGCAGAAGAGCCTGATATACTGCATAGGCTTCTGCGGTGAATATTGTACAAACATTCTGCAAAAGAAAACTCTGAGAAGAATTTTTTTGAGGATCATACACAGCACAGCGCACATAATCCTTACCCTTACTACCATCTGTATATAAAGTGTAGTAATTATTTTCTGATAAAAATTGCAACATCTCTGAATTATTTGTAATTGAATCTATTACTGTAATTGGGTGCATTATGCTTTTGAACTGGGAAGAATAGCAGGGCCAAGGGCACAGTTTTTTGAGTTTATAGCTGTTGTTTTCAATTTCCAGAAAAATGTGATACAACATTGGGGAGTTACCAATAAGGAGGCTCTCACCAGTTGCTAAAGGACCTGACACATTGATTCTACAAGGTATAATCTTGTTAATAATTTGCATGTTATCAGAGTACAGTAGTTTAAGGCAATACCGTTCGGCAAGTAGGAGACGTCTCAAGATCAGTGGCATAATTTTAGTCTCTACTTCCATGGCCCTTATGGGAGTTGAGCACACTGCACCCGATATTATTCTCAGAGATTTATTCTGCAGGATATCTAATTTTTTGGCATGGTAGCTATTCATATATGCCAAAGAACTATAGTCAAAATGACTTCTCACAATAGCTTTATATAGAATAGACAATATTTTGGGGTCAGCACCCCATGACACTCCAGCCAGACATCTTATTATGTTAATAGCTCTTAAAGCATTTTTAGAAATATACCGAACATGTTCTTCGAAAGTCAGTTTTTGGTCTATGATGATTCCTAAGAATTTCTTTGAATGTACTCTGTTTATAGATTCTCCACAATACGAAATAACACTAGATGGATCATCATCACCAAAAATCATTAAACTGCTTTTTGTAGCATTGATCTTTAAACGTAATCTATCATTATAGTATAGACTCAACTGATTTAATGCTCTATTCATATTATCTATAGCAACTTGCAAGTTCTGACTGCTACTATACAAAACAATGTCATCTGCGAATTGCAAAATATTTACTTCACTAGTATTTACAAATTTACATATTTCACATGTGTACAAATTATATAGTAATGGTGAAAGAGTGGCGCCTTGCATTGTGCCTTTCGATGCACTTCTAGGACCATGTAAGATGTTATTATACTTAACATATAAGGTTCTATCATTTAAATAATTATAGATACACTGACATAGTGGACCAGGTATACCCACATCAGACATAATGTTGACCAAGATACCTGGGTCGACATTATCAAAAGCTCCTTGGACATCTAAAAATACACAAACAGTGTGTGATTTTAAATTATTTGCACGTTTCAGGTCTGAGATGAGTGACATGAAGCTGTCAGCGCAACTACGCCCACGACGGAAACCATACTGCACATGTGGGATGATACCATTAGCCTCTACAAACCAGTCCAGACGGACTTTAATCATATTTTCGAATAGTTTACCGAGACATGAGGACAAAGATATAGGACGATACGAACTGGACTGTTCTGGAGATTTATCAGGCTTCAGTATTGGGATAACACACTGTGTTTTCCATGATTCAGGGATAATTTGTTTGAGCCATAAAGCATTAAGAATGTCAAGAAAGAGGTGCTGAACAGATGTATGGAGTTCTTTAATTACAATATATGGAAAGTTATCTAGACCTGGACTTGAGTTACGCCTAGATTGTAGACTTGATGTGAATTCATTCCATGTAAATGGTTCCAATAAAAATTTTGAATTGCTATTATTATTGTTACTGTTAAAATAGTTGATTAAGTTACTAGTCTCTTTTAAACCACTATTATCAGACAGTTTATCTAAAAAGGTAGGTATGAACTCATCTTTATGGGATCTAATGCTAGACTTAACACCCTTAAAAATCTTAATCATGTTCCATATTTTGCTTATAGGGGTAGTTCTATTAAAAGTATTGCACAAATCATTCCATCCAGTTGACTTCTGCTCAGAAATGGTTCTCTTTTTTAATGCATCAAGTCTCTTATAATTTATATAGTTATCTATTGTAGAATCACTTCTGTACAGTTTCAAAGCATTATAGGATGCTATTACACTTTGTTCGCAAACCTCATTCCACCAAGGTGCTGGAGGTCTGCTAGCAAAGTGGGCAGACTTAGTGAACTTTGGAACAACTATTTGCATAAGGGACTCAAGACGTATACAAAAATCGGTATAGGAAGAGAGTGGGTCTACTTGATTAATTGTAAAATCACCAAACGCATTTTTTGAAAGTTCATTATATTGGCGCCAATCAGCTCTTTTGTACAAAAATTTATCAATGGGAGGGTTAATTTGGTATTTTTGTATGGATAGGGATATTTCGGTTATAGTTGGATAATGGTAACTTCCCATACAATCATCATGCACAGACCACTCGCATAACGGTGCTAAGCATGCGCTAGCAAAGGTGACGTCAATGGCTGAAGCGTTGGTTCTAGGACGGTTCACTGTAGTGAAACTGCCATCATTTAAGATGCACAAATCACACTCATCTATAACATCATATAAATCTTGTCCGCGGCCCTTAGTAGATAGGCAACCAAATGCAATATGGTGAGCATTAAAATCACCACTTATAAAAATAGGTTTAGGTAGGTCTCGAATTATATTGCGCAGTCTATGCAATCTTATGTGCCCACTGGAAGGAGGACAATATACGCAGAGTATAGTCACACTGCCACGCTCGGTAGATATTGACATAGCTATAGTTTGAATGTCCTCATAGAATGTTGTGTTTAAAATATTATATTTAGTCTCTGGTTTAATTAATATTGCTACACCATTGTGAGGATTCTTAGATGTTCTGGAATGGAGATTATAACCGGGGATTCTAAAATTGTGATGGTCTTTAAACCAAGTTTCATTAAGCAAGCATACATCAATATTTTGTTCTAGCATAAACTTAGTTAATAAGGGCTTTTTACTATTGGCACTTTGGATGTTAAACTGCGCAATCCGTAATTGGGACGTTTTAGGGGGACTTAAATCCATTATGGGGATAAATTTTTAACTAATATTTCTTCAATGAATAATGAAGTAATTGGGGTGGGATCAGACTTATTACCAATCTCTACCAATGTTTTTACTAGGGCCGCTCGTACTTCTTTATTAGCTATAACCTGGGCAATGAAGTCCATAGGGTGATCTTGTGGGTTCAGCGCCTGTGCAGCAGGCTTGTTATTAACATTTTTTTTAACATTTTTCTTTTCAGTATTTACTGGAATATTTACATTATTTACAGGGGGATTTACAAGTTGACTCTTAGACAATGGCAATGCAGGGTATTCGATCGACTTTGTTTGTGCGATACTCGCGTATGTTATTTTACTTTTCTTTTCTTCTATTTTTCTTAATTTAATGGGACATTCTCTTGCTATTGCTAGGTGTGGGCCTTGGCAATTAGCGCAACATATCTCTTTAGGTTTATCACAATCTTTGTAAAAGTGTTCACCAGAGCAGATCGAACACTTCTGTTTGCCATTACATATTTTAGCCGAGTGATTAAATTTCATACATTTGTAACATTGTTGCAGCGGTGGGATATATTCAAATACCCTGTATGAGAATAGATCATATTGTACATTGTCAGGTAAGATATTGGATAAGAAAGTGATACTGACTGTTTGCAGAGGAACTCTGTCCCGTCCTACTTTTTTTGTGAATCGTCGTATACAGATAATTTCGTAAATGGAACTCAACTTAGTGTATAAGTCCTTATTTGAGATATTTGCTGGGACAAATCTTATGATGCCAGTTTTTTCTATTTGGGTAGCCGGTATGTAAGCCTTTACGTTGTACTTTTCTAAGAATGCAGTGTTATTTAAAAAGTTGTTTGCTGTATTATATTGTTTGAACATTACTGCTATTTTATTTGCATTCAATCGCTGTATTGCCATCACACCTTTAACATCCGTCGTGAAAATATGATTGAGATATATAGGACTTTTGTTGCCCAATCTATCTTTGTGGTTGATATGCTCAACAAAAACTTTAAACTCTGTTTTATTTGAGTTTTCTGGATACTGTCTTTTATAATTAGGTTTAAAATAAGGCACATAAAGTACATCAGAACGCTCACCGCCACCGCTATCATCATTCACTTCATCAGTCCGAAGCCGCTTGGAGGAGTTGGGCGGGTTGTCCCCGCCCCCCTCATTCCCATCCATTTAATTTTTTTGGTATTAATTAAAAGTGAATTTATTCTTTTACACAATAAAAAAAAAAATTACAAAATGTAATTTCAAATTTTTCCGCGTGCGCTTTTTTCAATTTCCCGCCAAGGACTCTTGTTGACATGACAGCAGTGCTCAGTGTTGCCAATGAGAAATTTTAGGCGGCCGTTTACATGAGGTTAAAAAGCAGTGTTTATATGGAAAAAGACCAACGGGACTTTTTGGCGGGAACTTGCAGAGTGATGTTGCATTTTCGTTTTTATTTTCATAAATTCGTATATTTTGAGTTTTATTGTGTATTTTCGGTGGTATTTTACCCAATAAAGATCATCCATGTGCACCAGTGAAGTGAAATGAAATGAATTATGTGTATCGTAACTTCTCAAGTTGTCTCAAAAAGTCTGTGAAGAGTTTTAGTACAATGACCACCATTGTAGTAAAACATGACTTTTATGGACGGTGATTGACTGTGGACCATATGTGAAAGTGATTTATCGTGACGGGAAACTATAATATAACTCGACACTGGCAGAAATGAGCCCTAATTTGGGCTTGGTTGCCAAACTTAAAAATAAGAAGAAGAAAGACCAACGGTGGGCCGTGTCACTAACATTAAAACCCTTAAGGTGGCCCACTGTGGCCGGCGCAACTTCAACGCAAGCATAGTCTAAAAGCTTGTTGTTTCATCCAACGTAATGTTTGACTGCGAAAAAAGAGAGACAGCATCAGAGCCGTCGGTTATCAGTCGGTAAATTCCGCTGATCACTCACGGCCGCTTCGCTAGGTCGTCATTCATGATTTCGCATTCATAAAACTTGTTCCAGGAGTATACTTCTTGTGAAAAAATCTTACAAGTTTGTGAAAAAGAAGTTAGTTATTTAAAATCTCCAATAAATTTGCAAGCCTGGTATCTAAATTTTTTCTTTACTTTTACAATTTATAGGTGGATTAGATATGGCCAAAGTTCAGGCAAAAGCGCTGTTTTTCGGAGGCTTTGACTGAGTTTGATTCACACTTTTTTAAATTACGCCTAGATACACGGCTAGATATAGTGCACAAGATACTAATTTGTTCAAAACATCTAACGAAAAATGTTTAACAACGCCATGATAAGTACAGAGGTTTTATATGAAAAGTATGACGAATTGAGTCCTCTTAAAGCGCGGAAATGGATACAGAAGGTCTACACCGATGTTCGATATTCAATTCAAATTCAAATTCAAAAAGCATTTATTCAATTTAGGCCCTGATAGGGCACTTTCGACATTCACATTCGACAATCGTATAGTGCCGTCAAAGTGCCGTTCATCTCGAACTCCTGTCAAAAATGTTTGGGGGGTGAGTGGGACGGCAAAATTTACGACGACGGTAAAATTTCGTGTACCGCGGCATCGGAGTAACCCTTCAGTACCATACCAACCCATACATTAATTAAATTACTGTAGAATTTGTAAAAAGCCGTAGAATCTGCTACGGCCACAGGGCTGCAGCCGTAGGCCGTGGATTTTGTGATTTTTTTGCCTGAAAGCCGTAGAACAAGGTAATTGCAGTAGCATTGGCAACACTGGCAGTGCTACCAGCACCAGTGCTGCCAACTCTACCAAATCAACGCTCGCTAGATGGCTGGTCCAAAAGTCGCTAGAAGTTGTCAAAAAATAAAATATCAAGAACTCGCTAGATTTTGATGATTGTTGAACTCAAAGTAATAAGGTATTCAAACATCGATCTATCATCATCCATTCAAACATCCAACAATACAATATTATAGTTAATTATTATGAGCTCGAAACTGCAAAATCAGGGAATATTTTGATTTCATAATGCTCGTTAAAGGTGCGCGTCCATTCAAGATACTACGGGGGAATACCCTGAATCTGTGACAAACATTCATTTAATTTCATTCACTCATCATATTAAAATTACAGTTTACAAAAACTAAAAAAACACGCTTTAAAAAGCCCTGCACTAAAAAGTGTTAAATAATAATAAAATTGAACCTAAATATATTCTCTGTCTGTCCCGTAAGGGCCTAAATGTAAGCAATTTTTGTAATTAAGTTCAATATTTGAATGAAAAATGTGTGGCGCTTATTTTGTTAAAATATGCATGTCGATAAATCCAGCATCCAACCAACCTGACTACATCACTGGGTGAGTAGCGAAAAACTAAAAGAATAAAATAAATGATGAAATGAAATGTATTGCAAAGTGATAAGGATGATTTTAGCTTGAATTTATATTAAATTGATAGTGAATTGAAATAATTTGATTTTAATAGAAAAACTATTAAATCATACTTACTGGTGGTATGAAACACCCCCATTATTAAGATTTTTCCTTCTACTATCATTCTTGCACTCCAAAATTGAACAGTAAGGCATATTTACGGAAAACAAGGAATGTGACGAGACTACCGACTAGACGTAGTGTTAAGATACGACTGGGATCAAATATGCGTTGATTAAGCGTAACAACGCTTAATTGTGGCGACACGGGTCACGCCTACTTCGCACTTCCACTGTTTTTTTTGTTCCGTGTTTTTGACTATCAGCCACTGGCAGCACTTTAGTACAATGACCTTCACAGAGACATTTTGGCGGGAACTTGCAGAGTGACGTTGCATTTTCATTTTTAATTTCATAAATTCGTGTATTTTGAGTTTTATTGCGTATTATCGGTGTTATTTTATCCAATAAAGATCAATCCATGTGCACCAGTGAAGTGAAATGAAATGAATTATGTGTATCGTGACTCTACAAGTTGTCGCAAAAGTTCGTTAAAAGCTTTAGTACAATGACCACCATATTACTAAAGCGGACGGTGACTGACAATGGTGCCGATTCTGTTGTAAATCGCACTAAACTAATTTTAGTCACATCTCACCTCTTTCTTACGAACATGATTAAAAAAGGATAGAACATATTTTAAGTTGACAAATTAATCTTTGCCGTCTTATTTTGCGTGTATTTAGGCGTAAACGCGATAGATTGCGACTAAAATTATATTGAAAACAAGCATTGGACTAATTTGACAGGACTAAATTTCTTACATCCTTTTCTTATGTTCTTTGTTAGAAAGAGACATAGTGACATTAAAATTAGTTTAGTTGTGAACAACAGAATTAGGGCCAATGTGGATTATGGGATTATGGAAAGCAGAGCGTAGACATGTGAAAGTTAATGTGCGAACTTTGAGTATATAGTATTAACTGGAGATGGCAAACACAGGCGACCCCCTCTGCCAAAGTACGTTGGCCATATGGCCATATGCGTTTATAAAAACTAGTTCGAGCGACGTCCACTGTCATTTGGTATCGTTTAGTGTCGCGAGATTGAGCTCCAAAAAAAATGGTTAATTGTGCAGTTTTCTCAGGTAAAAGGCGATCTGCCACATCAAATCTGCGAGAACATTGTGTTTCCTATCATATATGAGTATTATAACGAACCAATATGTTTGTATTTAAGTAATATCTCGAAACAAAATAATAGCCGTTACGACAAGTAAACGACAGAAAATACATTGGTACGGAGGTAGCTCACAGGTAGTACCAGGAGTGATTAGCGTAGTGTGGGGACATAGCGTGAACCTAAGAATCAAGATTCTTGTGTCGAACATTTGAGTGTACGATTGAGATCATAGAGTAATTAGTACATTATACATTAGTAAATTGATTATTTGTTTCTTAAAATTTATGTTAATAGTACATTATGATACTTGTGTGCAAAGTTGGTTATTAACACTCGAGGCAGTATTAAGTTTGTATTATTATTGGCAGTATTAATAAGTTTGTACCTCACTGCAAGTGATATGCTAGACCATAGCATTCTTAAGGTGCGTTCGAATTGGAGTGATGTCGTTTTTAACAGTTACAAAATGGGCATTTTTGTTCATGCGTTCGAATTGGAAAATTTCAACAATTTTGCAACTTTTGCCAAAAACGATTTTTCCCAAAGCGAACGATTAGATACAAAAATGACATTTGCATGCTCATCGCCTGCTTGTCACTTGTCTCAACCTACCTTTTTTCCTTCAGTTATAATTTAAACAAAGCAAATCTGATAAATTTTTCTCTTGCCTGTTAGTTTCTATCAAATTTTAATATAAAAATTATAATTTTCGATTCCCATTTGAATTATCAGGTTAAACTTATCTGTCAGATTCAAAGATGTCAAAATATGATCACAAACTACCCTGCCTCAGAGGTGGGTCAAAATTTGCAGTTCACGATGTCGTTTTTAACTGTTTCCAAGCAAAACGAACGGTGAAAGAAAACAGTTCAAAACGACAATTTCGCCCACAACATACCAAATCGAACGCCACATGTGATCGTTTTTGGCATTTTTGACTATTATTTTTGCCACCGTACCCCAATTCGAACGAAACGGGTAAAATAGTATGACATGAGTATGACAACAGATGGCTGTCAAAAAAAAACTTGCGCGCCATATTTGTTATCGTTCTCATTGTGTGGTTGATTATTATCAAAAAATCTACTTAAAAAATACAATTCTATTTTTTTCCTCGCAAGTGTGTTGAAAAACGTCGTATGACACGCGTGTGCATTGATTATTACACTCTCGGCTCACTTATCGCGTTCGCCTCACGCGCTTAATTCCGCCTCGTGTAATGAGCAACTTTGCACACATGTATCACAATGTATATTATAATTTGAAATGCCGGAAGACTGGAATAGAACTAAATAAACAACATTTTCTAACATACCAAAAGACTTTTCTTACTCAATAAAACGATGATAGCAATCAGAACCTAGCTTGTTTCTTAATTTCTCGTTTATTTTATTTATCCTAAGAGGGGTTAAAGGTGTTGGCAGGTTTTAGTACATTCCTATCATTTCGATTTATTTCAAAATGGCGTCCACGGAAGACTTATATAAAAATCAATAGCTGTAATCAATACAATCAAGAAATATTCTGTGACAAAACCTCGTGTCATGTTTCGAAGATACAAGCAACTAAAATTTTACAATTAATAGATAAAAATATATTATTTTGAATGCAAAATGAATTACTACACCCAAAATCTATACCCGATAAATTATAGTTAAAAAAACTAAAATACACGAATAGTTTGTCAGAGTTTACGCAGCAAGCCGCGGGGAGAGTAGAGTTCACGTTAACATATAGTCCTTCGTAGGCTAGAAAAAATCATCAGAATCGGTTTAGTTCCAGAGATTTCTCGAACCAACAGACAACAAACAATCTAGCATTGTATATTATACTAGCTATCTTCTGCGGTTTTACCCGCGTTCCCGGGATAAAGTAGCCTATAACACTTGGGGATAATGTACCTATGCTACCTAGTAGTGAAATATTTTTTCGAATCAAACTGGTTGTTCCAGAGATTAGCGCGTTTAAATAAACAAACAAAAAATAACTCTTCAGCTTTTGTATATCGGTATTGATTATAAACCATTTATGTAGGTATACAAATAACATTGAATATTATCTAGAATCATTAATTGTATCGGTTCTTAACAACCCCATCATTAGTTTTTTGACCTAGTGTGCCATCAGTGCTGCAAACCCTTAAAATACTTGCTGCATGAAACGGAACATTTACTTATAGTGATTGACAATGCTTGATCGACAGGGAAATTCAAAATAGTATCAATATAAGTTATATCGATTATTTTTGAATAGGTTTATCAATATCGAAATATTTTTAATTACCAAAAAATTTCGGTATATCGGTACGATATCAAAGAGAGAGAGAATATTCTTACATAACTAGGTAAATATCAATTAACAAACATAATTTCTCATAAATCCTGTAATCATTATCTGAAATTAAGAACAACGATAATAGTACAGTATGTTACATGTGTGCAAAGTTGGTAATTACACACGAGGCGGTATTAAGCGGTAGGAATGTACATTGACGCCCATCGATTTAAGGGGGGGAGGGTGGGGAGGGGGTGAGGGGGGAGGTCTAGAACCCCCCCTGTGAAGGAAAAGTTGCGCCCCCTCCCCCTTTTTGAGATATGATGATTTAAATTTTTCACAAAAATGTCGAATTTTCTTGTGCTAACATCGGATTATGGGGAGAATATTCCTAAAAATGGGGGAAGTTTAATCCAAATTTTACGTAATCAAAGACTTAAAAAAAAAAATTATACATTTTAGTGTTTCTTACATGAAACGAAACGGGACAGTGGTGTGTCAAAATGACGATAGTGACAAAATATTGCATAGTTTTTCACGATTTTGTTTTTTTTTCTCATAAACCAGTTGCTTCCGCAATTTGAATCTTTGTGTAGAGCCTTCTAATAATATAACCTTCCTGTAAAAAAAAAATGAGCTCCCAAATCGTTGGGCGTCAATGTACAACTTAGCCTATTAAGCAGTAAGACAGTGATAAGGAAATATAATTTGGAAAATAAAAGTACTAAAATGAAAATCGATTAGACTTTCTTTATTAACTTTCTCGATACAACAAAAAAATCGATTGGATATCGTTACGGCGCATGACTATAATTGTCAAAAGTAAACTGTCACCCTGTGCTGTCACCGATATCTTCTAATCCTGAACAGTGTTGCCAACGTAGGCGATTTATCGCCATTTAGGCTACTCAGGACGAAAATTGGCGACGATAAATTCGGGATGGCGACTGGTCGCCTTTTAGGCTACCTCAATGACAAGGTAATAATATAAGCCAAATCACAAATTATGAGCTTAATCGTAAGAAATATAGCTGTCCCCCGCGGTTTCACCCGCGTTCCCGGATAAAAATAGCCTATGACCTTCTCCATACTATAGACTATCTGCATGCCAAGTTTCATGATTATCCGTTGAGTAGTTGAGGTGTAAAGGCGTAACAAACAAACATGTTTGTTATGCCTGTGATTTGGCCAAAAGTGTATTTGCGCGAGCTTGCCCCACTACTACCTATCTGTGCTCACCACTCGTGCGTGCCTCATACTGTATCTGCTACATGCAGTGAAAATCGCGCACGGGTGCTCACGCGAGTGTATTTTTCTCCAAATGCCATGTATGTATGTATACTGATTTGAAGAACACTGAGAAGACTGGTCGTTTCCCACTGATATTCGTGACGCACACTCGCGAGGCGACGACAGAATATGAGCGTTGAGGTACCCCACCTCAACATTAGGTTGAGTCGGCCGCCTTTTTCTTTAGACACGCACAGATAGGATATTTATTCATATTTTAATTTTGCTGTTCTGTTATTTTTGTTGTTATTTGTGTGTTTCTGGGAAATAAATTCATTTTTTTCTTCTTCTTCTTCTTTCTAAGAAACTAACAAGTCCACACTCGGCGCCGGTACACGCCTTACGTAGCGGATACTATACTTATTGTATACTTAAGCTATATTTGGAAATTTTAGTAAAAATTTACGAGGTGGAGCAGAACTTGCAGGTCACTCACTATGTTTAGGCATAAAGAATCAGCTTCTAGCATTCTGACAAGCAATTGAAGTAAATTTTGATAACTTTTAGCAAATTATGACCAGGATTGTGATAAAAAAAATTGTTCGTATTGTGACGTAGAAGCAGAATATCGAAAAAAAATTTTGAAAAAATTTCATATCTACGAAAACACTATTTTTTAATGCCCTTTTTAGTTTCTTCAAAATTCAGCTCATAGTTCCTTTCAGCGTTTTTTTTCTCAGACCTGTAGTCCAGAATTTGTCCATACTGGCGAGAAGAAAAAAACAACCAGTATATAAATGAATTAACAGATTTATTGTGGCTTTTGGGCTACTTTAGGCTACCTGCTCTGAAATTCGGCTATTTTAGGCTACTTAAGCTGTGAAAAATGGCGACATTAGGCCCAGGGCTGTTGGCAACACTGATCCTGAAAACAGTTATAGTGAATTAATAAATAGATAGAAAAAAACAGATAGGAAAATAATAAATTGATGTGATAATGATATCACTTTTTGTAGATAATGGGATAGCATATGTTTGGAATTCACATGGTAAATATTCTTAGATCTTTTTCATAGAACTATTTAAAAAATCATCTATATGGGTAATAAATACCTATCTTGTTTCTCTCAATATATTTACATGTGTTTGTTTGTGAATTAGATTGGTATACACTTCGAGCGAAGCACCGAATTTGTGGCTCGTTAATTGGGTCCATACCATCGTTTCCAAGACAAAATGATTTTTCGGGTATGTATGTCCATATAAAAATAAATCTATTTTTTGTATTGAACTTAGGTAGTTCCTGGCCCATAATTTAATTTCAAATGTACTATACTAATACCTAACTAGCCATGTATATGGATCAAATATATGGGTGCTAATTATCTTAGCAATGTTGCTTTTAATAAAAACCCCTTATACTACTCTACTCTCTGACAAAAATGAAATTTTAATTTCTCTTTAGGATTACCAATGGCTCTCATGTCAGAAGAAGCAGCACTCTTGGTGGAAAAAGGCATTTGTGAATTATTTGAATTGCCTAATATTGTTGAAGAGCCATCTGCGGAGGATAAACAAAACATAAAATCCCTTGAAAACAAGTAAAATATTATATATATTTTTTATTCCTGTTTCAATAGTGCAGTTCATGTAATTTGGCTACTGCCATTGCTGCAGTATTCTTGGTGGCTTAACATTTTTCATTTGGTGGAAAAAAAGTGCATTCATAATATGGATCTTTTATTGTTCTTCCCTTGTTGAGGTTATATAGAAAAAATATTCTACAAACATCTGAGAAAACAGTTGCCAACACTTTGCCAGCTAATTACTTTGTCTTGGATAAGACTCCCCCTCTATGTAACTGTTAAGACTGCTTTTTGTTGGTATCTGACTCTAGACAAGATCGATGGTCCTTCCATCTAATAGTTAATGGTCACTGCTACCTTTGGATATTAACAAAAAAATTAAGGAATTAAAAATACTATAAAATATAGTTAGGTTTATTTATTTTGTCACTTAGAATAATTTAAAAATAGCTTACTTTATACTATTAATATAATTTTTAACCATAGAGTGCTAGCTGAACAAACAGCAGCTTTAATGCAACGGAAAATTGAACAACTATCACAAAAGATAGATATCATTGTTGCAGGAAAACGGCAAAAGTTATTATCAAAAGGATTAACTGGTTGGTATTAAATAATAATTTTATTAATATTGTTTCAGTTATTCAATATATGTATATAATAGTTATTGAGTGCAATGTATCTTTCATTTTACAGATGTCAATTTGGATAAACAAGCATTGCTTCAGGAAGAAATTAATAAATTGCCAAGCCTAGCTCCTGCACATGTGCTAGTTCATTTACCTACACAGCACTTCATGAAAACTGGTAGGATGGTACAGTACAGTAATGAAATGGTGTTTTAATTTACTGGGTATAGTATGGAAGTACATAGGTACTTAATCATCGGAAATTGTATGTATTTATGGTTGCTCTTTTGTTGAGAAAATTTTGACATTTAAAATTTTTGGACAAGTGTGAACTTTTCTGATCTAATTATAATTGAACAAGTTGGTTTTTTAGTTTCATGTGAGGAAATTATAATTGTTACTTTCACTCAATTTCATCCTAAATGATACAAGTTAAGAGTTATTGTGTACAGAAAATCCAAACATTAGATGTCATTTATATAAGTATTTGTAGAATTTTATGTGCACTTATTAGGTAGGTACACAATTTTATAGTTTGGATTTTTGGAATTATCACTTCAAATTAAAAACAAAACATTATTGTTTAGAATTGTAGGCACGGTAGTTACAGATTAACCCCCTTACTCATACTAAAGTTATCAAACGTTGATTAGCTAAAATTCCGAAGTCTTTATCTGACAGGTGACGAAAGAGTGAGACGGGGCACACTATTACACTGATTTAGTTAAAAAGCGATTATGAATAAGGGGGTAATATTTAGGGCTTTAATAGAATGAGAATCAAAATGCGAAAATGCTAATCGTTGAACCGCCGCATTTCGAAACGGCCCTGTTTTTGATAACGGCTAGCCGTAATGTAATACGGCGGATTATACAATCTGACTGCGACATATAGGTACGCGACGCTGCCGCACCGCCACCGCGCCGCTACCGCACGCAACGTTGTCCGCCATTATTTAATTGAGTTATTCCATTGCCAGCCGCCAACGATAGTGCAACACGTGTCATCTCCGTAGATAGCAATGTATTACTTCTAATGTGGTATTACTGACAACTGTCTATGCTATAATCAAGCGGCGGCGCGCGTGTGACCCGAAAAGAATAGGCAACCTAACGTTTGCATATTCTATGAGCTTCATACTTTCGATTGGTATAGAATTTGTCTAATAATCAAACTGGTGAAATGTTTAAAATTTTGTTAGGCAACCCATATGCAATATATTTATTGACATTTAAATTTAATATAAAATACGTTTCATCAAATAAACATCTCGGTGAAGGTCGTTCTATTAGGGATCTTAGACTATATGAAATCTTACGAAAGCTCGCACACTCGCCCGCGTCGAATCGTCCGAATCTGGATAAGATTTCATAATAAAAATTCGTTTCGTTCGACGCGTTCGGCTCGGATAAGTGTGCGTTCACCTTAATGCTGCCCTTTTCCCTACATGAAGTTTTTTTTTTTTTTTATAAATAGTGTTTGTTTCAGAAATGAAAAAGGTGTCAATACATGTTTTAAACCCAAGTGTATTAGAAGGAGAAGGAGCAGTAAAGTTTATAATATTTAAGAATTTATGGGAAAGAAGATTTTGTATTACAAGTGGTTCGAAGTTCGGATCAGATTACCTTTTATACCCAGGTAAAATATTTTTATATAGGTAAATAATAATATTATCGATGAAAGAAAGAAAGAATGAAACTTATTTATTTGACGAACACATTAACATAACAATATTTAAAATTATAAATAAACCAGAAGGTCTGTGCCGTCAAATAGGACACAACTCAGCATAGTGCTACTGACTACTGTCAGCAGCGCTGATTTTCAGCTGACGTCCCTTAGTGATGTCACGGTCGTAAGTACACGAATAAAAAAAGCTAAAAATGATAAACAATAAAGTAAAATAAATATGTATTAGTGTGAGTGTATACTTAAAATTAATAGGTACTTAAAAGTAAATATTATTTGGAAGAGAAGAGAAAAAGGGAATCCGTCCCTCCGCCCGGTAACGGCCTTGAGCCGAGGTACGTGACCCAACTGGGGCGCCCTCAGGCGCAGGGTTGGATTTCGTAGTATAATTATACTATTTGTACCATAATTTTGTGATGTGTAGTATGTAGTATCGTAATGCCATTATACTACGCGAAAATACCATAATTTTACATTTAGGTCGATTGACTACTGTTATTGGTTGAAATAAATTAAAAAATAATACTTTAATTACGAAATGAAGTTGTAATAGTCGTTGTAAGTGTAGAAATTCGCTCTGTTGATTCCTGATACTTTCATGCGATGCTGTGAAAGAAAGTAAATGTGTGTATTGAGTTTATTCCATCGGACGACATGCTATGTTGTGTCAATGCCAAAGACGAAGTTCCGATTGACGAATTGGCTGAAATAAACATCTACTTACCTAAATTTGGTTGATTTGTACAATAATAATAAAACTAAAATTTCCTTCCAAATGCATTTTTATTTAAATTCATAACAACATGGACGAAAAGCGAAACGTAGTATTATTTTCGACAAGTAGCATAATTTTATTTTCCATAGACAATAATTTTCTGTGGGTCTGAATCCAACCCTGCTCAGGCGTCCTAATCATAACCCTGGTTGAGAGCTTGCTCGCCGGTTTGTCCGCGTAAGGGTGCTAGTGCTAAGGCTGGGCATCTAGTCAATTAAAAAAAAAACCAACGAAGATCATATCTTGTTGGGCCAAATATCATCTCAATCAAACCATTAGGGCCTCATTGAGTTAATTTATTTATTTATATACATAACAGTTACACAAACTGTCGGATTTATAATATTACTAGAAGAGGCTAACAGTACTACTCTACTGCGTACCTCGTGTCAAAATTATTATAAGTAACTACAAGTTTTTTTACAGGTGATCCAGTTAGGTTTCACGCAACATATATGGTGCGATGTATATGCGATAAAACTAAAACTTTCCGCCCAGCAACCCTCGTTGCATTTGGAAGGCTATCTGTGGCAGTAAACAAACTGGCTGTTTTAGCATTTTGTAGTAATAGCAAAATAGAATACCAAACATTACAATGGCATGACAGTGTTAATGGATAAAATAATAAAGATTTCTAATCAACTTATTGTAGGTATATATTTGCAGTGTTTATTTTCCACCGATGATGTTAGCAATATTCTATTAGGCATGCTGCTTTTATTGAAATGAAGTCAGTCTTGGAACTACAAAACAACTGTATCGAAAATAAATGAGGCATCATTATATATCTTATCTTATCATATATATCTTATTTATAGGAATGGCAACCCAATCCTCTTTAATTTTATTATGGCAACCTGAACCTGTGTACATGTGTACAGCTTGGCAAAAAAGTTTAGAAACCCTAAATATTCTCCTTGTACGTTAGAAACTGAACTACTTTTTTGTATGTTGACAACATTGTATTATCTTTGTTATGATTGGTCCTAGTGTGCTAATGCTAATAGTATGCAGCCAATTTTGATACTTGCGCTTTGGTATTAGAATCCTAGCTCGATCATGCTAATTGTAGGGACTCTGAGCGTTATTTAATATTATTAGGTACTTAATTTAATTTTGGGTAGATAACTATACCAATTTACCAAATTTCAGCTGTATTAGTTATGTGGTTCTCTAGTAATATATAAAATGAAATATTTGTTCATTGATATTGACACATGAATAGTATATAGATTTGAAAATGTTAAAATAATAACAAAGTATCAAAACTACAGAAGCGAATCATTCCAGTCGAGCCATAACACACGACAGTGGCGCCTCCGTTATTT
The DNA here is from genome assembly GCA_951394255.1 of Polyploca ridens. NCBI lineage: Eukaryota > Metazoa > Arthropoda > Insecta > Lepidoptera > Drepanidae > Polyploca > Polyploca ridens. The sequence goes on along the minus strand of OX596256.1, from coordinate 8,211,735 downwards.
TCTATACTTTCTTGCCAAGCTGAAGGATTTAATAGATAGTGTTTGCGCCTCATCTGCACATTTTCTTGATTTTCTTAATTTTAGTAACTTTACTCTGAGTAACTTTCGAATACACTTACTAATGTGCAAATGAACAAATAGTTTTATAGCTCGTGTGACATTAACCCGCCATCGTTTTAATTTATTGAAGATATTTAAAACGCCATTAAAACCTGGTGTAATATAGTATAATATATAATAAATGCAATAAAGTACAGTAGAAACCAACTGATATGGCTTACCGATGTATCTGCGCTGCGCAGAAGATACATTTTCAAAGCGCGGGAAACGCTATTGGTCGGCAGCTGCCGCCATGTGTGCGGAGGGGCGTGACTTGCGAGTAGGGATTGCAAAATCCGGATTTTTTTCAAATCCGGATTCCAAGTTTATCATCACATATAAATCCGGATTATCCGGATTTTTCGAATTTCGGTATTTATATTAGCAATATTTTGTAATTTTAAATTGTACGCGTAGTTTTATGCTAAACTATTAGTAGTTTGAAGATGGGTGTACTATTTTATTGTTTTTATATAAAAAATAAATAATATTGGAAATATTAAAAAATAATAATAATAATAAATAATATTATATAAAAAAATATGGACTTGCGTTTGGCCACTGAGCCGTCATTAAGGATAATGACGAAACCTAAGTTGGAGCACGCTTACCCAGATGAAACCTATTCACCATGGCCTTGAAAGTGCCTAGATTGTAAGAGTCAGGTAACACAGACGCCGGCCGGAAGCAAGTTCCACTCCCTTGCTGTCCGCATGACAGGTATGTCAACAACGTATGGGTGAAATTTTTCCCGGCTTCTTGTGGTTCGGAGTAAAAATGGGGATGGTGGTTGGAATAAGGTTGAACAATTCCTGCACACACTCTCCAAATATATCCTGTAGAAAACCGATAAGGCAAGCAACCTTTCTTCGATCGTCGAAGCTCGTGAGTTACGTCCTAATTAAAGTCTCATCTCCGATGAGTGAGATGAGATGATCTCTTGGTGGCATTAAAAGTGACCAGATTGGTATTGCCCCAATCGGAGACTGCCTGTAAGGTCACGTTCAAACGCTCTACCATGGCCTCTCGCAACATTTCGATCTAGTCACTGGTGGCTCAGGCGCTGGAAATATAGACAACGGTGCTATCTTCTGCGTAACCAAAAATACCAGGCTTCACCAGATCGTTAATATGCAGCAGAAATAAGGTTGCAGAGAGAACTGAACCCTGAAGCATTGATTACCAAAAGGTCCGACGAACACCCGTCTATGACCACATGAATAAACCGTTCGCTCAGAAAATTGGAAACTCAAGCATCATGGAATCTTACTTAGAAGGCTGGTGTGCCAGACCCGAAATAAAAAAAAAAAACTGAGATCAGCCGATGTACAAAATGCTTTCAGCGGAAACCCATCTAGAACTATAATTCTTGATATTACGTTGTGCAGAGTTGTTACTCGCGCCGCGCGCGCGTTGCCTCCATCTAAGACTCACTGGTCGACTTAGCTACTAGCTAGATGGATGAGCGGGAGCAACTAGCAGCGTGTGAGCCGAGCGATTTATAGATTTTACTATAGACCTTATAGGCACCGTGAACAGACACGGCAACGCAATCGCACGAACTAAAGCGCAGGAGTTTTAAATATTATGCGGATTTGTGCGTCAGAGTAATACTGACCTACATGTACTGGATATTCAATGATAAGAATTGTATCATCATTGTACCACCATTATAACCATCAACTATTGTCAATTATGATTTAAGGATAAACATCAACAAATCTAAAAGATCTTTTAGATTATTTTTTTTACCTTCGTAGAACAATATGGATAGATGTTTCAGTGATTAGCGTCAGTAGAAGTTCATTTGGCACATTGTGTTATGAATGTTTTTTGTATAATATGAGCCATATTTGAACATTTCTCACGGTTTCTCTAAAAACCGTCAAACTTACTATTTTGGGAAATGTACAAAAATAGTTAATCTTAAACAAAAAGTATCAATTCTACAATATGCTAAATGAACTACTGTACGTGGATTACGTAACTTTATTTCAATGAAATTCAGATTGAAATAACCTCTGAATCGGTAGAAATATTACAAAATCGGTTATGGTTCCATTTCTAATGAACCACTGTTTGTATTTGCAGTTATCAGAACGTAAAAAAGTTGTCAGAAAAACGTTATCTTGAACCGATTTCAATTCGAAAATGATTGAAATTTAGTTACGTAATCGCCCCACTGGTCGCGAATCACTGAAATATCTATCCATATTGATCTATGAAGGTAAAGAAAAACTCGAAAAAAATCAAATTTCCCGCCTCGTAACTGGACTTACTTGACTTATGATCCTATGTCCCCTAGATGGGGCAGAGGGCGTCCACAGAAACTCTCCATCCCGATCGGTCTTGAGCTTCGCGCTTGATCTCACTCCAAGACTTCCCGATCTTCTTCGCTTCGTCAAGCACAGTGCGTCGCCAGGTTTGTTTGGGACGGCCACGCTTTCGTTTCCCCTGCGGATTCCAGTCCATTGCCTGCTTGGGTATATGGTCGGGGTCCCTTCGGAGAGTGTGGCCAATCCAGTTCCATTTGCGACGCTTGATCTGTTGGTCGATCGGTGTTTCGTGGCACCGTTCTCGGAGCTCTACGTTCGAGATTTTCTCGGGCCAGTGGATAACGAGAATTTGGCGAAGGCATCGGTTGACAAAAACCTGGAGCTGGTGCGAGATGGCCTTGGTTACCTTCCACGTTTCGCACCCGTACAGAAGTACAGACTTCACGTTGGACCCAAATATTTTGAGCTTAACTCTTCGGGTCAGCTTCCGAGACTGCCATACGGGGCGCAGCTGCGCGAAAGTTGCTCGGGCCTTGGCAATCCGAGAAGAGATGTCATCTTCAGTTCCTCCTGATTCTGACACGACACTACCAAGGTAAGTAAATTTGTGGACGCGTTCCACAACCTCTGTGCCTATCAGCAACGGTGTCACATTCGTCACTCCAGATCGCATCTCTTGGGTCTTCCGGATGTTGATTTTCAGACCCATGTTTGCTGCCTCATGGCTCAGATCGTCGAGCTTAGCTTGCATGTCTGCGCGTGTATGACTCAGCAGGCATATGTCGTCGGCGTAATCTAAATCTTCCAGAACGTTGGAGATTCCCCACTCTATCCCGCGGCGTCCGCCTCGTAACTGGGGCTAACCTTAAATTCGAAAAAACCGAATTTGATTCTGAATATTCGGATTTATAAATAGGCCCACAAATCCGGATTTTTCAGTCATTTTCGAATTTCGAAGTATCCGGATTGCAATCCCTACTTGCGAGTGAGACGGAACTAACAGCTGCAGTGTATTATGAAACTTATAGTAGTGATCTAAGGTTGATTGTAAGTTCTAAGCATTCTTTCGTTAATTTTCGGGGCCATACTTTCTTTTCTGCCCCCCTAGACAAGATGGTTGTCGACAATCGTCATCGTTAGTAAACGATCAACCTTTGTATGGGATTGACATAAGAGATTGTTAAAAATCACGTGATATTTCGATTTGAAATGTCAATCCCATACAAAAGTTGATCGTTTACTAACGATGACGATTGTCGATAACCATCTTGTCTACTGGCCCTGTGCGGACGAAGATTCACGATGTGCCATATCAGTTGGGTACTAGGTACTGTACCTACCTACATTTTTTGATACACGTACCTTCGTTTAAAGCAATGTACATACCGATCAAATTATAGACTTATAAATTCAAATAATAGATACCAATATAGCTTCTAAATATTGTCTTTTCAAAAATACTTACTTGGACTTCTATGACTTCTTTGGTTGATACACAATAAATTTTCAAGAAAGATTATAACGACTAATATCAATATGGTCATGCGTATTGATTGTGCATTTCAACGTTGAGTAGGTCGCCCATAAACTACTGTATGGTACCTACTTGCTGTTTTGAGAGTTGACCAAAGCACGCCAGTAATCAGTAATAATCAGTAGGGGAAGGGGGGGCATGATTAGGGTATCTAAGGAAAATACCAAAAATACATTCAATGAAAAATACAGTATAATCATTACGTTTATTATTCTGATTTATTTATGGCACAATGTCTTATTCATCTAACTACAATTTAACATAGTCTTTGGGAGATGAACTTTATCGCATTATTTTTAATAAATGATTAAATAGGAACTGTCGAAAAACCATCTTGCCCACTCACTGTTTCTGTCGCGCTGATGGTTGATCGAGTATGGCTTTCTATTGGCTTATTGCTTTCTATTCGCAAGCGTCTAGTTTCTTGTATGTGTGCGTACCCCGTCTTACCTTGCGACCCCGTCATGCCCCCCCTTCCCCTAATCATTAAAAATAATTACAATTATTCTCTTTATGCCATTTCTTAAATGTCTTGTATCAAGTTGTATGCTGATATATACCATACAATCTTTTGGATTTATTAGGCAACACATTTAGTGTATGGGGATGTACGGAAGCAAGACCAGCTTATGCTTCAATTGCCACCCTCACCTGCACGCGGTCATCCTGCTGGCTAATGAACGAGGCTTTGGCGACCGGTCGATGGCGGTATAGCCCCCCCTTACCCTGGCACAGTTAAATCCACTGGCCACCGACGGGCAGCAGCGTCGATGGTGCGAAATAACTGGGCCCTGCGATCTCCAACCCGCCTGCCCAGCGTGGAGATTATGGGCATCAACCCCCTCAATGATAGACGCACAAAAGAAATGGCCCCCAGTTCCCGGTCGCCCTGCTATTCTTGGTCAAGGTAGCGGTCACGGTTACGGCAGGGCAGGGGGTGCTAGGAATCCCCGGGCTACCTCAGGCTACCTCAAACAACTGACCCTGGCAACGTATAACGGACGTACTCTGAGGCTTGACGAGCACCTAGCACAGTTGGAAGTGGAGCTGGAGAAAATAAGGTGGCATGTCTTGGGGTTATCTGAAGTCCGACGAGAGGGGGAGGACACCGTAACCTTAAACGGAGGCCACCTGCTATACTTCCGTGAGGGAACCATCCCAGGGTGGAGTAGGATTCCTCGTTAACAGGGCTCTCTCTAATAACGTTGAAGAAATCTCCAGTGTGTCAACCAGGGTAGCGTACCTCATACTTCGGCTATCTAAGAGGTATAGCCTGAAGATCATACAGGTTTACGCGCCGACCTCGACATACCTGGATGAAGAAGTGGAAGAAATGTATGAAGACATATCAAAAGCCTTGAATAACACCACTAAGGCACACTTCAACGTTATTATGGGGGACTTTAACGCCAAAGTGGGAGTCCAGAATCACAACGAATCCCAAGTGGGCCCACATGGTTTTGGTAGTAGGAATCACAGAGGGCAAATGCTCGTCAACTTTCTGGAGAAAGAGGGGTTCTTCTTGATGAACTCATTCTTTAAGAAGAAGCCCCAAAGAAAGTGGACGTGGCGAAGCCCTGACGCTGTGACCAAAAATGAGATCGACTTCATCATGGCAGACAAAAGGCGCATATTCAGAGATGTCTCCGTGATCAACAGGTTTAACACCGGATCTGATCACCGGCTCGTACGAGGCTCTCTGAATATCAATCTCAAGCTTGAAAGAAGTCGCTTGATGAAGTCCACGCTCCGACCTAATCTACTCCAAATCACGGCGGGCTCTGAGAAGTTCCAAAAACTTCTCGAGGATAGATTCGATGCCTTGGAAACCACTGAGGACGTAGACGAGGCCTTACAGAACGTGGTTGGGACGCTGAGTGAGGAGGGCATCAAGTTCTGTAGAACGCAACGTACAGGTACGAAGTCCAATCTCTCGGTCGAAACTCAACGGCTCATGACAATAAGGCGGAAAGGAACGCAAGCCACTTCGTCAGAGCGGTCAGACCTTAACAAGCAGATTGCGAAGATGGTACGTCGTGACCTTCGGAGCTCCAATACACGCCAAATTGAACAGGCAATAGAGCGAAACCGAGGGTCCAAAGTATTCACTCAGCAGCTTGGAAGGAGCCACCTGACGAAGCTGACAACACATCATGGCAATACCGCATTGTCAAAGCCGGAGATTTTCGCTGAGATTGAAGACTTCTATGGCCGGCTGTACACTTCACATGCCCCTCAGACGCAGCGTGACATCCACGATTCCAGAGCCACCCTGACTCGACACTATACCGACGAACTACCAGATATCAGCCAGGACGAAATTGTGTTGGCTCTAAAACAGCTTAAAAATGGAAAAGCAAATTCAATTCAATTCAATTCAATTCAATTCAATTCACACACAGTACTGAAGGAACTACAGCCTTTTTAACTCGGTCATTAACTGCGGGAGAACTCCGAAGGCGTGGAACGGGAGTATTGTGGTTCTGTTTTTTAAGAAGGGAGATAAAACCCTTCTTAAAAACTATAGGCCTATCTCACTCCTGAGCCACGTCTACAAGCTGTTTTCTAGAGTCATCACAAACCGTCTTGCCAAAAGACTCGACGAGTTTCAGCCACCAGAGCAGGCCGGGTTTCGAGGAGGATTTGGTACTATAGACCACATCCACACAGTGAGGCAGATTATACAGAAGTCAGAGGAATATAATCGGCCCCTGTGTCTAGCCTTTGTGGACTATGAGAAGGCCTTTGACTCCGTCGAAACCTGGGCTGTTTTGGAATCCTTGCAGCGATGCCAAGTAGACTATCGTTATATCGAAGTGCTGAGATGTCTCTATGATGCCGCAACCATGAGTGTCCAAGTACAGGACCAGCAGTCTAAACCCATCCAACTACGCAGAGGAGTGAGACAGGGGGATGTCATATCCCCGAAATTGTTCACAAACGTATTGGAGGATATGTTTAAGACGCTGGACTGGAAAAGGATGGGCATAAACATAAACGGCGAATACATCTCACACTTACGATTTGCAGATGACATAGTCTTGATGGCGGACTCGCTGCAGGAGCTACAACAGATGCTGGACGGCCTAGCATCAGCCTCGCGACGTATTGGTCTCGGCATGAACTTGGGTAAAACCAAAGTCATGATCAATGTTCACATAGATCCGGGACCAATCGTCGTCAATGGCCACCATCTCGAAGTTGTTCAGGAATATACCTACCTTGGGCAGATTCTGCAATTAGGTAGAAGCAACTTTGAGAGGGAAGCCAAGAGAAGGATCCAGCTGGGCTGGGCAGCGTTTGGGAAACTTCGTAGGGTCTTCGCGTCACCCATACCGCAGAGTTTGAAAACGAAGGTTTTCAACCAGTGCGTCCTACCCGTTATGACATACGGAGCCGAAACGTGGACACTCACGGTACGGCTAGTGCACCAGTTTAAGGTCGCTCAGCGAGCTATGGAACGAGCTATGCTCGGAGTTTCTCTGAAGGATAAGATCCGTAACGAGGTTATCCGACAGAGAACCAAGGTCATCGACATAGCTCATAGAATTAGCAAGCTGAAGTGGCAGTGGGCTGGTCACATATGCCTAAGAACCGATAACCGGTGGGGAAAACGTGTTCTTGAGTGGAGACCGCGCCTCGGCAAACGTAGTGTAGGGCGCCCTCCAGCGAGATGGAGTGACGATCTGCGAAAGGCTGCTGGTAGGAAGTGGATGCGTCGAGCCGAAGATAGGGTGAAATGGCGCGCATTGGGTGAGGCCTATGTCCAGCAGTGGACTGCTGTAGGCTGATGATGATGATGATGATGACATTTAGTGTTACGTTTTTGGATGTCTCTAATAATAATTTTTTTCTGGAATAATGTCACCACTCTCATGTTCACTTGATTCACTTTCTTTCTGAAAATGTGAAAATGTACTACTTAAGGTGAATGCTCACGATTACAAAAAGCTCACATATGCCGAAGAACCGATAACCGGTGGGGAAAACGTGTTCTTGAGTGGAGACCGCGCCTCGGCAAACGTAGTGTAGGGCGCCCTCCAGCGAGATGGAGTGACGATCTGCGAAAGGCTGCTGGTAGGAAGTGGATGCGTCGAGCCGAAGATAGGGTGAAATGGCGCGCATTGGGTGAGGCCTATGTCCAGCAGTGGACTGCTGTAGGCTGATGATGATGATGATGATGACATTTAGTGTTACGTTTTTGGATGTCTCTAATAATAATTTTTTTCTGGAATAATGTCACCACTCTCATGTTCACTTGATTCACTTTCTTTCTGAAAATGTGAAAATGTACTACTTAAGGTGAATGCTCACGATTACAAAAAGCTATATTCCCGTTAGATGGTGTTAGTATCGCAAAGATATGTTATTTCTTTTTTTATGTAAAATTCAAGCATCCTTGGTGCGTAATTTAGTGATTGGCGAGCAATATGTATTTATGAAGTATTTATGAAGCATTAATTTTACTTCCACGGCAATTAGTTACAAAGAATTTCTCCAGAAAAATATCTGTCAAGTTATTCCTTGTATATATACACGCACACATTGTAATTTTTTGTTTTGTTTCGACCGTTAGATGGCGTTAAAATAAGTATTGAGTTGTTTTATATGCCGTTAGGTGGCGGTTAAATAATTACGCGTGTGTGCTAAAATTGGTTAAGTATTTTTTCATGTATTATGCGTAAATTGTGTTTTATATATTCATTAGGTTTGGTATATTTTATATTATTTTTTCAATAAATATAAAACATGTTTACTATTAAAATTTTGTACATTGTACATGTACTTATTTGATTTCCTAATGATGTTTTTCCTTCACCATTATCCAAAGGTGAATTTGTACGTAAATTAAAATCTCACAAAGTACAGGCCGATGATATGTTTTCGTTCTTGATCGTAAGGAAACCAACACGAAAAAGTCAAATTGAAAAGCATTAGAAGTACAACAAACCACATTGTCCTGCTTGACGTTGTGGACTATGGCCCCAATCCCCCTTGTTATTAGGGGAGGCTCTACACCGGTACGTTTATGAGATGTCAATATTGATTATTATGTAGGTATAATAAAAATAGATTCTCTGTATATTTCTTTATTAATGTATGACGTAAGTAAATGTGGTATAATGTCATTGAGGTCTACACATATTTTTATAAACACTCAAAAAATTCACATCTAAATTGTGATTTCGGTAGAATCTAAAAAGCATTTTGCTGATAAACTCCTCCGAGGTAGGTACGCATCTATTCTCCATCATGACTGTGACCGTTGTGCGTAATCGAAACGAAGTAACATAAAATATTATGCATGTTGGTAACGTTAAATTTTCCTTGGTCCTGAAATATATTTATAAATGTTATTTATATAGGTATATAAATTAGTTGCTGTTCGTTAGTCTCGATAAAACTCAAAAACAGCTTGACCGATTTGAATAATTCTTTTTGTGTTTTGTTCGCTGTGATACAGGAGTGGTTGAAAAAATGGTAAAAATAAAAAAAAAATGTGTTACGAAGTTCACCTAGTTCAAGAGGTTCTTCTAGTAAGAAGGGTGAACTTGTTGAAAATAAATACCTACTGTTACAAAACATTTTCAAAGTTTTATTTACTTGATAAAAATAATCAAGCATAAAATTATAGGTACATAACAAACTGACTTTCTGATGATTATGTAGAATCTACATTGTAGATGCATGATCCTCTACTAGAACAAAAAATACCTGTTAGGAGGTTTGCTTTGTATAATTATTTTTAATACCGATTTTTATATAGTTTACATTTTACTTGTAAATTAATTTTGATCTGCACAGTTATTTCTTTTCCAATTGAGTCAACATAATTTCTAGCAATTAGCATTTTTGAAAATTTTGCTAGCTTTAGCATTTGACTTCACATTTCTGATGACCTTGTCATATTGGGTAACCTTTACGACTGTTATAAGATTTAATGGATGTAAATCAAACAGTATGAAAAGCATAATGCATTTTGGTTATGCATAATTAATTGCCCCTGGACCTGAAATAAAATGCGTAATTGTTATGACAAATAATATGTAATTTATAATATCAGAAAATGAGTACAGGAGTATTCTCGACTTATTAAAACCAAACAATATCCTTGTTCCTAAATAATTAGGAAACAATTTTTTTTCAAATTTCAAACTTCCACCTTACTAAATGAACTTTACTTTGGTGAAGGAAAACATCGTGAGGAAACCATAGTGAGGAAACCATAGCAGGTGGTAGGGTACTTTTTAGTACTCATCTGATTGGCTACCACCCTCAAGTTGAAAATCTGTCGCCAAGCGCCTATCGGTGTGTTCCGACGGATGTAATTTTTTTCATGTGGTGTAACAATACAGTGTTATCTATCTATCTCTATACTATTAGCATCAATGCATATATCTATTACATACCTGTTTAAAGGTACACTCGGCTAAACATCAAGCTAATGTAATGTATCCAAATAAGAGAAAATAATTTGTAAAAAATTGACCGTGTGGGAATGTCCCAGGATATTTATTATTATTATTAATTTTATATAAATAATCGCAAAATATCGATAATCGATAAAATTATTTAAGTATATCGACAATATATAATATCGATATTTTTTATTCAAGATACTCAAGCCTACGGTAGGCTACCTAATATATAAGATTCTTGTAGGCTACCTTACCCTTTGAGTATACATAACCTTACCTGACGGACTGATGCCCGGTTTCTATAAACAAAAACGAATCGTTTTGCTTACCAATGGTAGGTTTTTTTTATTGCCAAACTGGGCTTAAAGATCATTTCGTTCGGTACTTCCATATAGTAAAGATATAAGAGTCTTAATTTTAACCGATAACGGTCCGTAAATTACAGGCCATAACTAATGTGCCTTGGCGGGAACTTGCAGCGTGACGTAGCGTTTTCGTTTTTATTTTCATTAATTTGTGTATTTTGAGTTTTATTGCATATTATCGGTGGTATTTTATCCAATAAAGATCAATCCATGTGCACCAGTGAACTGAAATGAAATGAATTTATGTGTATCGCACAGGCATATGGGTATATCGTGACTTTTCAAGTTGTCTCAAAAAGTCCGTGAAGAGTTTTAGTACAATTACCACCATTGTAGTAAAACATGACTTTTATGGACGGTGACTGACTGAGGACTTTCTATATATATGTGGAAGTGATTTATTGTGACTGGAAACCTCTGGAAACTATAATATAACTCGACACTGGCAGAAATTAGCCCTAATTTGGGCTTGGTCATGGTATAGATAATAATATAGGTACTTGGATCATGGGCTTGGGGACTTTTTGGCGGGAACTTGCAGAGTGACATAGCGTTTTCATTTTTATTTTCATAAATTCGTGTATTTTATTGCATATTATCAATGATATTATAATAGAGATATGCTACCCTCATACTAAGCGGCGTTCAGTTATTGTTGAATTAGGTGAATGCGATAGATAATACGGAACGTATGGTACAGAAAGAGATAGCTATATGCAGCCGCTAAGCAAAATTACGACAATTGTCTGAATTTGCAACAATTAGCGTGTGTTAATGCGATATCTACCTCTTTTTATTATAATATCGTTTCATATTATCCAATAAAGATCAATCCATGTGCACCAGTGAAGTGAAATGAAATGAATCATCTGTATCGTACCTTTTCAAGTTGTCCAAAGAAGTCGGTGAAAAGTTTTAGTACAACCACCATTGTACTAAAACATGACTTTTATGGATGGTGACTGACTGAGGACTATGTGAACGTGATTTATTGTGACTAGAACTTATAATATAACTGGAAAATGGCAAAATACACAAGCCGTGTGACGCCAACCTCAAAAAAAACTTGGGCTTGGTTGCCAAACTTAAAAATAAATAAGAAGAAGACAGAGAAGACCACAGAGTACTTTTTATAACTAGCAAGAAGACTGATTAGTGTCAAAATGGTCAAAATATAAATTCCGTACAAAGCAAGAAAACATTAAAATTGCCTTTAGCCTGCCTTGTGGTGACAAATTTTGATTACAACTGCATTTTTCTAGTAATATAACTAATTTAATATAAAACATGGAGGACCCAGAATTAGAAAAGCTTAGACAGCAACGTCTTGCACAACTTCAAGCTCAACACGGGGTACGTATGACCAAATAGACAGGTTAGGTTAGGCCCCAGAAATTACTTTTAAGGATGGCTTTCTCATTTGTTTCAACCTGAGGTTTCTTTCATATTTGGAGAAATATGATATCCCCCCATCCGACATAAGTTTGGTTTATACTCCAGATATGTTTATTGTTCTCCAATCAAGTTAAATTCCTATATAGTATGAATTTATTCATTTTCAGGGAACTGGTGAACCAAACCATGGTAAACAAGAGGAAAGAGCACAGGCCATGGAAGAAGCAAAACATTCAATACTTTCCCAAGCACTCAGTCAAGATGCAAGAGCCAGATGTAACTAAAATTTTAGAAATTATTTACAATACTAAAATTGAAAAAAAAAAAATTTAATAAAATTAAAAATTTAAGGGAAATAATCATACGAAAAATGTCTTTAGGGAACATTTCTGCGAATCCGACTTGCACTGAGACAGTTTTTAAATCTATTTAATTATTTTCATTTTCCTTGATTACTCCTTGCCTATCTATCTTTTACTTATGTATTCTTCTATTTTTTTTATTATATTGCTATAATTAATTTAATCCTTTAACTGTTTGACGATCCGCGCGGGCGAGGAAAACAATAGAAATTATTACTATATACTATTGTTATTTTTTAACCGCAAGTCAAGGGATTAATATGTTATTTATTTGTGTATATATCCTGCAATGGTTCGGATCTAGTATCGTTTGGCAGTTGTATGGGGGTAAAAATGGTGGTAGTTGGTAGGGTTTGGGTCCCTGATTATAAAGATACCACTCTTATTACAAGGTAATGTATATTTTTCGAGAAATTAATAAAATTGTTTCTAACCTCAAATCAGATTGAAAGGGAAAACGAAACGTTAAGATGGGTGATTGACAACCATCTGTACCAGAATATTGTCTGTGGTGTAAAATGTCGTGCAAAAAGTATGAAACGAAACGTAAAAAAAAAGAAAAGTGTTGTGTGTCAGTGTCATTGGTTTTCGTTCATTCTGTTTCTTCCCGAGTTGCGTGAATGTATTCTTCTGTTCTGAAGTTAATGTGTTTTATTAATGGTTAAATTAGGTTCAATCTGTTCCAAAACCGAATCAGGGCACCCCGATTCCACGCAGTCTTTTCGCTACGACCCCTAGAGTGTATATAAAAATTCGGAGGAGCGAAGGGAGGGCAGCCCCCGCCCACTGTAACAAAGGTTAGGCACCCGTGCGAACCGTAGCGGCTGAGGCTGGTCGCCGGAGGCGACCAGCAAGCCGAAGCTGCGGAGGGGAGCATGGGTGCATATCCTTTGTTACGTAAGGGCGAAGGGGTTGCACTTCCCGCAGCGCCGGAGCCGTTGCAGAAGCAACTTAATAGTGTTTTGAGGTTAGGTTACAATAATTTGTTTTTCTCAAGAACGGTGCGTTACCTTGTCATGGGAGTGGTACTAGGTGAGAGGGGGCATCCTTCCCCTCCCCCCTCACCCCCTCCCCCTCCCCTCCTCCTGCCAAACGATACTAGATTTTAACCGATGTTTCACTCTCATTTGATTTAGATGAAACAGTAACCTAGTTACATTTGATTTTAGAGTTGAATTTCTTTCCATCTACTATTTTGCTCATCTCCCATATGGGTAAAAATTTGTAATATTTATACCTCGGATATATCATACTCATAGGTGAATTTTCTTTTCCAGTGAACACAATAAAACTAAGTAGACCAGAGAAAGGTGCTATGGTTGAAAATATGATCTGCAGAATGGCTCAGATGGGCCAACTTCGCAATAAGATTACAGAACAGGAACTCATCCAACTTCTGGAGTCTCTCAACCAGCAGATGCCGAAATCTTCAAGCACTGTTAAATTTGACAGGCGTAGGGCTGCCCTTGACTCAGACGATGAAGATTTCTAGCCTAGACTGTTTAATCTAAGTTTATTGTTATTATAACGCATTCTACAAAAAATAATAATGATGCCTTAAAATTAAACACAAGTATTTATCAATTTATAGAGCTCTTATTATTAATTTAAAATTAGGTTTGCTTTCTTTTTAAGCTAACATTTTAGTTAAAGGTTCTTTGAAGGTATTATTTTTGGAAAACCTGTTAAACCGCTTATTAAACTTACACATTATTAATATTATAGCTATTTCGGTACCGTATGTGAACTCTATCTGAAGGTTCTGTATATGCAAAACGTGCGTTAAAAGTGATTTCTGAGCAACGCAACAACGCCTTCACAACTAATATTATATAAATTGGTCTAAAAAATCAAACAGTGTTTTTTTTTAACAGTTTTTTAACTTGGGTAGTCTTCTGAGAACTGTAACTTTCGTGTTTATTTTGGGTATAATCAAAAAGAAAGTACCATTTAGGTATTGTATAGAACTATAAATATAAAAATAATCTTCCGTATAGCCAAAAAGAAATGCTTGGTATTTGACATTATCTATACTAATATAATAAAGCGGAAGAGTTTTTTTGTTTGTTTGTTTAAACTGGAACTACCAGTCGGATTCGAAAAATTCTTTCACTAATAGGGAAGCTACATTATCCCCGAATATTCTTATTTATTTATTTATATATATATAGGCTACTTTTTATCCCGGGAACGCTGATGGAATCGCAGGGAATAGCTAGTATTTCATATACGTTTCATAAAAGTGTCAAAATAAAGACTAGTTCGAATATTAATTATTTCGGGCGTAAATGTATGATGTGATTTTAGATTGACAAGATGAAACAGTTGATGCTTGCCGCGCCGTGAGCTGTCAACTGTTTCATCTTGTCAGTATAAAATTTACTGAAAAGGCGTCACTTAAGCTCATCGCTCACTTTGTCAGCACCGCTCCGTCTCAGCAGCGACCCGGCACCGCCTCAACTCAATCCAACCAGCTCGCTGGCGGCGCGGCGCCGGTGAAATTGATAGCGCGGGTATGGCAAGATACCGCTTGCTGGCGTCACGCAGCAAGGGAGCGGACCGCTCGCTGGAAGCGAGTGACCTCACTTGCATGGCAAGGTAGGTGCCGAGGCGTTGCTGCGATGGAGCGGTGCTGACATAGTGGATGATGACCTTGTATGGCAAATTTTTGCCGAGGCGTAGCCGTGCTTTCCGCCCCGCGGTTTCACCCGCGCCTTTCTTTACCCTCTTAGGAATCGAATTTCTCAAAATACTTTCTTGTAGGCTATAAAAGGAACCAATGTATTCATACCAAATTTGAGTGAATCGACACACGCAGTAAATACTAAGTACTACTTTTTGTTACGTAAAGGGTAGATTTTTGAATGGCCCGGCAGATGGCGCTCCAGTCGGCATCTAGGTTATGTTATCGACTGCAGCGCCATCTGCCGGGCTGATTTGTGAATCTAAACCATCCAGGGCGCCACCCAAACGCATACAAAAAAAAACATTCAAATCGGTCCAGCCATTTAGGAGGAGTTCAGTGACATACACACGTGCAGAAGAATTTTATATATAAAAGATAGTAAAAATAATACCCACAAAAATAAATTATAAAATTAAAAAATTAAAATTTTATGAGGAGTATTTTAAAATCCTTGGCAGAGAAAAGTAATTTTCTATTAAAACTAGTTGTAATTAATGTATCTACCTAAGTATGGAGGGGCACTTTTGAACTAGTGATTGTAGGGAAGTTTTAAAACATTTGTCAATTATTCATAGTTCTTATAAGGCTTACTTACATTATACTTTAAAATAAGTTTTTGTTTATTTTGATCAAAATAAACACAATCTATCTAGCGAGATTATAAACTGTCGTTACCATAAAGTACTAAAGACCCGTTACCATACTGCTTACAATATAACGCATTCATTTTCGATAGGTTTATAATCTATCCATGGCAAACCGTCATATTGTGAACTGGCATCAGACTTGAATGCGTCGGAACCTTTGAGTATTTAGTCTCAAAGGTATTTGAACTTTCTGGGTTATCTGGAAGTGGGTTAGGTAGTATTTTGATATCGCGTGGTGTCAATCAGACATAATAAAATACGATTTTTATCTATCTATATATACAGTATTACCCAACTGATAAGGCGCGTCGTGAATCTTCCTTCGCACAGAAAAGAAAGTATGGCCCCGAAGATTAACGAAAGAATGCTTAAAAATTACAATCAACCTAAGATCCCTACTGTAAGGTTCATAATACACTGCAGCTGTTAGTTTCGTCTCACTCGCAAGTCACGCCCTTCCGCAAGGCGCGCGCTAACATGCTGAAGCATAGCTGAAGACCTAATAGCATTTCCCGCGCTTTGAAAATGTATCTTCTACCTCTACCACGAGTTTTCTACACTAACGTAATCTACACACGCTAGCGACTACGGTGAATATTTTGTATGGCGAGCACCGCCTCTAGTGGATACTTTTGGAAGCATTTCATACAAAATGTTTCACCGTAGTTGCTAGCGACTGTAGATTACGTTAGTGTAGAAAACTCATGGTAGAGGTACTGTTCAGGTACATCGGTAAGCCATATGCAAGTCCTGTGTGGGAATCGAACCCACGACCTGCGGCGCGTAAGAAATTTAGCTCGTCAATATTAATGTTGTTTAGCCATATTTGAACGTTTCTCACAGTTTCTCTAAAAACCGGTTATACGATTAAATAAACTTAATCTTAAACAAAAAGTATCATTTCTACAATATGCTAAATTAACTACTATGATCGCTAATCACTGAAATATCTATACATATTGTTCTACGAAGGTAAAAAAAAACTCGAAAAAATTCAAATTTTCCGCCTCGGTACTGATGTTAACGTTAAATAGTTAGTGAGTGACGCCAAATGGTTCGTGTAATATTTATTATACACACGGTGCTGCTCGCCAGTTCTCTTTTCTTGTCTTGAAGCTACCGCATGTCTTGATCTAATAGGTAAGTGCAAAACCGATATAGATCAAACAACAATTGATATCAACAACATTGAGCTATTATTACTACTACGTATAGAGAAGACGCCACACATCACAACTATGTTCCTTTCAAGTGAGGCCATCCGGCAGTGGCGTAGCTAGGTATATAACCAAAGGCCCTGGGGCAAAAAATAAACTAGGGCCCCAACTAAACTATTTAATCGAGCCATCTTGTTTTTCTGTACCTCTACCATGAGTTTTCTACACTAACGTAATCTACAGGCGCTAGCGACTACGGTGAATATTTTGTATAACGAGCACCGCCTCTAGTGGACACTTTTGGAGCATTTCATACAAAATGTTCCACCGTAGTCGCTAGCGACTGTAGATTACGTTAGTGTAGAAAACTCATGGGTAGAGGTACTGGAGCAAGACTACACTCACACATTGAAAAACGACAGATCGTAGCATGTTCCGCCATCTTGTCCTTCATGATAATCCGTATGAAGGGTCAACAACTATTTGTTTTTATGGCGGCGCCTAATACTTCGGCGCCGCCCGCCACTTATTCATGTACGTAAATTAAATCTTTACCGGCTTTCGTTCGGGTATGTAATTACTACACTTCCTACGTAGGTGTAATTGTTAGCGAATGCTTCATCTGCTTCTTTTTATATGTCTGTGTTAAATTTATAGTTTGTAAGTTAGAGTCCGAGGGACCCTCTGAGCTTTGGGGCCCCGGGGCACTGCCCCGTCTAGCCCCTAGGTAGCTACGCCACTGCTATCCGGCCACTCTTGTTGTTGTACAACGATGAACGAAACACGTAAGCGCCGTGAAAATCAGTGTTCGCGAGAAAAATACAACTAAAAGCGTTTTGACTGCGTTGTGTTTCTACTGTCTGCTTAAACGACTAATTTATTGTTTGAACGCTAAAGAGACGCTAAATTTAGTTGACTCAAAAAAAATGGGACATAAGTAACCTTTGCTTATGATAGCTCCTCTATACATAGTATTAATAGCTCAATGATCAACAACAATCATAGTACCACAATGCTAGAGCAACTGATTGATCGGTGCTCGTTATCAATTTTAAATACTTTATCGAATCATAATGAAATTATAAAAGGGGTATTGTAGAAGCTAGATTTGTTAGAGTCCGTGCTTCCAAAGATGATGCGTGAAGCTCTGGTTGTGTTTTTTTGTGGTTGTGCAGTGCTGGTTTCCAGCCGGGTCCCGGTACAACCTGAGGATGTTCAAAACTTGTTCGCCAGGGCGGATAGTCGGTATTCTAATAATATAATAGAGGATGCCAAATTAGATGCGGTAAGCTACTTCAGTTCGATTTTGTTTTGTTTAGTTAGATATATGAACTTACGAGTGGAAATTTTAGACGGGTCCGTGAGGGAAAACTACCTTCAGGGTTGAAGCCACGCGAATATGTAACATATTTACAGTCAGCGAAAAAACGGTGATTTAAAAAAAATACTATATTATTATCTTAATCGAATCTGTCTCCGACAAGGATCAAAAGGCTGTATGGGGCCCAGTTAGGTTAGAGTATTATGGTGCATCCATGCTACGCGAAGCGAGCGCGAGCCGAGCCACGAACGAACAAGATTCGTTCGTTGTTCGCGTAGCGTGGACAGGGAGGACGGGCATGCGAGCCTCGAACGAGCATTTGTCTCGCGCTCGACTGCGCTCCTCCCGATTGACAGTTTTTTCACGAACACAGGGATTCGCATCGCGGTCGTTGTAGGCTCGTTGTAACGTCCGCACTTGATATAGCGAGCAACGAACGAATTCTGTTCATTCGTGGCTCGGCTCGTGCTCGCTTCGCGTAGCATGGACGCACCATTAGAAGCGTCACAAATCGAAAATAATTGGACTGTTTTACAAAAAACTTAAACCGACCTCAAAGTACACTAAGAAGTAATCAAATCCTGATCTGATGACAATGGGACCAAACGGGAAGTGTACCCTTTCAAATAAAAAAAGAATTTTCCAAATCGGTTAATAAATGAGGCAGTTATGAGGTAACAACATTAAAAAAAAACTTTCGAATTGAGAACCTCCTTTTTCAAGTTTTAGTAATAATCACGTTTACCTTATTCCTTGAGACTGTTTTCCAGTTTTATTTTACTTATTTTTTGACAGACAATGGTCTAGCTTCATGTCAACATTAACTATATAGGGTAGTGGCACCAAAAGATGACCGACCCCCAATAGATGAACAATCGACCGAAAATTAAAAAAATATAATATAATCCCTAAATTTACATGTATGCAATATTTTTTTCCCTATAAGGCAATATTTTTTCTTCCATATTCCTTAACAACATTGACAATGACAGCCCAGACGCGCTTGCGGTGAATTTTTATGTGTTACGTTACCCGCCAAAAATCGGTTTTATATGGAAACCTTATAACGGTAAGTCCCTCCAAATTTAAGAACATTGTCAGCGTATAGAAAGAATTAATGTCATATTAGAGCAGTTTTGGTTGGAATAAAATCTTGACATATTCTGCTTTCAATAACTTAATATATATTATAACATTATTTACCGTTTTTTAGAGAAATTTACTGTTCAAGTAATGGATTAAATTTTGTTCACTTGATCCAATAGATGAACGGCGTTCAACTAATGGAAAAAGGTCTAATTTTTATACCCATTAAAACCTATAAGTTAATGATTAAACACCAAAACAAAAATACTCAAATGAATTTTATAAAATTTATTAACTTAGTTACCAAAAGTTGAACAAATTATTTTAGAGTTTTTGATTATTTTAAACCTAACTTTTCTATAGAATCACCATTAAGATCGGTGGTCGAAATTTGAACGGTTCACATTTTATTAGTTCAACCTTTGGGTATATTTGCCTCAAGCTGAACGAATAATATTCACTTAGAATATTATTCGTTCATTTTATGGTTCATTAATCCATTAAATGAACGAACTACTATGGAACCAACCCCTACTCAAATGTTAGTTCAACTATTGGGTACAAAACGTTCACAATTAGGGCTCAGTGTTCAACTATAGGGATAAAACCTAAATTTTCTTACATTATCAATTTTTTTTAAAAAATATGAAGATGTAGGATATAATTACTTTAATCCTTCAATTAATAAGGATTTAAGGTATTATTGAAAAAAACAACAAGCGCCTATGTCATGAAATGACCGAGTTATAGCTATTTAAAGATGGAAAAAACGCTTAAACGTTCATTTATTGGTGCCTCTACCCTACGAGCTATAATAGCCAATAACTATAAATATAAGACTTGAAAAAAAAAAAGAACATGAGACTTATGTTAGTCATTTAGTAATTAGTGACCCTAATTCGCTAACCACGACTGTTAAGCTTTATACAGGGCTATTTTACAACCTCTAGTCAAATTTTCAGGAATTAATGTATTCATATCATTATGATCAACCTTTACTAAGGCACCACTTTTAAAATCTCGAAAAAAAAAAATACGAACCTTTCATATATTTTGATCGTGCAGCCACCCTGCAGGCAGCGTTTGCACTTTTGTATGAAAACTTCGTATTTTTTTTCCAGATTTCAGAGGTGGTTCCACAGTAAAAGTTGATCATTGTGATGACCCTAAAAATTAACCCCTGAAAAGGGGTTAGAACCTTTGTGGCATAGCTAGCCGCCGCCATTTTAGTTTTTTTTCAATGTCGCGGCGCACGATGAAACTGGTATATATGGGTAGAGGACACTTATACAAACAAAAAATGTTAATCAATATGGTGGCCTAAAGTGTCACGTTTCCGAGATATTTGGAGGTAAAGATCGCCATATGAGAATTACGACAATCATTAAAAATTAACTTATTACGTGTTTATATGCATTCGATTGTATTCAAATAATAGTTCCCAGGTTGATTTATCAATTTTTTAGTAGAGAGTTAAACTAGGACCACGAAAAACAATATTTTTAATTACTTACCTACTAAACAGCATCGTAATATTCGCTATGAACCACAATGTTGTCAAAGTAGCTCGGAACGTGACTTGTTTTCATTATTATACAAACAAAAATGACAATACTTGTACTAAAATCTCATGTTACCAAGTTAATTGGAACTAAAGATCGCTAAGTAATGCTCCCTGGGCGCCAAAATTGCAATAGCGACGTAATAGTACATTATGATATATGTGTGCAAAGTTGGTTATCAATACTCGAGGCGTATTACGCGATTAGCGTGAGCCATAGGCGAACGCAATAAGTGAGCCGAGAGTGTAATAATCAATGCACACGCGTGTCATACGACGTTTTTCAACACACTTGCGAGGAAAAAAACAGACTTGTATTTTTTTAAGTAGATTTTTTGATAATAATCAAATCAACACAATGCGAACGTTTACAAGTATGGCACGCAAGGTTTTTTTGACAGCGGTGAGCTGTCACACTATTTTACCCGTTTAAATTAAGAATGCTTGGTCTACACATATCACTTGCAGTGAGGTACAAACTTATCATAATCGGGATTATACCTTCATAAAACTGTGCGGTAATGTAAAGTAAAAAGCACAAATGGGTAATAAGCAGCATTAAGATACTAAAAGCGGTGCAATAAATGTTACTTTACGAGCGAGTGTGTTGAAAATAAATAAAAAACCCGGTCCCGCGGCCGGCCCGACCCTACCTAATAAAACTTCCACCTAAATGAAAGTCCCGTCTTCGTCGACGACTGCTCACGTGCAAACAATGCCCAAAAAGGCCGATATATCAGACCCAATGAATTACAGGCCTATTGCCATCACCTCCCATTCTCTCCAATGTCATAGAGTGATCAACACGCAGCTCTTGAGATACCTAGAGGATCACGATTTGTTGAGTGACCGACAATATGGCTTCCACCATAGTCCCTTGGCTGGTGACCTTCTGGTGTATCTCTATCGCCATCGAGAGTCAAGGTGGCAAGGCGTTCGATCGGGTCTGGCACTGGGGTCTTCTAACGAAGTTACCAGCATATGGGTTTCCCGCAAATGGGTCTGCTTGTGGGGGTTGGTCTGCTTAAGTTTGCCATTTATTTATTTACTTATTAAATATATAGATAGATTCAGTCTACTTTGTAGTTTTGCGGCCGCGCCGGGGCACGCAATTGTTTTCAGTGCGATTAGAATGTAAATATTATGTAATGAATCTAAGCTTGTTTGAAAAGAGTAATTGCTGAGTTTATTGCCGGCTCTTCTCAGCAAATGCAACCTTCCGAACCGGTATTAGAGTATTAGAGTCAGACTTTTCATAAGTGCCTGCGAAGGTCTATTTGAATAAATGATTTTGAATTTGAATTTGAATTTGGTCACCAATTTTTTGTCCAGCAGATGCAAACGAGCTGAGAGACATAAATGCTGGCATCCCGCAAGGGTCTGTACTGTCCTAAACACTGGTCCTGCTGCATATCAATGAAATGCTGTCTATTGACGGCATTCATTGTACAGAGGACGCTCATTGCAAATATTCCCCATTTCGTGGTGGAGAAAAGCCGCGAACGGCTTGTTTCTGAAATCAAGAGCACACTAACTAGTGTCTCCGATTACGCTCGACTAAACCTAGTCCATTTCAACCCCACTAAGACTCAAGTCTGCGCGTTCACCGCTAAGAAAACCCCATTTGCTGTGACTTCACAATTCCAGAACACGAACATCAGTGAAAGCATCGGGATCCTCGGCATCGACATTTCTAACGACGTCAATAGGCCATCTAGAAGACAAGATTAAGCTAGCATCCAAAAAACTCGAAGTGCTCAACAGAGCGACGCAGTACTTAACATCGGGGCAAAGGCTGCAACTTAACAAGTCGCAAGTCCGGCCTTATATGGAGTAATGCTCTTTCCTGGATACCAGTTTGGGCCTTTAGACTCGGTTCAGCGACGTGCTATTAGAATTGTCGACGGTCCCTAGCTCACAAGCGGCTTAGGGCCCCTCAATCTGAGGAGAGATTTTGCCTCCTTATGTGTGTTCTACCGCTTGTACAACGGACAGTGTTCTGTAGAATTGTTTAACCTGATGCCCACGGCTACCTTCTACCATCGCAAGTCTCGCCATTGACGGGGAGTCCATCCTCACACAATGGAACCAAAATAGTTTCGAACTATGCGGTCTGAAAGGAGCTTTCTTCCGCGGACGCTTAGACTATGGAATGAGCTCCCGCCGTGGTTTTCCCAACGGAGTACAGCGTGGGGTTCCTTAAAAAAGGTGTGAACAGATTTCTGTAGGGTCGGCAATGCGCGAGTGATACCCCTGGTGTTGCAAGCGTCCATAGGCTACGGTAACCGCTTACCGCTTAGGCGGGCCGTATATATGTTTGTTTGCTACCTAAGTAGTTTAAAAAAATCCTTTTATTTAAAGGTTTGAGGTCACGGCTTGTTTCTATTATGGGTATTAGTTTTATTTTTAAAACCGTGATGCAATAATTATTTGACCACAGTTTATTGCTTAAAAACAATAACATAAATTGTACTTAATCAACTTTAAGCTATTGTCATTCTTCTCATATTATTTATACATCGATATTCCAAAATCTCGGTAACATTATATTTTAAGACAAGTATTGTTATTTTTGTTTAATAACGGAGACATGGAAAACAAGTTAACCACTACGATCCGAGCTACTTGACACTTCGACGTACGAGCTACGTGTTTCATTGCGAATATAGCGATGCGGTTTAGTAGGTAACCAATTAATGAATATTGTTTTTTCGTGCTATTTGTTTTGCTATATTCTAATAAAAAGTTAAATCAACCTGGGAACTATTATTTGAATACAATCTAATGCATATAAACACGTAATAAGTTCAGTTTGAATGATTGTCGTTATTCTCATATGGCGATCTTTACCTCCAAATATCTCGGAAACGTGACACTTTAGGTCACCATGTTGCTTAACATTTTTTGTTTGTATAAGTGTCCTCTACCCAAATATACCACTTACACCGTGCGCCGCCACATTGAAAAAAAATCAAAATGGCGGCGGGTGGCTATGCCAGCTCCCATACAAAAAAGTTCGTACCCCTTTGGCTAGAGGTTGCAAAATAGTAACCCTGTATGAAAGTGTCGCAAAAATAAGTGTTTATTAAATGCTTTAGAAATTGCTGTAAGCATAAAACCTAGTCTTTGTCTTAACCAGACTTAACTGTAACCATTTAAAAGTATTATTTCCTTTTTTAGGGTTCCGTACCCAGAGGGTGCCAACGGGACCCTATTAGGAGCCTCTGCTGTCCGTCCGTCAGTCCGCTTGTCTGTCGGTGATCTGTATCTGATGAACCGTAATAGGTAGACGGATGAAATTTTTCACAAAATGTGTATTTCTGTTGCCGCTATAACAACAAATACCTAATAAAATTCAAGAAACGTTTTTTAATAATAGGTAGACGCTTGAAACAAATTATGTATTGTACCTACTGTAGTACGGAATCCTTCGTGTACGGGTCCGATTCGCACTTGGCCGGTTTTTATTTTATTATTAATGTGCAACATTAATGCTGTATCTAGAAGGGTTCAATCGCTCGATCTAACTTTGTATTTATTTTTCCAATTTTGAAGCATGTTATTGATTGTACTTAGTTTTTTTTTAGACTAAATATATATTTTTTATCTCTTATAACTTACCTGATCTCTCCTATTATTTCAGCCTGAATTAATAAAGAAATATGGCTATCCAGTGGAAATTCATGACGTGACTACTGAGGATGGGTACATCCTGCAAATGCATCGAATCCCGCACGGACGTGACACTAACAATGTTCCAAAAACCAACAAACCTATAGTGTTCTTAATGCATGGACTTCTATCTTCTTCTGCTGACTGGGTTGTAATGGGACCTGGTTCTGGTTTTGGTAAATACTACACATACTTTGTATTAAATCTCACACGGAGGTGAAAGCTTGTTAGTAGTTAGCACAGAGTTAATAATATATTATGTAGTAGGTATTTATTATATTGGAACTTCACAGGTTATATTCTTGCTGAAGCTGGTTTCGACGTATGGATGGGTAACGGTCGAGGCAATTATTACTCTCGTCGTCACTTGCGCTTGAATCCAAACGGTATTCTCAATACTGCCTTTTGGGAATTCTCCTGGGATGAGATAGGAAACATAGACTTGCCCACCATGATCGACTATACCCTTGAAGTTACCGGCAGACAGAGGCTTCATTACGTAGGTCACTCTCAGGGCACGACGTCGTTCTTCGTAATGGCTTCACTTCGACCAGCATACAACGAAAAGATTATATCTATGCACGCTTTCGCTCCTGTCGCATTTATGGCGAATAATAGAAATCCTTTCTTGATGGTCATCTCTCCGTTTGCAACTAATATTGAGGTAATCTACAATTAATACTTGATTATTTTGTTAAATCTTACTATCCTATTCCTAACTTAATATAAATCCGAATGTGAGTTTGTTTGTTATACTTTCACGCCTTCACTAATCAACCGATCACGATGAAATTTGGAACGCAGATAGCTTATGGTATGGAGAAGGATATAGGCTACTTTTTATCCTGGGAATACAGGTGAAACCGCGGGAGACAGCTAGTTACCTATATCTGTCAAAGCTTTTACTGTTGCACATTCAAAAATCGCGCCTACCAAAATTATTACCTATAATCTTGTAAAATAAAAATAATTCAAATAATGATATCAATACCTACATAGTAATATTTAGGAGAAAACATCTAAGTCATGTTCGAAGTTGTGGTTAATGATTATGAATCTACAGGCTGTTGTTCCCTATGAACTGTGTGTAATCGATTTGAATCGTGATATTCGTGTAAGAAAGTGCTATATGCATGTCTGAATTAATGATAAAGTTAACATGATTACAGAAAGTGGCTTCTCTAATCGGTATTGGTGAGTTTTTGCCAAACAATGCCATCATGACATGGGCCGGTCAGGCAGCCTGTATGGATGAGGTTATATTCCAGCCGATATGCAGCAGTATCATGTTTTTGATCGGCGGTTGGAACGAGGATCAACATAATGCGGTAATTAAGATTTCAGTTATGGAAATATAAAGTTAATGTGATGATATTTTATAAATGTGATCATTTTCAGACAATGCTTCCAGTGATACTCGGACATGCTCCTGCTGGTGCGGCTGTAAGGCAATTTGCTCATTACGGACAAGGCATAGCTGGCAAGGACTTCCGTCGGTATGATCAAGGGACCAGGTTGAGAAACTACAGACTTTACGGATCCACGAGCCCTCCTAAATATGACCTGTCCAAAATAACAACACCAGTGTTTCTGCACTATTCTGAAAGTGATCCATTGGCGCACGTGAGAGATGTCGACAGATTGTTCAAAGAACTCGGCAGACCTATCGGCAAGTTCCTCGTTCCGATGACTCGTTTCAGCCACTTGGACTTCGTGTGGGGAATCGACGCGAAAACTTTAATATATGATAGAACAATTAATCTAATCAACGCAATGGATGTAAATGGATTTATTGATAAAATATAATCTTTTCTTCTTTAATTATTTTTGTGTCGGAATCTTATTATGTTACCTTTGCTTTATTAATATATATTTCTAGAACGTATTTACTATACTTACAGCGTTTATAAAGAGTAACTAAGACCGTTTTGGTACTGAAAGTTGTATACCGACTTCTCTTATGACTGTTATCGTGTCGCTCAACTGCATACAGGTGTTGATTAAAGACCATTTAATATTCATTTAAAATTTGTATTTTAGTTCCAAAAACGTATTCCCCTAGATCAGTGATAATAATTACTCTCATACAGCTCATGTTGCAAAAAACATTCTATGTTACTAAGCTTTTTCACCGTTTTTACTAGTTCAAAATGAAGCTGTATTAGGTTTTATGCCAAAAAAGGCGATTAAAATGATATTCATTTACAAGAAATATGTACAAATTACAATCTATAAATAGAAAATTTCCTCAATTCTGCCGCTGCTTCCGATTAGCGACAAGGTTCCCAGCTGGCTGGCAGTGTTTCCTCTTTGGGTAGCCAAGCGATACGTTGCCAATAAATACATTGATTAATATTATTATTTAGCTTATAAATATTATATGTCTGTGTTATTTAGAGAAATATATCGAGTAAGAGCCCATAGAGTCTCGAGTAGGTACCTACTTTGGTGTGATTTTTAAACAAACTATAGGATTTTTTCATTGCAATGTTTTTAACTATATTTTATCAAAATATTATCCACATACCTATGGCGCCGATCCCACGGACAAGAGTTCTAAAGTTCCAAGTTCTGCATTCCGCGTTGATTGTAAGCAATGTGGCGCCTTTGAAAGTAAAAAAAGTGTATGATCTGTGATCAGTAGCGAATATTGCAGAACTCTAGAACTCTAGACTGCTTGCTGTGTGCACAATAGTCAACACGGAATGCAGAACTCGGAACGCGGAACTCTAGAACTCTTTCTGCGGGATCGGCGCCTTTAAGAAAGAAAGTCAAGCTGAACGTAAATTGTGCGTGTATGTTTTTCTTTCCATCTCAACGGAAAAAATATGATTATAGTACACAGATCACGAATATCGCGATTGAAGTATTGTTGTTGACAATAATTTTAGTAATGGTATACATATTGAGTCCTCAATCAAAGAATAGAGAGAGCCTTGAGAGGTATTGAACAAATGTAAGAAACTCTAAATAGAAAAATAGACATCTAAGAAAAATTACCGACTCCAAAATGAGGTGACCATACTTCACGTTTTGGGTGGGACAGTCCCGCCTTCAGGCAGTTTTTTTTTACACTATTCCGCAGTCTACAAAAATAAATGGTCACGCACGATAGTTTTTTAACAATGCTCACCTGAATGTGTAATAAAGAACCTACTATTATGAAGTCATTAAACATCGTAGCGAAAATATCCTGAATCCTGAGTCTATACACAATAGTCATATATGAGTCAGCTTGTCCTTTGCTCTTTGTCATCTTCAGTCATCTCAAAGAATCGCCGTCAAGATTTTGTCAAAATGATAAACATAGCTGTGGAAATAATTGGCCATAATTTTATTAGAAATATTTATTAACACAACAACATTGATAAATAAATAAATTAAACATGAAGATGGTTATTATATAATGTTCTCCAAAACAAAAAAACCGATCGTGAAATTATATGGTATGCCATACGAAAAGCATGTCATTTTAGCTGATGTCAACATTCCCTATAAATTTTCAATTGATCGCTGCAATAATAGTTTGTTTTTTTGTATAAATGCGGACGAGTATTCCGACCAAAGTTTTCACTCAGTCGTGTTGGACCTCTCGACAGGCGTACCTTTTATAATACCTGACATCCGTAATGGCTTCGCAAGTGCCATCGACCACACAACCGGGACAGTGTATCTTGGAGGGAGTGACGGTATTTTCAAGTACAATAGTATTACCAGTCACGTTGCAAAACCCGCCTTATTACTAGGTGTCGATATTTTTGACATGTATTTTAAACATAAACTTTACTTTGTTGAGACTACCAATCAGAATTTATTTGTGTATAAAGACCACAGAAAATCTATTGTAGAAGAAGTCCGAGATCAATTAATACATCACATCATTATAGACGAGAACGATGATATAATTTTCATCAACCCTACAGGTCTATTTTCACTACCGAAAGGAGGCAACTCTGCGGATTTGCTTGAAGAAAACCACATAAATTTTCGTGGAGCAACAACTGATATTTATGGAGTGCCTCATTTTATAGCGCAGGATGGAATTTATGCTCTCCACACGGAAAACAAACAGCTACTGAAGATAATGTCCATAGAAAATGGTTACGGGCTAGCTTTTGATAAAGATAACAACATAATTTATGGTGACGAAAGGTCAATTATAAAAATGATACCTCTTTTAAAATAATATTATATTGACGCAGATTAAATAGTCATTGGAGATATTAGAAGGGAAAATTAACTCAGTTCCACAATTTAGTCAAGCGTAGCCTTTGAAGTGGTGCGCGAATAATTATTGGGGTAACGTTTGGTTATGGATTTATTCGGGCGGATTATTATTTCCCCTACAACGTTCTGGCAGGCAATGTAAAATGATTTCCATATTTATCTTTTGGCATGTAGTCGATGCAATAATTGTAAGTTCAATGCAGAAAAATAACAAGGACTTGCTCTTTGTTAGCATAAGACCAGAATCGGCCAAGGGCGGCAGAGGATTTGTAAACACCTTGCCATAACGAGTGAATATCGCCGCAAAATGCCATAGGTACAATATAAGTGGCCGGCATAGAATCTAATTTATATTCACTAAGTGTACCGACCTACAGCGGCAAGCACGTAGGAATCGGACCACCCCGTTTCGGAAAATGTGAAATGACGCAAATGAAAATAAAGAATTATGGCGTAGGTAATTTGTATATCTTACTCATTTATTTACTACTAGCTTTCCTGTAGTGACTCGCTCACGCGACATCTTTAAATATCTTATTTGTGCTCGTCCCTCTTGATTAAACATTGTCATTACAAAATCAGTTGACTCGTTATTACTGGAATTCTATTTTTTTTTCATATGTAGTTATAGGACGCGAGTACCATCCAATGGTTTATTACCTATAAAGTAATATTTGCATATAATGTTTATTATTAGATACAGGTAGGTACTGTATATAGTATCTGGTGATAGCTCCGTAGTGGTCTGATGTCGTGACGGTCTTGGGTTCGAATCCTACAATGAGCGTGAGCTTTCGGTAAAGGAAACAGCAGGCGGCAGATGAACTTGAGAGCCAGTTGCTTTCTAGGCTATGTATAGGTCGGCGACACATTGGGATTTATTGTCTTTCTATATTATTATAAGCAGGCAGGTCCGCCTGATGGTAAGTGTCAGCTGTCGCCTATGGACGCTTGCAACACACGAGGCGTCACTCACGCGTTTCCGACTATTCCCCTTCTCCGATTAGCTCTGGCGACCGCAGGAACACATCGTAAAGTTTTAGTTTCTGCGGTATTCTGTAAGGTGAAGGTACTCCAGTCGAGCTGCTCTTCGAGTGTTTCACCCGCGCTAGCGTTATGGGTATAACCATAGCCTACCTCAATAAACGGACTACTAATCGCAAGAAAAAACGGTCTGATAGTTCCTGAGAGAATAAAATACAAACAAAGATTTATTGTTTTAGCTTTATAATTGTTAGTATAGATATAGATAGGTATATCCGATAATAGAAGCTACAAAAATTGTATTTTGTTTATGAACGACTTTTTGTAGTAGGTACCTACTGACTGATTCCTGATATTGCCTGCCTTTTGAGTTCATGTATTTGAAGTGCTCGTACTTATATTTATGATAATATATTAATATTGAGTAGCTGAACTTCCTTCTCGATAACCGTATAGTGCAGAAACTTACAGGGGGTCAAAAGTGCCGTGAGTGGCTTCTAGCTGATAGCCGTTATTTCTGCAGTGGTTACTGCTTAGCTTGGCGGGGGCTCTATTTAAATGTCTTTCCCATAATTTTTCTGGAAAAGTTACCTGCGATGTGTCTTTGATGCGATAATTTCTGGCATGCAGAGATTGCAGAGCCCGTTGTCGGGTCGCTGTGTATGGTACGCAACAACCCTGCTAAAGAAGATATTACTAACTATGCCACATTTATACATAATTTAACTAGATCCTATTGCATAGGAGAGGGCACTGACTTCTGTAACACACTAGCTCAGACAGAAGTCAGAGACTTAGTTTCAATTATTGAGTACATTAAGGTATTCAGCACATTCCCTGTGTTATTTATTGTTTCAGATCAGTATACATTTACACTACCTATGCAGTGCTCAATATAGGTATTATTGTATAGTTTCTGTAATATTTTAGTCTAGTTTAGTGTTTATCTTGTGTTCGATAGACAATATACAAAAGTTTATTTGTAGGCAGTACGTTCTCGACATATGCTAGTGATCGTGTTACGTTTGGTGGCTCGTGTCGTGGACGCTCCGGCGTGCCACGCCCGCTCGCGCCCCGAGGGCTGCCTTCCATAAGTTTAGCTTCTATAATTCACTAGCTTCTGCTCGCGGCTTCGACCGCGTGGCCTACAGGAAACAAGTGATATATTTTTCTATAATTATAAAATAAAACAAAACAACTTCATCCCGCTTCGAGGGTGGATTTGTTAAAAACGCTGAGACACGTATACATTAATGATCACGATCAAAACACAACAATACGATGTTTTCAACTTATCTTGGTGCTGCAGAGGCTAATTTAAAATTCGGAGAGCTCATGGTTTCTATCCCTGCCCAGGACATACATTTGTGTGCAAGAACATATCTGTTTGTTCTGAACCTGGGTGTAAATATCTATATCAGTAACATATTTACAAGTAATATGAATATCTATCTTATTATATGGTTTCCAATTTTCGATAGTACAAGCTTTCCTTAGTTTGAGATCAGATGTGTGAAGAATACCAAGGATTTAGTCTTAGGCAAGCCTCCAACCAGAGGCACTAGGGTAGGGTAAGGCAGCACCACAGGGTAGGGTAGCACCACGCGAACGAAGTTACACCGGGTAGCTAGTGTAAATTAAAAGCTACAAAATAATTCTAGGACATCAATCAGGAGATATGATCAGGCTAAAATAAAATCGTTGGGCGTACTCGAGTCGTAAAGATTCCATGCTCCCGAAACATGATAATCTTATCTGGCTTTCAAATATTTCCTTAAATATAATGATTGTTATAATGCGGCCAATGATTTTATTAGTCCGAACAAAAGCTAGAAAGTTAGATTTCCTATAAAATTATGTTATAGTTTTAATCACTGTTCTTGAAATTCATATTTTCATAAAGTAGTTATGGGACTCGCGTTCCTATGGCGAGACTATTATTTAAAGCAGCATTGACTGTAGAATAAAAACGACTATTTACTTCACAAAAGGTTAGTTTAAATTTTTTGATTTAATTTAATTAAACCTTTGATTTTTTCATACAAAACATTTATGTGTATGTAAAACAAGGTATTCTACTATAGACATCTGTCTCATAAAGGAGTAGCTTTAATAAACTGACCTATATAGTTACTAAGAACCTTTGTGTAGAGTTTTTTTAATTATTATTATTATGTAAGTACTTGGTTTTGGGCTGTATCCTGTATACCGTGTCGTATAGCGATAGGTAAACTTATATTTTTAATAAGACTTTTTTAAATGGACTTTAAAGTAACATTGTGGCAACCCTAGCTTTACTGAGACACTCGCCAGTGACCGCCGTACCCGCCCTGAATTCTAATAAGCCCTCGATCAACTAACTTTCCAACAAATGAACAAAAAATAAAGATTGAACCATTCAAAATGTTATTCGTATTTTAATACAATGGGGCTAAGATTTCAGATTTTTAAGGGTCTAAAAAGCTTTGTAATCTAACAATGTTACCTAACTCTCGCTAAAGAATATTGTTAGCCTAACTATATGGGAGCTCGCCCACGATCGACAATCGCTTAGTGATTATTTTGTCGGCGAAGATTAATGTTTTATGCAGAGTTCAATACTGAAACGCACACGTATACCTACCTTTGCAGTATCAGGAATCAATGGAAATATCTACTTGAGAGCTACACATAATACAGGATTAAATTAAAAATGCCATTGTCTTCAAACCAGTTAAGACATGCTGTAATAGGCGGAGGCAAAGTAGCAAAATCGGGGTTTGAGTACCCAACTGATATGGCTTACAGATGTACCTGCGCAGAAGAAACTTTTTGTACATTTTCAAAGCGCAGGAAACCGCTATTGGTCGGCAGCTGCCGCCATGTTAGCGCGCGCCGTGCGGAGGGGTGTGACTTCCGAGTGAGATGGACATCAACTACTGAACGGATTTGGATGAAATTTGGCACACAGATATAATATATTCTGGATGAACACATAGAATAC
Organism: Polyploca ridens; assembly: GCA_951394255.1. Classification (NCBI taxonomy): domain Eukaryota; kingdom Metazoa; phylum Arthropoda; class Insecta; order Lepidoptera; family Drepanidae; genus Polyploca; species Polyploca ridens. Next base: position 8,178,961 of record OX596256.1, on the reverse strand, counting down.
TTTTCATCCCGGGAAAACATACGATCCCTCGGGAATGCGGGGGAAACCGCGGGGGACAGCTAGTGCATTATACATCCGACCCATGGTTTACTTTCTATTCATTATACACTTATAACCTACATGTTTTAGTGGCAATTATGATTTTTCTTTCTCACCTTTATTAGATTCTTGTCTTTGACTTCTATTCAAGGGCAAACAATAATATAATGTAGATGTATGGTTAAATATATACCTATCAGTCTAAAGGCTTTCAAAATAAACATTTAGATTAGAAACTTGATCTTGAGCAAACATTACGACGAACTTCTCCGGATTTGTTGAACTGTAGCATATATTCTGTATATCTAAACACAATTCTTCCTCTGCCTTTTCTCTTAATGAACCGACATATTACATGAAACGTGACTCGCTTAGTGATGACAACATAATGCAAATATTATTGTTGTATGTATTGTCTTTCACGTGAGGTGATGCTAAATTCCTAATTAGTACATGTTAACCGCATCCTGTGCATATTAGGAGTATTATAGCATCGGGTGGTTAGATCGAGTTAATTTAGAGGCGCAAGTTAACACAATAAATCGCTGCAGCCAGCCTATAACCACGAACAAGCTCCCTGTATAAGACCGCAAACTATCTAGTAAGTAATGTAATTTTACTCCTTTGTGACCTCACCTCTGTCGATACACTTCCTGTATTGGCTATTGGTAAAAGCATCGATATAGAATTTACACTGATGATCGAAGGTGAAAAAGCTTATGGCGAAGGTCGGGGTCTCACGATGAGCTTCAGCTTTCTGTGAAGGAAAACATCGTTAGAAAACATAAAGGGGGGGTAGGGGAGACCGGGGCGCAACGTAACAAAATTTCACAACGCCTCAACATTTTGATATGATTTTTGCCTTAACCCGTTGGTTCTCGCGAGGGACCCCTTTCCTTCCCTTTCCTTTACACTTTCCTTTACCCTTTCCTTTACCCATTCCTTCAACTTTTTCTTTACCATACTGTTCTTTTCTATCGTCTTTATTCTGAGGTTTTTTTTTCTCTTGCTTTCTTCCTTTTCACAAACTTGAACTGTGTAACATGACAGATTTGAAATTCTGTGGGCTACTTCTCTGTAGTTTCTTTTCCTTTCCATTATTTCTAAAGCAGTTGACTCGTAGACCGCCAGCAAACTCATGCCTCGATTCATTCTTCGTTTGGAATGGAAGTATTGGGACGGTGGTGCATATACAAAAAAATGGATGCCATAGGTGACTACTAAACACTGTAAATACTGTGAGAGGACTACTAAACCCACATATAGAGCAAGAATTACAATGTTAATACTAGCCCCGTATGATTTGTTAATTTTAGCCCCATGGACACTTTTTCAATAAAAGAAAATATTATCACGAAATACTTTATGTTAGCGCTAGTAAACTTATGCAGCATTATTAAGAATTAAAATGAGCTACTAGGAAAAAAATATTACGATAAAATCAAATATTGAACAGGTAAATCAAAAACTCGTTAAGTGAAAAAAGTTCTTTACGTGGCCAAAATAGATGCACGTCGCAGAACTAGTTCCCAAGGCGCACTCAGCGGAACTGATGAGTCTAAGCTGTACAGCACTATCACGGGGATGATTTCCAGAAATCGCTAGTGACGTGCTGTTTATAGTTTCTTAGAAATTCGCTTGTTAATACTTACCTCTGTTAATTGAAGCCCCGGTCTCCCCTAGTATCCACCTGAGTGTCTACCACACATGTTGTTTCAAGAGAGGTAGCGCGTAGCGTTTAATCGCTCAAAGAGCAGCTCGACTGACGAACCACTTTACAGAAAACCGCAGCCACATAACATTTTATGTTGGATTCCTGCGCGTGAAAGTCGTCAGAGCTCATTGGGGAGGGTCGGTAACGCGTGAGTGATGCCCCATATGGCTACGGTAACTGCTTACCGTCAGGTGGGCCGTACGCTTGTTTACCGACTTCGTCGTATAAAAAAATACTAGCACTGTTCTGGCAGTTACATTTCACTCAGATACTTACTATAAGGCTCTGTAGGTTTACTACTTTCCGCCACATCATCTATTACCATGGTGTGATTGTGCTTAAACACAAGCTATTCACACAAAAATATATTTAGGAACAACTTAATATTCATAAATAAGCTTTGATACTTCGTAAGTCGATGGTTGTTCATAATTCAACCATTTGTTCGACAAGGTGCCTAGAGAACAAGAGCCTCTTGACGTCACATTCGATGCAATTTAGATAACGCCCCTGATGTGTTTAGAGAGTGGCCACGAACAGGCTGGCGGTTAGCTTTGACCACACAAGTGGGCGTTATAATGAATTTGAGTTCATTACATTGCAGTTTGCAGTAGTTTCATATTGAGTGAGTGACGTGAAGTGAAGTCGAGTTATTACTTTCATAGCTTCTATTGCATTTTCTTGCATTATATGATGTTCAAAGTGTAAATCAGTACCTGGTCCTTCGTCCTATTCAGATACAGATTTTTGTATTCCAAGGACATAGACTGAATTACGAATAAAAGAAAAAACCAAGGCCCCATATAAATTTTTCGTATAGCCCATCATATTTTCTTACAAAGAGATGATTAAAATTCTATACTGTCCCACATTCATTCACCTTGATTATACTTTTTGACACACTAGGATTAAAGAACCTATTCATTCTTTTTAATTGTATGATTACTAATAGCCTACACGTCAAGTGTCTCCGATACACTAATCCCTTGAACGATTTAACCTCACTAATCCTTTCATGCAACTTTGAATACTGTAATTATAAGCACTTGCTAGTTTTCAGCTTGTATTTTTAACTCGATAGATAACAGTGTTTTACTTAGAGAACGGACGGAACTGCCTGACCCAAGTGACCCAATCATTTGAGGTCAACGCAATAAGTACGGAGAATGTATGTAGTAGTAAATGTATTATCGTAGCTTTGATCGCGCCCGCTACGTAACACGTAGCAAGACGTAGCCGTAGCGCTGCTACGGAATGGTGGGGTTCGTAGAGAACCTATTAGGTACGCGCTACGAAAAGTCTACCATCTCAAGTTAAATGCTGAAATGAAAAACAAAACTAGGGTTTAGATTTGTGAAAATCCATCGCCAAGTAACTAGCGATGTTCTCCGGCATTTGTACTTGAGAGTCAGTTGCTATATAGGCTTTGTTTTGGTTTGAAAATCTCTGGGTAAATGGGCGACGTTAACCACTTACCTTCAGACGTCCTGCCTGCTTGTCAGCTTTCTGACATAAAAGTTAAGTTCGGAATAGTGTAATTCCAATATAAGCTTCCATAGCGCTCAAACTTCGCTAATGAGTGAAGTAAGAAGTAGGTAAGCTTATTGGTACGGATATTATTTGGTTGTGGAAAAACATTTCCCATTTTGAAAGAATACATGTGTACTGTACTGCCCTTTTTTTGCTCGCAGAACTGTTTATTTTTTAAACTATAAGCTATATTGAAATAATATTATGTAAATAAAAAAAAACATGAGTTTGATTCATAGATTTTATTAAAGCCAGGAACACAAGGTGTCATTAATACAATTTGATTATACAGCATTAAATAAATCAGACACATAAATCTGTTTAAGTTTACTATGGCTAGTACTACAGTAGGTACATCGATTCAACATTTATTTTTATTTAGTTAGATGGGTTCCGCCTAATATCACACACATTTGACAGTAGGATAAAAGTAGGCGATTTTACATTAACGAGTTTTTTTTTACGTTTAAAGTTTCAAAAACTGTTTTCATTATACGGTCTCAAAGCTTCCTTACTGATCGTTCATATTGTTCCATTAGCGAATACCCAGAAATCAGATATAATTCTTAAGATATAATGTATAAAAAGTTTCTTGTACAATGATGTGTATTGTATAAAAGTGTTAATCGTCATAGTCACGACTTTTTGTAAGCAATACGATCAAAAATATATAATCATTCCAAATATAAAAGAATACTTCTTTGTATAGCCTATTTTAAATAATTGACTCCTGGAATGGTCTTGTTTTTGCCAAAATATTTAATTAAAAAAATAATAATAAAGATGCGTTATCGAACAGATTGCGAAAAGCAAAAGTATTATTCAATGGTTTTAAACAATAGTATTTTTCATTGTGTTATTTTTTTTGGCGGCTAATATATTTTATAAATATATTTTCAATATAATATACTTTAGTTATAAGCTCTGCGATATGGTTAGGATATAGGTATGTACTGGTTATGATACTGAGACGAAGCATTATGCTCAAGGTTTTATTAGATCATCCATAATTCAGTACAATTTATAGTTATAAAAAACGCGTAATTATTCAGTTTCAATTTTGTAGATAAATATTGTATAATTACATATAATTATCTTAAATTTCCTGTGATTGAATGATAAGTTATTATAACAGTTCGATATGATAGGTATTCGTTTACGGATTATGCCTACAAATATATCATTCTTTTTGTTTTAAATACAATAACTAGTAGCGTACATTGTTGATACGCACTGAATACAGTACTTATCAGATCAGGTGAACAATTATCAAAATAGTTATAATTAAGATATCATTATGTATATGATTCCAATTGTAATTTAAATCAGTTGCATTCTGGTGTCTATCGGGCTAACAATACGGATTTAATATTTTGCTGCTGCCCCTTTATAAACACCGAAAATAATGTTATTTTTTTTCATTTTAATCATTCTGGTTCGAACATCACATACCTGTACACTCAGCTCTTCACGTCCTATTACAAATCTAACGTTATATAATTATTCTAAATTGTTACATGGTATAATATATGGATACAAGGTGAGAACTTGAGATCGAGAAGAACGCGCAGCTACCAGAATTGTAAACTTTTTGAGCTATTAACGACATGACGTAATGCAAAGCCATGCAGGCTCAAGGATCATGGAAAAAATATATACAACATCGATCTTAATCCAAACTCAGAGATCACGTTTGTTTTAATCGGTTAAGCATCAACTAAAACAAGATAACGCTAAAAACAATAACAATTGCCTAATAAAATAAACGAATACATTTACTAAGAAACGTAAGTATATGTTGAGATATTTTAGTTTAAAATAATGATGGTCTCCGAAAACGTAGCCACAATGGTTCTGGTAGCTACCCTAACTGTGCGCTCTCAAGTTACCATCCTTTATAATAACTCCACTCGCTAAAAACATCAATACAATTTTATCTATTACAATAATACACTTGTATACACAGTGAACTTTCTTCACGTAGAGTTATAAAATTTTCATACTTTTACATATAATAAATTTAAGCCTAACGATGAAAATCAGTCGTCAAAGACAAAATATTTTTATAACGTTATAGATGTGACGGATAGGTGATATACAAAGCTCGATTTATGCGCATATTATAGGTATAATTAACATACATTCATAGTGACGAAGTATAAGTACAGTGTAAGCTCATTTTAGCAACTAATAAAAAAGGTAGAAAAATATATCTAGTCTAAATAATATGTTTTGAGTAATATGTAAATATTTGGATAATATGTATGGATAGACAAAAACAGAGAACGCAAATGAAACTAATTGAAAGCGATATCAGGAAGCCATAGTCTGTTTCAATATATAACTGTCTATAACATTTCTATGAATTTCATATTTAGACAAGCGCCTTGAAATTAATGAAGAACATAATGTTCTTTACTTAGTTCAGTGGGAGTGTAAAATACTTCGTTTAAGACATTTCGAAGCTTTTATTATTAAACAATGATTGAAAATACAATAGAAATTAAATACAAGTGATGGTTTCCATCAGAACTAAGTCCGGCCTCGAATAAAGTGGGATGGAGAATTATTCGCTATATCGTTTGATTTGAGACTATAATTTGATAGCATAGTTATTCAGGATTACGTTAATAAGAAAACACTGCAAAATTGAGAAATATGTGATCACAGTGCACAAAGATATGGTCTAGGGTGTCGATTTTCAACTGTTTCAACATGTTTTTTTTTCATTTACCAGAGCTGGTATAGACTAGTATTTTACCCAGTACCCACTTGACGTTGAGTATTGGGACATCCTGTATATAAACCGACCATTAAATTAGAGCATATACAATTTATTAGGATTATAGTTTGATAGTGATACAAAGAAGCTGATAGTATCGCAGGGTTAAAGGACTTACATTCATACCATTTTGCAGGTGCCTGATTGTGATCAATATTATATTAGAAAAAGGTCGTCAAGTAAAAGTAAGAAACAGATAGAGTAGACTAGATGTATGAAGTAATGATAACAACGAGTCTTAAAGTACTTGGTCGGGAACTTCTAATAGAGACTAACAACTAGGGACATAAGCTCCGAGGGTGCATTACTATACACATATAAATGCCTGAAAGTTCACATACACAATAGTTATATTATTCTCTCATGAGTAGAAGAAATACACAGTCTTTGTAGTATATTATACATTAATACTGATGTTTAGTTACATCTTAAATATAATAAAATAGGTACATACATATTAATAATGTAAAAACTAAATTAAATAAGACTAAAAATATTGAACTCTTTTTGTAAAACATTGTTTTTAATATTGTCGACATTTTACTGGACGTTGTGCGTAAATAGAAATAACAAAACTTATTTTGAAAATAGACTTTTGAAACTATCTATGAAATATTTACTGTTCAGCAAATCTTATTTTTTGTTTCTTCACAAAATCAATAGCAAGCTTATCGTTGGGGCGCGATTCCAATATTTGTATGATGGGATGACCTGCAAATAATTTATATTATGACAATTGTATCGGAACTATCAATTTAAAATGTTTAGGGTATCAATAATCCTCCGCTTATTAATTTAAATTACAATATAGAAAAAAAACACCGGAAAATCGAAATTTCCTAGCTCATTTAATTGCACATTCGTAAATTCTTTCTAATTGTTTCACTTCAAGTCAGATAAAATTGTTTCCATTCAAGACAATACCTAATAATACTAATGACTCAACTCATTTTTAGTTTACGATTGAAATAGATGACATCAGTTTGGTCGAATGCCGGGTGATAAAAATATGTAAAAACTAAACTCCTTTTTGATTCAAACTTGACTTGATCACGATATACCCAACACGGGTTTTGAAAATATAACATCTGGTAATAAACCTAGCATATATAATAGATATACTAAACCCATACAGAGAACAAAGTTATATTATGTACAAATACAGTCATTATTTGCATATAAATTGTTACCAATCTATGTAGATACACGCCGATGACATGATGTCACACGGAACATACGTTGACACCGGGGAAATCATCTGCTATCATTTTGTCAGTATCTCATAGCAATGATCAACAATCTCATATCTCGTGTGATATGCAGTTCTTATAACAAGGGTAACATTGAAACAAAAATCTTATTATTTACTTCACATGATGTAATTAAGTCATTCGATTTGTTTCATGAAACTCTCACTATAAGCAGATAACCGCTATATTGGACCAGTTTCAATTGAAACTGATTGCAACCATTTTACCTTATAGCTATAGATATTATAAAAAAAAATGTATGTAGTTCCTAAAACAAAAACAAACGGCTTAGCACATCAGTCATAAATAGCATAACACAGCTCGTTTATAAATGTTGACAAAGCAGGGTGAGTGCATACTTCATGTGCCTACATCAAGCCTGGCGCCACAGAGTGTTAGGAAAGCTTGATTAACATGATAACAAATGTTTACTCAACTATACTGGCCAATATTATACAGTATTATGACCTCATTCATAAATCAATGAACAATATATAATTTTAGTTCAGTATTTATAGTTCGTTTAGTAAAAAATTGGCCCTGATTCTGTTATTCACAACTAAACTAATTTTAATGTCACTATGTCTCTTTCTAACAAAGAACATAAGAATAAGATGTAAGAAATATAGTCCTGTCAAATTAGTCCAATGCTTGTTTTCAATACAATTTTAGTCGCCATCTATCGCGGTTACGCCTAAATACACGCAAAATAAGACGGCAAAGATTAATTTGACAACTTAAAATATGTTCTATCCTTTTTCAATCATGTTCGTAAGAAAGAGATGAGATGTGACTAAAATTAGTTTAGTGCGATTTACAACAGAATCGGCACCAATATCTAATGTCTATAAACAATATAATTTTTATTAAATTTATTTAAACATTATTTCTTTTCTTGTCGATAATTACCTACGGTTCGACGACGACGGCTATTCATACTCAAAATAATGTTGTCCGCAGGTTTTGCTGGGATGAGGTCCCAGGGACCTTTTTAAGAGTAAAAAATGTTGCTCTTCTGTATCAAACATCTTTGCAGCATATCCCGTACATGTTCAATGGGATTCATGTGAGGTGATTTTGCAGGTAAGGATCATGATCTCCCATTTTTTACACAAATAAAAAGGATAAGCATTTTAAAAAAAAAAAAATTTGATTAAAATACTCAAGAAATATAAAATAGTCTCTTAAAATGTTTTCCATCATACTTTAATAAGCTGATGTAAGTTCTTTTAGTATAATCTAATCTATAATTAAAGTTATTATAAAGATAAATATCAATTTACCTTAAAATTCAATAATCAGTAATAACTGATATACCTACCTATGTACGCGAAAGATAAAATATGGAAACATATTGTAACGGAAATTGGTTTCAATATAAGTTGTTCGGAAACACTTGAGTTGTTCAACTCCATTGCATTACAGCGGATGCTTAAGGTTGGGAAGTTACCTTAATAGCACTTGTGAACGCATGCTTCACTAATACCTTACCAACTCTGGCAAGTTTGGAATTGAAAATAATAGCTTTTGCCTGTGACTTGTGCGGAGCTCGTGAGGAGGTGAACTTTGATACTTATTAAACTCTTCCGTAATTAAAACACATTAGATAAACTAAATAAAGTTATAAAAAAAACGACATCTATATAATCTAACACTAATTTGAAGTCTTTTTTATTTCGTTTAAAAATCTGAATGATGAGGGGGGGCTAAAAAGGCCGCTCAAGCAATACTGCCAAAGCAATTCATTTTTCGAATTCTCGGCAGATTCTACGTAATTCCAATATTTTTAGTAAAACAGTCACGCATTATACACAATTTTATTCATTAAAAGATTCGGAATTAATTAATTGCATAAAATCTGCCGTAAAGTCGGAAAACATAATTGCTCGAGCTTCCTGTTTAGCTCTCAAGATACTTAACTGGTTGTTTAAGAACCAAAAGATGAAATAAAAAAAAATACCTCGATCATGTAACTGCATAAGCGGCAACTCAATAGGGCGCAGCGGGTCAGGCGGTGCATGGCTGTTGACGCCCGGCACTCGGGAGAGCGAGACGAACGCTTCTCCCGCGAAGTCATCCGCCGTGAGCACGTCGCGGTCCCACACGGACAGCGCCAGCGCCGCCGCCGGCGACCGGCACGCCTCCAGCGATACCGCGAACTCGAAGCATTCATCCCATATTGGGTTCAGGGTTTTCTGATCAAAATAATATTGTTAGCAATATTACCTAATATGCGAAGAGAAAACTTTGTCCCCCTTTTCAAGCATATTACACGCACGGAGCAGTGTGAGATTTGACATCCTAACTATTATAAATGCGAAAGTGAGTTTTTGTTCATCATGAAATTTGGCATGCAGATAGCCTATGGTATGGAGAAGGGCATCCCGGGAACGCGGGTGAAACCGCGGGGGACAGCTAGTAGTTTATATGGAGAACAGAAAGCTACAATTTATTTATTATTTAAAAACATAAAAATAACGGTCAAATTTCGACCATGAGGGACCACAAACATTTATAATTTGACAATCTGAGTTAATTAATTAATTCATTCCGAAATTACCAGACGAATAAAATTACGTAGACATCGATTAGAAACTACAGTTATGAAACTAGTCTGAAATACAAACCTTTTGTACATTAGTACTTTGTTCATGAGCCTTCGGGAATAGTCGTTTTGGTAATAGTTCGAGAACTACAAATGGGTCGCTCAATCCGTTGGGATCGAGCGGGATCACGTCACGAGCCGACAGCACCTCCACGCAAAGTGAGTCGTGGTTGAAGTAAACTCTGAGAAAACAATATCATTTGAACACATTCTAGTTTAGCAAATCTTTACAGAATCATATTTATCTGTATTGTATTTTTAAGTTTCACGCCGTTACAAAATTGTTTCCGCGTCTGTAAATAAAAGAGTGTCTACTCCGAAAAATGACCATAAAAAATGTTTATGCCATTCCATTTGTTTACAATATTTCAAAACGATCTGACTAACGTATATCGTTTTCGGAGTAGACCGAAGAAAGGAAGAAGACAAGTAAGGAAATGAAAAGATACAAGCCCGTCACAAATCTCATTTCTACGTTACCTGACTAAAATAGATCCATAAGGCGACGGCATCGGAGTACGGCTTTGCTCGGCTAGGCGGTCCGCGAGCCACAACTCTAGCAACTCTTCGGTCGGAGCCTGATGGTATTGCATCCTTTGTTCCACGCGCAACCATTCCCCGTTGTGGACTTCTGTCATTGGAAGACCTGAACAAATCGTATTGTTTTGTAGATTGCAGGAGACAGTCTACTCGTTAGTTTATTTAGTAAAATATGAAATTCGTTTATGGAAAAAAAGCCTTCGTAAACTGGCTTAAAACATCGACCATTCTAATGTGTTTAACAGGTTTTTAGAGTTGTTATAACGTTAAATAAATATTTGGTGTTCAGAATAGGGCAAATGGAACGAAAATCCTTTAAATAGGTCATATTTATACGGAAATACAGAAAAATACCGTATTCAAAGTTATAATTGCCTTAGTATATCGCCAATTTGTATTCCTAAGTAACTTATAATTGGATGAAAATTTATAACACGTAATAAAGTACATTATAAAAGTTATATCCGCTTCTTTCCTTAACTTAATGATGAATATGTATATTTTCTACTTGGAAATAAAATATTATATCCAATACTATGTAGGTACAGTAGTACCCAACTGATATGGCTTACCGATGTACCTGCGCAGAAGATACATTTTCAAAGCGCGGGAAACGCTATTGGTCGGCAGCTGCCGCCATGTTAGCGCGCGCCGTGCGGAGGGGCGTGACTTGCGAGTGAGACGGAACTAACAGATGTAGTGTATTATAAACCTTATAGTAGTGATCTAAGGTTGATTGTAAGTTTTAAGCATTCTTTCGTTAATCTTCAGGGCCATACTTTCTTTTCTGTGCGAACGAAGATTCACGACGCGCCTTATTAGTTGGGTAATACTGTATATAGGGATTTCAGGCCACTTATAAGAATGAAGGAAAATGTTGTACCTACTCCTATGGCATGAGATATGTGTACATGATAATAAAAAAAAAAACATTTTGATCACGATTAAGATACGCAACAGTTTCCTTTTTCATAATGCTTGTTACCTTTGCCTTCAGCATGGAAGAACTCGGCTAACAAGTCAAGCGCTTCCCTAAGCCTGTGATGGTAGACCCTGGGTCTCTCAGCACCGCCGGCATCGGCCTGCGAGGAGACTTCCTTGAGCACAGCGCTCCAGCAGCCGGCGAGGGCGCGGATGAAAGCGCGAGGGAGCAGCCACGTGTTCAACGATGATAGGTGCTGATCGAGGAACTCCAGGAGTGGAGTTATTGCCTAGGTAACGAATTTATAATTTGTTATTGCACTCAAAATCAGCCTATGTTTTTTTGTAATGTAATGATTCAAAGCTATAGGGTAATTATATGTTTTGATTTACATATTAACTGCTAAGCTAAATTATGTGTTAATTCACGAACATTTTTTATTTAAATTGGTACATATAGATAACTACATGTTTTTAATTTATTCTAAGTAACTATTTATCCTACATGTTGCAGCGTTCAGAATTTTTTTCTTGTTTGATGCTAGATATTTTTTTATTTTTTTGTAATATGTACCGTGCAAATAACTGTATTATGTTATAATACCGTGCAAAATAGCTATAATAATAATCAATACATTATACTAATCAACATGAAACAACGTTTGTACTTAGCTCGTTTTAAATTGACAAGATTTTTTCAATCATAGAATAGTGTTAATTGATATAATGCTACGTCCTACGCAGTAATATATATTTCAATGCTACGTCCACATTACCTGTGGCGTGGGCAGCGTGTCGGGTGACCAGGCGAGGTGGAACACCGCCTTACGCAGCGGCGGGCGGGCGCGTGCCGAGAGCGGGGCGGCCGCGCGTGCCGAGCGTGCATCTAGCGTGCCCAGTGCCCCGCGCACTAGCTGACGTGCGTTCTCATCGTTCGCACTAACAATACATATTAACTACAATACAGGACTGAGCTAGTGTATTTATAACTAGACTAGAAAGCATGAGAAAAGGGTACTTATTCAAAGAATACAAAGGTAATTTTAGCGTAACCTAGTTGTATTTCTACATGGAAGAAGCTTACCGGGACTATTGCTTCATGAAGCTTACTCATTCTCGCAACGTGCACAGTTAGTAGGTTACTGCTTAAAAGGAGAAATAATTCTGAAAATTGTTGCACAGTAGCATTTTATGCTTATTCTTTGATATAAAATTATGTGAATCAGGGGATGGAGTGGTCTAATGATGTGCCTATTCTAAAATAACAACTATCGTGAAATATCAGTTCATTCAAATCATAACAATATAGCCATTATGTTATAGCCTAATTCTAGAGAGTAAAACTTACATTGAGGCAGTTGTAACTAAGAAAATATTTTTTTTGTTAATCGACGAGTCTATTTTACCTTTATGTAGGACTAGTTTCCGTCCCGCGGTTTTTAGCCGCGTTCCGGAGGGACATATTATATCCCCGGGATAAAAAGTATTTCATGTAAGTGTTCCAGAATATATTCTATCGGTGTGCCAAATGTCATCCAATAGATGATTTCGTCAGATAGATTATAAAAAAATATTGGTCAAGTATTTTTTGGTTTACCAAATCATTAAAAATTTACAAAGATAAAGCGAGTCAATGTTCGGGAGTGGGGGCTCGTGACAACACTTTAGAGTAAAAAGTGTACTCTAACGTGACGTCACGCGGAATTTCAACACACGATATCTTCGTATCTTTTTGTTTAATTGACAATAGAAAAAATATGGATCTATATATTTTAATAATGTAAAAGACGGACTAAATCGATTTTCTTAGTCATCTAGCCCATTACATAAAAAGGTTAAGACGGGGACTAAGCTCAATTTCACAAAAATGGGTTTCTTTGAGAGGCGAGTATGACGCAACCCAATGAAAATACCTCACACAAAAAATAATGTGGACAGACAAGGGTCTGAAGAAAAATGTTAACCGAATAGAATATTGAAAAGTGCTTTGTATTCCCCACAAAAAAATCGTAAACTAGTGCATAAAAATAAACTTTGGCGTCGTAATTCTCTGTATTTTCAGCGACAACAACTATTTTTTTTTTGAGAATATATTAGATACTGCATTATATTGAAATGTTAACCGGATAATTATTAAATTTAATGAGTATTTTCTGTATAATCTAAAGAAAACGCAAAAATAAATATCCAAGCGGCAACTAGTCATATTGTCAACACAAATATGATTTGCAATTTTCAACCCTATTCAACGCTGTCTAAATGTAGCAATAGCTTACGCGGTTGTTCTTTAGTCGTCGGGCAACGCTCGACCTGCATGGTTGGTACCGGACGCTTTGTGTCGATTTTTTTTATAAGCATTTGAGTATTGCTCTATACAAATAGCAATAGAACACATATTCGTATGCCCTGAGTGCAAGCGTCCTTGGTCGAACGTCTTGGCGATAGCCGCATAACCATAGTATACATACAACAAAAACAAACATGAAGATAAATCAACTAATCCCAAGAATCTTATATCTATGGATATTTCATTACCTTATTATATCTGAAGACGAAAAATTTCACCTTTATTACGTCACACATAAATTCTTTTTCAGTGACAACCATTGAATTATTACGCTATTCAATGGTGACAACGTTGTTAGCTATTTCAGGACAAACTTGGGACATATACATTTTATTATGTAGTTAGTTGACTTTCTACCACCTACTACTTTTAATTATATGTATAGTCAACACAAATATGATTTACAATCTTCAACCCGTATTTTTGCGATTTGGAGTGGACAAACCCAAAAGTTAAAATTAGAAGTCATTGAAAGGGATGACAATTTCTGGAATCATAAAATGGAACATGAGTTGGTTCGATTTTATATGAACTGCCTTCTCCCAGAGATAGTGGACCCCAGACATACACTCGGCATGCCTATACGCGATGGTATTGTACCAGTAATGCAAAGCAGTTTACCATTCGGGCAGATACAGAATAAAATTCAGTCAAGATTTCTAGATTTTTCTGAATTTTTATACATCAGTAGCACGGAATCTTTGCCAAGCGCTTATCTCCCAAAAGCAGTGTTTCTCATTAATGTTTTTAGGCTCGTTGATGCGCTTGTGGTGTACCTAACTTGATTAGCCGTTCTTAATCGATCGACAAAGTTAAGCAATTGCTGATGTGGACGGTATCCGGATGGGTGACCGTCTAGTGGTATTTCAACTCGAGCGTTTTCCGTGCTTTAGGAGGCACGTAAAGCCGTTGGTCTCGGCTATCACTAAATTATGTAAGTCGTTATGCTAGTTGGAGACCTCTTAGGCGGCTTGGAAACTCCAACGAAGTTGAACACTAGCCTATCTCCACCAATTTGCAGTGGCCATGCATGGTGGAATATCTGTCCATTCTTTTCAGTAGTATTCCTGTTACATTTATTCCTATTTCACTCAGCAGTGATTATGTGCTGATGATGATGATGTTTGTTATGATTACTTCTGAATAGAGATTTAATGGTACTCTACGAAATGTCAATACGCTATACACATTGATATCTTTAATATGTATGTATGTACTATCAATCTTCCCCATACCGTCATATTATGTAAAAAAAAACATCACAGAAAATTACCAAGAACTTATTAAAATATTATATTTCCTTGCCATTTAACGTTAAATGTATCTGTTTACACCAAAATCCTAAGGTTAAATTACACCCGAAGGTGAGGATTATTTTTACCAATGATTGTCCGAAACGTGTCTTGCTTGAGACGTCGAGCACAAACCGCTGGCTGAAAGCGGCCGTGATTCTGTAAAGCTTGCTAAGATAGTACAATACAAGTTCTCATAGAATTACGTAAACGCGATAGTTACGTCAATTCGTTGCAAACTTTACACTCGTGGTACTGATGCCTACGTATGTGTGTATCGGCGAAGATTTGGCTGCGTTCAGTAAAAAATATATAAAGGCCTTATTACACTATTCGATATCAAGCCAGTCTTAGTAAGACTGTCTTAAAGTCTAATCAGACAAGCTCGCTATTACACCTTGCTGAATATCGCATGCTAACTTATTTGCAAGGCGTACGCAGCCGGTGACGATTGTCGCGGTGTCATGGGATGACTTTCGAAGCACCAGAAAATCGCCATAGCTCTTGTCGCGACTATTTATTTGAATACAAAAGAAAAAAGTAAAATATGGCTGAAGAAGGATAAGAAGTATTTTTGTGACTTTTATGCTATAAATATGGCATGTCACGGTATACACATCAATAACATTGAAATCACTTCCTTTTCTTTTGAACAAGCCATTGTGCACGCCACAACAAACAAACACAGACTTTACCCGAGGACTTCACTCTGCCGCCGCCGCGCGCCGACTGAACGGTCTCGCGTGCTAAGTCTTATTACACCACGCGATATTCAGCAAGCAAGCACGGCCGAACCCATTCGGTCGGTCTAATTAGACAGACTACCTTGCTTACTCTTATTACACTTTGCTGAATCTTAGTAAGACTGTCTTGATATCGAATAGTGTAATAAGCCTTTAACGGTTGTATCAATGTCCCCCTATTCCCTCTAATGGGAAATTAAATTTAAAGTCGCGGCAACTCACATACTTAAATATGGCAGCTTTAAAACTTGATTATATCATGGATTATTAGTAATCCTATCTCTTCGGTAGGTATGTAAAAAGGAGAATGACCATTTTCTAAGGGGAGTTCCACTTCGAAAATGTTTGTGTCACAATGATTTATTATTTATTTTGTAGAAAAAATACTATATTTTCATAATCAGTAAACAGTTTTAATTTTCTGACCCGGGTTTAAGAGCTTTTTTCTTTTTTATGTTTCTTGTCTTGTTTATTGTAATGTTTTGCAAAAGATTAAACGTAGGTATGCTAGACTTTTTGGCGGGAACTTGCAAAGTCACATAGCGTCTTCGTTGTATTTCCATAAATTCCTGTAATTTCAGGTTAATGCATATTATCAGTGGTGTTTTATCTAATAAAGATCAATCTATGTGCACACAAGTTCAGTGAAATGAATTATGTATATTGTGGCTTTTCAAGTTGTCTCAAAAGGTCCGTGAGAAGTTTTAGTACAATGACAACTATTTTACTAAAATATATCTGTTACGGACGGTGACTGATAGTGCGGACTATATGAAAATGATTTATTTAGTGACCAGAACTAAAATATAACTTGACACTGGCAAAAATAAGTCCTCATAAAAAAGATTTGGCAGCCAAACTTACCTATTCAAAATATAACTTGACACTGGCAAAAATAAGTCCTCGTAAAAAGATTTGGTTGCCAAACTTACCTATTTATAATATAACTCGACACTGACAAAAATGAGTCCTCATAAAAAAGATTCGGTTGCCAAACTTACCTATTTATTTATATGTGTGTTGCAAGCGTCCATATGGTTACCATCAGGCGGGCCGTATGCTTGTTTACCGACTTAGTTGTATAAAAAAAAAAAAAAAATATAATATAACATGACAGTGGCAAAAATAAGTACTCATAAAAAGGATTTGGTTGCCAAACTTAAAACTAAGAAGATTTTATTTTTCATAAAATAAATTAATACTTTTAAGAAATAATTTTATGTTACTTGTTACTTTTTATAACTATACTGTTATTGTAATAGGTACTAACATTCTGTTTGGAAAATAATCATTGTCATCAAACACAATTATAAATAAAATGTGTATTTGGCATTTCCTACCGAACCGACGAATATTATCTAATATCACCCTCGTAATTTCGTTTCATCATTACTAGCGTTATTCAACAGAAAAAGCTATATAGACCGTATTTAACTACGACAAACCTAATTTAACACCTGGCAACATTCGATATTAATAAAACTGTGATTCGGATGGCGTACGGTTTCAGATATCTGTGTTGCGGAAGGCGTACCTACAGGTGTAAAGGAGTTCAAGCGAATATATTATTAATGCTGTTTTTAATCCTCGGGATAGAAAAATATTAATATTTTGTGAATGAACATAATAAAATAAGACTTGATTTTTGAATCATATTTAATTGAGACACGCGATGACACAATAGTGGGCCCAAATATGGTCAATCTCCTTTGGTTTATATACCTTTTTATCTATAAAATAATTTTTTACACGTTTTGTGACAAACGACATGTTCAATCATATTTAACCGGGAGCACATTTTAGCGGAGGGTGCAATACGAATTGAGAGCAGTTTGCTCAGTGGCTCGATTCTCGTAACAAAACTTCAACGATGTCGTAGCGACATCAACTATTTAAATTGTGTTTCGTGAAATATTCTGTATAAAAAATATTCAATAGTCTATACGCCTCAATAATTAGTCGATAGGATCGTTTAACAATCGTTCATTTGACGTTATAATAGTAAAAAACACAGTTTAAATGTTGAAGTCGCTACGATACCGTTGAAGTTTTGTTACGAGAATCGAGCCACTGTAGTGGTGAACAGTTTAAGTTACATATATTAGGTCATTACATATGAAATTGGCGTTTTGTACGGGAGGAATATAAAGTCAATTTTTATTTTGTAAAATATATTTAATTAATCAAAGTATGCACCGTTGTTATCTATGCACTTTTGCCATCCCATAGGTAGTTTATTGATCCCTTTACTAAAAAACCATGGGGGCGAGAATTAATAGACTCTTTGAAGGCGGTTTGGACTGCCGCATCGGAGTTGAATTTTTGTCCTTGTAAGAAGTTTTCCAAATTCCGGAAAAAATGGTAATCTGTTGGAGCAAGGTCCGGGGAGTACGGTGGATGTCCCAAACATTCCAATTGTAGCTCATCTAACTTAGCGGTTGTTTGTTGTGCAGTGTGTGGTCTTGGGTTTTCGTGAAGCAGCAGTGGCCTAGAGCGATTGACCAATCTCGGTTGTTTAGCAGCTAGTTCTTTCTTCATGGTTTGCAGTTGCTAACAATAGATATCTGCCGTAATCGTTTGGCCAGATTTTAGAAAGCTGTAGTGAACGACAACGGCGCTAGTCCACCAAACACTCACAAGTAACTTTTTCTGAGTCAATTTTCGTTTAAGGCAGGATTTGGCTGGGTCTCCAAGGTTCAGCCATTGCGACGAGCGCTTCCGATTATCGTACAGTATCCACTTTTCATCACAAGTAATGATTTAAAATCCCTTCATTATTGAGTCGGTTGAGCAAAGTAACACAGCAGTCGACGCGTGTGTGCAAGTTCGATTCACTCAATTCATGAGGTACCCATCATTCAAGTTTTTTTACTTTCCCGATTTGCTTCATGTGGATTAATACAGTTTTATCACTTACCCCGAAGCCTGCAGCTATCTCTGAAGTGCTTTGTAATGGATCCGCTTCCACAATAGCCTTTAATTCTTCATTTTCCACTTTGGTCTTCGGCCGTCCACGTGGTTGGTTCTGAAGGTCGACTTTTCCGGAACGAAAACGTTGAAACCAAAAACGTACCGTGCTTTCTTTTGCGACACCAGGGCCGTACACATAATTAATCTTTCGAGCTGTTTCTGCAGCACTGGTGCCACGGCAGAACTGGTACTCGTAAATATACCGATATTTCATATTTTCCATTGTGCGGTAATAAGCGACGCCAAAGAAAAAAATAATGAGGAAAATACAAATGAATTACTGTTTTCAAAACTCAAATGTACCAGCTAAATAAATTTATAAATTTGAATTTGGAATTCTTAACCAAAGAGGAGATATTTGAGATCAAAGTGGTCAGTACGACAAAACGCTAATTTCATATGTAAGGACCTAAATAATTTATACTGTTATGAAAATAAATAGATAGATTATTATATTAGATACCAATGATATTTTTTTTTTGAAAATTGTTCATGATCTCATATTATGTATCAACATATCAATACATTAAGAAATCCGTATCTATTCTGATTTCCTTACATATACTATGCAATTTTTCAAAAGTACACACACATCAGTCATTCCACATTCTAGGTTGTGTGAGTGCATTCGTCGTTTGAAATCGTGAGCTGTCCGCGCCTATAACACAAGGTTTTATTTTTATCGATTGAAACAAAGATAATATTAGCAAGTATAATATAAGATACTTTCTATAAGAGTCCATATCTATAGTTTCTTTCTACTCCTACAAAGTTGGGACATTAACAGAAAATGGGTAAATTCCAAGTCGACTTGTTGGTATAAGCAGTATAAGTGCCACTAAAACTCTGACCTGTTACTTGTTTTGTATGTTGTTTGTTTTGTTATTTAGATAAAGTTATATAGACAATGTAACAATACACACCTACGTGTTACGTAAATAAACAAAACTAACTTGAAGTTATGTTAACAGAATACGTGATGTTATTTTGTTACTGTAGTTTTCCTGGCTCACATTGTAACTTGTACTGAAACTATTTCTCCTTGAGACTTGTAATATAGTGTAACCCTGCATCATAAAAAGTTATGCTGCTTGTGGGTGGTGGTAGCCGCCAGGCGGGTACTAAAATTTTCCTTACCCCCGGTTTTGTTTTTTTACGGTTTTGTGATGATGTTTTCCTTCACCGAATTTCCTGAATTCGAGCCTTTGTTACGGTATTTGACTTCACTACAGGTCGCTGACAGAGTATGTTTTATTACATTATTGCTTCTAATTAGTCAGTCAATTCTAATGGATAAATGTAAAAAAGAACACTCTATTTATGAGCAGTAACAAAAGCAAAACAATAACTGTCTCCTTTATACTCATAAGTTAGAAGACGCGCGGGAGAGAGAACGACAGACATGATGCACGTGCAATGCGACGTTACGCTGCGCGCTTTTTCACAGACACTACACAAGTGCAACGTGTAAATGTGTTGAACGTGCCAGCTTTAGTTAATCGACCTGTACCATATATCGCCTTTTAGGGTCGGCAACGCGTGAGTGATATGGTGTTGCAAGCCATAGGCTACCGCTAATCGCTTACCATCAGGCGGACCTTATGCTTATTTGCTATCTTAGTTGTTTAAAAGAAATAGATTAATTTTTTTTAGGTCAGCCAAAAATTGTTTACACAGTTCATTTATTGTTTTATAATTAAGGGCCTATAGGTACTATAATAAAATAAGCAGTAAAGTGTAGTGTATCATAAGAGTAATGTATATCGTATATGTTTGAAGTTGTTATTATTTCGAGCTCGAATGCACTCACTGTGCAGCAAGGCGTTTGATATCCTATAATCGACATGACAATTTCTCCGGCTCGAAGAATCTTGTTACATATCTAATTAACTTTATCACAATGGCGTAAGATATATTTTCCTTAGTGCAGAGAGAGCCGCTGATCTTGGTATATCATCGTTCATGTGTCAGTGGAGCGCGCGGCGCGGCGTAGGCGTGGGTAGTGTTTACGGTTCATGGATTAGATGGTACTTACATGTGTTCGTCGTCGTACTCAGCCAGCGACCGGCGTACATACTCTAAATTGTTCACTAGAGTGCATATTTCTTCTGTTGTTTTATTTTGACCTGAAAGTTTCATCACATGAAAAATCTAGTTTTCAGCCCCGCGGTTTCTCTCACGATCCCCTAGTTTACTTTCTAAGGTGTTTGAAGAAACTATCATTGTTGATGGCTACGTCTTACAACAATCCTGTGAGCACAATTTAAAGTAAGAGTAAGCAAGGCGGTTTGAGCTATGCGTTGATATGTCAGTCAGTCAGTTTAATTACTTTGAATAACCCTGTAAATAGTTAACGCTGATATCACATGTCATAAATCTTCAAGCATATGCGTACCATGATTTTCATAATATCCCTGGTCAGCGAGCGCTCCATGCACCAGGTCCGCATAGTGCAATGCAGTGGCGCAAGCTGCCTCGAGCAGCCTCAGGCCACCGCCCACTGTTCCCTCCTCGGCGCCCCCGATAGCTCGCCACACCAACCGCATGTGGTACAGACTTACAAAAATACAATATAATAACTAATTTAGTCGTACATTTCTTTCCAGCAAAGAACATAAGGAAAGGATGTAAGAAAAGTCCTGTCAAATTAGTACAATGACTAGTTTTCAACATGTCGTGTCATGAATTTAGTCGTCATAAAAATTGGTCACAACTTTTTTTCCCGTATATGATAATATCATAGAAAAATGCTTTAAATATTGACTATCCTTTTTCGATTATGGATGGGGATGCATGAAAAAGGCCTAACGAAAATTAGTTTAGTGCGATTTGAAACAGAATCGGCACCAATGTCATATTACTTATGCTACGAGTTTTACCGCTACGAGCTACGAAGCAATGCTACGAGCAGTTGAGATAATTATTATGGTTCGTAAAAGCTTTTGATGTCATCATTATGAGCTTTTATTTCCTTTTGTAAGGAAATAATACCTACATACACAAAAGAAACAAACATTCACCTCAGTTTATTTTTGATTATTGAATTCATATCAAATGTTTCGAATATCACAAATTGGTCTCTCAATTAATTAAATTGCTCAGAAACATAATATTTTCCATTCATACAAAAACGAAGCATTGTTTTATAATTATGATGTATTTTTCATTTAAACAAATGAACTGACGAGCTCTGACGTGTGCATTGTATTTGCAAAATAAAATCATTGCAGCTACAGTTTCCGTTTTCAGCATTTAACTGGATATTCCGAGTATTCGTGATACAGGTTGATCTCCACGAATATAGTTTATTTTGCATTGTACTTATCAAATTCCATACATACAATCAGATGGTAGGTATGCATATCAGAATTGATATTGATTCCTTCTCGGTACGAGCTTCACAGTAAAATTCACCGTTCGTGGAGCATTCCTGTGTGTGTAGAATGGTATATACATTTTTTGTATTTATTAAAAGAATGCAGTTTGTTTGTTGTTGATATGGAGCATATAATTTAATTACTACGTTTATACAGGGTTGAAGCCATGCGTATATGGTCTTAGGAGACTACGACATAGGTATATACGTATTTGAGTACATAATGTATATAAGTCTCTCTCTCAAGTAAAAGAGATTGGAGGGTTGATAATTGTAATATCGATAATCTTTCGATGACGTTGTGATGGTACCAATCTAAAGATGATACTTTTAAGAACTTACCAGGCAGCCGTATCTACAGATGAAGTGCTGTGTTTCACAATGTGCTCTCCCTCGACCGGACGATCTGTGGATTGCATTTCATTTACAGTTTACCATATTCAGGATATACCTGTATAAACATATGAGTAAAACATATCCAGATAGACGTATTTCTGTTAAATTGGTCATTTCTCAATAGGTCAGTTTCTAAGAACAAATAGCATCTTATGACCAAAGTCTCAGAATACTGTTGTCATTTTTCAAAGAAAATATCGTAAGTTATGTAAAATGAATCTGTCCTCTTTTTAGACGACAAACAGTTCCAATGTATTTTTTAAGTAGGTACCTACATACATTCCTAGATAAGGATAATTAGGTACATTAGTATTATTTTGTTAATATCTATAAGTAAGTTAGAAACACAATTGTAGTGTAGATATAAATCTAATCTGGACACAGTTGTTCCGTTTATCGATACACGCGATAGCACTGTTGTTTATTAAAATGACGCACATGCCTTTTGATCAAATCTCTATAAGTACTTCTCCGTTGCTTGTATGTCCTGTGAACCTACCTCCATATTGATGTAAAATAAAATTTCAAGAGCAAACTTTATTTGTCTCAGCCCAATAAAAGGTTTCGTGTTACGATACAGTTAAGATTTCGATTCTTATCTAAATGTACGGCCGCCCTTGCACGGGGTGTGAACCTTCGCCTTTTGCCCTCTCAGCAATTATGAGTTTTCGTTTGAAAATCACTTCTTTTTATTCGTTGTTTTAGTTCAATTTCCTTTGGTATTTCCGGACAAATTGCTCCTCAGGGGTTCCTACAAATCCAGTGGCATTCTTCGCGTAGATATTTTGTTTCGAAAATGGTAGAAGTTGAGATTTCATGGGTTTCAGTACATCATTTGTTTCGGTTTGGAGTTATCATTTGCGGCTTAGGGGCAGCTTGAGTTTTTATTAACCTAACCTTATACTTATGAAAAAAATATGTAACTGAAAATATTATTTAAATATAATATTATAATTTATATTACTGTTTATTATCACTATGAATGAACCGAAGTAACTTAACTCAATTGATGTCATTTTTATTTGTTTAACAGCTATCCAAAGGACGTAGCAATGATAATACTTAGGCAAATTTTATTGTGTTATATCATTCGCTAATTTAATGTCATATTGTTTGCAGTACCATAGTTCAACCAGAATGCCTGTGGTTGATCATTGTAACCATATTTTATTTAAGGCTATACACATAAGTAAAAACCTTTGATGTACCTTTTGCGAGAAGTTGTAAAGTATAGAAACAAACAGTTAGGTACTTACCAAGTTCAACGGCGGCGCGCACCCGCTGTAAGGCCATAGTTTTGGTGACTGCGAGCCACCGATCGATCAGGGGCTCGAACCACCTGCGTTCACAACACAAACATAATGCAACATGTGTATCTATACCTGTAAACATCATGTACTATGAATAAGTACAACAATATTACACATATAAAACAGTAATAGCCTAGTTCAAGCCACGGCCCGCTCCATTTAATTGGAGTCTTAAGTTATAAACGTAGTAAGATGTGTTACTTATAACGTGACCCGCTTAAATTCGAATTTGTGAACTTTTTAACGAATATAAAACTTCTTAAGACTGTTTAATGGGCTCTTCGCAGTTTAAAAGTTTCTCTTACTTACGTTATTGCTGTTATTTTTATAAAGGTAAGTTCACGGAAATAAAACAATTAGATTTAAGTACCTGTTTATAATTTATTTTCCTTTTATTTAATTCATTAATTTCAAGGAAAGCTTACAGAATAATAAGCTTCTTAAATGTGCTTATTTCATAGTAGACCCACCTATATGTAATGTATTTCACATAAAGATTTAAGGCACGTTTTAGCCTGTGTCCAAAGCACGAGTTTCATCTCAATGCTTCTAAAGCATTTTTTTTTATTGCAGGTTTCAGCACCTATCTATAATATAATCTGGAGAACCAATGTTTGCAGTTTAGTCGTAAAACGTTGCTTTATTATACGGGTTACTATAACAGCTTACTATAACTTCAACTATCCACTTAAGTCTATAGCTATCAACGATATGTTTTAGTATGGGTCTTTGACTCGAAAGATAATAGCAGTATGTTTTTAACACAATAGATATAATTAACTTTGACGTGCAATTTAGATCGTGCTGATAAAACATTCTAGGTACATAGGTACTAGGTACTGTTTAGAAAAATATCCGGTAATATATGAAAAGTCGGCTTATATTTATTACCTAAATGCCTTCAACACGAAAGAGGGGATCGTGATTTTTTTTACCCGACTGACCAGGAAGGAGGGTTATGTTTTTCGAGTGTATGTATGTATGTATGTCTATTTCTTTGTGCCGCTCTGCAGCCTAAACGGCTTGATAGATTTAAGCATATGAGGTGTCGTTAGATTCGTCTTGACTGGGGAAGTGTCATAGGGTATATTATTTTTATATAGCGCCTAAGAATAAAAAAATAGGGGGGGTATTAAAAATAAAAGTTTCGTTATTATAACAATATGGGTATCAAATGAAAGCTTGTAAATAGACCATTCTATATATGTATATATTATACTACTTTTATGCTACCATTTTGACGTAAACAAAAAACCACGTTTAATGCAAGGACAGTAGGTACTGAGCCGTTACCATACGTAAATCACAGATTTGCGATGGTTGTTAGCGTTCCTTTACCGTACCGCTCATTTACTTACTAATATCTTGTACGTAGTATTTATATACTCTGAGATAATACATACAACTCTTACTGTATAAAACTAAAAAGTCTGAAATAAATTAAATTATTAAAAGAAACAAAAAACCCGACTGCGTAAAACATAAATTAATTGAAAAGAGAAAAACAAGCTCTTAAATCTATAGAATTTTGAATATAACTTGAAATATAAGGTATTGCAGTCGGGGATAAACAAATATTACAAAAAAATACATACTTAGGTTATTGGTTGTCCCCGATTGCAATACCTTATATTTCAAGTTATATTCAAAATTCTATAGATTTAAGAGCTTGTTTTTCTCTTTTCAGTTAATTTATGTTTTATTTCATGTTCTATTACTAACATAGCATTCATTTATTCAGAAAAATATGTGCGCAACGAAGCCTTTGTAATCGGTACTTGAGTAAAGTGGTGCTCAGACAGAATATTATTGTCTTTGAACCCCACATCACATAGGTAGGTTAACTTCCTATTATCATAAACTGATGATAAAAACAACAAAACATATTTTATTTGTATAAACTTAGTTAGATTAATAATCAATAAGGAGGTAGATATACTATTAAGTCTAAGTACCTAATTACTGTTTTGATTAGATTAGTTATCTAAAATAAAATACCTAAAGACAGAGGCCAATCATTGTTACATGACAGGCAATTATTAGACGCGTTGGTATTTTATGAGTTCTATATCTATAATTATTAATTACCAATATTCATAATATTTCAAACCACTCAAAAACATCAAAGCGTCATACAGTCATGACAATAACATTAAGAGATACATTTCTTGAATGTTATTCCAACATACAGTGATTATTTACTTGAATGATGATGAAGTCTTGCAAGAATAATATCATATTACTTGTTTGTTTCAAATTAGTTGCGGTTTTACTCGGATTTAATATGTGCCCGAGTAAGTTCAATCTGTGTGCCATTGAATTTGTAATAATTCAATGCTGTATGCCAAAATATATTTTTAATCCGATCCGACATAACGGCGTACTGAGTAAAAAATATTCATACAAACTACTAAATAGGATTTCATTAAAGTTACATATTTTCATCATGTCCGTTAATTCGTCAGTCAGTAGGTACGTCACAAGTTCACAACCATTTTTCTTCACTTAAATTATGGTATGCAGCTCCTGCATGTACTTGTCCTGTATGAAAATATTACTTACAAGTATTTCTGTTTTTAACCGACTTCAAAAAAATCAGTAGGTTCTATGTTCGACTGTATGTATTTTTTTTTGTATGTTCACCGACGACTCCGAACGGCTTATGCGATTGAGATCGTTTAAACTGTTATGTCAAGGTAGATCCCGAGGTAGTCCCATATAAAAAATATAGTGATCTGACCATAGAAATTGAAGATATGATGGAATTCCTCAACGGAAAACAGCAGAAACATTTGTAGCAATTGTAGCATTTTATTCAATGTTGTCGTCGTCGGTGACAAATCTTGAGAAGTATTGAAAACGAAAATACGAAACTCAAAATTTAAAATAACACCTTTTTCCCCCTTATTACAAAACATGGTTTAAAGGAAACCCAGGTTTTAAAATAGTCTCGTCTCATTTTGTTATATGGCGTTAGAAAGTGACCGAGTGACTGATTTTACTAAAATTGCTTTAAACCTCCTTTTGTAATAAGGGAGATTAAGTTTAACTTTTTACTTATTAAAAAGTTTTTCGTTATACTTACATATAAGCGTCGAGTAACTGCGGTGGGGGATCGGTTTGCGGGTGCGGGTGCGGCGCGGCCGCGGCACACAGCTCGCGCACAGCTGACAGCACTTCAAAAGGCAAAGTCTTCGCCGAAACTATGCACACTGTTCAATCAAACGCTTTTATTATTATTAGGTACCACTAGATTACTAAAAGATTCTAGTGAAGGTGATAAACTATCATCACACGTCTGCTGGATCTACTATGAAACGTAACTGTAGGGTACTTGTAGAATGTAGATTACTTCTACCTATGTTTATTCTACATATGTGATTATTATATTTTAGGGTGATGGTCATGGTTCTAGGTTTAGTCAGAGACAAAAGAAGATGGTCACTTTAATTTAAAGAAATTAACACTGAATTATGAAATAATAGGTATAATAAAAATAATAACTTTATAGATATTAAGATAATAGCTAGCTTAGGTCTACAATAAATAAATATATACACGAAATTGTCTAACAATAACGAGGTAGGGACTCTAAAATATGACACTGTTTGAAATTGGTAGAGTCATTAAATTAAATAAAGTATTTTTTTTAATTAACTAAATCAATAAAGTACAATATGTCAAACTAAATTTAATGTTTTCACTCATGCCAATACATATAATATTTAATTAATATGACTAGCAATTATCATTATACACAGTATAGGTACTATATGAAGGTATTGTAATGCACGTGTGGCTGCATACAATTCTGACTGTAATTTCGCAGCCCGGAGTTGACCCGGAAAATTGCGCTCGTTTTACTAAAGGCGAAAAGAAAACCATTTCTGAAAAAAATTTTGTTTGTAATCTATTCACATATAAAAATAAGTCTATCCGCTGCTGCTTATAACTAATTTCAATGAAAATTGGTACAGTAATGGTGCCGATTCTGTTGTAAATCGCACTAAATTAATTTTAGTCACATCTCATCTCTTTCTTACGAACATGATTGAAAAAGGATAGAACATATTTTAAGTTGTCAAATTAATCTTTGCCGTCTTATTTTGCGTGTATTTAGGCGTGACCGCGATAGATGGCGACTAAATTTATATTGAAAACAAGCATTGGACTAATTTGACAGGACTAAATTTCTTACATCCTTTTCTTATGTTCTTTGTTAGAAAGAGACATAGTGACATTAAAATTAGTTTAGTTGTGCACAACAGAATCAGGGCCAATGTATAACTAATTTTAATGAAATAGATTGACCGTGGAGATTGATACAAATACTTTTTTTATCGGAACATGGAAAAAATTGCATTAAAGGAAAATATAATAGTATATTGGATACTAACGGATAAAACCTGATGAAGAAATGAAAGCGAAGTAAAATTAATAATAATATTTAGATTATAATAATAGATCTGGTTATGGCTAAACACCTTGTTCTTAGAAAACACTTTTCATATCTTTTCAGAAACATTTTTTTTGCCTAGAATCCTGCATTTAAAAGGCAATCTTCTACCGAACTACGTGTTGTCTGGGGACAGTGTAGAGTGGGGAAATATATGGACGTATATTCAAACACTAACAACATAGGTAATCAATACAATACTCTAATCACTAATGCGACGTATAATAAGATGAGGACAGGCGATTGTCGGCAAAAAATAAGAAAATTCTATTTTATATAGTACAATTTAGATAGAATTTTTTTATGAAAGAAATTTATTTTGTATATTAAATGAAGATTTTTTTCAGCAAAATGTCTTTTACAACAGGTATAATTCTTGCTGTGTGGCATAGACGTGCGTGACATGACCTGTAGGTATTGTATATTGTATATAGACTTATATTGGAAGCGGTACGACGTATAAGGTAGAGTATTAGTAGATTTTTTTTATTTGCACGCAGATTAGTTAGTAGGTTTTTGTTATAGATTATAGTCAAGTGATAAACGATTGCTATTATACACTTTACTTCATTATTATGTAGTTACTCTGGAGGTTGTTGCATCTCCACATCGCGGAAAAATCCCTTTAGAGTACTTAGTAACCGAGCAATCCAACTCCGCAATAGTTTTATTAGTATTTAGTGTGTCCTTGATTTATCCAATCAGCTTGCATGTGTTACTTAGCCAATCAGAGAACATTGTCGGTGGTGGGGAATAGGCGGAATAGATTTAAAATAAATAAAATGAACGTCACTGTGCTTCTTTGGGTTAATTGTTCGATGCATTAAAATAAAAAAGGTAGGTACAGTAGTACCCAACTGATATGGCTTACCGATGTACCTGCGCAGAAGATACATTTTCAAAGCGCGGGAAACGCTATTGGTCGGCAGCTGCCGCCATGTTAGCGCGCGCCGTGCCGAGGGGCGTGACTTGCGAGTGAGACGGAACTAACAGCTGCAGTGTATTATGCACCTTATAGTAGTGATCTAAGGTTGATTGTATGTTTTAAGCATTCTTTCGTTTATCTTCGGGGCCATATTTTCTTTTCTGAGCGAACGAAGATTCAAGACGCGCCTTATCAGTTGGGTACTACTGTACATGTGATAATCTGAAAAGTGCGCAGTTCTTTGACTAGAGGTATGTAAATAAATCAGCTATTTTGGTCCCTGACATTGTGCTCTGTTATAGTTATTTACCTCCGTTTCCTTAAGGAAAACCGCGCCAGTACAAACAGGTGATAACATTTTTATAAATAAAGCGCTATAATACAATAAGTTACCTCCATTCCCTTGTTCATCGTATATTTCTTCCTCGGCCACGCCGCACCAGCCCTCAGCCACCCAAAGATCCACACATTGTCGAACATCTTCTGATACCTTACGAAGAAAAATAGTCGGATTTAAACCATCAGTAGGTGCACAACAAAACAGAATAAGAACCTATATATTGTAACAAAGAGACATTATTCTGAGTCACCGATCGGTATAAAGTCTCTATTATAGATAATAATTACTTAAATTACTACAGCATTACTGTGGTAGAAACGGTTTATAAATTGAATAGATAATTGCAGAATGCAGCCAGCCACAATGTGAACCGTAAACATAAATATACTAGTTTGAAAATATCGATCATAAAAATATACGAGGGAAACACAGAACCTGATGTAACCTACATAAAAATCAATCGCTTGAATAGCACTTCCTGACATTCTATTTTTTAATATAAAAATAAAGCTTGGTTCTGTTAAAAAACTCGACATCCAAAGAAGACTTCTCAATCACGCTTATTCTAGTTTTATTTCAAAAATAATGATTTACTATATTGTGAATAAGATAACTAGCTTCAGTCAGTCCATACGAATAACATGGTGGACGGACTCAGGCCTAGTTAAATGTTAAACTATCAAAGGCCTTGTTCTACTTTGTACCCGTTTATTTGAAACTTGTACATAATATGCACCAGTTCGTTAATCATAGTTTCGATGGGAAACTAACATTACTTGCACCAGTTAGCATTTATTTATGCATGATGAGAAATAGCATTTGTACAGCTCTATGCATTTGCCTATCGTACAATTTTCTTTACTTATTTTCATTCAATAATTTTTAGAAAGTATGTCGTAAAGAAAACAGTACTGGGGCCAATATTCCTTTGCAAAATATGGAAATATTTGCAGCTATCGCTAAATATATTGACAAAGATATACTCTTATAAGTACCTAAGTAATTTAAAGAACATAATATACAGACGTGTAACAAAGTTCCACTAACCATTTTGTCAATTTGTGTGAAAACTACACTGAAGTAGGGCACGTTGTTCGTCCTGTAACATTAATGTTAACGTCATATCATAAAACGTGATTGAATCTGGAAAAAAAACGGATATAAACATCACGAGTCACAAGGGACTAGGCAACTTTCCGGCCTTTGCTTCATATAACGCAACAATAGGTACCTCTAAAAATATTTCACCCATCAAACAGAAAAATAAGTAAAAAGACGCCTGTACTTAAAAGAAAATACCAGAAAAAATATTCGAGAGAAGGATTTTGCTCCTGGCGATTGCGGTTTCAGGCTATTAGGACTGTTATGCGATTATATTGATAATATTTTGTAGCAATAATGTTTTTTATTTCTTTAATGAGTGCAAGTTAAAATGGCTAATGATAATAGAGAAATAGGCATTTTCATTATTAATAGTCATCAGTGAGCTTTTAGAATCTTTCATTATAAAGCATCGGAATCGTATGCTTTTTTATGTGTTAACCTAGGTAGGCTATAGGATCAAAAATGCGGTAGACTAACATACTCAATTATATTTTCACTTGCAGATAGTTGGGAAAGAAAATTGAAAAACTATCTGGTAGTAGGTAGTTTTCCATTGCAATAATAAGTAGTACAATTTCTGCATAATAAGCAGGATTGGTTTGTTCTTAGGTACAATTTAGAAAATTGCTTACAGAGAGCGTCCCGTCCCGAAAGTCGGCCAAGTGGAATCGAGTCCAGAGGATTATACTGCGATATATCTTTAACTTCTTATATATGTTTCAAATCTTCCAGTACATCTAGTACATCCTATATGTTTTTGTATATAGAGATCTTTTATTAGCCTTCTGCTGTACACTACGATATTTTCATATATCAATGATAATTGCGGGAAAAGAAGACTAGATAACTAACTCATCTTTACGAGACTAGAAACAGAGAGTAAGGTACCTTAGATATACAAATGACATGTAATATTAATTTTTTGTTAAAAAGACTTTCACGATGCACACATTCATTATGATTCATTTTTTATGTTAGGCTTTACCAAATCAAGCATATAAATATCGCTCTAGATTTTGTTTGGTGTGTATGTAAATATTACTCACGTCTCAAACAAAGGGTGATAGTAAGTCAACCCCTGTTGTAAGTCAATCTGCACGAGTGTGATGAGGTTGACGAGGTCCTCGCCGCGCTCCGATTCCGTGTCCTGAGCACAGAGGGCTTCGTACCACTCCGATGTGCCCTTACGTAGAGAACTTACTATCTCACTCCTTACAAAGGAAAAATTAACAGTCAAAGAACATAATGAAAGCTTTCTGCGGGGCGCCTTTGTACGTTTTTGGGACTTATTTTTTTTGGTCCAGCTTAAACTTTTTGTAATGAAAAGTTGCTAATGGGATTTGAAAGCGCGAAGAACGAAAATAAAAGTTATTATCATAAACCTACTCATTGCGTATCATATAGTATCCAGTAAGATACAAAAAAATTACAAAGAATTATTAGAATATTTGCGTTACCTATCTAAAATTAAAGGAATTTGATACTGCGAATTCATAATCTTTATTCGTATTGGCATTTAAATAAATACGACTACCAATTGGAAAACATTTTAAAACATTTAAAATTATTTTATTTATTCTTGTTTTCCTCACAAAAAGGGAACTCTCGTAAGCCCCGAGGGATTAAGAGGACGTGCTCCGATGGCCGAAACATTTTGTTTTCCAATAAAATAATTTCTCTCAAATCTGTACCGGATATCGAACAAAACAAAGGACAAACAAGAACCGAAGAAACCCATTGAAGCCAATTAATAAAGGTATTAAATATTCAATTTGGGAATTTACTTGATTAAATATTAATAAGCGTTAGGTACAAGAACTTTCAACTTGCCTGATTTCCTTGTTAAACGGACAGCATCTCCAGAAAGCTTTCATTTGTGACAACTGACTTAAACACCGCAGGAGAAACTCCAATCTGTAACAATAATTCATCTATACTAATATAATAATCTATAACTACTAATAAAATAAATAAGAAGAGTATTTTTATTTGATTTATTGTTTAAACGCGCTAAACTCTTTGTCTAAACCAGTCGGATTCGAAAAGGACTTTTTCGAATAGGAAGCTTCTTCTTTATCCCCGAGTGTTATAGAATAGATAATATGGTTATAGACTTTTTATACTGGGAACGCGGGAGACAGCCAATGAAGACAGCTAATTTCTAATACTCGGTAATTAAATACCTACCTACCTAACTCAGTAAGTTCGTACTTAATAAGTGGTAACTAACGGAAAAAGATAGATAAGATTTCCTTTTCAATGCTAAAATATGTAAATATAGGTATTACTTTATAGAATAATTCCAATAAAGGATTAATTTCTTTAAAGCTTTCCACTTCGTTAATATGGATAATTAATTTAACCGTATTTGAAATATTGAATTGAAACATGTTAGATAAATTTACAAATTAATTTGTAACAGGTTAAAAAAATTAAGCTAACTAATCTATAATGCTATTTAATTTTATCCTAAATTAAATAAATATGACAAAGGTACAAAAACTTGCTGGAAGATAAGCTGGACTTATATATGGGGATTGGAGTAAAGGGCTGGACAAGGAAGGAAAACGAATAAAAGAACTGACTGGAAGAACTCAGTCTTACCCATATGCGGCTGTAGAACCTTGAACGAGGTCGGGTAATTACTCATGTGTATGTGGAATGTAGTCGAATTTTATGAATAAAGTTCTAGTCTATCTACGTCGGTGGCACGTTTCGTGTGTAGCTTGCAAGTTTCCTTGGAAAACGACGTGCATCAGTAGACAGTAATTTTTAATGCAACCGTAGTAGCGTTAGTTACCTTAACCTATAAAATATAAACACACATGCACGCCTATTTTGTATACTAAATTATGATTGCACTTTCACGTGCAAGTCTGTAAGACTAACATACTTTAAGCTTGTCAGCATACTTAATAATTTTCTTTGAGTGTACATTTTTATAGTCTATTTGTAATTTTATTAAATGGTATATCAATTGGGCCGTATGTACTGTACTGTATGGCTCAATTCATAGTACCTATACTTCGTAGCCATAATCACATATGTAGATATCAAGATGTATAGGTACAGTAAGAGGGCCAATATCGAGACCGTGATTAAACATCTGGTTCCGGTTCCACTTTGTTTGGGGCTTGGCAGTAACAACTCAAGTTCTTTTGACACCGTAGCCAATGTCAAAAGTTTGTCGGTATTAGTTTTTTCTTTGTTATTTCTCCTTTTACCAAGTGTAAAGAAAGTCAATTTGCTTTTAATAATATTTTGGAAGTAGGTACGTATGTACAAAATCTAGTATATGGAATTGGGAATAAACATATTTCAAGGAAGGAAACTGTATTAATTGTGTATCGTCATGTGTCGCATTTCAATTAAATTGTGGCCGCGACCTTTGACTTCAAGTAGGTATAATATTAAGAGCTCCGTTATAAAATCCTAATGGTGCGTCCATGCTACACGAACCGAGCACGAGGCGAGCCACGAACGAACAGGATTCGTTCGTTGTTAGCGTAGCGTGGACGGACTTGCGCCTCGAACGAAAATTCGTCTCGCATTCGACTGCGCTCTGCCCGAATGTCAGTTTTTTCACGAACACAGAGATTCGCATCGTGCTCCTTGTAGGCTCGTTGTAATAACTTTAAATCGCGATCAACAAACGAATTCTGTTCGTACGTGGCTCGGCTCGCGCTCGGTTCGCGTAGCATGGACGCACCATATGAATTAATTATTGACATTGCATAAGGTTTTAGTGTTTGACGTATTTGTCACCATTTTACAATGAATTGTTAGTTGAATTAACTTTATTAATTGGATTAGTTGTAGGTAATATCAGTACTCGGTATTTACGTAGGTATATGTAAAATAGTTCAGTTTTATCAGCAGTAGATATTTCTAAGAAGCATCTATCATAAGGCACATAAAGCTTCCAGAGAATTAAAAATATAGGCTAGGTAAACCTGTTTTTAATTGTTTTTATAAAAATATTATGTACTTATTACATTATATGTACATTGTCAACTTACTTATTAAGGCTGTAGTGATGAAGCACTGGGTAAAGATCCCTGTGGAGTCGCATCTGGTGTAAAGCACGGTCAACGAATTCCCCGAAGCAATCGGCTAGCCAACGTTCCTCATCCCTTGAGGCTCCCGAGCCAGAGTCTCCGCTCCCGCCGCCAGCAATGGCTTCACTCGCGCACCATGCTCGCTCTAACTCCGTAAGCAGCTTATACATATACCTACAAGATTGAAATATTGTTAGGCTACTGTTTTATGCTCTAACATGAATTGAGAGAGACTAATGAATTTCACTTACTTAGCGTCAAGCGGCGCATCGCTATTGAGCCTGCACGCGGCTGCAAACCGAGCAATGGCGGCCTGCAACGCGCTAAGGTCGCCTTGTATAGCGTGCTGGTGCAGCAGGGTTTGAGCTGCTCCTCCAAGTTCCCCCTCCCACAAGGTACTGCTTTCACCTTCCGCACTACATGCTGCAAGACTTCCCGCTGATTCTACTTCATGGGCGAGCAATACGCCAAATAAGCGCTCGTGCTGACGAACCTTAATTAACAATAATCTCTGATTCGTTTATGCTGATATTATATAATTACTTTATCTAACATTAATTGAGCAATTTGCAAATGCTAAAAAAAAATAACATGCATAAAAACACAGCAAAAGAACATCTACCAATTATTGCGTCATGAAGCTCTTGAAAGATAGATTACTTCGCTTCCCTAAGGCTGAAATGAATTTAAACCCCACATAATGAAAACGGTCTCGGAAAACTGGTCACGCGAAAAAAAAAGCCAGTACCATTGAGTCACACCCAAATAAGCACCTATGAGGAATGAATTCGATTTATCGTGTAGGTAATCGCAATTTCGCCTCACTCGCTCGCTCACTTGATTACGCAATACGTAGGGCTAAAGAGAGGTTCACTTACTGAAAACGGTATCATAGAGATCCGGTATATTCTTTATCGAGATAGTGAGTTTTTTTAAAAAGGTAAATTTATTCGGTGTTTATTCCATTGGGACCAAACCGTCACACAAGGGACAAGGATTACATATGTATGACGGTAAGCTACTGTCGGTTCAAAATTCAGCAAACAAGCTTGTTTCATGTTGTTGACGCGGTTTATGACGTCCGCTGATATATTTTAGATTTATTATTGTAACTTCAGGAAAAGTATATATTTTCCGCCCCGCGGTTTTCACCCATCATCTTCAGGGATAAAATTACCGTGTTAATACTTAGGCATTATGAAATATGACAAACAAATTGTAGGTAAGCTGTTGGAAAGTGACTGAACGGATTTGAATTAAATTTGGAACAAAGGATACCTACTATCCCAGGAAAACAATAGATCCCTCGCAAACGCGGGAATACCCACGGGTTTGGAAACTAGTAGATAAATAAATCAATGTCAGTTATGGGCTGTTAAGCAAATAAAAGAGGCAATATGATCCAAAATAACAACACGGGCGATGGAGCGTGCGCGACAGCGAGCCGTCCTCGCCGATAGCGCCTGTTTCTGCTACACAAAGCTAACCTGCACATATACGACTAATGGCTCGCTGCAAAAAGCCAATAAAATGTTTATGTACGCTGCAGTAGCTTAACAGATTAGTAATATATGGTAATATTGAGTTCTCGCTTTAATTCTTTTGAGCTTCACTTTAGGTGTCTACTTCTTAGTCTAGTTAGTAATAATTTAAACAAATAACTGTCTTAAAAATAAGTTTCATGTTTAATTAATCAAAACACGCAGCTGAAACCGATAGATATTAATCCACGCACAGCTCAAACCACAGAGTTCAGAAACTTGAAATTTCACAGAGGCTCCATATACAAACGTAGGAATCCACTAAGGCAGGGCAAAATTCAACCCCTAAGAGGGTAAAAGAGGGGATCGCGGGACGAGCTAGTCAAGTTTTCCAAACACATATAATATTTATTCAATGGAGACTGTATGGTCATTAGTATTTATTTACTCTGAGCTATAGCTGTGCACCCGCATTCTCACGTTGTTCTACAGATAGGTAATTTTGGTAACTCTATTCTTAATGGATGGTAACACTCTAAGAGGAACATACCTATTTAATATTATAAAGTTTGGAGGCTTTACAGTTAGAAATTTCGCAAGTGTATTTTGCTTTTGAACAGATTATTTTCTTCACGTATAGTATAACATAGTCTCAATGTCATCAATCATGACTTAATTATGAACTGGATAAGTAAATGGGAAACTCAAGTAAATCAGAATAAGCAACACTTATGCGCGAGAGGCAATGTGTTCTTCGTCACATTAGAGCGAAGTGAACAAATGAAAATATAACAAACATAAGTATAAAGACGTGTTATAGGTGGAATCAGTGCTAAAACATGTTCTAACTTGGGCTGCTTCATGCTTAGGATTCAATCCAGTGGTAAGATTAACAAAAGTCAAGACAATGGTGAAAAAAGCTTTATAATAAGATCAATAAAGGATGCATGCAAAATGGTCGATACGATAACATACGTGTAGAACTTTACAAATGAAAAGAGATCCCACGCGTGAAGGGTAGCGACTGATTTCACAAAAATGGATGGTAACGTTTAAATGTAGACTTTTACTTTTATTCAACAGACATTCTTAACATATTTACATGGGTTTATTTGACACCTTTTAGGTTGGTTTTAATATAAGTACCGACGTAGGTAAGTGGAAAGTATTTACTTTTTTTCTATACATATTTCTAGACTGTCTTGGATCTTTGGTTCTTTAATCGAGGTCAATATTCAGTCCAACTTTTCCATTTTAGTGATTCCAGTGAGTCCAGTGCGTGACATCTTAGCCAAGTACACTTTATCTAATGTAGTAAAAGGTCTTGGGGCTAACTACTTTTGCCGCGATTATATTCAAATTAATCCTAATAGACTTGTCGGAGGGGTAAGAGCCCACAAAGGCCAATCCATAGTTTTTTTCATCCTTGTAGATTAAATTGTAGTAATGGATACCGATCCGCAGTGGGCACGCGTGGTGGAGTATTGCCCATTCCCTTTCACCTTCATTTGTGAAAGGAGGCCTGTGCTCAGCAGTGGGACATTATAGGCTGATGATGATGAATGGATACTTAATTTGCCTATGGAGAGCCTATTCTTTATTAATAGTACATTGTGATACATGTGTGTAAAGTTAGTCATTACAGACGAGGCGGTATCAAATAAGAAAGCCGAGAGTGAAAGGATCAATGCACACGCGTGTCATACGACGTTTTTCAACACACTTGCGAGGCTTTTTTTAAGTAGATTTTTTGATAATCATCAACCACACAAGGACAACCACACAACCACACAAGGAGAACGTTAACAAATATGGCGTGCAGGGTTTTTTTGACAGCGATGCGCTGTCATACTGTTTTACCCGTTTAAATTAAGAATGCTTCGTCTGCACATACACATATCACTTGCAGTAAGGCATAAACTTAACATAATCGGGATTATACCTATCATAAAACAGTGCGGTAATGTAAAGTAAAAAACACTAGTCCGTAATAAGCTGCATTAGTATACTAAAAACGGTACAATAAATGTCACTTTACGAGCAACTGAAAAGAATTATGTTTTTACTCACTTGTTGCCAATTATCTTCATCATGGCGTCCAGCCTCTCTTGCTGATAGCCACAATCTAAGTCTAATGCGGCCCTGCACCGAGGAGCGTTGCGAGCGTGCTTCTAACTTGTACCAGCTCTCCACGCCCGTCGAGGGTATCTCACGCAGCGGAATATTCACGCACCCTGAACCAAGGAATACATTTACTACCTTGTACAAAAAGCCTGAAATAAAGCAATTGCTGACGGCTGAGTAATATAACAAGGATGAAATCGAATACCTACCTAGATCCAAGGTGAATTTAAAAGGAAGAGGCGCCGCGCCAGCCAAATGAAACATTAGTTTCATTCTACTTCTTCCGAAGAACTATTTTAATTAACAAAGAAGGCTGGCAGTCTTGGACCCAAAAATAACAAGGCACCGTTCACGTACAAGAAAAACAAACAAAAAATCAAATCAATAAAACTTTTCAGCTTTATTACAAGCAACAGATTTTCAGTGGAAACTATTTATTAGTAGAAATAAGTTGACCACGCATATTATAAATAGAATTAAAAACACGCGATGAGCTGTTTATAAGCAAACCTTTACGTTTCAAACAATATTTTTAATCGACTTAAAAAAAAGGAGATTATCAATTCGACACGTATGACGTATGATATATGATAATCTATTAGGGCTTCCAAACAAATATACAAAATGTCATAGGTGTTTGTATGTATGTTTGTCCACGCATATCTCTCATCTGACACTGATTTGAAGTCAGCGAAATATTTTCAATGGTATACGTCGTGCTCTTTCGCTGACTTCAAATCAGTGTCAGATTAGAGTTATTTCATACTTTTAAATGTATTTGAAGTGGTTTTTTTTTTAAATTACATTTTTATTCTTCTTCTTTCTTAAAGTTTTAAACTGAAATACTTATATGGATAGTATTGCACGTCGTCATGATCAGAGCCCCGTCCTAGAGTCTCATCATGTAGGCATCAGGCATGTTATCGACGCTCACACACGAATCATTTCCACTTCGACTGAAATCAAATACGCCGCTGTTAAATAAATATTGAATGTGCGTTCTCGTCCATCAATCTTGTTATATCCAATTTTTCAACACGAACTCGCATTTCATCCTATTGCCGTGAACGGATTTCAAAATTTCAGCGCCGTAAAAAGCCTTTTGGGAGATGGATTAATTTAACGGAAGAGACTAACGATAGGTCAGTCAAATTATATTAAGCGAGGAGGTATATAAAATGGACGTTAACGTAAACTTTTGATGCACCTTTTTAATAAGCGGATCTCAACTCACATTATGAATGTTAGCATGTTTGGATATTTCTTATTTGTATGTTTGTAACTATTACGCGTAAGTGGGGGATTTGTATGAAATATGGTAGGCACATGAGATAACACACTAGAGAACCGCGGGGAGGAAATTAGTCCTAATAAAAAAAAAACAAAGACAATTATTCTGTTTCAGCAAATTACTGTTGACTTTGTAATATTTACGACACTAATTCGGTACGGCGACGGCCAACAGTGCTATCAGATTGTGTCGGTGCTATAAACAGATTTTATGTGGATTGAGTGCGTGAGTGGTTATTACGTTGCACAAACATTGACGTGTACCTACTGCGTCCGAGCACCGACGCCGCGACGTGACGGGAAACAAGGGCTGAATCACCGCCCAGCACCCAGCCCACCCTACACTTCGTAGCACCGCGCAAAGCATAGAATGCAACCTGTAAATTGCACCTCCTATCTGACTGAGTACGTTTTACGTAATCACGTTGTTTACCTTCCTTTGTCGGGACTTTAATGGATGACTGCTTTAATTAAAGCGGCAAAAAGGCTTTATTACAAATTAGTCAAAGCGACACTGTTCACTGTTGTTTTGTCCGCCTTAACCACATCCATTCATTAACAGTCATTAACACGGCTATTTATTATTTTAAACATAAAAGTTTAATGTTTTTTTACTTTTTTTTAAATTTGACCAATTCCTCATCGATATATAATAATAACCAACCCAATTTCAAAATCAAAATCAAAGCCAATAGTAATTTAGGCCCTAGTAGGGCACTTATGAAGGTCAAAGCTACTGAAGTTACCACCAGTTTACGAACCTTCAACTGAGGAGGACAGGCAAGGAACTCAGCTAGGTTATTTTTTTTTAAATATTTTTTGGTCACTGCCTATACTAATGGATTTAAAAAAAAACTTCTTGTTTTACAAAGTAAAATACACCAAAATGAAAGTAAAACAATGGAAAAGGAAAATCTATCCACATATATATTTTCAAGATGACACTGATGATTAGAAATCATCACAGTATAATATAATACATATAATTTTAAAAAATAAAGATTAATCTTCATATTTCAACATACGAGTACCTACATAGGTAATTATTATCGATAAAACACTGATTGTATGGTGAAAGTTGAGAACACAAAGCCTATAACTTCTACAAGGTCACACACAGGCTCTCAAGTGCAGCAACCGGAACACATTTGGTAGGTGGTATATTCTGACAGAATAGAACTAGGCTGTCGTTACAGCCTCAATACTTGGATAATTATGTAAGACCTCCATTAAGACCAACAAGAAGCACCGTAGCTGTCAAGTAAAGTTAATTGTTTTTGAAAATAATTACACTGTCAATCTAATACCCATCTTGTTACATCCACATTAGATTTGCTATCAATTACAATTAATCTTCTGAGTCTACAACAGTTTGCAATCAACACTGAATATAGCCTGCCGATTGGCAGCGAAGCGATTATTTAATTAAAAAATGTCACAAATGTACCATTTATCTTTTTCTTATCCAAATGGTTCTTAATAGTGCGACTGAAAAGGTTTTATTCTGGTATTACAACTAGTCGCATACTGATTTACTACCTTACTAGCATAAAAAAATCTGTTCCAATTTTTAATCAAACCGGAATTATATGAATTAAGGTGCTACCCATAGCTGGACACCGTAAAACGTAGTTTTTTGTCGCACTGTTAGGCGTATTGGTACATATTACAAGCGAGTATTTTTTTTATTGTATTGTCAAATGTTCAAAGAAAAGACTTATTCAAATATATTTCATAAATATAAAATAGTATCATGATAAAAAAAAAGTTTAATAGAGCTCAAACTTTTTTTTTCGTCGCATTGTTCTCATAATTTTGAGCGGTAACTATCTTATTTTATGTAATGATAATAAAGGAAATTCAACCGACTAAAGAATTACCTAAAAAATATTCCACTAAGCCTTGCAGTTACTTTTAAATTTAATTAAAACTGCAAAATTTCTACTATTTTGGTGTTCATTCAATTCAACTCACATCAAATGTTGTTTTGAACCTTATTTTTTAGCACGATGCCTTACGATCAATTACCTAAAAAAAGGTTCACATAGCGCCTTAATAAAAATCGAATGGTTCATTATAATTATCCTGCATTTATTAGATTATGCGTTTTCGTGTATGGTGCAAAAATAATAATAGGTCCTAACTACTTAATGTTAAGTTTCGGTGTAAAATAATATACACCGTGAAAAACAAAATGGACAGTGGATGTTCAAAACAGATTCAATTATAAACTCGTAGGAGCTATATTATATTCACATTTCATTCCCGTGACATTATCTCTCTTTACGTTTATAGCACAGGTGTGTACGGTTCAAGTGTTTCGGGCACATATGGCCCCAGGGGAACGCTTCGCAGAGCTTCGACATTCATTGTCTACAACATAACAAAGCGTTGCATCTATTAACAACCTTTATCTCTGTATACCTATTAGTATTTTACTGTTTACTGGGTACTTCTTTTTTATGTCTGGTCACAGATTTTGTACTTGGTGGTAGCTAGCCACGTTAATGCTGTAAATCGTAAGCCATAGACTTGTGCTTACACAAATTGGTTAAATAACCAGGTCATCAAAAAGTAGTAACGTTAAGATTATAGAAGCATTCGTCCATGTCGGCGATAAATATTATCAGTCTATCATACAGGGTT
Organism: Polyploca ridens; assembly: GCA_951394255.1. Taxonomy (NCBI): domain Eukaryota; kingdom Metazoa; phylum Arthropoda; class Insecta; order Lepidoptera; family Drepanidae; genus Polyploca; species Polyploca ridens. The sequence goes on along the minus strand of OX596256.1, from coordinate 8,136,722 downwards.
TTATATACGGAAGCAAAAAACCTTATCTCTAAGTGCAGGGTACATTATTCACCGTCAGGTTTAGTCGATAATCTGAAGATAGTCGACCGTCAAGCAGGTCGACCGATAGTAGGTCATCCAATTTACGAATACTAATTTGGGTAAGTATGTTTTAGAGTTCGCAGATTTTTCAGGCTTGATCAGTTTCAGATAAAATCTGATGATTTTTGTCCCTTATTAAAGTAACAAACAGCCCATCATGTCCAATATTCATGAAGTGACGTTGGTGAACTGAGAACAACCATTTAGGAGCATTATATTCTCGTCTGTCGCCGGATCTCAATTCATGCGTGCCTCATAATCGCATGTAAATGTTAAAGGGCGCTTTAGATAAACAGTAAAGTTTAATCTTACTTGTCTTCTGCATCATATCATTTTATATCATGACGTATCTATGTACTCACCTTGTAATTTTTGGTGCGAGTTTGTATTTGGGTGATGTTTGATGGAGTAGTAAGCTTATAATGTTTGGTGTTGGTTCTATTTTTGAAAGGGACTTGCTTGCCGGATTCTTCTCAGTTTCGAACCGGTAAATTCAACCATTATGTAATAACTTAACGTTCATAAGTGCCTTACCAGGGCCTAAACTGAATAAATGAATTTTTGATTTTGATTTTGAAAGCACACTAGTTTAGTCTAGTACTAGTTTAGCGCAGTAGATAGTCATTCGGGTAAAGATGTCATTTGATTTTTCGCTTGTATTTGCGCATTGTCCCTAGAGTCCGCTGCCTGTAGCCACAGCGATTCCAATCTGGGCTAAAAAGCTTAGGTAGCTCGAGCAAAAGCAAAAAAGCGAATGATCGGCAAGATTTACAATAATGTATACTTCCCTAATATGAAAATTTTCAAACATTTTTGATATTAAAGTAAACCTAGATATTAATGGAAATGTAAATCAGGTTATGCTAAATTATTTTAATATGGCTGGCGCACACCTACTCTGCCTTTTCAGGAGTTATTATTAGAAATTCTTGCGAATAAACTTGTTATATTTTTTGCATTATAAACGTTGTAGGTGTACTAATTGAAAGGAAATGTTCAAATCTTAAAGTAATTTCCTAAAATGATCAGGCTTTTTGAGGTACAGTCAGCGTCAAAAGTAGCAGAACAATTAGGTAGGGGAAGTCCGGGCAAAGCGGACACCTTAACCTTTGACAGCCTATGGAAAGAAAAACGATAGACATAGAAATAAAATAGTGACCGAGTATGAATCAGTATTTATTACAGTTTTTTATATAATTAACAAATTATGTTATCTCAATACTTTACTCGAAAATATTAATAGTATTGCAATTGGTACCGCTATCCGTTTTTCCCAACCCTACGGGTAAAGTGAACAGGATATTGGGCAAAGTGAACACACGGTTAATTAATGAACAATAACCGAAGAATATAAGCCAAAATATAATTTTCGAAGAATAATATCAGTGACGAATATGAGAACTAATCACTTATCAGTGCAGTTGTCACAAATAAATATGCCATCTCCTTCGCAAACCGTGCATATCGTGACTGCATTGATTGCTTAAAGGTCTACTATGAGATCAATCATCAACTGGGTGCCCATTGATTTCAATTTAATCTACTCCACAAAAATAAATCATCATTTTGTTTGACTTTAGATTTTATAAATTTTGTTCGGCCGTGGGAAGTGGATACCTTATCCATTTTGCCCGTGTTCACTTTGCCCAATAAGTACAATCCAGAAACAAAATCTCAATAAAACTCACAGCTCTTCAACATGAAACCATGCTCTTTAAAGATATAATAAAGTCAAAACAGTAACAACACATGTCCATGAGTAATTATAAAAATTCGTTCCTTGAAATATGGTAAAAGATTATACGTTTTTGATTTCTTTTATTTTTTTCTCGAACGACGCGTGACCACGCGCTGTCTGATTTTTTACGATTGAGGAGTAGGGGAGAGACCTTGTGTCATAAAGAAGGCGTGCTCAGATGCATCATTTTGAAATAGTAAAGGGTATTCGCTTTGCCTGGGCTATTCACTATACCCGGACTTCCCCTACTACTGTTTTGACGCAATTAAGATTGTCTCTTAAAACTGTCAAAACAATGTCAACAGTTTATCATGAAAGGGTACTAAAGTTATAATCTACTTTTGAGGCCGTCTGTACGTATAATCATTCGAAAACATTAACGCATAACATAGGTAGATACTCACCAAGAAAATCATCTTGGCTGCCTTGTCGGGCGCTCTGACAAACTTGCTTGAAGAACCGTCCGAGACCTCGTACCCCACGTACTTCGTTGAGCCGCGACACCGCGTCCAGGACCGAGCTCTCGTCGTCATGGTCCCAGATGTCCAGGTGCAGGACATCCGACGATATATCGTCGATGTCACTACTCGAATTAGAAACATAATACTTACCTACTGCTACTGCATTCTTGATACATACTCGTAGCTGTGGTTGTTTATGACTCGATCACGATTAAAGTTGTAAGGATTTGGATGAAACTTGGCACAGAGACAGATATTAGGAGATATAAGAATAAAACATAGGATACTTTCGATCCCGAAAATAAACAAGATCTCATGAGAACGCGACTAGAAATGCGGGGTAGAAGTTCGATCCGGTATTATTGATCGAAGTCGGTGCACTATCTAATACTAGAGAAACCTAACTATGGCAAACGACTTTTAATTCAATCATATAAAAAATCTGGAGTTCCATTAATTTTTTTAATACTAACACCAACTTTTATTTTTATTTTGTATAGGTCTTTGTTTGACCACAATCTCACCATGGTAAGTGATGATGTGGCCGAAGGTGGTGAGCATACAAAGCCTAGAAGGAACTGGCTCCCAGGTGCAGTTGTCGGAACACCGTTAGGTGCTTGGCGACAGATTTTCAACTTGAGAAGTACCCTAACACCGTAGTATGGTTTCTTCACGATGTATTCCTTCACCGAAAACTCGCCCATTGTAGTTCGGGTTGTTGAATCGTTTATAACGATTTTTATATACTTACAACTTGAATGTCTCATTCCATTTAGGGGAGAGTGTGTGCGGTCTAACACTGGTAGCCCGTATGTACCGAGCCGGCAGCCGGCCGAGGCTGTCGCGCTGCTGGCGGCCGTCGCGGCGCTTGAAGCTCAGCCTGAAGCCGTGCTTACGACCCTCGTCCTCCGAGGCGCGCGGCGACGCCGGCAGCGATGCTGGCTGGATGCCCAGCATGCAATACGGGTCGCTGAACCCTATACCGAGAACTAATCGTTTATTCACAATGCATATACTTCTATCGTGTTACAGGATGCCCACAGGACATTTGATAGCTGCAGCACAGTGGCGTAGCGTGGGTGTCTGCCGCCCGGGCCGTAAATACATTTTGCCGCCCCCTATCTTTTTTGTTTCTGCCGACCGGGGCGCAAAGCCGCAAACAAATTATGCCGCCCCTTTTTTTTGGTTCTGTCGCCCGGGGCGCAAAGCCGCAAACAAATTTTGCCACTATTTAAGTCTTAAATTCAAAAAACTCTAAATATACAGTAATCCTAAAAGTAACCTAATCGGTCCAAATTGTAGGTGCCATATAAATATGAAATGACACCAGTGGCGGATTTACCAGCAGGCTGAGTAGGCTTGAGCTTAGGGCAGCAGATTTCAGGGGCGGGAAATTTGGGGACCGTTTTTTTTCTCATGTCTTGCAAACAGAAGCATACTTACTCCGGCGTATTAGTCGGTGCACGATTAAACTTTGGTTTACAGAAATATAACCAAACAAAATTTTATGCAATTCAACCAAATTGTATTATAGAGATATGGGCGGCAACAAATTGACGGCGGCAGCCTATACCTACTTGGGAAATGTGTAAATCCACTACTGAATGACATGATTTCAATATTTATGAGATATACTTATTATTATTTATTTATTGTGATATTTTGCCACCCCCTAATAGGGCCGCCGGGGCGGGCCGCCCCACGCCCCCACTATATACCACACTATATACCCCACTGCTGCAGCAGAACATTAATTCTGCATCTTGTCGAGCGATGACTCTGAAGTATGAATATTAAACGCGAGCAGATACGTGATTCCGTACTTGAATAATTGCAAGCATTTGAGAACTCGACGCCAGCATTCCCATTTATGGCCATTCGATACAATGCTTCATCAACACAATGTTTATAGAGAGAGAATTCCAACTCACGATATAGCACCATATTCAATTACTCGTTTCGTAGTTATGCAAGTACCTGTATCGTTTCTAAAATTCAACGAAATGTTATTAATTCCGCTGAACTTTCGTATATGTTTGCATAGCTATCGAAACAAAGTTTTGACAGAATAGAAATTTGATTTTAACTTTGAGTTTCCCGGTGCTTACGTTGTTTAAATGTGCACATCATACTTGCAAAATACAGAATACAGCGTGAAAAGTGTAGTTAGTGTTTTTGCATCGGTGACGTCCACCATCCCACCCAGACCCGTTACGTGGATGTCGATAATGTTAGCTCAGGATCGTATCAATCGCGCGCGTGGCATCGCGCCGCTTCACCGCCCGCGCTCGCCCGCGTCGCCCGTCAGCGTCGCTCGCGCCTAATTCAATAACCGATACTGCGGTGCGCGCCCGCCGCTCTACGTTCGCCGCCCGCCCCAGTTGTGGGGCAACGCACGTTGTATGTGCCGCAGACATTCTTTGTTACACAATTCAATTTTATCCCAACGTAAATTAACTGTGAATGTTTACAGGAGCATGCGCGTTCTGAGAGCAAGACAAATTAAAGGATTTTTGTTTCAGCAGATACATTATTTCTCGAAACTTTTTTTTTTGTTTTATTATCTAACACTGTTTTCAATATATAATGAAACGAATTATGTATCGGTTAAACTAGTAGAAGTTAGTTGGACGTTTACAAAACCATACGAAACTATATTTACCTAGGCATTAAGCAGGTAACTTAAAATGGTAGCTAGTGTAGGTACGACGGAGACAAATGCGAAAATGCGATAAAAATCAATGTTTTACATTACGTGAGACGTTTTATTGTAATAAATATTCTAAGAGTCTCCTCAGGAAAATCATCTGACAGAAAGTCGTGAAATTTATTCACGGTGACACTCATCATTTATGAATATGATTTAAGGGCATATAAAGGACCGACGTGTGAGCAATGAGCGAGATCCAGTGAGTGTGGTTTCTACCTATATTATTTGGACAATCAACACACACTAACAAACTTACTTACACGATCGAGAATGTACCTATACTTACCCACGATAACTCAACAAATTAACTAAGAACCTTTATAATTTTAGAAATGTGTCGCCTTCGTTTGATGTGTTTGTTAGTTCAAGAGCCCACAAAATTAATAAACCTTACCGGTTTGTTTTCAAAAAAAAATCTTTTGTTTTCAAATCTTAAGTCAACATTCTTGTTAAGTAAAACAACAGCGCTTTTTTCTTACTTTCTAAATGAAAACGAATGTTGAGTACCTCCACGGCATCAAACATTTTCCTACTTTGCGAGATACGTCGGCATGTGAGGAGTCTGTTCGAGATAGCAATTAATGAAATTTATTTACACATTTATTTAACTTCTATACTACTATTTGTTATATTATACCAGAGCCATCGAGTGGAGATCACATGGAGATAAAATATTTAGGCGATTATCACACTGCCACGCGCCTAAGCGCGTAGGTGCGTGACACGGACCTACGCGCGTACTTGCGGGAGTGCAGATCTACATCATCGTGTGAGTTTTTTACGCAATCACGCGCGTAGTTGCGTTTTGTGGATTCACGGCGGCTCTGACTCAATCCATACAAAATCACGCACGGCACTACGAGACTCGGTGTGCCATACCTTGCGCCTTGCCGCGCACCCACGCGCGTAGGTGCGGGGCGAGACTCATGTAGGCGCGTGATCTGTATGAATGCGCGTAGATGCGCGTAGAATTTTCTGTGTGTTGGACTGTGCGTCTTTTCTATACAAACGGAGATACTTACAAGCAACGTTAAGAGACGCATTCACGCGCTACGCTACATGGTGCGTGGCACTGTGTTAACCGCCTAAACAATCGACCTCTACTGAGTTACATTACGATAGCGAGCGATCATTATCTCTCGCGTGCATTAATGACGTCAGTCGATCGAGCACAGCTGTCGTTGTGTGACTCGTGGTGCAGGAAAGCGGTAAAGCAGCTGTCAACATAATTTCATTAAATAAAAATTGAAAGTTTGTTTACATTCTTTATCTCGTCTCTTTGGCTTTGGTATAGTTATAACTGCGCAACAATCTAGAGTCTAGACTATTACGGCTTCATCCCATAGGCTATAATTGTATTTGTTCACTATGTTTTAATATCATCGTTCACTTTAAAATCTTGTTGAGGACTATCGGTTTTTTGGTAGATCGCTGATATATCGATATAAAGATCGATAAATAGCGATCGGTAAGTAGTACTAGTGTATTATTAATATTATTTTCACCCTAGTAGGTAAGGTTCTTTGGAAGGTTTCTGTTTTGATATGATAGCTCATACTAATTTCTTTTATAAGAATAATTTATATTGTTTATAAAGGAAAGTTTTAATGATGCAATGCATAGTACAAACTAGAAAGTTTTGATCGCAGTCAGATGTAGGCAACGTAGCGGCAAGCGGGCGTTATTATCATGTAAAGTTAAAGTCATAATTACTTGCACAGTGACGTGTATAAATTGAAAATCTACGTCTAGAAGGGGATAAAAAAGATATTTACCATTAGCATCTTTAGCTTCGAGTCCGTCAGCTTCTATGACAGTACATCCAAGTACGACAGTTGGTGGTCGCTCACTGCCGGCGGCTCGCATCGCCCTCCCGTGGGATTCTTGAGATACGCGGAACGCTCTCCTTGCGTATTCTATTACCTCTTCCTTATAAGAAGCAAACTGGCCATCTGGTGCTGGAGCACCTACTGCATTCTCTATGCAATAGAGCACCTAGTAACAGGACAAAAGTTTGGGAATTCAAGAGATCATGACTATTTTAGACGGAGTTTTTCCAGTGGGAGTGATAAAACAAATAAGTCGTATTTTTTATCAAGGTTAGAGAGGTGTTTTAATCTAATTAAAGTAAGTAATGAAATGGTGTTTCCATTTACATTACTCAAATCAGGTCTAGCATGTTTGTTTACTTAACTTACATTTAGTAGCAAGCCGTTATAATACCTTCATTATGTAGGTTGACACTCGTGCACGTTACCAACGGTGTCGTCATTGTATAACCAGTAATATTATTGTAAACCAGTGTTTTTCAATCTTATTGATTTCGCGACCCCCTTACAGGTTGAAAAATTCTGGCGACCCCCTTGTCAGACAGACAAAGAATTTAGAAATTAAAAGACTACGATAATGATTTTCTTTATGTTGATACATTTACTTATTAGTCTGCAAGAAGCCGCGAGAGGTTTGCAACTAAGTAAGAGGTAAGTTGGACGCCCGCTTGCGCGAAGTCTACCTTGCCTTTTTCCTTCTGCCGGCGACCCCCCGACTAAGGTTTCGTGACCTCCCTAGGGGTCGCGACCCACAGATTGAAAAACAGTGTTGTAAACAATACTCCACTTAAGACTTAGTGTACTTTCCAAAGTCAGATTAGCCAAAATCTATTCTAACGAAAGTATTATTCATACAGTCAATATTATATATCAATGTACAAAGGAATGTACCCCTATTAAATCCGTAATTGAGCCTACCTTTCAAAGGTGGACGTTAACGAAAAAGGTTGACGTGAAGGAATGTATGTCTAGCGAAAAGAGGACTTTGCATGTTCTAAGGTCGTTACACAAGGACAAAATATTCAATTAGGGTAAGATATACACTGTCGGGTTTGTTTATAACGTAACAAATTTAATGGGTCTTAGTGAAAAAAAGATGGAGGGAGTATTTTCGTGAAACCGTCTGCTACGAAAACTTTGTTATTTTTTTTCCTGCCATACTGGTTACTTCGATCTAATTAAACTGGTGTGTATTATTACACATTAATTTATTTTACAACGGTGTAAATGTCTTCATCTAGTGAGAATGGAGAACAGTGGCGTAGCTTGCCCTAGACGGGCCCTGTATCCAAATTTGTTGTGGGGGCCTTTTACCTGACTGCGGCGACACCAAATGGAGGGAAACATTTTTAGTAATTTTGCTTAAACACATTCAGGGGCCCTGTAGCCCGGGGCCCCGTAGCCCGGGGCCCCGTAGCATTGGTACGGCTGATACAGGTCGGTTAACTAAACCTGGCACGTTCAACACATTTACACGTTGCGCTTGTGTAGTGTAATATGAATAAGCGCGCGGCGTATCGTTGCATTGCATTCGCATCATGATAAGTCTGATGGATTCTCTCGCGCACGGCCAAGCTTATGAGTATGAAGGAAGGAGACAGTTATTGTTTTGCTTTTGCTACTGCTCATAAATATAGAATATGGTATTTTTTTGCATTCGTCCGTCACAATTACCTGACTGATTAGAAGCAATAATGTAATAAAACATACTGTATCATGAAATTGCATAAGTGTGAGTACTGTGAACGTGCCAGTAGTTAAGCGACCTGTACGGTGGCGGAAGCTACGCCCCTGATAGAGTCCCTAATTTGCAGATGGAAGAGAAAAGAAAAAAATAATAATATTGAATTGGATTATTTTATTTATTAAAGTGTAACACACGGCGCTAAATACGAGGTAGTTTTACTCCCGAGCCATAGCAAGGGGGTAAATAGGAACCGAGTTATATATATTTTTAGCCCCTTATACATATAACAATCTACTATTACTATGTGACTAACTGATACCGCGAAAAATTCGGCTATTTATTTCTGACAAAATTTGAATACCTCATTAACCAAAATATACAATGCCACCTAGCATGGTAAGCCTACCTAAGATTGTACCTAAGTGATGATGTGGATGTGACCAATGGTGGTAATCACACAAAGCAAGGAACTGGTTCTCAAGTGCAGTTTATTTACCTACTACTACCTATACATTTTTCTAAGCATAAATACGGTACCGTAACGTGTATCCAAAATAAATTAACCAAATTACCTACCTACTCAAATTGCCCAATAAATTACTATTCCCATAAAGTTGTTTCAATAAATACTCAACATGATGATAGGAGCTTTGATGGCCCTCCCCTCCCTTTCCGCTAATAATAATGCCAATAACATAGTTTATATGAACGTAAATACATTTGCTCTATGAATGATTCTTCAAAAGAAATAACAGACGAAATGTAGTTGACTTTTTAGAGTTCCCTAGCCAAAGGGAACCAACGGCTATTACTAATACTCCGCTGTCTGTCCGTACTCCATCTGTCTGACACTGGGTATCTCATGAACCGTAATAGGCAGACAGTTGTAATTTTCACAGAATGTGTATTTCAAAAACAAATATTAAAAACCGACCAAGTGCGAGTCGGACTCGTGCACCGATGGTTCCGGACAGACTTGTAGGTATAATGTTCTTGTAAATAGTTCGTTCATCACGGGAATCGAGTCTCGAAGATTTTTCCCCTTTTTCCGATTATGTTATTTTTTTATGTGATGTAACTACAAAACGGTTCTCAGATTTTTGCTTGTGCTACTTAGCCTCCGAAATTACATGATTCTAGGTCAACGGGAAGTTCCCTATAGATTTTGATTCCCTTGCGATTGTCATAATATTCGGCTGGTTGTATCTTTTAATTGCGTTGACTTAGAAGTTTATTTTTTTCACTGCTCCAAGTGATTGTAGACTTAAGTATTTGATATGTTACCTCCTCGCGTTCCGAAGAAAAAGGGTCTTGACAGTCGGACAGACAGACGGACAACAAAGTGAAATAAAATCAATGGATATTAAATACTTTTCATCCCTTTAAACAGATGTACGAAGGTCTATGTTAACTCGGATCTTTAGACCAGTAAGCAGGTATTTTTGCCCTACAAAAGGTGGAGTAGAAAATATTTTGCTTTGTATTGCTTAAGTATAGACTAGTCATGAAAAATTTTTGTTTTCGGTCTCGAGGGGTGACTGCGTTAGCCGCCTTCTTGAATTAAAGGTGTCAACATTGCTTCAACAGTTGACTTGATGACAAAAATGTCTTAGAAAAGTATAAAGATAACAAATTTTTTAACATTTTTTGTATTGATATTTATTCTGTACGTCTTATCGATAAAAAGTATAGTTACTTATTATTTGAAATATCCAAAAAGATGTTACTTTTTCTCTTCAAAGATATTAATTTGTTTGTCCTCGGTCTACCCTATATTAGTTACATTGCGAGTCGTCATTGTGTCGTACTGGGCTATATACAACGAGATAAACAACCTACAATAAGACTATAACCTCAGAGTATATAAATACTACGTACAACTATAACTATAATAAGATAGTAATTGATTTCATTTTACGTTTAATACAATACCGAACCATGACATAGGTTTTGGGTCAAATATCGGAAAGCTTTACGTTTAGTTCTGTAACTCTCAAAGATAATCTGATTATAAATATTGCTTATAGAATAAATTAAAAATCAATATCATATCCAATATTATATATTGTTATTGTTTACCTGGCTAAATATTGCCTCGGGGGATCCAATAGCGTTAACTGATAAACTAATATTATCTGTAACCTGTTGTATACATATAAATTACTATAATTTTCGGACCAGTATTAAATTACTCATAGTAAAGTTCTCAGTTTGGAGATTCAACTAATTTTAAAGCATTTCAATTTTATGAAGCATTAAAATTAATAACGAGTTTCAAAGACAAAGAAAATTAATTTTGATTTGTGACAGTTTATACGTTCAAATTTAAAATATATCAAATTTCAAATTAAATTATTCAAAAAAAAAAATATGACGAGTTTGATATTTTTATTGTTTTATTTAAGCCAGGCAAATCTTACCTCTGTGTATAGATGATCATGTTCCTTGTGTGAGAGCTGAGCAGATACACTGGTCAGGCCAAGGTCGTGTGGAGCGGGCGGTGGACGCTCAGCTCTCGCTTCAGCCAGCCTTAGAGCTGCCAGCCGTCTGTTCTCTTGCCGCCACGACAACGCCGTAAAGCTTTCAAAATATGACCCGTCTGTCTCTTGGACCCTGTATACAACAATTATTGTCTTTTTATTCCAGAACCACAGACCAAGACAAAAAATATGTGTATTGTACTTATAAAAGTACATTCATTCAATTTAATCTTCAAATAAAAGCCTCGCGCCTCTAAAATATTGTCTTAATTTTACCAGGATGTACTAGCAAGAGAGTCTGACTCTTTTTTCATTCCAAGACCCTGCGGTACATCATTCATAAATCAAAACGTTAAGTTCAAGTCTGATAATTAGATAATTGTATACAGGGTTATTGGTAAAACGCTAACAACCTTGCAGGACTGTATCACTTGCATCACAAACAACAACTTTTCTTAAAGTATCACTTTTTACAAAATATAATATATTTACCAAAACAAATTTTCAAGATTTCGTTGTTCTAATTCTGCATTGAGTTGTAGTTACGTTTGCCATGCACTGTCACACAGTCTTTTGTTACGCGTAGAGTTCGTAACAAGTAGAGTGTTGAATTTAAATATTTTTATTTTTGTATGATAGTCTGATGAATTATCTAGACACGCGGGAGCGTGTCAAGCCAAGTGAAGACAACTGGCGAGCAGCACCGTGTGTAATATTACACGAACCATTTGGAGCCACTATCGAACCCTTCATAACAGATCTCAAGTCTTTTGTCGATGAAGTCGACAACCACGCCATCATTATCATAATATTGAACTTGGCTCCCATTTTCACATTTATGTTTTGGTGGAATTAAAAGTCACAGAACTAAAGTTGTTGTAATATTTTCCCGAGTGGTTGTTAATGTTTTTCCAATAACCCTGTATATGCCGAAGTGTTCGTAAAATAATTATTTTATGATATAACGCAATGGTTGAAAGGACGTTTTTTAAACTTTACAGAAGATCGATTAAAAGATCTTGCCACATATTTTTTGTTATATCTTAATATTTCTTTAAAAAATGTTAGTTTTTTATTTTAGTGCGTATCTTAGCGCCATACGAAATGCAATTGGCTGCTATCAGCGTATTAAATTACTGAGCATTTTTTAAATAATTCTTTACTAAAATCGTCAGAACTAAAATGTGGTTATAATTGGATTTATGTCGTTTCACATTATAAAGAAGTGAACTATCATCAGCAAACAATACAAGGTAGATGTATCATTAATATAAATAAAGGAAAGGTCCTATAATGGAGCCTTGTGGAGCATCCATCGTAACTTTATCCAGAGGACCTGTCCATTTATATTAAACCTTGAATTCTATGACTCATGTTTGAATTCAGAAGGCTGAATTCTTGATCTCTTAAACTATAGTGAAGTATAATTTCCTAATTTTAGCATCTGCTTTGGAGTTATCACAAAGACATCACACATTTCTGGCTGTAAAAATATATTAGTCTTATGTTTTCAAATTATGAAGTACTAGTTTCCGCCCTTGGTTTCACCCGCGTCCCCGAGTGTACCTACTATTGATTTCCCGGGATAAAAAGTATCCTGTGTTAATCCAGATAATTTCCTATCCGTGTGCCAGGTTTAATCTAAATCTATTCAGCCGTTGATGCTTGGAGTTACAAACATCCATACTCTCATCATCAAGCAGTTTGCCGCCATTTAAATAATTTTAAATGGCGGCAAATGCTTGATAAAGGTAGGTTTGGGCTGATGGAACCACTAGAGGTGTTTAAGATTAGTTGAAATTACAGTACCTATGCTATATTTTTTTACTCATATTCTACTCATTTTGCTGATTTATTTACTCTTTTTATTATCTTTTCTTTACTCGTAGAACAAAGTAAACCGCTCCAAAAAAAAACATTATGTACTTGCAACAGCGTAAGTATAATCACTATAATCAACTATCATTATAAGAGCAATTCTAATTTATTTATTCAAATAAACCTTCGCAGACACTATGAAAAGTCTGACTCTAATACTCAAATACCGGTTCGGAAGGTTGCATTTGCTGAGAAGAGCCGGCAATAAACTCAGCAATTACTCTTTTCAAAACAAGCTTAGATTCATTTCATAATAGTTATTTACATTCTAATCGCACTGACAACTATTGCGTGCCCCGGCGCGGCGGCAAAACTACAAAGTAGACTGAATCAATATTTAATAAGTAAATAGCAAACTTAAAAAGACCAGCCCCCACAAGCAGCACCTGTTCACAAATATGACCTGGTGGCAGCCATCTCCCTCCTCGCCATATTGGAGGGATTTTGAATTTTGGTCCGCAACCCTAAACATAACCTATAAAAGCATGCACAATGTCAGGTCATACTAAAAGGTTAGTATGAGTATTGTCCTCAGAGTAAAGTTATCAACATTTTACAGTGGAAAATTAATGCAATAGAAATCTGAGTGAGTAGAGCTCTTTGTGCGTTGAAAGAACGTTCTGCCCATCGTACTATTTCGATGGTTCAATTCAAAATAATATGTAAAGAAAAATAATGTATTTACACTGTTTCAAAAGTAAACCGGTTTTGTGAACATTAAACAAAACAATACTCTAACATTTATAACAGACGCCTGGAACGCTAATAGGATTTGGCACTTTTTCAACAAATCTTTTGTGAGAATTGCAACAGCTGCCAAATATCGTCAAAGGGACTTACCCAATGTTACAAAAAGGGTTACAAGAACCAAAGTACTATTTTTTTATTCGCGAAAAATATTCTAGATATTTACCGAACATTCCTTGATAGTACAGTTTGCTATATAAGTTAGAATGGTGTTTTTGTTGAAATAAATTCAAGATGCCTTTATGAAGCCTTATAGATAGAAGCGTTATGTAAACAAAATATAGGTAACGAGTTAGATCAAACAGAGCTATGTCGTTAGAAAAATGAACACCATAACTCAACTTTTTCGAAAAATAACGACTTTATTTCTTTATAATGCGTCGCGGCGTCGGTAAATAAAATGAACTCAGCCAAGTGCGAGAGCTCCGTGCGATAATAATAAAACCAACTTAATTATTCTCTGAAATTTTTACGTAGTAAAACATTGACTTTAGCAATAACTTTTTTATTGTGTCGTTTAACTAGCAGAGGTAAAAGTACTTATCAATATTAATTACTTTCACCATGGTATCAACTAATGATAAATATTTTTAGGTACCCCCCAAAGTTTCACGACTCAATACACTAGTAAATATTTATATACTCTGAGCTAGTAGCTATGTTTATTTTACTCCATACCGAGGTAATGTAATTTTATTTACTGTAGAAAAATTTTACGTTGTAAAACAATCTAATAGAGAGTCGATTTCATTGAAACTTTATTGCATTGTTTATGAAACAGCCTTACATATTTCCGTAAAAACTGAAATATAAATTGGATGCCACCGACAAAGCTCACACCATATTGCGCGAGGTAAATCTGACCTTCTCACCTTTTTACATAAGGTGTACAATTGGAAACAATACGTGGTTTGGGATCGAAACCTTTCTGCCAAGTCCAGTGAGCCTTATTATTTAAAAGGGAATGATATATATACTGCTAGTGACGAAGGGAAAATATAAAAGCATACAGCTAGTGTGGCCGTGTCGGAAGCGCGCGCCTACGTCCGCGTGACTGTTTGTTTGTTCTCAAAAGACATAACAACGAGCATATTATTATAATAGACCCGCGTTGTCGTTTCATGTATATATATTGTTCAGTACCCCGAGTGTAAAGAATTGACGTTAGTAAACGCTTACTAATGCGTTTGCGTTTACGACACTTCTCTATAGGAATTGGCACAGCGCCTCTACCGGAATACTCATAGTACTAATTTCTCCCATACACGCATTACTAAGCTTTTATCAACGTCAATTCTTTACACTCGAGATACAGTAGAAGCATTGGTATTCTTATTCGTTTCAAGGATTCGTTCCAAGGATAAATTATTGCAAGGATTTTTGATTTTGATGAAAATTGGCTCTTGCGAATGTGTGAGCCATGGTTTGAGCCAGTTTCAAAATAACGTTAGTTCTCAAGAAGCAAACTATTCATTTATTTTAGAATATATAATATAACGCTTATAGTAATCTCGAACAGGTAATCTTTAGACATATAAAGGAGCTTCCTGAATAAACGATGTTTAATAAAGAACTATATATGGCTAAAAAATCCTTTTGAGAAATGTATTTCAACCATTATGCGAATCGTATAAAGGATAAATTTTCATTCTATCGTGAAATGTTTTTCAGTAGTAAAAAGTGCATTTTACGTTGGTTTTGTTCAAACAAAGCCGTTATCGTGGCAGGCAGCCACGACGCCGACGGCCGCAGTCACTGCGCATGATGGATGCTCAGCTCGCCTATCTCACCGGTTTCGTGCGTGCCCCAAAGCTTCACGTACATATTCGGATATCTCACGAACGCTATGTACCAATAAATTACAACCATTTGGGTCATGTTGACTTACTTTTTACCTTGGTTTTTTATTCACAGCTTTTTTATGCAACCATGGAATCCGTTTTATTCGCGTATCCCGACATACGTGTTATTATTGCATCAATCTAAAATGTAGAGTTTGATTGGTTATAGTATAGTGGAGCTAGAAGGATAGTTTCGAGTAAATGACTCCCCCTTCTCGCACGCTTTTCACTGTATATTACGCCACTAAACTATATGTATATAGTATGTATATTATAGTAAATGTAGTAAACCTATCAGTCACATAATATGACTTCTATATTACAAGCTATGCTTAGTTAGAGAACAGATTGCCGTATCTCAAGAAATGCCTCAAGATATTAATAAACACAATTTTGGTCGCTAAAATAACGCCTTTGTTATTTTAGCCTTTTTTGTTATTGTAGCTTTGTTTGTGTCCTTTATGGTTTGGAACCCTAAATGAATCATACGCAATTGCAAACCAACAAAATACAATTACAGCGTACCTATGTACCTTTTTGGTCAACCTAAAAAGTAATAGAAATTCCACCAAAAACATTAACATGTAAAATGTTGCTAAGGCGAGACCATATGGCTGGCACTAACAAAAAGTTATCAAATCTGATGTAAAGCCAAGCTTATAACTCTACACGGCCTAACTCTACCTGCCCTAACTTCACAAACTCTATACCTTAGAAAAAATATGTGGCTTGGCCGACATGGGCCTAAGGTGTGAAAATTATTCACTGTTCATTACTTTTCCGTTAATAGTTCTTGTAGTAGCGAAGCGGCCAGCCACATATTTAGACTAAGATGTAGAGTTTGTGAAGTTAGGCTCTACATGAGAACTGATAACTTTTTGACAGTGCAAGTCATAATTATGGTCTCGTCTTGGCAACATTTTACATGAAAATGGTTTTGGTGGGATTTCATTTCTTTTTGTGTTGCTTATGACAATATTTCTTTATTTTGTTATTTTTTTCATTCTTTTTTTCGGTGTATTTCTTGTAGGTACATCAGAGGTGCATTTGTAATAAAAAGTCTGTGTGCTTGTATAATTTTGAGATCTCTAACATGAAATTAAGTTTGTATGGGAAAACCCATACAAACTTCCATCCCCTAGTTTTAAGGGTTGGGGGTAAAAGTTCGAGCGGCGGCGGTAAAAGCGCTTCGAGAAAAGGTATGTAGTGCCCTTGCATAGTACTTCGTTTTGCTCGTCTTGGCGGGGGCACTGCTGTGCCCCAGATACAAAAAATATTTCTGATTCTTTTTATGTAAGACAAGAATCCCGTAAAAAGGAAATTCATATTATTACCAACATGATAAACGATTCTCTGAATTTTTATCTGCTTTTTTATTTGAATTTACTCAGACAATTATGACTGGGTTATTATATAGAATCACACATTTCATATTCGCCAAAAAAGGCTTTAATATTTATCTTCTGTTTATGTGTTTTCTTTAGTCGATGTTATCTTCCTCTTTCGTAAATGATATGAATAATTGATAACGTTATTCATTGGACTTATGTTGAAGGTTGAAAGAAAAAAGCTTTTTATCAACAGTAAAACAACTTTTTCATGGTTTTCAAGGTTCTTCTCGCGTTCCCGGGATAAAAGTATCCTATGTTTCTTTACGCGATCCAAGGTACCTCTTGTCAAAATTGTATGCCTTGAATTTCGGAAATTTTCTTATTTTTACCCTTGCATATACCAATTAGTAGATTATTAACCAAGGGGATAAAGCAGTGTCTTCTGTCGCGTGAGACGATTTAAATCGCGAGCGTAACGTAAGACTCGAGGTTTACTCCCGAGCGTAGCGAGAGTGTTAAAAACTTAAATCACGAGCGAAGCGACGGATTTAAGACGAGTCCTGAGTGTAGCGAGGGATTTAAGTTCACCTAAGACTAAGACAGCTTTATCACCGAGGAAAATACTCTACTTTTCGTACCATTTGCGAAAAAATTAACACAATAATAATATGAGATAAGCATTTATTAAAAATAATGACAATTAAAAGTAAAAGTTAACATTCGAAACATTGGTCCAATTATTGATAGAGATAACAATAAATGTACCGAACATTTTTGTTCGGTACATTTATTGTTGATGAGTTGATTTGCGTATTCCTTTTTCAAAAAGATGTATAATGCTTTATATACAAACTCAATGGTGTAAACACAGATGTAGTTCAGTATAAATTTCGGTAAGTATTCCAAATTTAAATCACATTCTCCCCCTAGAGGATGAATGAAATTCAGTACAATTTTCTTTCCCTGTTTTTAACAGATTAAAAATTACTATTGTTATGTTCGCTTTTTGTGGCATAGAATGTCACTTTTTTGAGCAAGTGGTACGAAAAAAGTATTTTGCAAACAATTTTGTTTTGTCCCTGCCCAATTCTGCCCCTGAGGATCGATTGCTTTTTGTTATTCTAGTACGGAACCCTAATTGAGCGAGCCCGACTCGCAGTGCCAGTTTTAGCACTACCGGCGCCCTGGGCGAAATTTATATTTAAATAAAATAAAACCGGTCAAGTGCGAGTTTGAATCAGACTCGCGCACCGAAGGTTCCGACCATAGATTTAGAATATATACTAACCTTCCTTGGACCTATATTTCTTAGTTTGGACATTAACCTATACATATAAAATGCTTTGTCCTGAATGACTGACTGACAATCAACGCACAGCCTAAACCGCTGATCGTAGAGAGCTGAAACTTGGAGGGTGTGTTCTTTGTATGACGTAGGCATCCGATAAGAAAGGATTTTCCGAAATTCTACCCCTAAGGGGGTGAAAAATGGGGGCAAAGTTTGTATGGGACAACGTGATTTCTTGGTCCGATCTACTTCAAATTTTGCATAAACATTCTTTAACAGAATTGATGGAAGACGTGTTTCATATTTTATTGAAACTCATCGCCTAACGGGGTTAAAAAGGGGTAGAATGTTATTTTAGGGGTGATTTGCATCAAAGTTGATATCAATACTCCTTAGTGCTTTTGATTTAAATATTATTTGATATATGACATTCCAATTTTAAAGAGTATTGCATTGCACCGTAGACGGAGAATTCCAGGTAGACAGGCCAAGATACGCATATGTCAACGTATATGTGTGAGCAGGACTAAGCGTATTTTTTGTCCCTATCTCGCGTATAGGTTTTTATTGTTGACCTCAGTGTCGTTGAGGCCAAAAAAGTTTGTGTAGGTATATATGATATTTGTTGATGGGAGCAGTGAAACTGTGAAACCCTATATGATTGTATTTGTGACTTTGTATCAGCGTTGCCAGACGTCCCGATTTTTTGCCCAAAATTGAATATTTCCGAGGGTTACTCGACGGTGAAATCATCGTTGGACGTAGAAGTGGGAAATTATAAAGACACCACTGCACAGAAATGGCACCAGCTTTCCCGTGACGCATCTTAAACAACACAGTGGTGTTTACCGCTAATACCGCTTTGACCGAAAAAAAATCTGTATAGGGTAGAGGCACCAATAAATGAACGTTTAAGGGTTTCCTTCCATCCTTAAATAAATCCATCTTTAAATAGCTATAACTCAGTCATTTTAACATAGGCGCTTGTGGTTTTTTTCAATAATACCTTAAATCCTTATTAATTGAAGGATTAAAGTAATTATATCCTACATCTACAAATATTTTTTTAAAAATTGTAAATGTAGGTAAATTTAGGTTTTACCCCTATAGTTGAACACTGAGCCCTAATTATGAACGTTTTGTAACCAAAAGTTGAACTAACATTTGAATAGGAGTAGATTCCATATTAGTTCGTTCATTTAATGGATTAATGAACCATAAAATGAACGAATAATATTCTAAGTGAATATTATTCGTTCAACTTGAGGCAAATATACCCAAAGGTTGAACGAATAAAATGTGAACCGTTCAAATTTCGACCACCGATCTTAATGGTGATTCTATAGGAAAGTTAGGATTAACATAATCAAAAACTCTAAAATAATTTGTTCAACTTTTGGTAACTAAGTTCATAAATTTAATAAAATTCATTTGAGTATTTTTGTTTTTGTGTTTAATCGTTAACTTAAAGATTTTAATGGGTATAAAAATTAGACCTTTTTCCATTAGTTGAACGCCGTTCATCTATTGGATCAAGTGAACAAAATTGAATCCATTACTTGAACAGTAAATTTCTCTAAAAAACGGTAAATAATGTAATAATATTTATTAAGTTATTGAAAGCAGAATATATCAAGATTTTATTCCAACCAAAACTGCTCTAATATGACATTAATTCTTTCTATACGCTGACAATGTTCTTAAATTTGGAGGGACTTACCGTTAGAAGGTTTCCATATAAAACCGATTTTTGGCGGGTACTAAACACATAAAAAATTCACCGCAAGCGCGTCTGGGCTGTCATTGTCAATGTTGTTAAGGAATATGGAAGAAAAAATATTGCCTTATGGGGAAAAAAATATTGCAAACATGTAAATTTAGGGATTATATTATATTTCTTTAATTTTCGGTCGATCGTTCATCTATTGGGGGTCGGTCATCTTTTGGTGCCACTACCCTATATGTATTCTCAAAGATATTATTTGGTGTGTAGTGATAGTGAATTGTTGTGTAATTGGCTGTAAAGTAGTACCGTAGTGCCGATGTGAACGAAATGAATCAAACATAAGACATAACCTTTCATCGGTCAGAAGTTATTTTAACTGATACAGTAAGTAAATCAAAGGATTACTATACTCAAGTGTATTTTCTGTCAATATCATGCAAGTTGTATAGATAATTTCTTCTAAATACGATAAAAATTCAAATATATATGTAATTATATCGAACTATCACTATCTTCTTCGCTATACGCTGACAGCCTATCTACTTGCTATCTACCTACAATTCTCTATCAACGCATTGCACCAAGCTTTTATGTGAATTCAACTTTTTTTTTATAAAATCGGATTGACATTTTTGACTGTCTGTTCCGGTACATAGTTAATGTTATAAGGAGTAACTTAGCTACTTTAATTTTTGAAAAATAATTAGATTTCCGCGCAAAAAAATTCAAAACGTTCGCAGGTGAAACCGCGGGGGTCTGCTAGTACTGTTATAAAAAACCTGACAGCAGAACTAAATTTGTTTGTAATGTTTTTTTTATAATTTCGAAAAACCTTACTAGTTAGAAACTTCATTCTATTTTTACCCGACTAACCCGAATGTAGGTTAATGCTTTTCGAGTTTTTATTTTTGTAAAATTCAAGTTATATTTAAAATTCTATAGACTACGGAGCTGGCATTTCTATTTTCAGTTAATTTTTATTTAACGCCGTCGGGTTTTTTGTTTCTTTTAATTATTCCTGTGATATAAATATTAATAATTATGAAGTACTACGGTCGCGAATCACTGAAATATTTAGCTATATTGTTTTACGAAGGTAAAAATCAATAAAAGCTTTCAAACCCGCCTCATGCAACACATCCACGGTAACTTTCGAACCGAAGTTTTTCTGATAAAAACATATATATATATGTATAACTGGAGCACCTAAAGAAGATATGATTACTCTCAGAATTTTTCGAAGTCTGACACCATATATCAGATTTTACGCCTTCGGCGCCCCCGCGCCCTGTGCGGTCGCACCACCTACCCTAAAACGGACGTACTGCTGACTCGGCAGGATATTTTTCTATAAAGAGTCGTTAATTTATATGTAGGTACATATGTATATATACTGTGAACATCTATAAATAAAAAATAAAATTATCTTTCGACAAAAGTAATTAACAAGCTGTTTTTCCCATAAATTGTACCAAAAACCTATCCATCTCAAACCCTTGTTGGAAGAAAATAAATGATGGATTGGCTCTATACCTAAATTACAAGATAGCGAGTCTATGTTCGGCAGATGGTAAGGAAAGGTTTGTTGTGCCCAGACGTTTTGTTTTACAATCCGCACAGTAGAAAATATGAGACGATCACAGGACTAGGGAACTAGGTAGGTACTACAAGTAAATATCTTTCAAAAATCTTTCTAGGTCGTATATTGAACTACCCTGGGTACTGGTAAGATTTTATTGATATTTAATCATTATTATGATGGCTTTAATAATCTGCAAAATAGATAAGTACCAACCAATAATTTGAGGTTAACGGAATAAAAAACTATTTTCAAAATTTTTTATAGAATAAAACCATAAATGAAGACACAAAAGTAGGAAAGATGAGGCGATGTTTCTTGATGAATGATGGATGAGTGATAATCCTTGGCAGATCAGTAAACAGCCTCTCTAATTATCTAAATATTAGTTTATAAACAAATCAAATAATAATATTGAAATGAGTAAGAAATTATAGTAAGTAGGTCATCCAGCGACCTGTTGCATGTCCTTGCACGTGCCCCGCGACACACTCCGCTCGGCGGCCATCCCTCCTCCGGAGCTCTCCTGTCCCCGGCCACCTCCACCCCACCTCACTCGCACCAATAACCTACGCATTACCCTCATCCCGCGCTTTTACTTCGCAATCATCGGGGCCATATTGCCAGCTTTTATCTAATTGAAAAACTCTCATGTCAACTTACGTCAACTATGACGAAGGGGGGGAGAGGGGTCTAGGCAAAGATAGGAAAGCATTTTAACTAACGAGCGTAGAGAGTGAATAACTCTATTTTCCTTCGGGAAATATATCGTACTCTAACATATTGCTTATAATATCTTCGTCCGATACTTAGTTAAACGTTGTCAAGAGCGCATAATAAATTGAATTTCCGTGTGTAGAAAATAAGGTAGTCGCAGTCCATAATTGCTCCCATTAGGGATATGAGGCAATTATACCAAATCTCCGGCTAAGGAAAGGATTGAGCGGCTCGACCCTTGACCTTAAATCTCATTTTGTGTAAGCTATAAATAAATTGCTTAATTGAAAGATGGTTACGCAAGATGGATACTTATATAATTATTACAAATCAATTCACCCAATGACGCAAATCAAAATCTTCGCATACTTTATTCCATATTTTATGTAACCTTTCCCAGAAGGTATTTTTCTCTGGACCGTCGTAAAGCTATCTCCTAAAGGTCAAGAAAAAAAAATGTATTACACCCAAAGTAGTAGAACAAATAAGAATGTATAGTAGGTATAGTAACCCGCTACTTTAATAAAATTTATATTGGACCGAATGGAACCCCTGCTGACAAATCAATTTGTCTAGTGTCTGGAGACCCCTCCAATTGCGCATCTTATCAATTTCGTTTATTGACACTACTCATTACTAAAATTGCTATTGCCTACCATATTTATTTGAAGTATTTACTTATTCAAGTGTAATTGCGTTGGCACGGAAAAAAACTGAGTACGCCATTGCAAAATGTATATAGATACTGAAATGAATGTAAAATGGCATGCGGTGCAGAATGTTGGCCGCGCAAGAAGCAATAATCCCACAAGCTGTGTGTAGTCGAAATGAAAATGTTGAGGTGGATTGTCGGAGTTATCCTTCTAGACAAAGTGATAAACGTTACATCTGGGGTCCCGTCCCATATCGGTTGAGTCAATACAAATACGACTGCGATCGATGATATTTTTATTTAATATCAATTTTATTTTATATTCAATATCATGTAATGAGGAGAAAGATCACATGACTAGAAAAGGTAAAGAAGAAAACCAATCAAAAGACCCCAAATAACTTGGATGTCTGTAATCAAGAAAATCCGAAAGTATGGCGATATACCTACAACATGCTACAACAAATTACGACCAAAATTAAAAAGCCACTTTCCTTTGGAGACCCAACCCTAAATAAAAAAATAGGACAAATCCAGGTCCAACCTTCTTCAGAAGATCGCTTGTTAATACATATGTGCCTATGATCAATTAAATCTCCTTTTTTTTTGAAGTTGATTAAAAATAAGGGTTCTTTTTTCACCTTTTTGGTACCTAAAACTTTTTGTAACATTTTTTTTTTATACCACTTAGGTGGCAAGAAGCATACGGCCGCCTGATGGAAAGCAGTTACCGTAGCCTATGGACGCTTGCAACACCAGGGGTATCAATCGCGCGTTGCCGACCCTGAAGAAACCGCTTCACACCCTTTTTGAAGAACCCCATGCTGTACTCCATTGGGAAAACCTCGGCAGGGAGCTCATTCCACAGTTCGAGCGTCCGCGGTAGAAAACTCCTTTTAGCCCGCACAGTTCGAAACAATTCTGGTTGCAATGTATGTGGATGGACTCCCCGTCGATGGCGAGAGTTGCGATGGTGGAAGGTAGCCGTATTTTCAGTAATATTGAAAAATGAATACTTCCTGTACATGAATCTATAAAATATCTTTATAGATTCATGTTCCTGTAATTATTATTTTTCAAGCAGTGTGGTAATCAAAGTCTTCGCTACGTTAAACAATTTCGAAATAGTCAAATTACCAATACCGTGTTCAATATGCCTGTCATGCATGAATTTTTGATGTATCGCTACTCATATGTCAATTCGTATACATTTTCGGGACTGTGAGTTTCTGAAGTCTTTCCACGAAAATACGACAAAGCATTGAAGTTAATTCGATTTTTTTCGGCAATTTACTATCATAAACATTACAAAAGGTGTACTTTACTATTTCTTATAACATATCCGAGTTGACCCAAGACGAGAAAAGCGAAGCGCAAGGGCACAAAATACATACCTTTTCTCAAAGCGCATCGTCGTTTTTTTGAACTCTCATAACTTGGGTTTGGATTATATGAGATAAACAAAATTCCCGAGATATGATATCAATAGCGGGCTTATTAAACATGTAAAGTTTCAATAACATAGCTTTCATACTAAATATTTAAAAACCCCAATTTCGTCACTGACTCACTGATGATCATCAAAATTCTTAGGGTACTGCCTGAAGTCCTAGGAAGCTGAAATTTGGTATGTAAGCTAGTATTAGTACACAAACAAAAAAAAGAATCTAAAACTTGGAACCTTTAACCATTTTAACTAGGGGATGGAAGTTTGTATGATACTTCCGCAAATTTTGATATGGCTATAGAGGTCTGGAAATTGATATAGGGACTCCTTGTTATAAATAATAAAATATGTCATATTTCAGGTTTGTTTGTAAATCACCCCACATCTTTTAAATAAGAGGATGGAAAGAAAAGAAAAATAGAAATCCCACCAAAAACATTTTCATGTAACATGTTGCCAAGCCATTTGGCTCGCACTGTCAAAATGTTATCAGATCTCATGTAGAGGCTAACTTCACAAACTCTACACCTTAGTCAAAATATGTGGCTTGGCCATTTCGCTACTACAAGAACTATTGTATAACAGAAAAGTAATGAACAGTGAATAAATCTTTTACCGTACGCCCATGTGACGGTAGCGAAACGGCCAAGCCACATTTTTTGAGTAAGGTGTAGAGTTTGTGAAGTTAGAGCTTGTAGAGTTAGGGCGTGTATAGTTATAAGCTTGGCTCTACATGAGATCTGATAATTTTTGACAGTGCGAGCCATCAGACCATATGGCTTGCCAACATTTTACATGAAAATGTATTTGGTGAGATTTAATATTTAAGAAATACGCTGTTTCATGAATTTTGTTTGTAACACAAGGTAAGTACATACATACAACTACAATGATATGAACTTACCCAGAGTTAACGGAGTTGTCCACCTCAGGCCAAGAGAGGCGTCTCTTGCAGAATGCCATAGTTGGTTTTTCAGGTGGTATTTGGTTCCGAGGCACTCTAAGGGAGCCACCCCGACGCGCTGGCGGCGCTGGGGCGAGGCAGTCCAGTGTGCGCCTTCGAGCGCTCAGCGCTGATGCGCCTTCCGTTGGCACCACTCTTGGGAAACCTGCGTCATTTGTTAAGGTTGTGTAATGCAATAGATTTTGATAAAGTGTCTTTTTCATTTATTTTACTGAAAGTCGATATTGATTTAATTTTATTATAATTTAATACCCTTGATGGATTTAGAGATTAAACTTCATTTCATAGCAAAATTGCTCTAAAGTTGAGTGAGCCACATTTTGTTGGTTTTATTACTATCGTACAGTATCCTCCGTTCGGGAGTCTTAGACCCGTCTGGACCGTTTTTTAAAATTTTACTTTCTTCTCGGGTTTTTTTAATTTATTACGAAATGTATACAATAATTTATTAGGTAAACAATTACGTTATTTGGTTGTTCGTTCATTTCACGCAATTAAAAGTGGTGGCATGACGACTAAATGGATCTGATAAGTACCTATATATAATATCCATATAGGACAGGTATGTATATAAGGCATCTGGTAGTTAATCGGTTCTACTTGTACGTATTTTATACTCTGAGGTTCTACTGACATTCTAATTTATGTTTAATCTAAGAGGTCGATCTCTGACGTTTTGAAATGGGATTACTCTTCACGGCGTAGTGGGCGCCACTTGCGCATGAATATGTTGAGTTTTCTATACAGGATTTATATAAAGATCTCATAAGACAAGGAACCTATAATAGTTCTTTCATGTATATGAGCACAGATATAGATAGACCTATGTTAGTCTGTCATATCCATTTTTAACGGAACCTATTAATTATAATATTGATATGATGCATAGTTATTTTACGTAGGGTTACCATATCTCAGGATTTGTCCTGAGATTTCAGGATTTTTGGACTTTTCTCAGGATTGTGGCTGGATTTTGCAAATCTCATGAAATCTCAGGATTTTTTGAATTTCCAATAAAATACAGCTTACATTTTAAAGATCTCTTTAATAAAAAGTTAAACAAACTAAAAATAATCTTCCTTTGGTAATAATTGCACAATTAAAATCAGTACTTATTTATCCAAGTAGGTACTTAATCAGTTTTTTCATACTAATACATTAAAAAATCAGAATTTTATGATTTTATTGAAAAAATTTCAAACTGTAAAAAATCTCAGGATTTTTCAATGGAAATCAGGCTTTTTCTCCGGACTTTTGATTTTCTCATCTGGTAACCCAAATTTTACGGGACTAGTAGAGAGCCTAGCAACCTAGATAGGTAGTTGATCTTGATTGGAATGTGTATAGAGAAACAAACTGTTAAGTAAAAGTAAAGTCTTCATTTAAATAGGTATGTCGAATATGCATGTAATGCATAGTTGTAAGCGCGTAATCTCAATAGAATGTAAATATACCTAAGTATATAGTTAACTAGCACATTTGCATGGTAGGTAAGTTAGTTATGAATTGTTATCCATATAGTTTATATTATAAAGAGGTAAAGTTTGTTTGTTAGTTTGAAGATATTTTCCGTAATCAGTGGGATCCCATTCTGAAAATTCTTTCATTAATAGGAAGCTACATTATGCCTGATTGCTTTTCTCTTCTCAGTTATATTTTGTTTTACGGAGTCGGGTTTTTTGTTTCTTTGAATAATTTAATTTTTATTATCATTCATTGAATCATATTATGCATCAGCATGTCATTACATTAAGAAATCCGTATCTATTCTGATTTCCTTACATATACTATGCAATTTTCCATAAGTACACACACATCAGTCATTCACACATTCTAGGTTGTGTGAGTGCATTCGTCGTTTGAAATCGTGATATGTCCGCGCCTTAAAGGCGACTTTTAATTACGAGATCGCGTGCGAAACGCGGGGGACAACTAGTTAAACTATATAGGTACGTAGGATGGTATATATTACCTCGCATAGTAGCTGTAGAAGGTTGGGGTTGCTGCGCCTGCGACTCCTCAGCGGAGCGGTGTCGCGGGGGAGGCGCGCGGCGCGGCGACAGCGCCAGCCCCGCGACGCTGTCCGCCATCCCCGCCACATACTGCCCGATTGATGATAGGAAACTCATCGCCACACACCACTACCACCGATTAATGCAATATTCAGCACATTTGCAATATAAACTGCAGATAATTCTCACTATTTATTGTCATTTACAACACGACCACTATTTTAAAGATGTCACTTCAGGTTTTCATTTTCAGTGGAGACGTAAGTACCTGAAACAATTTTTAATGAATTAGTATATTATCGTATCCGTATGGAGTTAATAAAGTGTAAGTAACAAAATATTCAAGAGTATGGATTTCCACTTTTTGTTAGAATTTTCATTTCAATAATCCTAACTATAATATTATAAATGAGAAAGTGAGTTTGTTTGTTTGCTACGCCTTCACGCCTCAACTCACACACACTCAACAGTGCATCATGAAATTTGGCATGCAGATAGCCTATGGTATGGAGAAGGACATAGGCTACTTTTTATCCCGGGAACGCGAGTGAAACCGCGGGGGACAGCAATTAAATAATAAATGTATATCCTGGGACATTCCTCACACATGGTAATCTGATCTGTAATCTGATCCCAAACATAGCAGAGCTTGTATTATGGAAACTAGATAACTGATATAATACATATACTAATTGTTGTTCGTAAATAATAATTACACCCAGATAGATAGGTAGAGACAAAAAGTTATTTTGCCAAGAGTTTACGACGAGATAACTTTTATATAATATAAAGAAATATTTGAGTTATGATTTTGAAAAGTCCTCATAAAGCAAAGAATGCGGGAGCTATTAAAAAATTAAGGCCGGGAGTTGGAATAGCCGTAATATTTTCTTAATAGGTAAGTCAAGGCAATAAACATTTTATGCTGGCTGTGAATTTTTCTCGGAAGGAATCCTTTTGTAACATTTTACAAGAATTTAGAGGAGGTATTTTGCTAATATTTAAGAGAATAATAGTTTATGGATAGTAGGTAAAGGTCATGGAGATATTTCTAGATAAGAAGACTGCCCTCACTGGGCTGTAACAAAACTTTTAACGTTATGCAATTTCGTAAACGGATCCCTGAATCAGGCGGATGGACGGACATGGCGAAACTAAGGGTTCCTTGTTGACTATGGAACTAAAATAGTTATATTTTTTCCCCTGATCTATGATAATAGGTAGCGAAGGTGCTCGTTGCCAGAGTCGTACCTGCTGCTTGAACGGTGAACATTAAAAAAAAACTAAGAACTCGAACACTTCAAGAGTACCTCCCTTCGGCTACCGACTTCAGATTGGATTTTTTTCATTTTTAAAGTGTTTCTTTACGTCACGACGCCTCGACGCCTTAATAATACAGATCCTTCTAATATTATAAATGCGAAAGTGTGTTTGTTTTTTTATCCTCCTTACACAAAGCAACGTGATTTTTTTGCATATACAGGTTGTTGTTTTGGTCAGCGACGAGCGACTCAGGGTCAATAATACAAATGATACTGATGCTAAAAAAAAATATAAAAAAAATACTTTATTTTTTTTAAATAATAAAAATAAAAAAAAAAAAAATTTGAAATTCATGTAATAAGCTCAAGTGTAGACATAATACTCAATGGGAGTACGAGGGAGTAAAGGGGTGGGGCGATGGCGGCTTGCGCCTAGCTCTAGTCTGTGCACGTGCCTAATAACCATACTTTGCAGTAATTTTATTTCAAATTGAATAAGGTATTTCTCAACATATTTACAGTAATTAATGGAATTAAGTCCATTTTTGGGGAATATATATTTTGTACTACCGCTCCTGGGTCGCTTGTCGCCGACCAAAACAACATCCTGTATAATGATGTCGGAGAGAAAAATCTACTATTGATCCCAGTAACGTGGGAATATGGTATACGAAAAGAAAATCAGTCACGCCGCCCGGTTTAGATATTTTAGTAGGATCATTTATATTCATTTCTGTTGATAGATCCTTTCGGAACCATCGCCGGCCATTTATTTAAATAATTATAGACGTTTAAATGCTCGACATTTTCTTATAAACGGTTCTCTTAATCTCAATTAGTAGATACAAGAGAACCTTTATCGGACGATTTTCCATTCCCTTCACTTAGATACTGTCACCATTTTTGCTGTTAACAAAATCTTCTCTACATATTTTAACAGCATAATTGATAGCATTCATCAATTTCGTAACTTTATTCTCTAGAAATTGTAATGTCTAGAGTGTTTGAAATGCTCCAAGATGAAGATTGTTTTTTTTATTCACCTATGTTTAACTATAATCTCATTATGGTAAGTAATGATGTGGCCGAAGGTGGTAATCACACAAAGTCTTGAAGAAGCTGGCTCT
Organism: Polyploca ridens; assembly: GCA_951394255.1. Classification (NCBI taxonomy): domain Eukaryota; kingdom Metazoa; phylum Arthropoda; class Insecta; order Lepidoptera; family Drepanidae; genus Polyploca; species Polyploca ridens. The sequence goes on along the minus strand of OX596256.1, from coordinate 8,107,165 downwards.
CAAGTGCAGCTATCGGAACACACCGATAGGTGCTTAGCGACCGATTTTCAACTTGAGGTGGGAGCCAGCCAGGCGGGTACTACAAAGTTCCCTACCACCGTGCTATGGTTTCCTCACGATGTTTTCCTTCACCGTAAGCTCAAGCTTATTATAGTATTCGAGCCTGCGACCTTCGTCACGACATTGGACGTTGATACCACTAAGCTATCATCGCCGTTACAATTGCACCTTATTTTAGCAAAATATATGACGGGCCAGTTGGCGCAGTTGGTTAAGGTTCACCTTACGCGCCGCAGGTCGTGGGTTCGATTCCCACATAGGACATGCATTTGTGTGCATGAACATGTCTGTATGTCCTGAGTCTGGGTGTAATTATGTATATTAAGTATGTATTTACAAACAAAAAGTAGTATATGTAATTATATCAGTTATCTGAATAGTACAAGCTCTGCTTAGTTTGGGATCAGGTGACCGTGTGTGAGGAATGTCCCAGGATATTTATTTATTTATTATTATTTAATAGCACTACAATAATATTCAGTATCATACCTAAAAAGCTTTATCTAAATTAGCCTGCAGATAAGTTCCATAACCACTTTAAATGTTTGTAAATTACTTACATTACATACATTTTATTCACCCTGATTCTGAGGTGCTGTAGATTATTTTAAAGGTATTATATAACAAAGCACTATCATGGTAATTGGGACCATAAACAAAGGTCAGTGAGTCTATTATCGGACGTCAACTGGCAATAAATCCATTAAGCTGTGAGCCTGCACGTTCCCACATAATCTCGTCTCCTCACAACTTACAATATTGGGAATTGACCCTCAGTCACCAACGGCTGCGTACAACAACAGAGCCTAAGATTTGATTAAACGAACCTTTGTGTCGCTATATGTATACGACTAGTTATATTTTAATGTATAGTTTCAATATCCCTAGTTACTTTATGGCTTACACGGGATGATCCTTAATACGGAGAGGCTGGTCTAGTGTTAAAAAAAAAACAAGCACTGATTCGAAGTTTTTAAACTATTATTATATGATTGGCTTAATTTTTTTCGTACATTCGACTGTAATATAGGATAAAAATGTGGATGGTTATATTCATGTACGCACGGCTACAGATCAAGCTATACACTTCCAATATAAGCTGACCTCTCATTACAGGGAAATCCTATACAATGCGAGATCAGCTTATACTGGAAATGTATAGCTTGATGTGTTGCCGTGTGTACATATGTATTTAGATAGTAACATTCTTTCACGTTTAGATCTATCTTTATATTCGGGCAAGAGAGCAAAGGGACAACACATAAGTAATCTATACCTGAGGAAGGACTTCATCTTGATGTTGCTGACGTTACTATGAAATGCGCCTGTCTTACCACTCATTATGTTATTTGCCTTATTGAATTATTCGTCTTAGGATTTCACACCTAACAAATTCGTACCTAATCTAATAATAACCAATATTATTATTGCCGATCATGAATTGTTTGGCTTTTATTGAATATTTACTTACTGTCAACTTTAAAATAATCGCCATAGATACATAAACATAAAATCTCATACAGTTATATTAATCTGTGTCACGGCGGGCAGGTAATGTCGTTTCAGACAGAGCGCCCATGCATTAGATAAAACTACTCGCATAAGTTCGATTATTTCTCCACTTTTAAATAATAATCTTCTTTATCCGAGGCAATTAGAGTTGCAAATAGTATAAAAAAGCAAAAAATAATTTGCTCAAGCGAACAGTGGCGTAATAAACAGCTGAGCACACTCTTCGCTTCAACTCTAGAAGCCGCGCCCATCTTCATTCATGTGCATAGGATTTGCAACGCCATCTCAATATGATAGAAACTTTTAATACTTGAACAAGAAACTTTGTGACAAGGAACAATAATCTCTCTGAATCAATCCTTACCATGTAAATATCACATTTTGTTATGTCATACAATGTCATAAAACTATATAGCCAATATAGGCACCATATAAGCTCAGAGTATATAAATACTACGTATATAAGTAAGCACTTTATCGTGCAAATAAAAATAGAAAAATATTATATGTTATAAACGTAAAAGACATGGTATCTTGTTCCTTGAGCAATTGATTGTGACGAGCATAGAAGAAAATAACCCACTAAATTATACGTTTCACAGGTAAATAACTAAGTATTTTTTCATACTATATTTTATCACAATATCATTAATCGACTCTAAAATCAGTTTACGATAAAAAAAAAATATGCGATTGAAATAAGAGAACGTAAATTTAATGAGAATTTTGTGTCGAATTTAAGAATACATCTTTCAGACATAAAACAATCATAACATTGTCTCTCATTTCATATTTGTCAAAAAATAAGTTGAATATCGGTAATTACCTGGTTTCCATGTTTTTGCTTAGCTTGGGATCAGATTGCCAAGTGTGAAGAGCCCAGGATAGTTATTATTTATATCTCATTAACTTGCACAACCAATAAAAAGTATAAAACAAAATTAAACCACGCTGGAACTTTGAAATTAACTTCGTAAGAAATCTCAACAGCTGAAGTTTTTATAAGTAATATCAACTATCCACTAGAAGTATAATATTTACTAACGATTGTTACGACTAAAACGTTGAGAAGTAACTATATAGAAGAACAAAAGTTGCTGTTATTGAAGTGATTCGAAGTTCCACGAATATTGGATAAACTATTTTTTTTTTAAATAAACATTTCTAATTATTTTCACTGAAAGGAAATATGCAAATGTCTTTTTGTTCAATTGTGCGTGGGATTATTTTTGATACTTCTGTGATACTTTATGGGAGTGATAAATGTAGCTTTATAAAGATAAACAGTTCTACTGAAATAATACGTCACGTTGAAACGTCGACTATTGGAATATCTAGACACGCGGAAGCGTGTCAAGCCAAGTTCAAGATAAGAAAAGAGAACTGGCGAGAAGTACCGTGGTCCGTGTGTAAAATTACACGTACCATTTGGAGCCACTTTTGAACCCTTCATAACTCAAAAACTATTATCTAACTATTAACTTATCATCTTTATGTTAAATGCAAGTTATTGTATATTGTAAGGTTATATCTATTCTTCTAATAATTTAATTTGATAAAAACTAGCCAAGTCAAATATTAAGGTTAATTGATCATAACTTATTTGCATTGTGTAATTAGTTTGACTATTCAAATTTAAAAGGCATATTTTTACATAACAAACATTGTTGTAGCAGAAAACAAAACAAGAAATAGTGTTTTAAATTTACTTAAGAATGTTATACGTTCTTATAAATCAATTTCAGGGTTGTCAACAGAAATTGGCTCCCATTTAGATCTCAAGTCTTTTGTCGGTGAAGTCGACATCTACACCATAATTATCATAATATTGAACTTGGCTCCCATTTTCACATTTATGTTTTTGGTGGAATAAAGATATACAGAACTCTACTGAAATAATACGTCACGTTGAAACGTCGACTATTGGAATATCTACTACACAATATTCGTAGAATTCCTTTACAATCGTTTCTTCAACTACAAGTTATTTTTAGTATTCAATAAAGAATAAGAATTGTGAACCAGGCACGAATAAAAGCGTAGTTGAACAAAGGGACGAGAATATTAAAGATAAAATATTTGGAGAGAATGACCCCTTTTCTAGTTGTGGTGAATTATATGGTATGGTAGGTACATCGAGATAAGAAACTAGGATCGTTTCTTACAAAACAATATATGGTATCTGACGTGTAAAAAGGGGAACTACAAGTACATAGGTTTCGTACAAATAATCATAATTTAAACAATGAAATAAATATGATTAAATCGAGTTTCGTCATACCAATCCCTTTTTTACCAAGTACAGTTAGTTGTTCGTCAAATTCCTTATCGGATCTCTTCTAAGCGAATCTTACATATGCTACGACCATAAATGATGGAAAAATCTCATCATCGTGATATGAATTCGAGAATTGGTAGTATGATGCAAAAACTACCGCGCAATCAAGCTCATGTTCCTACCATACGATTGAACTATATGAAAGAGTTTATAGACAACCGTATTCCTAGAGAATGAAAATCACTACGGTTTCGTACCTGGAATTTTCACACCCGATCGATGTTCGCTCTCAAGATAATAGCTAAAGAATACCGTACCAAAAAGGGTCTTTCTTAGGAAGGCTTTGTAGAGGAGACATGGAAAAAGAAATAATATGAGTTCCTAAAGGGATCGTGACCTGGAGTATACGATACAGGATCCTGGCGTAAAATATGACAATTATTGCTGACGTCCAATAGTAATATAAAGGCATTGATAAGATTTCCTATATATGTGATGAAACCGATAGCAGTGATAGAAGAGGACTCCTTTTGTAGTAACTTCTGTAGTAACTGTAACTTTAAAGGGTTCGATTCCAAGTCTACCTCCTGGTTGTGGACGCACCCATTGAGGAAGCATAAACTAGAGCATTGTGGACCTTCATCTACGCAGATGATATGCCTTATCCGTAGGGAAGATAGGTATAAGCAATTTAAGAATGTACCCAATATACTCGTAGATATTCGGGGAAACTCAAAAGACAACAAGCCGTTAATCGGAAGCAGCGGCAGACTTGAAGAAATTTCCTATTATATATAGATTGTAATTTGTACATATTTGTTGTAAATAAAATATATTTTTCCCATTCTTAAAAAAAACAACACCATGCACTTTCCGAAGATGATTGCTAAGATATGGCGAAGTAGAAGAAAGTCGTAAGACACCCTTGTGGGATTTAAAGAATAGGAAGACAGATATATTTAGTCTCAGGATATCCTTTGCATAACCTTGCCTTTACCTTCTTTGCGTTTACTTAAGTATAAATAGTAAGTAAGTGTTGAATAATAGACGGTATAATGTATAGTGGGGGAACAGCGGAGTTCCGTAGCGATAATGAATCAGCGTGTGCCTCGCGCCACAAGCCACGCGCCATGCCACGCCAACACGACCTAATCGACAGTTACTTCACATTGCGTGGTAAAGTTAATTTATTTCTTTTAATTTGCAGTTGCTTATCACTGACACACCTTCTAGGCTTTGCGTGTAATCCTTCGGCCACATCATCACTCGCCACGGCGAGAATGTAGTCAAACACAATAGTAATATTGATAGCGATTGATACGTAGGCATTACATGAAAATATTTAAATGGATTTACGAATATGGGTTTTACTGTTATTATACGTCGGGCACAAACAACACAGGCAACAAAGAGAACAATAAAGCAAATATTCATTTAAAAAATATGGGGTTAATTAACAAATTAGGGCGGAATCCCCAGATGGCTGCGTTATTAGCTGTCGGAGCTCTCGGTTGGATCACTCTTAATTTTTGTTAAAATTAATTTTCTCATTTTTCGCTCAGCTTATACATATTGAAATTATAATATTGTGTGCTTTCGTTGGCAGACAATTATGACCAAGAGAACCCCGAATAAAAGAGTAGGTAAATAAAGAAATTAGGAAATGTTGATATTAATTCTGTGAATTAAATTACAAGTTATCCATATTGTGGAAAAAAGGCAACGATATTTATGTTACCAAAAACACGGTTGTCGGTTGGGGTTAGTTCTTGAGAGTACTGAGGAAATGGTGACTCTCAGAAAAACAAACCCGACTCGTCCATCGATCTTCGCGATTATTGCCCCAAACTTGGGTATATTTAAACTGGTGGTCCAAAACGTGTTCGAAATTCGACCATAATTCATAAACAGAAAAAAGATTGAAAACATTTTTTTTTGCATTCTGCACTCTTTCTCCGTATAAACTTTACCTATGTCACCGAATCTCACTCTCCTCCGTATGCTATCTTTAAAAAGGTGTCCAAAGATTTCTCTACGGTCACTCTCCTCTAATTATAAAAGTTTTATGTAATATATAATATATGTATTAGCAAAGCAGTTTAATGTTATTTTCACAGGACTAAGATCACTAAGATTCAGTAACACCTCCGGGGTGTAGACGGATAAATAGCACATTAGGGGTAAGCGCCTTACTCAAAATGCTGGCTCACGTTCTTACCTGCAAACTTATTTCAAACAAGGTAACATACACTGTAAACATACCAGACCAGCGGAGCTCAGAAAAGCTCCCAATTTTCCACTGAGATAACTTGTGGAGAAATTATATTATTAGATATTATGTTGGTAGAGCATGGACTCGCGTAGCCCTAGTTACTTCCATGGGTTGGGGTTTTTGATGAAATTTTCTTAGATGAGATTCTTAAGAGGGTGCATTCAATTTAGCATAAAGGTTTGTTTGGGCAAAAGTAAAGCCAAAGGAATGAATATGACAGAGGGATTTTATTTTTAACTGCATCAACAGAGCCTTATTCAACAGAAATTGTCCTACGTGATAAGAAAGGTAATGTAGGTACACGCACCTCACACCCACCCTTAGAGCCGAAGCCTAGCTGTACGGGCTGAAAATAGGTGATCAAATCAGCAGAAGCCGCTTTGCAACAGATTTTAGCTGCAAGCCGGCGATAGGTGGTACCTACAGCGTTTGGTTACTATTGCATTTAATGTACAAGCTCTGTAATTAAAAAAAAAACTACTAAGTCGGCGAAAAAGCATGTGGCCCTCCTGGTGGCAAGCGGTTACCGTAGACGCTTGCAGTACACGGGGTATCACTCAAGCGTTACCGACCCTTACGGGGGGAAGGGATCATCAGGGAGGAGTCCCTGAAGAGCTATGGCGACCTTCTCACGCGCAGGAACACAACGTTCAGTTATTTGGCTGCGGTATTCTGTAAGGTCGAGGTCGACTTCCCCAGTCGAGCTGCTCCTTGAGCGAAATAACGCTATGCTCTACATCTCTGTAAAGTGTGTATAATTATCAGAAATAAATTGGATTCCGTAGGTATACTACGACGATTCAATTAAAAGGATCCAATTAACAAACCATTTGGAAGACGAAGTTAGTCTGAGCTGACTTTACTTCAATTAATTTTTTGTCGCTTTACTTTTTTGTAGGGTTCATAATACAATATCATTTTGATGTATGCTCGGACCATGGTATTATTTGATGCGGAACAAAAGCGTTCCATATTAAAAAACAAAAAACAACGCTCCCATTCAACTGATTGTAAAGAAAAAACTTAATAATGAACTTTAAAACAATTCACTGATTTTTGTGACTTGGTAAGTGATAAGTATATATATAACCGATATATACCTAATATATTCTTTGTTTACAATAAAGTCTTCTTTATTAAATATCATTGAGTAAATATTAGCAATGAAAATATTAAAGTAAAAAATACATGCAGAAAGAAACACGCAAAACCTAATCCGTTTTGTATAAATTACCTACACAATTAGCATTATCAGTGTTTGTCTTATTCAACATCATGTGTTATATTTGAATCATAATTTTGATTAGGTTGTCTAAAATTAAGACAGCTTAGATACCTACTTAGATTATTTTAGATAGATTAGAACAAATTCGATTTTTGAGGCGTTTTCTGAGATACTTTTGACGGCCGAGGACAGGAATTTTAAAACACTGAACTATTACGGCATATACAAGACTGGTAATTTAAAAACATATATATAAATAACACTGCCGTATGATTCGCATCTTTGCAAAAAGTATTGAAATCCCAAGAAAACTATGATGTGAAATATATTTAAGTTCACATCTCACGATCAGGTGCACTTTGACTCCAACTTTGTAAGTTCACTTAGGCGTTCGTTTTCAATAATACTTGCTCTAAAGAGATTTCAAATGAGACTCACAATATGATCTCAAAGAATATATATTTTCATTTTACACCTCAAAAGGATTAGTCCCTTATTAGGGGACCTAAAACTCGTTTGTACCTCCTTCCTGTATTTATATAGGTAATAGTTAGAAATTTTAATCACTTACGTGCACTTATCTACGTGTAGTCTCTGATGAAGGTGAATCCATACAATGCTTAGTATTTATGGCGTAACACCACAAGAGCAGTACCTACCCCTAACTCTTAATGCAATCCAACTCAGCCTGTGCGACAACCAAGAGAATGCGTTTATGACACCTAGCAGGTGACATATTGACCAAATCTCGGAAACGGTTGATCTGATTAAGATGGGACTTATCTTATGGGATCGTTAAACTTTGCCTAAAAAATACTGAATTGACTTTAACTTTAAGACGGGAGCTCCGATTATTCCATACAAATGTATTCTCCTGTTTTCTTCCTGAATAATGCCTCTAGAGTCATTTTTTTTTTTTCATATAATCAAGTTCTGCTTTGGACACGTCCCTGTTACTTCCTTTTTTCAGCAACTAATTATTAAAGAAATTATGGCCCTCCAAAAATTACAATAAACGCCCTATTTTTCTGCCGTGATTAAGAGGACTATTAGACATATTCGAAAAGATTTTAACATATTAGAAAGTAATAGGGACCTAGATAACCCCTTACTTAACATTTTAATGTAAAAAATAATTGAATCAGCTCAGTTTTAGAGGAGGAAAATGGGGAAATCGAAACGTCGATTTCATAATTTTTTTTGTGAATAAATCAGTCTGAGCTGCAGATGTCCCTTTCGCACATAGCGCATAGCATATCAAAATAGAGTGACGGCAATAGTTTCTTCAAATACCTATTTTTCAAATTTCTCGCAGCTAGGAACCCCTCCTAAAGGGCCTAAACGCTCGGCGTATTCAAATTCATTTAAATGTGGTGCCTTTTTGTGTAGTAGGTAAATAAAGTAGTTCTATATTATATCCTTATCTTAAAAAGTACGCGCCGCAGCGCGTCTCGTCTAGTCTCCGTGGGAACTGACCCTAAAATGTATAATGTGACAGAAAAATAACTCACTATAAAAGTTAATCTTAGGCCCCCAGGCATTTATTACGATAATTGATTGCAACTTTATGAATTTAACTTATTACAAATTTAATTTTAACAATCACTGAGAATTAAATTTACGTAGTTATTTCAAAGAACAGAGATGAACAATGGTTATAATTATTCGTGGAAACAAATAGGGTTTCTGGGGTTGAGGTTGATGGAGATGCATAACTCTCAACAAGATCCCAAGCCCCTTGTTAACATAAAACAAAAGCTGACATCATTTTACATCGTGAATGACTACAGCTAATAACAATAAGTGTTCTTAAACTTACTAATTAATTTTCGCTATTTATTATTAGCTAATTAGCGTGTATTAATCGAGCGGCATTTTACTATAATCTAAGATTCAGAAATAAATATGTGTTGGTGATAAATTTTGAAAATAATACGTATAAATGACTTGTAATTAGGTACGAGTACCAGATGTCATAGTCTACCATCAGATCACTCTAGTTAGTCAGATTGTCGAAAAGATATTAAAAAAATTCAACCATGCTTAGTATCTTGCCAGTTCTTCTCACGCTTTGACCTTCATAAGTGCCTTTCTGGGACCTTAATTTAAATGGACTTTGACTTTGAGTCTCATGAGGTAAGGTGTCATCTCTATAAACAAAGTAGCCCCAAACTCGATATAGCTAGTTCTACTTGTTCGGCAGTTCTAGCGCACATGTCCTCAATAAGGCCAGTGCAGTTATCTACGGTTATTACGAATACACTTTAGTTTTATATGCTAAAAAGCAAAATTTCAAAGTCACTCTGTTTCCATATTTTACGCGACTCGCAAAACGACCCCAAAAATATTTACATGGAAACTAAAATATCAAAAAAGACGTCCTAGTCGCCAAGAAAATATTATTTACTACCCATATACGATATTGGCCCTGATTCTGTTGTTCACAACTATGTCTCTTAATAACAAAGAACATAAGAAAAGGATGTAAGAAATTTAGTCCTGTCAAATTATTCCAATGCTTGTTTTCAATATAAATTTAGTCGCCATCTATCGCGGTTACGCCTAAATACACGCAAAATATGATGACAAAGATTAATTTTACAACTTAAAATATGTTCTATCCTTTTTCAATTATGTTCGTAAGAAAGAGATGAGATGTGACTAAAATTAGTTTAGTGCGATTTACAACAGAATTGGCACCATCGACGATTAAATGGCTTATTCCCGTTTGTCTACGTTCCCGTTTGTCAACGGTACATATACTTACCTATAGCGGTGTATCGCGTACACCAAGTACAGTCAGTATGTTAAGTCCAATTTTAAAGGAATGTAAATATTGATTTGAAATTAAATAAGTACATATTTAAGATTTTTGTAGTGTAGTTTTTATGTATTATGTAAAAATATAATATATTATGACTAGAAATAATTTAACCTATGCAAAGCAAAATCAACAACATACGTTACTATAATATACAATGGGTAAACGTTGTTTATTCATTCGTAATGTTTTTATCTAATTGTGACTATACAAAAAGAAAAAAAAATGCAATAAAGTCGAAAATAAAAAATTTGAACTTAACAAAGTAAAATCAAAAATCCACATTTTTAACTATTAGGTCACATTAGGAGTTACGTTACATATATATACCAAATCTTATCTTCTCAAAATTTTCTGGTTTCACTTACAGCTCATATAACAATAACTAACAATAAGGGCATACTCAGAAACCCTTTGTACCATCTAGTCTTTCTTTAGAATTTTTAAAAAAATATTGTCAATTAGATAGGTTACATGTATTCTATGTAGTTCTTAGTCATTAACGTGGTAGTTTTAAAATATACAAACTAAAAATAATATTAAATAAATTCGGTACACAACTTCTTATTCTAACTGTACTTTAACGTATGCTCAGATACGTAATATATACAAACATAACCGTACCGTTGACAAACGGGAACGTAGACAAACGGGAATAAGCCGATTAAATTACCTTGATAATTGTTTAGTTTAATTGGTTCCCACACGTAACTACCGATTCAGTATTTTTGTTACAGTTAATTTTAATCCGCACTTAATTAAATTAACTGTAATTAATTTTAGTCGTCAGGAAATAAAAGTAAATTAAAAGGTAGAAACATTGAAACTATATCAATGGTTGTATTGAATTTGCCGCTTTCTTGGTAAAGGTACTCTACGACCCGACCGTGTAAGGTAATACTAATAGGTAAGTACTACTTTGAAGTACTTTTTTTTTGTAACGGTACAATATTGGTAGCGCATAGCGTTTATTCGCTCAAAGAGCAGCTCGACTGGGGAAGTACCTCCACCTTACAGAATACCGCAGCCAAATAACTTTATATTGGTAAAGTTGTGATCGCGTAAGGTCGCTCATAGGGGAGGAGGGAAAGGTCGGTAACGCGTGAGCTATGCTTCGTATTTTGCAAGCGTCCATATGGCTACAGTAACCGCTGACCATCAGGCGGGCCGTATGCTTGTTTACCGACTTGGTCGTATAAAAAGAAGTAGGTATATATATTTTGTTAGCGAAATTCCAGCAAATATTACATATAATAACACAATTGTACCTACGGATTTTTTGCTACAATTTCGCATACCTATATATAATTCCTTAGTACTAACAAATACAAAATAAAGTGACAAAGAGAACCTGCCTTTTTTAGATCGTTTAAAATACAGGTCGTTGTTTTGGTCAGCGACGAGCGACTCAGGGTCGATAATACAAATGATACTAGTGCTAAAAAAATATAAAAAAAATACTTTATTTTTATTCAATAATAATAACAAAAAATAAAAATTTTGAAAATCATGTAATAAGCTAAAGTGTAGACATAATAGTCAACGGGAGTACGAGGGAGTAAAGGGGTGGGGCGATGGCGGCTTGCGCCTAGCTCTAGTCTGTGCACGTGCCTGGTAACCATACTTTGCGGTAATTTTATTTCAATTTGAATAAGGTATTTCTCAACATATTTACAGTATTTAATGGAATTAAGTCCATTTTTGGGGAATATATATTTTGTACTACCGCTCCTGGGTCGCTTGTCGCCGACCAAAACAACACCCTGTATATTCCACCGAGCAGATCGAGCTTCGGTATCAAAAAGCTTCATATATTTCACTCCAATATCAACGATATTGGTTTGAAATTGTATATCTATCTACCTTCAATGCACTTAAAACCGATAACATAGCTACGCTACCTCTTGCAACGAAAGGTGCTGCTGGTATTTTCCAAGAATAAATATCCAATTAACGAAGATCTTTTGAATACCAGCAGTCGGTGAATAGATACCGAGAATAGTTCTGAAAATTCAGAGTGCTCTGGCACATAATATATAGTAGCACAACCATCATTGACCCACCAATAAAATAACATAAGACCACTAGTAAATATAAATTTTCAAATTAAAAGCAATTTAATTCACAGCGTAATTTCAATTGTTTGTTAATTCATTCTATTATTTGAAACTAGCTATCACCCGTAGTTCCACACGCGTTCCTGGGATAAAAAGTAGCCTATGTCCTTCTCCGTACCATAGGCTGCATGCCTTTCATCGTGATCGATTCAGCGGTTTAGATGTGAAAGCGTAACAGAGTTACTTTCGTATTTATGATATTAGTATGGATAAATTAAAAGATGAGATAACGAAATATTCTGTAGCCCATTTAATTAATGTATGTACCTAACTCACTCCGAGTCCGAGGGAGCTTACAAATAAATTCGAATGTAAATTGCGCGTCGGTGCCTCATTTTCGCTTTGCATTGCATTGTTATTATTTGCTTTGAAACTTTCATTCAATTGGTATTGTGGTTTCAAAATATCGAATTGATTTTGTAGAATCAAATATCTACCCACTTGAAACTGAATAACAACAACAACGTAGAAAGTTTTATATTACTTGCAAATAAATGATTGCATTTCCAATATTGTTCGATTGTATTTTATTGCAAATACGGGTACATTATTTAACAATAAATAACATATCGAATTTTATTTAGTAGATATATTTATTCACTTTTCAATCCATACCTTTTGATTTAGTAATAACAACCAGCACAACCAACATGTTTTTAACGACTATATCCGAAGAAAACTAAAAAACTACACGTATAATGATGTATACCATAACCTTATACATTAGTTGCTATTAAAATGTTTGCAACTCCTGTTTGCCGGAGGATGGCCGGGGGAATCAATATTGGATAATTAGGTTGTACAAACATCATCGAACGACTATACGTAAGTATTGCGAGGAAAAGTACGGTTGGAATGTTTGGCGAAATAGTTCATCACAGTTCTGTAACGTAATGTACCTTTTATTACTTGTTCGAACTAGGTAGTAGGAAAAACTGGTGTGTGCTAATGGATAAACAACAGATTTCTGATTCGTGTTTTGTGCCGCGCCCCAACCCGGAGTTGACGTTGATTCGTAATACCTAAGGGTTATATACTTAGACAAAATATTAAACTTTACGTACAGGACACAACAGCTCAACTAAAAAAAGTTACGATTTTCTTTACCGACGAGTACAGATTACTGATTGTATGATTGCTAAATCGAGTATCCGCTCCATTTGCAGAGTCACAAATTACACTTTATACTGGGCGCTTACCGTACGATTGATCCCGCGCTCTCTATAATTTTCTAGTTGTGCAACAAGTAGAAAAAGTAAGTAAATTTAATTAATAAGGTTCCCTTTTGTAGTTGATAATTAGGTACTCAATTTACTTTCACCCTTTGGAAAGACAAACACTTACATTAATGAGCTGATTTAAGTGAAAATTTACAAAACTTTTATAGAAGTCAACTTGTATTTAATTTTGGCAACCTGGAATAAAATTATCGTAACAAATTATTTCAAGATGACCGTTTTGAAGGACGTTTATTAGGTAATTAATCAACTAATGGGATGTAACATTATTAAATCAATCCAAGGTAATAACAACAGTGGCTGTGTAAATTTACTGGTAAGCTGTTGGTCAGACAGACGTCTAGTCAGGCATTAAATATACCAACTTTTTTGTCAGTCCGTCATGACATGAAGTACTTACTGACAAAATCAACTTGGTTTTCGGTGAACCTAGTTATGATAAAAATCTTCAGTGCAGTTGTGTTTCAATTCAGTAATTAACTAAAGCTAACAAGAGTTACTTTGAGCCTCGGATAATAAAACAATTTGCTTGTTTTCTATGAAAAAGGCTGCTAATACAATAATGTAGGTACGAACAAACAAACAGCGGCAGTTATACTATTTTTTTAATATTCACTAATTAGCAATTAAATCCCTCAGCATCCAATTTATAATGAACTAAATGACTGCACCAAGTTTCCTATTTTTCAAAAAGAAAAACTACCTATATGAATATACTAGCTGTCCCCCGCGGTTTAACTCGCGTTCCCGCGACGAAAAGTAGTAGAATTTTTCGAATATGACTCGTAGCTTCTGATATTAGCCCCTTTAAACAAACAAAAAAACAAAAAAAACTCTTCCGCTTTATTATATTCGTTTAGATTAAGAGATAAGAAATCCGACCGGTAGTTCCTGATATATTAGCCCGTTTAAACAAACAAACTAAAAAAAAACATCCGATTTATTATGATGCGACGCGTAGCATTATATTAGTATAGAAAAGAATGTTTAAAACTTAGCTTATTTTGTTATCTTTAGGTAAAATTTAAACCCTTATTACGTGAGATGGTTAAAAGTAAGTCTAGCAAAACCCAGGTTTTAAAGATATCCGTCACTTTCTAATGTCGAAAGAACCGAGACTATCTTTATACCTGGGTTTTACAAGGCTTCGCTAAAACCATTTCATGTATAATAAGACAGTCAGTCTGGCTAGAGCTGCTTACTTCGACGCTCCTATTTCACTTCTTTCATTAATACAAATGCTAATAGTAACTGAATACCTAATTATACTTTTTTATATTCATATTTATGCTAAAGTGATGTCATTTTAAAATTGTTTATTATTTAATACACAGCTTTACTACTCACCTCTGATTTGAATTTATTTGCGTTATTAACTTAGTGTGTTGTATGTTCCAATAAAGTGTGTTGCTTTTAAATAAATAGCAGCAGCGCTGCGCAGCTGGACCCTATAGCTACCGCCACGTCGACAGTTGACTCTTGCTCGCAACGGGAACTGACTACTAACAACAAATTAAAGTGACCGCTTCAAACTGAGAGCTGCACGAATGCCGCGCTGCAGTTAAGCTGCTTATAAAGTTTTTGATCCAACGTTTTTGGCATGCAAAGACTGCCAATATAAAGGAGATTTTTTAGGACGGAGCGCGGGAGGATAGAAAATTAAATTCGCAATATAGGGCTCTTTCAACCTGTCAGTATTTAAATTACAGAGCTTTGGAAAAAAAAGTTCGCCTCCTACTCGAGATGCCTTGCTCAACTGATTCAAGCGTGTCAGTGGGCGCCACCGTTTTACCGACAAAGGGTGTCACCATACAAGAAAGGTCTTTACGGAACCCTTTGTGTGTGAGGCCGAGTCCCGCACTTGGCCGGTTTTTACAACTTGGTAGGTTTTTAATATTTGTACAAAATGCTAAAAAAATTAGATTATTATTTATTTCGTTCGGTGTTTTATTTAAAATGTATACTCACCGGCATTGAATTTCGCCCAAGCTCGAAATTTCATACAAAAGAGGTGTTGTCAGCAATGATTTTCTCTATTTGCTACCGACACTGCATTTGATAACGTTTCAAACCTAAAAGAGCTTGCTTGCAGACAGTGATATCGGGGGCACGAGAGTGCCCCCCGCCAAGACGAGCCAAGCGAAGCGCAGGGCACTACCTACTTTTTCTCGAAGTGCTTCGTCGAATTCAAATTCAAATTCAAAATCATTTATTCAAATAGACCTTCGCAGGCACTTATGAAAAGTCTGACTCTAATACTCTAATACCGGTTCGGAAGGTTGCATTTGCTGAGAAGAGCCGGCAATAAACTCAGCAATTACTCTTTTCAAAACAAGCTTAGATTCATTACATAATATATACATTTTAATCGCACTGACAACAATTGCGTGCCCCGGCGCGGCGGCAAAACTACTAAGTAGACTGAATCTATATTTACTTAAGTCTGCCTTAGAAGTCGGAACAAAATTCTCGGAATATGATGTCAATAGTGAACTTATTAAATATATTAAGTTTCAATAACATAGCTCTTATACTTTAGATTTTATTGAAATCTAAAACACCCCGATTTCGTCACTGACTCATTGATGATTATCAAAACTCTTAGGTTAAGTACTTCCTGAAGTCCTAGAATGCTGAAATTTGGTATTTAAGCTTGTATTAGTACAGAAACGACAAAAAAAAATATAAAATTACAAAAAGAAGTGTAATCCCACCAAAAACATTTTCATGTAAAGTGTTGCCAAGATGAGACCATATGGCTCGCACTGTCAAAAAGTTATTAGATCTCATGTAGAGCCAAGCTTATAACTCTACACGCCCTAAGTCTACAAGCTCTAACTTCACAAACTCTACACCTTAGTCAAAATATGTGTTTTTTTTATATAAAAAAAATTTTTTAATTGGCCACAACCGGGGCTCTTGGTAAAATGGCACAGTAAAATCAATTAATCTCCAAATGCTGACTTTTCTATCTTTTAAGATAATAGTCAGATAGCCACTGGCTACTTATTTGGCAACCTCATTTGGCTACGGTAGCCATATATGTCTACGTAGCCAGGGACGTCACTATGGCGTCCCTGCAGTGTGTTAACGCCCTTAAGGTATCTCAAAGTTTTCCACTGACCGAGGATATACATATCATTGATAAATTGACGACAATATTGAATAAAAGCTTCAATCGCGATGTTTGCGCCAGTGTTCGGAACCGTACGATAAAATTATCGTACATGTGCGATAATTTCATAACTACGTACGATGTACGATGGTACACGACTATCGTACGCAGATTGTACGATAATTTCAATTCGGATGAAAAATTTGATCATTACGCAGATAGCCAATAGCCCAATAACAATTACAGTTGTTTTTTAGTGTCAGCACCATCAATTTGCGCTCTATTTTGTTGAGGAATTCATTATTCATATCTTCAAAATCCATGGTTAGATCTTGATACAATTGAGAGATTGATTCTATGGACAGCTTTAAAAAAAGAGGGATACTTTGGTAAAAATAATAATATGGGTACCTAGGTATGTCCAAAAGGACTCCATAATGTACCTCTACAATATTTTAGAATAGTACCTATGTAAAATAATCAAAAAAAACATAAACAAGATAAAAAAAAAACTAGGGCTAAAAGTACTGTTTCAAGCACAGATGTAATAAGCCTCTTCAATTTTGTTGCGACGAAATCCTGCACGAAAATGTACCCTCAATGGATAAGGGTTGCCGAGCTCTTCAACATAACTTCGCGCCTAATGCTCTTGCTGTGTAAGCAGAGAAAAATTGCGTATCATTTGTCCTGAACACCATTTTTCCCTTATTTCTACATTCTAGTATATACTTGAATTTCAACCATATTTCTACATATATATTTCTTAAAATAAAAGTTATACTATGTATTACAATGAAGATGAAAAACGCATCGAAATAAATTTAAAATCACTTCTCGATATATCCTGTACTGTACCTAACTGTAAACAAATAATACTTCTTTACTGAAAACTTACCTCGCCTAGGGCAAAATACGCCAATGGACACTTATGAATCCTTCGTTTTACGTTAGCACTCACAAAACTTCAAATTGTCTTAGTTTTTTGTTGGAACGCAACAAATTTACCGAACGATAAAGTTTCAGATGATAAAATATGGTTTTAATGTGGGTACGTGACGGAGCGTAAATGAGCTCAGTTGTGTGTCGGTCGGTCGCAGAGCGTGCGTCACTCGCTTGGGCGGGCGGACGTCGAGCGCGGAGGGCGGCTGGGCGGCGACTGGCGTGGCGTCCTCAACTCGCCTCGCCTCGCAGCCTGCGTGCTCCTTACTCCTCCGAGCCTCGCCCGGATCCCCTTCCTGTTGATCATGTACTCGACAGGTGATCCCGAACCCCACCTTTCATCACTCACTGCTATATATAGGTATCTCAATGTTTATTGATTAACATTTTAAATACTTGATTTAAATATTCAAGCAACTAAGCAAGGCATCTTAGTAAATTTACTTATCTACATGAAGATGGGTTAAAATACTTACGTAAAATACACAAGGGATTACCAAGCGACTTTTGTATGCAAATACGTATACTTAGCTGCGCTTACAGATACTGCAGTGTGAGTCCTGTAAGTTCAATACGACGGCCATGCATTAAGTCGCTCGTTTTTTGAGTTACCCAGATTTTCAGCACGTAGATGGTTGGGTAAGTGGCGACTTGAGTGCGGTAACTTAATTACTTTCAGCAAAACTTTGTAACAGTAAATTATTCTTAAACGAGTGGCCGTTCGAACGGTGATTAGCAAAGTTTTGTGGGCTACTTTCCCTGGACTGTGGTCGTGCCGTTATACCAAAGCTATCAATTAATTAAATACTTTATGGTGTTTAAATCTGCTCATTTCAGCAATAAAAAGTTACTTAAAATGGCACACCATAAATTGGGAGCTAGATACCACAATTCCTGTGGATGACTTGTCAAAATTGTATTATAGGTTTAAACTAACTTAAGCCAGGAGCTACCCGTCTGATTTACAGATTTAAAAGCTTTTTGTCATTTATTAAGGAAGGTTAACTATAACATCATGCATGTATATACTTAACGAAAGTGTTATTTTTTTAATGGTAGTGCAAAACCTTTTTTCGCACAAAGAGTAGCTCAACTGTGCGAAGACCTCTACCTTACAGGATACCTCAGCCAAATAACTTAATGTTGTGTTCCTGCGCGTGAGTAATTTCGCCAGACTACATCGAGGAGGGGGGAAGGGTCGGTCATGCGTGAGTGCCCCGAGGGGTGTTGCGAGCATCCATACATAGGGTTACGCTAACCGCTTATCAAAAGGCGGACCGTACGCTTGTTTGCCGAGTTAGTTATACATATAAAAGAAATACCGTATGAAACAACTGCTAGTGTTGTTAAGTAGTATCTGGGGGCACGGGAGTGCTCTTCGCCAAGACAAGCCAAGCGAAGCGCATGGGCACTACTTTACTCGAAGCGCTTCGTAGTTTTATTGAAACCTCATAACTTAGGTTTGGATTATACCAGATAAATAATATTCTCGGGATATAATGTGAACAGTGAACATATCTTTAGATTTTTTTATTTCTAAAAATCCCCGATTTCGTCACTGACTCACTAATAATCATCAAAACTCTTAAGGTACCTATTTCCTGAAGTCCTAGAAAGCTGAAAGTTGGTTTGTAAGCTTGTATTAGTACACAAACAACACAACAAATCTAAAACTTGGAACTTTTACACCAAAAAAAATATACAAAATAAAAAAAAAAAGTCTGAAGCAACTCACAAAAAGAAGTGAAATTCCACCAAAACCATTTTCATGTCAAATTTTGCCAAGACGAGACCATATGGCTCCCACTGTCAAAAAGTTATCAGATCTCATGTAGAGCCAAACTTATAATCCTACACGCCCAGTAATAAGATTTTTCATACACACCAAAAACCCCTTCTTAGTGGATGTTTACGTAACAAAAGGAACCTGTGTGCAAAATTTCAAATTTGTAGCCTGTGTTGATCAGTCAGCCAGGATAAGTATAGGTAATTTATATATGTATATATAGATATATAATATCTACAAACACTAATGTATACTATTAAAACGTTGACACGACAAACACATTGAACTGTAGAGCATTAAACAGATAACTACTTACACTACAGCCACTATGGTTTAAACATTCACTGTCACGCAAAAGGGTCATCAATTCTCATAGTTATTCATAATCCGAATTACTGTAGTTATTTTTATTCGATAGATCGACAATTTTTAAATAAAGTTTAGCATGAATAATACCTACATGTTTACCCTAGAGTTACATAACGTACATAACCCTAATGATCAGCAGCGGCCTATATTTTACTGAATTCTATCAGTAACTCAATCGAAGAACCAATTAGTCAACTAAATTACTCCGAGCGCTATTACCTTACCCCGTCAGATCGATTACATATAGATACCCGTAGTAACTGCAATTATATAGAATCAATCGAGTTCTAAAAGTTTGAAACTTCATGTTTTAAAATATATTCTGAAGGTGGCCGGGGTCGATTCAATGTGAACCTTAAAAGTGAGGCCATTATCGCCTCACATTGCGGGCCAGACGACTCATTTCTAGCTGTTTTTAACGTCGCAGTCTATAATAACATAATGTCTTGATTATAAGCTTGCGTAAGTTACAATTTAAACCAAAATGAAGCTATTGGAGACTCGCCCGCATATAAGAGGTAGCGTTGAGTTGTGAGCGCCTACTTAACCTGCCATAATAATGGAAAATATCCAATTTCTAAGTGAGACCTTCGTTCGAACGTGGGTAAGCAATTAGACATTATACCTACCTACGGTACCTTAATTGACTGGAACTTATAATATTATATTTCTATTTTATTAACATACTTAAGTAACAAAAGATTATCTCAGTATGAAAATTTTCTTGCCAAAATACGTCGAAATCTTCATGTCCAAATCGTAAATCATCTAAATATAACTAACTAATCTATCCAAGTAGATGAGGGATAAAGATCATACAGACAGACTATTACTAGATACGTTCAAAGCTTATGGCAAGGTATCTCGCACCACATTGATTGATAAACTCATTAAAGTAGGAATCCGAGAGTGAATAATTGGCTCATGTGATATAAACTAAGCTTACAGACTATACGTGCATATAGAACATGTCTGATGGGACGAGTGGGATGAGTTATACAATCTGAAATGATAATTACAATCAGGTCAATTCAACAAGTTAGAGTACTTGGATGTACCTACTTTTTCTTTTTCTTATTAATATTTAAGCAAATACAGATAGACAGTTAACAAAAATATCATTTTGAAAAAAAACATCGAAACTTTCACAATTCATATAGGTACCTACGACTGAAAGTTACAACCGTACATAATGTGCCTTATTACGCCTGTGCTTGGTTCTAAAACGGAGTGCTTCTGTGGGGTGATAGCACAGATGCACATGACTTGTTTATAGTACAGGAGTGCAAACGCGTAATAATGTAAAGCAAAAATATAGGTGTCGTCCGTGCATTTTAATAAAATAAATATGCTAATATAATAGAGGTACAGCATAGCGTTTATTTGTTCAAAGAGCAGCTCGACTGGGGAAGTACCTCCACCTCACAGAATACCGCAGCCAAATAGCTTTATGTTGTATTCCTGCGCGTGAGTAAGGTCGCCAGAGCTCTTTGGGGAGGGGGGACAGGTCGTTAACGCGTGAGTGATGCCTCATGTGTTGCAAGCGTCCATATGGATACGGTAACCGCTTACCATCAGCCGTATGCTTGTTTGCCAACATAAACTTGTTCTCTCTTTTCCTCATTTATTCAATTTACTGCACTTCCGAACGTTACAATTGACTCTACAAATGGCCGGTTCGGAATGCATAATATGCATTCCGAACCCTGTCATATACGAGGTCTATACCTTTATGGTGATGCGAGAGCGGTTTAGTGGACTGTATTTAAGCGGGGTGCCCAAAGTGTAAGGCAGGGTATAATATAGTATAATATGTCATAACTATCTCGAGCTCCAAAACACGATTTAAGTAATTTAGCTCTTAAGAAAAAAATGTACCCTATTTTTTTGCTTTTATCGCGTTTTATTATAATCCTTTATGTACCTACTATGATATAACCTACTTAATGTTATGATTATGACTGAACAGTGCTCTTGTCGATGTAGCTTCCTCCACTCCACTCGGTTGTTTCCAATTTCCTGTATGACTTAGTAGGCACACCTACTATTGCTTAATAGATTCATATGAATATTAATTGAAATTGTATGACTTTTGTCATAATTTGACGAAGTTAGTAACACTTAACTGAGGCGTTTATTGCACGCAATAAATGTTAATAGAGAAAACGCGTAAACAGGGGCCATATACCGGGGTTTTATTACAATTCGGCGATAAAAGCACTTATTGAATGTTATCATTCATCAAACATGTGATAACGTGTGCGGTTATAATATACACGATAGATAACACCAACTAGTCATCAAATGTTATACATAGATACTTATGAGTACATTAAGTAGTTATGTAAACTTTCTAGCGAAATAAATATATGACGTTACATAAAAATAGTGCGACGTACACAAGTAGTTACTATGACAAATGAATGAGTATCTAGATTTTTTGCAAGAAACCGCAAGAACTAGCCAGAACAATAAAAAACTGAATATAATATAAATCTGTAGATGATATCTACAAATAAACAAATATATATTATATACGCAAGTGGTAATACACAACAAAGAAATTTGAAGCAAAATTCCAAAGTAAAGTGAACGAACTTCATGTAGACGAGGTTCGTGTAGCTAACCCTTGAGCGAGCCGCCCTCGGGGGTTCAGAATTATTCACAAGATCGAAAAACTTTAAGTTATAATGTGGCGAGAAGATTCTTTAAAAAGTTTCTTTTGAATCAATACTTTTATAGCTTACTTGGGTCTCAATGTACTAAGTAACTCGACTGATGATTGCAAGAAGCTTGGTGCGTTGAAGTTGCGTCTTTTATCTTTAGCCCTGTATTAAAGAAGGAGATCAAAACAGATCAAATATCAAGAATAGATCGTGTTAATCGAAAATAATCCTGATTTCATTGGTGCAGGTTCCATATTCAGTTGTTGTAATTTCGACTCAAAACTTGAGCATTGATTGACCATCTAGAATACGGACCTTATAGCCTGGCTACAGCTCCGACTTACAGGTGCAGTCCCAAAACTGTAGACACGACTGTACAAAAAGACAGGTATTGATCAAGATTAAACTCTGTAATTATAAGATAATAAAATTACTGTACGTACCTACGTAATAATACGACGACCAGCGGTGGTAGGCTCAATTTTTTAATTCCAATTCCTTATAAAGTTTGTGACTTGCCCAAAGAATCATGGCGAGATTCATACATTGATTTGAACAACATAATGGTTTTGGTCGTGATTCGCCGGCATGGCATAGAATGTCGCATTTTTAACCTGGGGATCTAAAAATATTTTAAATGCCTCAAGTTATTCCTTAGCCACCAAGGATAAATAATAACGTCATTTCAACGTCTCTAAAAATCTTTATTTTTTTGTACAAATTTCGCCATGATTCTTTAAGTAGGTACCTCGTACACATTTATGCTATTAGGTACAATCACTATCGTTATTTGTCTCCAAATGAAACTTTTCTTACCGTGCTTTTACAGTGTCGCTCGAGTGTCTATACTTTTGCAGTTCCTTAGTAGTAAAAACTCCAATCCAATGGAATTTCCAAAAATCCTTTCATACGCATATTTTATTAATACATGCGGGGATACCCTGTAGGTATAGTATAGATATTGTAAATAGTTACCGAGCACTTATGCCCTGTTTCAATAAACAAAAACGAATCGTTTTGCTTACCAATGGTAGGTTTTTTATTGCCAAACTGGGCATATAGATCATTTAGTAAGCAAATTTTACTTGTGATAGCTACTTCCATATGTCAGGATCTGCTATGCAAAGCTTTGAGGTCTTTGCTTCATTATTAGTAAAGATATAAGAATCTTAATTCTAATAAATTAAAAATAAAATAACGGTCCGTATATTATTGAAACCGGGCATTAGTTGTTTTACTTATTATTATTAGTACTTATTATATATCGAAATATTATGTTTCCGTCAAAAGGTTATATCTATGCAACCGGACACTGGCACTTAGTTATAGATTTGACGTATCATGAAACTTATTTTAATATTTTTCAGGTTTTAAAATGGTAGCTTTAATTAATCGAGGCCTTTATCACATTATAAATTATAACAGGCAAGCAAAACAGTAACAGTAATAGATGCACACCATCTTAGCCTATGATATTATAATAAATAGAGGATCTTAGCTAAATGCACATCAATGGTACTGATTTATCGATTGGCGACAGGAAATTAGCGTGGCGAGTGACGGCCACTCAGCTCTAATGCTAGAGACAACGGGATCTACTTCCTTCCCACTAACTACTCACCGACGGATACTTCCCACACTTACATACAAACTGCACATTTAAGTGAAGCTTCACTTGCATATTAATGTCTTACGTAATGACACTGAATTTCAGTGTAGTTTAAAAATACACCTTACCTTAGATGCAAATAAGTTCGTAAATGTATTACTTGATTATCCTAGTGGTACCAACTTGGATCTATCTCGTCACAATTAAGATCTCTTTGAAGCATCAACCGTTGAAAATTTTAAAGATTACTAGACCATTGACGGGCTAGTTGGCGTGGTTGGTTAAGACAATGGTTAAGATTCCACCTATCGCGCCGCAGGTAGTGGGTTCGATTCCCACACAGGACATGCATTTGTGTGCATTGAACATGTTTGTATTTCCTGAGTCAGGGTGTAATTATGTGTGTGTATGGTGTAAGATGTATATTAAGTATGTATTTACAAACAAAAAGTAGTATATGTAATATATCAGTTATCTGGTTTCCATAGTAGGTACAAGCTCTGCTTAGTTTGGGATCAGACGGCCGTGTGTGAAGAATGTCCTAGGATATTTATTTATTAAGATTGTGGACGTGTATCGTAGAAGATCACTTAATCTTATTAACTGACACTTGAAATTACCAATGCCACTATACCTAGTACCTTGAAATATACCGTTAGGTACGTGGATAACGCAGCTTTATTGCAATCAATCTTAGTTGAAACAACCTGATAAATTAAATGTCGAAAATGATTTAGTTTTTAATCCAGTAATGGTTGAAAATGCAGCTATCAGAACCTAAATAGGTCCTAGTAAAACTGCTATACTTAACCGGTTTTAATTTGAAACTGATTTCAGCAATGTAACAAAATAGACTCGTTGCCTACTTATCTGTCTGTGATGATCGAGACTGGATTATTGAATTTTATAAATAGTACGTTCATGGGCGTATGCACAGCAGGGCAAGGTGGGGCACTCGCCCCACCCTGGCACCCTGGATAGTATTAATATTATTTATCAATAAAATACCATTTTTCCCCAGGCCAGAAAATCCTGGGTTCGCCCATGAGTTTATTCATAATATCTTTGTTATGAAACAGATTACTGGAATCAATAAAAGAAGATAATAACCGACTAATAGTCACGTACACAAATAGGGCTTGAAAAGATTCATTTATTGCCTTTGAGCGGAATATATGGAATTAAAATTATTTTTAGATATTTGTTTCCATCATATGAGTATTTTGACACAGACGGTAGGTAAGATCGCTATACATATAGTGCAATATATATGGTTGCATATACTTAACAGACAATAGCATTGGTTGCTAGCCGGGGTTATAATGATTATAATTATTGTAATGTGTGTTTCCCGCAGTAATATCATTCTAAGTAAAATAATAATTTTAACTATTGACGTAGATGACAGCTCTACTGGAATATTCCAGGGATTCTCTCTCGCAGTTGATCGCTAAAGTTCTTACTGTATAAATGTACTAAAAGGATACAATCTTGTTGCGTCCACGCTACGCGAACCTAGCACGAGCCGAGCACACGTGGAGCACGGATTCGCGTACGGTGGACGGACTAGCGAGCCTCGAACGAATTCGGCTCGAGCTCACCTGCGCTCCGCCAATTGTAAATTTTTGACGAACACAGGGATTCGCATTGTACTCGTGTTATAAGCTCGTTGTACGTCTACATTTGACATCGCGAGCAACGAACGAATAGAGGCTAGGCTCGTGCTCGGTTCGCGTAGAATAGACGTACCGTTACGCGAACCGAGCACTAGCCGAGCACACGTGGAGCACGGATTCGCGTAGCGTTAACGGACTTGCGAGCCCCGAACAAGCGTTCGGCTCACTCTTGATCTCGACTGCGCTTCGCCGATTTTCAGTTTTTTGACAAACACAGGGATTCGCATCACGCTCGTGTTGTAGGCTCGTTTTACTTCCACACTTGACATCGCGAGCAACGAACGAATAGACTGTATCTATAATTTTTATAAGTATCAGTTATTCCTGGATTTCTTTTTTACTGCATCGCACGTGAAATCGCTCGCGAACCATATTTTGGCTCCCACGGACCACTGGTGGTCCACGGACCACTGGTGGTCCACGGACCACTGGTTGGGAACCATTGTGCTAACTCTTTGAGTATATAGTTACTATAAACTCAAAGTGCTAACTAGACTACATACGTTCTCTTTGATTCGTTTCGTAATGCATGATTTACTTTACCATGCATAAAATCAACAAATCCCGCGATACATTTTCAAATCATTGATAAACGTTATAAGACTCTATCGAGTTATAAAAAAGTTATAAAAAGATAGGTAATGTAAATACTGATTTGATATTGTTTTTTGCGTATCAACGTACCGTTTACAATGAAGCCCCACAGAATCCTCTGGAAATTGTTTATTGTAAGATGTAACCATAATTCTTGTCAATAGGTACATACTTGAGCGGAAGTTCACACAGAGACCCCTGACTCACCTGTTTCACAGTTACAATTCCGGGAAAGTTAGCTTGACCCATATTTTAAACCTATTGATCGTGAGCTAGTTGTAAAGGCTTATATAACAAACAATGGTGCCGATTCTGTTGTAAATCGCATTAAACTAATTTTAGTCACATCACATCTCTTTCTTACAAACATTATTGAAAAAGGATAGAACATTTTTAAAGCTGTCAAATAAGTCTTTGCCGTCTTCATTTGTGGGTATTTAGACGTAACCGTGATATGGCGACTATATTGAAAACAAGCATTGGACTAATTTGACAGGACAGCGACGACCTGGTCAGAATCGCTGGGCGCCGCTGGATGCAAGCGGCTCAGAACCGTTCAAAGTGGAAATCAGTGGGGGAGGCCTATGTTCAGCCGTGGACATCCATGGGCTGATATATATGAAACTTCTTACATCCTTTTCTTATGTTCTTTGTTAGAAAGAGACATAGTGAGACTAAAATTAGTTTAGTTGTCAACAACAGAATCAGGGCCAATGTCATTCGAATATTTCTCGTGATATCATGATGAAATTAAATTTCTATCCCTACACCTAAATCTCGTGCCTTATACACCTGCGGATTACTACAATATCAAATCGAGTACAATTGTTAGAATTTCTCATGGAAGATGTCTTTATTGTCAAAGTACCTATTCGTAAGGTGCAGCGCAAAGTACAGGTCATCCGTGCCGTACTTTTTACCCGACTGGCCCGGAAGGGGGTCTGCGACAGAAGCATGAATGCAATTTAATAACTAAGTAAATCATTTCATGTTTAAATGTGTTGGTGGTTTAGTGATGATTGTACTTTTTTCTTGATGACATGCTCGAATTAGCTCTCGAGTTATTACCAAAACAAAACGAGCAGATACTCCTTCGCGTGTCTTGTATATTTCTTGGGTCACTGGTTTGCTGGGTGGGAATTGAGACCAAAACAAAAACAAAGTCAGTAGATACTTTACCTTATGAAACAAATTTTCTGTACGGAACATGGCACACGCATAGGCAACTCATTAAATCTGACTAACCTAGCGTTTAAACATTACTCAAATACCGTGAATCAAATATTCCTACAAACTTAATTATTCATTCTCTCCTCATATATCTACTAGATCGACACGTGAAAGTGTTCATCATACTATATACTACCAGGGGCAGTACCATATTTATAATAATAATAATAATAAATACATTTATTTCAGAAAATTAAAATTCCACATTTGTTAGTAATACAAAATCTTAAAACTATGTTAGTAAAACACATGAAATAATATAGTGATAATAATACAAATAGTGATTAATAGTTGAAATTGCCACAGCTAGATACAGTAGGCCACATGAACCCTGCAACAATGATTCATGTACCTACCGTCCAGCCGAGCCGCGAACATAGCCAGGATACTGTTGGTGCTGGCCCGCACTCTGCAGAGCAACGACGTGCATTTTTTGCGCATTGTGGCATAAAAACAGTCTGTTCGCGCCTCCAAAAACATGCCTGATGCACTGCAGAAACGGGGCAGCCGCAACAGCACCCGAAATGCGTTATTATACTGAACGCGCAGGGCGTTGTACGACCTTTGAGTATAATTTACCCACAGACTGCTCGTGTAGAAGGATGTAGTACAGTAAGCTCTGAACAGCGTGATTTTAACTTCTTTCGAGCATCGAGCAAATCTGCGTGTTAGATCTCACTGACAACGCCCTACGCTCTCGCTCCATATCGGCATCGTCCTTGAGGTCTTCTGTCACCAGGTGTCCAAGGTATTTAAAGCGGCTGACTCTTTTAAGGGGAACTCCATTCAAGTTAATAGGCGGAACACTAGATGGACACCTATTACCAGCCTTGAACACCATAACTTCACTTTTATTACCGTTATACAAAAGACCATGGCTCGCTGCATACTCCTCACAAGTTCGTAACAACTGCCTGATGCCACAAACCGACGCGCTCAGCAGCACCATGTCGTCCGCGTAGCTGATTATACAAGTAAAAAAATTAACTCTAAAACATCATAGAATTCTACGTGTATTTTTCTATGTCCTAAGTCTGACAAGCAGACAAACGGTCCGCCCACCTGATTGTAAGTGCGGCTACCGTTGCGTTAGCATTACAAGAGGGGTTGCCAATGTCTTGCCGACCCAAACAAAACCCGAAGAAAACTGGCTCTTAAGTCCAACCGCCCCCGAAAGAGTTTGGCGACAGATTTTCAACTTTAGCTGTAGTCAGTCAGCACAGTGCTCACGAAGAAAAACATTCTTCACCGAAAGCTCAACATCAATTCGAACCCACGACCTTCATAAAAAGGGAAAGAATTACATAATATGGTAATCCTGAACATATTGCATCTGTATGCCAAATTTTATCCGAACCTAATCGTTCCTGAGACATGATGATTAATAAAATCGCACTTGGCACCCGTTTCCACCACTGGGGTAACGAATCTTGAAAAATCCCGTCTTCTTTCATTGGCTTTGGTCATGGCTATGATTACCTCATATAAATTAAGATCTCTCATCCCTGCCTATAAAGTTTTCTATTAAATACTAGCTAATGACTGTCTTACTGTGTCAGCAAATCACCAAAGTACAAATAACTACTGTACGAATGTACAGCTCAATCGGATACGCGATTTTATAACAACGAATGTCGTTCGTCCCATAAGTGAACCAATACCCAGAAATAAATAGATAAGTATGTACATATAGTACGTCAATCATTAGCTGCGACATGAGCTTGGGTATTTTGCACCTACTATAATGACGTCTGAAAACCGCACATACCACTTACTTGTATCATTTACCTTCATGAATCATTATTAATGTTAAATTGTTGTTTCCCGTTTCCACTTACAATATTAATTTCAACACCAGTCTGTCTGGTGGCTTCATCAGCCACACGTGTTGCAACATATAAAACAATTTTAATGTGCACCCAAATGTTTTCAAAATGTCTACAGATATTGTGACTGCAAGTGTTGATATCGAAAATAATGTGTCAACGGAATCGATTATCGCAACAACATCATGGATCGCTGAAACCACAAAATATATAACTGTCGTGAATGTCGCAGGGGAAGAGTCCTCGGCTATGAAAAGTGTACATAATGCATCTAAACAGTACAGCAGTGATTCTCCAGTTACATTGTTTGAAGCATTCATTGCGATTGAAATTTTTATGACAACATTGGAGTTGATCATATCAGTGGTGGCAGCTATCAAAATACCGCGATGGAGGAGAAACTATAGAAATCAAATGCTGATGCAGTTAAGTGTTGCCAGATTTGTAAAGAGAGTGATTTTTTTGGTAAAGTTTTTACAACAAAATCCATCCAATGATTCTATGGAGCCACTTAGTACAATTCTGAATAGCAGTCAGATTTATATAGATTTTGTAATAGTAATTTTAGTATTCTTCTTTATTAAGCACATGTATGATAGTTTAATCATAGTATTAGTTAAAATAAGTAAAAACAGTTTGCATAAAGTGCTAGCGTGGTCCTGGGTTCTACCAGTGCCAATAAGTGCCGTGTTCACGACAGTCATCGTCACCAAAGTGCTTGAAGAGCGACTCGTTTACATGATTATTTGTTTTATATTTAGATGGCCATTAATATTTGTGGGAACGGCACTCTACATTACAGTATTATACAGGGTGATGACTGATAAGATAAGGCAATTCGCCAGAAGTCTTACGGTAGTAACATTTTTACTATGTTTAATCATAAACTTTTATTTATTTTCAAAAGACGTTATAGAGTTGTGGTGCTTAGAGTGGTTTTCGATTACTTTAATCAGTTACATATCCGGTTTCCTGATGAATTGTCTCATATTAAGTTTTTATATAGTCCTAATATCACTTAGTTTTAGTCATAGTCATAATATACAGTCGTCAAAATCTGTACCTGATTTTAGTATAGCCATAGAAACCAATGAGAAAACAGACTGTGAATAAATTATAATATATAAACTTAAATATTCGTTTATTTTTACAACACCTATTTTGATGGATTCAGTGAATCACTCATCATTATGATCACAAAAAAGGTAAATTACTAAGTAAGCGTGGGTTGTTATATAAAATCTCTAAGGAAAAAGGAAAAATAATCTGCACATTAGAATAGAAAATAGACTAGCGATATTTCTCGATCGTCT